>CM057130.1:991519-2191519 GCA_029964075.1 Patiria pectinifera | reverse complement strand
TCTCAAAATGATTTCAAAACGGCAATACGGCCGCTTGTTCGACCATGAAGGTAATGTAGAACATAAATCACTTATACGGACAGGTCCATTGTGGTGATATTTCACATTTTCTTGAGCCAACAGGTGTAGGCCTACTACAAAGAATCGAGAGTGACATGAATGACTAAGGACAAAAAAATCACATAATTGACATAGCCATTGAATGTTGTACAATGACAAGAGTGTGGAGCCGTTCAACGCGCAGATTCTCGCGTAGAAATAATAGCACACTTAGAACTGCAAAGCATCTAATTTTGAATGCGCTCTGATATCGGTAATCCATGTGTCCCAGGGGTAGGAGCCCGCACAAAGCCACGGTCGGAGCACAGCCTTTTTTTGCCTTGGGGATCACCGAGCTTGACGTGCAGACCGCACAGAACCGGGCAGCCAGTGAATTTCCACTGCAAAGTAATTCTGGACGGTTTAATACAAGCACATATGACGATAGCATGGCAAATTGAAATATTTTGGGTGGCTGATCTTGGTTTTGCACGGGAGCCATTTTTTTTGAGAACTGCAACAAACATTGTAGTGACAACAATACTTTTGTACGGTTGAAGATACGAGCCTTGAGGTAAAAAAAGCGAAATCTATGCATGTTTTATTGAAAACAATATTCTATTACTCAGAAGATATATAGCAAAATGGAACCTTCCATACCGCAGTGTATTGATCGCGCAGAACGTTTTAGTTTAAAACACTGAAAACAAATGTCATATATGTGCATGTATTTGCCTTTCCAAAAAAACAAAAACAAAAACAGGCTGAGTTGGCATATTACATGCTTTTAAAAAAAATATTAAACGGCCAGTGAAATAAATCTAACGTATTGACCTGGCTACACAAAGTGTACTCTGATCTGTTCGAATATTTTCATGCCATTAAGTAAAACATCGTTGATTTTCGTTGAAGTGCATATGGCGTTAATGCCTACCAGGAAAAAAATAGAAGAGTAGTAGCTTACGTGTAATATCACGTGATTGAAACTGTCACTAACTCCGATGTGACACCTGATTTAGATGACATATCAGTCCTGCTAATCATGTCATGTACAAATACTAATTGTTTGCACCTCAACACATGGGTGTCGCCAGGATTTTTTCTAGGGGTGGGGGGGGGGCAAAGAACATTCTCCCCCGAAAATTCCTTGTACTTTCTCAAACATATTCTCAATTATCATTTTTTTCAAGGGTGTGCGGGGGACATTTGCCCACCCCACCCCCATAGACACCCCTGCAGACGCCCATTTTGTTAAATGTGTATTAAATCAATAGCAAATATGACTTCACTCCTCTGTTTATTTTAAGCTTAAAAATGCGACGCCCGAAAATGCGACGCCGATGGCACATATGGAACATCATACTCTAGATTTATACCTAGATTTATAGCAATTTGTGATAAATACCACGTGACTAGAACATTACTGCACATATTTTGCTTCCATTTACAAATTTTTCATAAACACATTTTCAAACTGTTACAAACATTTTTGTTAAGTATTTAATTTTTTTTTCTTTTTTTCCAACATGTAAATTTGGTAGTTCAATTTTATGTGAAATTTAGGGGGCATATTTTGGTAAATTTTCCGTGGATAGACAGACCGACCACCAAGTGACTTGTAGAAGCTCCTGCCAGAGCTTAAAAATATCTTAACTCCTTGCCATGTATTTTGGACGGAATGTTATTATTTAGAAAAAGATATTTTTTTTGGGGGGGGGGGTTGTATTTTTTTTGTTCTTACTGCAGACACCACAGTGTCGTTGGCGTGTTTATTATTCTTCCTCGCAAAAGCCATTATCGCTGGAACGACCGAAGGTATTCCAATAGGTTTATTCAAATTTTGTTTATTGAGAATGATTACCAAAGTGCGCAGTCGTTTATTAAAACGACTTGCTCTAATTTGCTACTTCCCACCGGCATTTGTTTTTGTATGGGATTAATCAAACATTCAATATGAAAGCACGTCATCGGCGTTCCATACATTTTTGTGCGAATGTGTTTTGCCTCGGATTGCGGTGATTAATCAAATAATATGACTCGAGCTCACGATGCACTGACTGTAGAAATCATCGCCGTTTGGGCGGGAAAGTTGACAACTTTTGCCAAGATGTTTATTTTGTGGACTTGATTGATGCAGATTTAATGTGATCAGGGACAGTTAGAATATTGATGAATGACATGCTCTCAGTACATGCTTGCGGGTCAATCATTTCTCTTATTACATTGTTCGTTTTTTTATTTAAGTAAGTAAGGGGCTTGAAATTTTAAAGTCCATGTCAAGTTAGACTGGTTGGAAAAGTGCCACAAGTACGATTAGTACCACGAGAAAAAGAAACAATTGTAGGTGGACCTTTGACATGACGAAAAAAAATCAGTTGCAAGAACAATAAATCGATTACAATTATAGAAATGGGGGGTTTGTTCAAATTTGTTGAAGGGCCTGCGCGTATAGACAGACTTACTCATACTATGGTATAAATCCTCATGGTATGAATGTCTGTGGCATGGATCTCCGTGGTTTGATTCTCCATGGTGTGAATTTCCGTATACTAGTCAACAGTAACAGCTTAATTTTGTTTCATTATCATGTATACTAGATATGACCGCCAATGTGTTTCTTTTGTGAAAATAAATTATGCAGCCACTTGTAATCGGTCGTTTATAAACGCGTATATGCTTTGGCCATAAACCTATATTTGTAATGGCAAATAGGTGCCCTTGACCATTTAAGCCAATTTATAAAGAAACACTAAAGGGGAATCCAAAGATGTGGGAGAGAAGTATTCCCAAGACTTTCTCCCTCCTAGATTCCATGAAATACGAGGACAATCATCCGAGGAGTCCCTTTAATAAGGCGTCTTCGGGCTTTCAGGTTACAGTGCATTGGCAATTTGAGGATCCCTTGGGTATCACTACCAAAACCTACGTAGGTGAAGAAATACATCCCCGCATATGCTGATTGTACTTACCGTATGCCGATCAGATGTACCTTCCTTTTAACTATGGAATGTTTAAAGATGTACCGTAAGGACTCTTTAAAAAAAATCGATTTATTTTGCCTTCTGACGAGTTTTCTACACTGTAAAAATGGCGTTTTGGAGTATAAACCATTGATCTCCATTAGTAAGACATTTCGAAACGCTAATCTTATACTCACTTTTTTTTCACATGTTTAGCCCATGACGAGTTTTTTGTAGTTTTTCGTCGTTTTGCATTTAAACGACTTTCAAATAATGTCGGTTGTACGTTATAGCTTTCCAGAAAGTACCTGCATATTTACAGAATTATTAACAGAAGTGGGAACTTCAATAGGAGCCAGACTTTAATGGGGTTTAACCTATTTCACGTTACTTTAAGTAGAATATACAAATGCTATGATAGGCCTACTATTATGCTCGAATTTGTCGTGATTTAGTTTTATTTTCAGCTATTCCCGCCTTGATGAAATCACGGTTTCACCAAGAATAATTTCAATATTTAAATACAAAATGCGATGTTTCACTTATGTTTGCAAAAATCGAAACTGTATCATGGATTTGTTAAAATAATTACACATTACGGTCAAGAAAGTGCGTTTTTGGACAAAAAGCCACAATTTAACATGACTTTTGTGAACACAAATTTCGTGAGTTCTGATTGGTCAGTTGCTGCGTAATGAGATTCTCTGTAAATAAACATGTGTCCAAAAGCTAACCATGTTTAGCTATGTGGTGTACGTGTTTACAGTGGATACGCGTTTAGGCATCAAACGCGTTCAATATGTAAACACGTTTAGTTTCTCGACGTTAAAAAGGATCAGCATTCAGCATTTAAACACATTCCTAAACGCATTTAACTCGTATTTAAAACCCAAACATCGTTTTTACAGTGTTCTTGTATATTTTATTTTCATGAAAATATAATACTTTGTTTCATTTTTGGGCGTCTGAAAACTTCAGAAAACGGCTTTTATATTTCGGACTACTTTAACGGACAAACAAACACTGTGAGTAGACTGGTTCCCGACTCGACATTTTCCATCCTGATAGGTTGCGAGAACCTGTCTACCTTGCAAACCGAACTATTGACCGCGAAATTGTGACAGTAATTACCCCATAAATAAACGCGGGTCTATTTGTGCATTACTGTAATCTTTTTCTTCTAAACTGTTTTAATGAATTTTCTTTAATAAAAAAAAAATATTTCCAGGGTGAAACTCAGAAAAAAAATATTATAAGCACAAGCAGTATATCTTAAACGTCTACCTGGAAGCTTGTCACAAATCGGCCTGCATTTCAAGGTCATGGACAGGCACTCATGCTTCACAAAGCCGATTTTACAGGTGCAAGGCCAGTACAAAACCACGGCTCCCGATATATCTCCAAAGCTGTGAGCCGCATATCTTTTTTTTTTAGCGTTCGTGGCGATTAACTTAATTTTATAATTTCAAGGCTGGGCACATCCAATCTTATCCAATTAAACGCGGAATGCACTTGGTGAATTAAGAATCCGATAGAGGACGTGCATGACATGCGATCATCCGGCACACATGGGCTTAAACCTCAAGTTTAATTTATGACCGAGTCTAACATTCCTTCAAAGGTGTTTTTCTATAATCATATTCTAGCCTCCCAAGCAATTTAAATTTTAAAATGAATACTGCGAAAATTAAATTGATTTTTCCCCCCAGGTTGTTAAAAGAAAATCTCATTTGATTTTTTTTAATTTCATGCCTTGACGTAATGCCATTTGTAACGAATGTTTGAATTTGTTATTATCAAACCTAGCTTTCCCACTATCTCCTCGTATTCTTTTTTTTAAATTTGATTTTGATTTGTGTTTAACTTTAAAAAGAATTATGTTATTCTCAAATACAAAGAAAACAAAAACGAATGTGTGTGATTAATTTGACAAAAGAAACCCGCAGCTACCACGTATTTTGAATTCCGTCGCCTGGCTTTGTGACCCGGATGTGGACCGATCCGGTCAACGTTCTAAGCTGCATCGTGACGTCAGACGGCTCAGACCAGCGTATATTTAGCATCATCGCTGGATACTGTTTTGTTCGGAGATAAGGAGAACTGACGACTAGATTTCTTTTTGTAATTGTGCAGGTCCGGCACGAAGAATTGCGTAATTTTTATGTTAAGAATTCAACGCTTTATTATGAAGACATGAATAGTGTTCTCAGAACAATTCTTGTTTGTCATCCGTTTCACATCGTACAGTAGTAATTATTGAAGGGAGTTTTCTATAACTTTGCGAAGGTTAAAAAAAGTCTGTAAATTCTGAGGAAAGGGTACTAAACCTACTTCTTAAACATTTTAGATAAGCCATATAGTCAGTTGATAGTGTTTATTTTAGAAAGTAGCTCTAAATACTATACGACCGTCATTTAATCCAAATCGGTTTGTTTTTAATTGATCAGATTCGCATTGGATGAACTAAAATTGTCCAACAACTTTGATGAGTTTGATCAATCTTGCAACTATAGGTACCTTACTTAAATGTGTTTTTGTTAACGGAGCATTGTAAGTTTGAAAATTTAACTGCGAGTATTATAGTGACTTATATTTGTCCAGAACGAGGCGATATATGAGACAATCCGGCCACCAACTAAAAATGCCTGCTAGTTACAAAACCTCCCACCTTGTAACTTGAGTTACAAGGTTACAACTCAAGTTACAAGGTTACAGTAAAACGGTAAAATTGAGATAACATTAAAAATAAAGGTAGAGTAAGGCTCTCTGCATTTTATAAAGTCGTTGCATATACTCACATGAAGCTAAAATTGTGGTCGAAGAACGGCACAGAGTATGTAACTAGCCATCGGTTGGTCCTGTTGCAGTCTAGATACGGTGGCCCCCAAAAGCCATCATCCTCTCTAACAAACGCATAAGAAGTGTTAATGGGAGTACCATTGGTTGTTGCGTTGAGCCGAGGTATAAGACGCCCCCATCGTACCTCCGGGGGCTGCACTACGGGGCTCGTAAACCTCGTGAACCACTCCGTATAATGGATGGAGTTACGGGTGGTATAGTCGTATATTTTCCCCAGGTCCTGCTCGACCAGAGCACCGGAGATGTCGACGTGGACGCAAGGGGAGTACAGCTGCTTGTCCTCGGCGAACTTGTAGGTGTCGAATGCCACACAGGATCCCGAGACGGAAGGGTAATTCTCCACATTATTCCTGATGGAAGCGTATAGATAATTCGCGTTGTAGAACACACTAGAGTTGGATCTCTGCCTGGAGTAAATATTACTGAGCAGGTTGGCCGTGTAAACGGCCGCCAATGAGTTCCAGCTAAAAGAACTGTAAAAATCGCCCGTAAGATTTAATCCAAGATCACCCGTATCTGTTGGTACGGCGCTTCCCTCCCTGCAGAGTCCATTATTGTTCACGAGGGTTAAAAACTGCAAGAGGGACTCTTCTTGTGCTTGAGTGGGTCCTCTCCTCGGCCTTGGCTGACCATTCCCATCGCCTGTTGATGTCCGTCTCATTCGCGATAGTGAGAATCGGCCATCATAGCGACGTTGAGAGTCGCTGTCGACGTCTCCCCCAGGATAATTTCCAACTTGAATGTGAATATCTTGCTCGCTGAAATACTTCACCCGTTGCTGATTGCTTACAACAGACGCACTTTTCGGCCATTTTCGTGTTTTCTCATCCAATGAAGTATATCTCCCCAGCTTACCGTTTATTATCCTCGCTTTGGCCGCCTCTTCTGCTGCACGGTGTTTGGTTTCCTCATTTGGCGTGACGACGCCTTTCGGTCCAGGGAGGTCTTCTGTAAACCCGCTATCGTCTTCATTATGGCCGACTCGGGCAAAACTTCCGTGATGACATAAGACAAGCAAGTAAACACACATGAGCATGGTGTGGGCTGCGTGAGGCGACATTTTGTCATATATCCTCCTGGGCCCCCTCATTCCCTCTTCACACCGAGATGTAAGTAAGCTGTATGCAATCCTGATAGCTGGTAACTCCACCAGGATGGCAAGTACAACCATTCAGTCAACTAAGAGGGAACCAGCGAGAGCTTATTATTCCAAATTCAGATGAAGATGATATACCTAGTTCCTTCCCTTATTTGCCTCCGTCCAGTGCTCCACATCGCAGACCCACTGTCGTGTTTTCCCCGCCGCGGACGTGATGTGCGGACCAATTCAGCTCGGTTGGCTCTCGCTTGCCCGTCATCTGCATAGCGCACAACATGTAGTATTCATGGCACACAAGCCACACTCATGATGATGTTGATGATGATGCCCGGTCTTCATCTGGCGCAGTGCTGTAGGACAGCGGTACATTACACCCGTAGCAACCAAGCTTTCTCCCTGTCTCTCTCCCTCGACCTACCTGCATAAATGCACGCTGATTCAGGGATATTATACTATATGTGAAATCCTGGCTCGAGGCGGTAGCTGTATAGAATGGCGCGTTCGTGCCGGCACAACAGCAAAACCAAGACGAGCGGAGGACATTCCTCCGGTGTGTATATCGCGCTGACTCTCTTATTTTACCCACGAAATCTAAGCTCGTCGCGTATCAGAAAAAAACTGTACCAGCCGATGTCGCGTCCCAGTCTGAGCTTATAGCAGTCGGACTAGGCGTCGTGGTAGTTCGTAGTCAGAGCACCAGCCGTTAATATGACAGCAATACAGCATCAATATCGCTTGCCGCGAATCATGTCAGCTCCATCTTACTGCCCCTCACTGGCATGAAAGGTGACAGGCGACAGAACTTAGCAAACAAGGCGTCCAGCTTGCTCAAGCGAAGTGGGAACGGACCGAGTGTCTACACGTGTGCACTCTCAGGTGATGTATTTTTTCTCTCCTGTTTCGGATGTCAGCATGTCGCTTGTGATATAGTCCACAGTACAAACGCTCGTTTTCTGGCATATAGGTGCCGTGCCCACTGTCTGTGTGCACCACAACTCGAGTATGTGTTTTTCCAATTAATAAATTCCCGTCAACGATCAGCAAATCGGAGATGCAGCGAGTGCACAGCGAGTGCATACACGTTGCTGCGGCGAGGCAGAGTGTATACTGTCCCCACGCCACGCAATGAAAAAAAAACCTCGCTGTATATGACCTCATTATTCGCCGTGGCTGGCTGATGAGTGCATGCATATATACACGAAGCCCAAGTCGGATAGCTATACCTGCGTGCCAACGATGTTACACTCCGCGCTATCTACGGAAGATAGCAATATGAATGAGGCAGAACCGAAATCGAAACGAAGCGTGGAGAATGGAGACGCGCTGACTGTGTCATCGACCTTATACATATATATTTTGTTTTCTTTAAAGGCATATATAATATAGGATCATTTGCATTGATCCCAAAAGTCAAATACCGAATTCTTATTTCAAAACGTTACTTGGATTAAAGATGTTATTTGTGCCTTGTGAAATTATTCCGTCTGGCTTGCTGTCATTTAGGAGAAATCAAGAAACGTACGTGATTTCCAATGGTCAATTAACTTATTTTTGGAAAATAAAGAAATCGTGTTTCGTGATAAAAAGGTTGTGTTTTCTCGTGCAGTCAACGGGATTTGTGGGGGGGGGGGGAGGTGAACTGGTTTTTATAAAGATTCGAATTGACCTACAGAGCTCACAATAAATACTTCAGCTATCCCTGAACCCAATCAAATGGTCAATATAAATAAAGACCGACAATGACGTTCTGGCCTCACGATGGCTCCAATTGAAGGCATTTGTTTGAGTACACATCTGATCGATTGATGACATGCGTGCGCTCAAGCGAGATATATGCAAAATACCGAAGACCATATTGATGGAACCCGCAATGAATATAAAATTAAGAGTAGCATAAAAAAGTCTCATAAATTCAGTTGATTTGCCAGTGTTGCGGGTTTGCTTTTTCCCTCGTCAATTTTTTAATTTGGTCAAACATGGGCCTCACTTTAAACAGTTGTTAATTTCATTCTTCTGTCCATTTAACAATCCACAACTTGCATACAATTGTGCTGTATCACATCGACGACATCAACGACAATCATAATGCCATAAAATAGATTAGTTTAATTGTAAAAAAAAGTAATCATTTAAAAAAAAACCGCTGAAGTTAGGAAAACATGAAGAAAAACTAAAAAAACTAACAATATACGTTCTAAACAGATGTGAAAAAAAGATATAAAAACGGCGTATAAAATCTGCGAGGATGGGGAATGACACCATACCGCAACATCATAAAATGCGGGGGGGGGGGGGGGGGGGGGGGGGGCTGGACACCACGAGACACTAGGGGGCGCTGTTCAAGATAAAATAAAATGTACATGTAATGCAAACTGTAACTTTTCCCTTTTTTCAAAATTTGTATTTCATTCATTAGGGCCATTGGAAAGTTACAAGATAACGTCAATACCGGATTTTTGTTGTTTCTTACTGCAAAGATTTGGGGATGATCCAATGGCCCATCATTCGGTCAACAAAAGGGGGTGGTGGTGGGGGGGATATACCCCCAGCCCCCGGGATTGAAGCACATGGACGGGAAAGTCCTACATTTCGTTTCTACTTTTGTTCTGACTCTCCCGTTTTTGTCCGCTACAATGTATTGCAAATTATGGGTAGCCTACCGCCATGACCATTGCACAAACATTTCGTACGCACGCATAGCGCATGCGGAACAGTAACGTAACTATTGGGGGGGGGGGGGAGGGTGCAAAGTGGCAGAGTTCAACATGATAGAGATTTTAAAGAAGCAAACTCGTGACACTGATAGAAGCAAAATTGCGACTGTGAAAATAGGTAACGGGACGAAAATTCTATTTTGCACCGCAATATTTTTTAATGATTGCCTTTTCTTTTTGCACGAGTGCCATTTTTCACAGCGTCCTTTGTTTTCTCACGAGTATACTGTTGTTTAAGTCACGTGAATGTCTGTAATTGTGCCTCTTGAAGAGCGCCACCTATTGTCCGAAATTGTTTTAATTTGAACAGCGCCCCCATAGGAAGATGGTGTCCACCCCCACTTCTCTTGCATTTTTACCAATCACGGCCTGCAAAACTATGAAGGTCCAACACTGCAAAAATGAAGAAGAGTTATTACAGATCCAATTTATTCATGGTCTTCTATTGAAGGGCCCTCGGAAGTGTATAGTGACCATGTTTCCGGATTCGTCGATACGTACATCACACTAAAAGTGCCAAAGTGCCCTGCTAAGCTCGTACCGCTGAGCTGAGTGAAAGTAAAAGTAAAACGCGCGGAGCTTCCGAACCACCATCGCAGCCCACCTATGGGCATTTTTTAAGCTGCCCTTTCTTTTGCTATAAATATAAATTTAAAAAAATTTATTATACGTAACCACCCCACTATTTTATATAATTTTGCGCAAGTAAAAAGTCAAGTCAACTCCTAGATCTAGGCGCTGGCTCCTCCTTGCTCTGCTCCACAGTGGGCAGCTCAATGATGTCTTGAGGAGCCCAGTCCACAAAAAGTTTGGAAAAGCTTTGCCTGTAGTTGCTGTGAACGAGAGTCGAGTGATGATGTGATGATGTGTGTGTGTTGATGTTGTTGCCGTGTTGTACGGAGTCTTGGTTGGATGTAGTCTGGGATTGGTATGGCTATTTGATTATGGACGGCTTTGTACAACGGCTTTACAACCTTTCACATCCAGCATTTTCGTTCCTAGGTCTCCCTTTTCGCGTACTTGCATGAGAACGAGAATGTATAACGACGTGATGATTTACCTACAACCGATGGGTTCTATATTTAGTCGGGCTGGCTTGCATGCAGTCCTTATCAGCGGTCACTTTACATGTTTTTTTTCGTAAATGCTAATGATTCCTTCCAGTTTATTAAAAGAAAAAAAATGTAAATCCTAAATGACATTATTCAACTAATGACCGCCGCAAATGGTTTCACAAATTTTCATCTACGTACGAGTACACCGAATTGCACAGAATCCGCATGTATTTTAGAATTTCGGAAGTGGGAGGTCCATTTTGGGCACGATATTACTCTTTGACGTAAGGCGATTGATCAGTTTCCCTAAGTTTATATGCTAGTAACAATTTTACAAAGGCCTTTTTTTTTGGGGGGGGGGTGAATTTCTTAAGAAATGATTGTACCATAAAATCAATATTTGCAAGTTATAGAATTTTTGAACATTACTTTTTCTTTTCAAGGTTCCGGAAGCGCAACACCAGCTGGGATGAGCTTTCAGGCTCTATAGAGGGCGCACTAACCGTGGTTCACTCAGCGCCCTATAATATACGGCTCTGGGTTCACTCCTACATACTGTCAGCTGGTGTGATAGCGACGTGAACACGAACGCAGCAACGGCTGTTGGTCCGATTCCACAGAAATTTTTTAGCAGTATTCATACATTATTGGAAAAGTGTGCCGCAGGAGAGTAAAAAGTAAGTCAATAATCATGACTGCAGAGTAAGAGGTAACAAATTTGTTGGCTTGCTCACTTCTTGCAGATTTTATACTTGAACTCGAGAACCACATTTATTAGTCAACATTTAGTGGGGGGGGGAGGTATTTAACCCCCCCCCCCCACCCACCCACAATATTTTGTAAAGACTGCCCTTTTGTACACAAGTGCCTTTTTTTTCCACCAGCATGCCCCCATTGTTGTGAAAAGTGCCCTTTATTTTTTCAATAAGTGTCCATTTTTTTTGCGAGCGACCTTTTACGAGTGCTCTTTTTTGGAATTTCGCGCGAACGTCAGCAATTGTGCCGCCTGGAAAAGCGCCACCTATTGTCCGATAGCGTCCATGATCGTGCAGTTTGAACAGCGGTACAGCTCCCCCATAGTAAGATGGTACCAGCCCTCCCCCACTTTCTTTATTTGACGGAGGCCAAGGAACAGGAGAAAAAACCTGTCTACAATTCAGCCCGGATGTGCGAGTGCCCTTTTCACGAACTTTTTACCCCCCCCCATGCCCATACTACATCACTGTAGTGAGTGGATCCTGGCACTGCATTACTTGACAAAAGTATTTGACGCGTAACTAACCTACATTTTATTAAAATCTGCGACTCCATAGATTGTGTGCATGAGTCTCCAGTCTGCGGTCTGTGTTTAATTAAAAAATGAAAACTGATGAACAGGTTTCCATGCCAACTTTGCAATACAGATGCAGAGCAGCTTTTGCTGATAGGAGGAATTGTGTTGACGTGGCAGTCAGTCTTAGCTCCACACATTTTGTTAGACGTGAGAGTTGTTAGTTTAATGAAGAATTATTTCCTAACTTCTGTGGATGATGAAATCCTAAATTTCAGTATTTATTTTTCATGACCTGACTGTCAGGTTGCTCAAGACCAAAACAACAACCTAAATATGACTGCCATAATGACAGTGAAACAATAATGACAATAACATCATGTCACTCTTACTATCAATTAGAGTGATCAGTCTCGAAATTATATAGTAACTGGCACACTCAGGAAAGACTTCATATTGTTGAATGATTGGATGCAGACAGAAACACAGCTCAATCCTGCTCACAAGTAAGTAGTTAGAGCTCCTGCAGATTGAGTTACCATTGCAGACTGCCTGCAAGGATTTACTCATAATGGATCTGGAGATGCCAAGCATTCTGTTTGGAGGATGGCTTGCTCTGATGGTTGCTGTTTTCAACACTGATGCTATCTGCTTGAGCTGCCCGCAAGGATGGACATACCATAATCATTCTTGTTACATCACGTTTATTAAAGACAAAGTCGCGTGGATTGAGGCTTACAAGACATGTGAAAGTCTCAAGGCTCAGCTGCTGGTAGTTAACTCCAAGGCAGAGAGCGACTTTGTAGGAGAAATAATGCAGCAAGCATTTCCTGGATACACTTTAAATGGCAGACGGCTCTGGCTGGGCTGTAAGGAGATACATGGGAGGCGAGCGTGCTCTGATGATAGCCAACAGCAGCTTGCAATGATCAACAATGAACAGACATGCGTAGCCCTGAGTCCCTTTACTTCAGAATCTTTTGAATTTCCTTGCTCAAAGGAGATTCGATTTATGTATGAGAAACAACTACAGAACCTGTGTGGTCCTATTCGTTGCCAAGCTGTGAGCAAGCAAGATGCTGACCTGACGACCACACCCTACTGCCTACTGGGCCACGCCTACATGGTTACCAAGATCAAGCACCCGATACAATGCTGCATGGCCTGCTGCAAGGATCCCAACTGCCGCTCCTTCAACCTGTCAGGGAAGATGTGCCATCTCAACAATGTCACCATCTCCCAGGTTGATGCTGACAAGTTTGTGGCTACCGTGGAGAGCTGTGCGAACTACAAACTTGACTGACTCTTAACAACTAGAAATTGACAATCTATTGCATTAACAAAGACATCTGCTTTATTTTGGTAAGGATGCGGTTTGTTTTTTTGTTAGAGTATATCGTGATGTCAGCTATTGAAATTGAATTTCGAAACCATAGTATATTCCAGTGTGCTAGAGTAGGTCTATTTCCCGTTCTTAGCAAGGATTTAATTGTTAAAACTGGTAACCGAAATTCCCATTGTGGTCGGTCTATCTACAATGAGTTGGATAGCTAGTTCAAGAAATTTTATTGAATGCTATAACCATGACACAAGGGTCGAGGCCGGGGAACCCCGAGGCCGGGCTATCACTACTCTGAAGAGTGGGCCTCCTTTTTAACTTCTTTGGACAGTGAACCTTCTACCAGGGACTCCTAGCTTCCTCCACACGATGGGTGGATTTAAGTGCTGCAGTTCACTGGACTAGCAGAAAACCATCGGCTGAATTTCATTCATTTGTAGGGAAGTACATCAATTTGTTTAACTTTTGAGTGTGAAATTAAAGTTGTAAATATAAGTTGGTGGGAAATTGAATTTCATTGGATGAATAGTTTGAACTACACACATTTTGTTATTGTTTTTAGTGTAAATCGGCTGAATTTCATTCATTTGTAGCGAACTACTACAATTTGTTTAACTTTTGAGTGTGAAATTAAAGTTGTAAATATAAGTTGGTGGAAAATTGAATTGCGTTGGATGAATAGTTTTTAACTGCACACATTTGGTTATTTTTTAGTGTAAATGTGAGCGTAAAGCAATGTGTAAATAAGAATTAATTGTTGAAATCAATCATTTGAAAATTGGCATAGCAAGAAAGAACACGTGCTCGATTTTTCAGAATATTATTCTTATTATTCTTTGTATTAAATTATAAGATTTAAGTTTAGCAATTTAGAAAGAAGTGAAGTTAATATAGATACAGAAGAGTTTGAGAGTTTAGACAGAATTGAAGTTGGAAAAACAAAAGAGTTTGCAATTTAGAAAGAATGAATTTAAAGAGAAGAGTTTGTGATTTAGAAAGAAGTGAATTTAATACAGAAACAGAAGAGTTGAAGAATTGAAGTTGGAAAAACAGAAGAGTTTGCAATTTAGAAAGAAGTGAATATTAACAGAAACAAGAACGTTTTTTTTTGTTTCTAGGAAGAAGTGAAATTAATACAAAACCAGAGGACTTGTAATTTGAAATAAAACAGAATAAATATAGAGACAGCTATTAAGTAGTGTTGAAATTTAAGAAAATGGATTTGGAGATTTTATCCGATCAAAAGAAAGTGTGTTATGTATTGATTGATCAATTGATTGGTTGAATTTGATAAGCGAGTTGTGCAATTTGAGGATAGATTAAGATTATGGAAAAATTGAGGAATTAGAGATGTGACAAATTGAAAATTACATGTTTAACGCATTGAAGAATTAGAGATTTGAAAAAGTGACGGATAAGATATTTGACAATTTGAAGGATTGGAAGAATTAGGAATAAATTGGTTGAGAATGTTCAGAGTATGACTCTAGATTGCAAATAATTGACTGGAGTATAGGCCCTACATGCATCTGTAAAAATCGAATAAGTGCAATCATTGAAATAACCTCCCAGATTTTAGTTTGATAATACACACAATAACTATGTACAAAGATAAACCAAGAGTAAATAAATAAAAGCAGATACATATAATATTGGGTGACACTTACAATTCAATAATTTTTAATTGGCTCTTTTAGTATTTTGATCAACGACATTTGAGCGATTCTTGTAAATGTTGTAACAAAGCCGAGCAGGCCGGGGCGTGGCGTGGTGCTACTAATTAAAAGAACAACCAAAGAAAACAGACGGTGAGCAAGACAGAATTCGGGGCGCCTCCCAGATTTTAGTTTGATAATACACACAATAACGATGTACAAAGATAAACCAAGAGTAAATAAATAAAAGCAGATACATATAATATTAGGTGACACTTTCAAATTATAAGACTAGTGCAGGCGCGAGGCTGGAGGAGAGCACACAGCAAACAGACAAAAAAAGATGGAGAAAGAATGACCAACGCCCAATTCGGGCGATTCACAATGCAGTGCGCCACCAAGAGTTTACAACGGAGAGTCCGTTTTTCAAGTTTACGGTCGACAAAACAGGTCGATGTTATTTCTCAAACGCCACAGGTCGAACGCTGCATCAGCAGAAAGATCCGAAGAAAAATGGGTTTCGTACCACACGAGGGCGCCGTGCGAGGCTGGTTTAGACTTGATCAAGTCATTCAGTGGCTTAGCGTTGATAATTTAGCCTGGAAGTGTTTCGTTATAAAAAAAGTTTGTTGTGTGTTTTTCTTTATTATGTACAGGCTGATTACAATTTTGGAATGTTTTACGTGTTTTTTGCCAAATTTATCATGCTTTAATTTGTATTATTAGTTACGTCTGAATTAAGTGCATATTATCAATATTTCATGCAATTTATATGGAGGTATAGAAAATTTCCGGCAAAGTAGTGCTTACCAAAATAATTCTAAAGCGTTCGGACCGGGTCCTTCTTCAGTGGTTTATTTGTTCCTGGATCTTTTCATGTATTTCCGTGGAGTTATAACGAATAAGTCGACCTGTGTTTGGCACTTGCCGCGGAATAAATCTGCATACGGAGTGCATCGACCTGTGGCGTTTGAGATGGTTTTTGCACATGGTTAATAAATCGACCTGTGGCGTTTGAGATGCATTTTGTACATGGTTTATATGCATGTTCAGGCTCATCGACCTGTGGCGTTTGAGATGGTTTTTGCACATGGTTAATAAATCGACCTGTGGCGTTTGAGATGCATTTTGTACATGGTTTATATGCATGTTCAGGCTCATCGACCAGCTGTGGCGTTTGAGATGGTTTTTGTACATGTTTTAATGCATGTACAGGCAAAATCGACCTGTGGCGTTTGAGATGGTTTTTGTACATAGTTTATATGCATATACAGGCTAAATCGACCTGTGGCGTTTGAGATGGTTTTTGTACATAGTTTATATGCATATACAGGCTAAATCGACCTGTGGCGTTTGAGATGGTTATTTTGTACGTGGCTTATATGCATGTACAGGCTAAATCGACCTGTGGCGTTTGAGATGGTTTTTGTACATGGTTTATATGCATGTACAGGCTAAATCGACCTGTGGCGTTTGAGATGGTTTTTGTACATAGTTTATAATATGCATGTACAGGCTAAATCGACCTGTGCGTTTGAGATGGGTTTTTGTTTATGGTTTATATATGCATGTATAGGCAAATTCGACCTGTGGCGTTTGAGATGGTTTTTGTACATGGTTTATATGCATGTACAGGCTAAATCGACCTGTGGCGTTTGAGATGGTTTTTATACATGCTAAATCGACCTGTGGCGTTTGAGATGGTTATTTTGTACGTGGCTTATATGCATGTACAGGCTAAATCGACCTGTGGCGTTTGAGATGGTTTTTGTACATAGTTTATAATATGCATGTACAGGCTAAATCGACCTGTGGCGTTATGAGATGTATACTACAACTCGAAAAAAAGGACAGATACATATCACCAAGGTCAAATCGAGGGGGGGGGGGAAATTATAAAAAAAAAACACCAAAACTAAAAAAACAAATTGACAACTTCCTCTCGGGGGGGGGGGGGGGGGCCCCAAGCCCCCAAAACAAATTATTAAGAAAAAACTGAATGTTTAGCATGTATGCAGTTGTATGAGGCTGCTCGTTTGTGAACCGCCACAGACTACTTCAAATAGGTATATTACTTTTGGTATTTAGGTAAATTCCGACGATAACATTGAATTTCATTACCGTAGCAATATTATTTTTTTTTACAAAAAGGAGTTTTTATTACTTCAAGACATTTTCATCGATTTCTTTGTCAATAAAAGTTCAGAAGTATAGACAAAGTACAATTACCATGTTGTTTATTTGTGGTTGTTACCATTGCGCAGACGATTAGAGATTTAGCTTATGAGTATAAAAAAAGCCGGAACAACAATTGTCGGGAACTTTTTTGAAAATGAAGGTCTGCATGGAGCACTTTCAAAATCTAGGACGGAAAGCCCAATTCAAGGGCGAAAATCCTGGGGGTATTATACCCCCACACTTTTTGACAAGGGGGTGGGCTATGGAATAATCCCCCCCCCCCGGCTCCGCTTTTTAGTGAGGAGGAGGAAAATGCTAATCATTCGAGTTTTTTTTTAACATTCTAATAGCACTGAAAAGTGGAGAAAAAGGTACAAAAGCTATTTTGATATAAGCGGGGGTATACACATAGATATATATCGATGATGTGGCGTTTGAGATGGTTTGTGTAACACAAACCATATAGTCCGTGGGACAAGGCCATTTTTCCGCTCGCCACGCGGTCTGGTTCCCCGAAATTTATAAAACTGCACAGACATGTAGATTATGGTGTACACTTTCGAAAAAAAATTGGTTCCCCGACCCACAGTTTGTTTGGGAATGAGAAAATCTGGGATAAAAATGCCGAAAATCCTATATGAGGAAAAACATAAGAAACAGCACCCTCTATTGACTTAGATCGATCGACCTGTGGCGTTTGAGATGGTTCGGGCGGTCTTTTCTTGTTCTTGACGCGAGTATTTTAATTGTTCTCTCGCTCGAACGGCGGGAACACGACCCACGATCGAACACTGCATGCACTCACAGGATCTCACACCACCTATCCGTCGGGGCATGGTCGGGGTTTGCAAGAATGATCTGTGTCAAAAACAAGACCCGCATCGACTCAGCCGAAGGTGCTTGCTAGATGATCAGAACTTTGTTATTTCTCATCGGGATGCCAAAATATCGTTATTACAGTTTTGTCCAACATGAAATGATCAAGTTTTAAATTTAAGATCGAATGTTATGTATTTGCTACATGAACATCGATTGGTAAACCCCAGCCAGATCAGAGTCTCAGGGTAACATGTTTTCAACAATAATAGAAGTGCGTGGCATCTAGTGGAGCATCTGTGCTTCTGAAATATCTTTTTAAAAAGTTAAGCTTGATATTTAAAACCAAACAAAAAAAAAGGAATAAAAGTTTGATGCAGCCTCAAAAAAGGAAGCGGATGGGCCGTTGGGGTTTATTGGTGGTTTTCAGGTAATGTTTGGAGCAAATCAAAACAAAAGTCCTTAAAACTATATTCAAAATAATAAAAACGGTAAGACGGTTTCAGCTGAAACCAAAATGTTGCCTCTCAAAGCTTCCAAATAGGGAAACATGAATATAGTTTCTCTGAAAAAAGTTTGCAAACAGAAAGTGGGTCCTTCAATTTGATGAGACTTTTGACATGTATAATCGGTCTGTGATGTATAGGTGCTCATAAAGCACGCGTTTTGTCAGTTGAAAATAAACAAGATATGCTCATTCAGGACAGATTGTACAAACTTAAGTAATTAATAACCTTAATCTAAATAACATTCTTCTTGTGTGGGTGACAACTGTGCAGATTGTCCCTCACCCTTCCTACAAAAAAATTAATAAATGAGATTTTGCCTATACATGCATATAAACCATGTACAAAAAGCATCTCAAACGCCACAGGTCGATTTAGCCTGTACATGCATATAAGCCACGTACAAACATCTCAAACGCCACCGGTCGATTTTGCCTATACATGCATATAAACCATGTACAAAAACCATCTCAAACGCCACAGGTCGATTTAGCCTGTACATGCATCCATGTTCAAAAGCCATCTCAAACGCTACAGGTCGAATTTGTCTATACATGCATATAAGCCACGTACAAAATAACCATCTCAAACACCACAGGTAGATTTAGCCTGTATGTACAAAAAGCATCTCAAACGCCACAGGTCGATTTAGCATGAACATGCATATAAACCATGTACAAAAACCATCTCAAACGCCACAGGTCGATTTAGCCTGTACATGCATATAAGCCACGTACAAAATAACCATCTCAAACGCCACAGGTCGATTTAGCATGTACAAAAAGCATCTCAAACGCCACAGGTCGATTTAGCATGTAAAAAACCATCTCAAACGCCACAGGTCGATTTAGCATGTACGAAAAACCATCTCAAACGCCACAGGTCGATTTAGCCTGTATACATGCATATATAAACCATTTATAAAAACCATCTCAAACGGCACAGTACACAATCTGTGTACATGGTGAGGATCGCTCCCAAGACTCAGCTAGTGTCGAGCCCCCCCTCCCCCACCAACCATCATGCACCCACCACCCTGCTTTTCGAATTTACACGGCCGGGCAAAATATGTTTGCAAATTTAGTTCTACCCTCCGTTACGGACAACGTCCTGTTCATGATTATTGTCTAATCGTTTTTGAGTCATTTAATTAAATAGGGCGCAGCGTCGACTCCATTGACGCGTACGCGTTAATTTAAGCCGTGCCAGTTGACAACATATATTTCCAAAACGAAAGTCCTCATAACGCCCTCAATACACAGTAAACTGAAGGCACGTGGTAGCTTTGTTGACGATGTTGTATTTCTAACAATCAAATAATAATTTGGTTATCTGTTATAACTCTTCTTCATTTTTGCAGTGTTGGACCAATGGTTGGACTTTATAGTTTTGCAACCCGTGTTTGGCAAAATCATCAGTTTGCCGACCGAGCGTGGAAATATCTACGTGTGGATTGCACTTCTCAAAGCACTTTTGCAAGTTTAATAGTACGCGCGAAAAGAACAGCGCCCTCAAGCGATATAGAATCTATCTTTGTTCGGATCGTTCTGTTCGACCTGTGGCGTTTGAGAAATAACATCGACCGACAAAACATGGCCCATTTGAATGAGTGTCGGTATAGACAACTTGAGCTAATATGTCATGGATTGGGGCATAGTGTTCTGCCGCCTTAACAGAAAAACACCATACTGATAACAAGAAAAGAAATGGGCAAACAGATCCTCGAATCATACGCTTACGAAACCACTGACTGAAAAAAACTAACAATTTCTAATGTCCCGAGCTGCAAATGTGTCGACCATTTCCCACAATGCACTGGGCAAACTCAGTGGCAAACTCTTGGTGGCGCACTGCATTGTGAATCGCCCGTATTGCGCGCACCGGTCTTATATACCCGTAAGGTGCACCCGACCAGACAGGTATCAAAGGAATTTAACATTATGTTTGGAACGTAACCGCTGTGTTGCACGTGGCGAACTGTCTATGCTACTATTTTATTGACCAATTGGATATCCAATTTACAATTTGTATCGTGAATTTGTATATTTGGTGAACTATATTCGACATATTAGCCGGAATACATTTTGAGAACACTATTCTGTTTGACCTCGTCTTTGTTTATCCTTGTGTCTTTGTGCATGGCATGTTCAACCACTTTCAAAATTGTCCGTATAGGAAAAATGAAATTGGAAGTTTTTCAAAACAAAATAAACAACAAACAACATTACTGTCCACGTTCACTGATGAGATATCCACCTATATTAATAATAAAAAAAAGTCAAGCCAAGTTGTTTGCTTAATACTACAGTGTGCCATGAATTAATTCTTAGACCAGGATTTAAAAAACCTCAAAAGCTATTCATATAACCTATATTTATCCTTTATGACTATAAACTGACATTGTGTTTTCTCACTGACGCTCACGGTTTTCCACGGTGTAACACTGGCGTCGTTTCTTGCAACAAAGGTGGCAACACACTACTGCTTTCTCAGTGATAGCCTTCCTAAAGTTTGTATTCATAACGAAATAGATGACAAAGTTACAGAG
This sequence comes from Patiria pectinifera, assembly GCA_029964075.1. Classification (NCBI taxonomy): domain Eukaryota; kingdom Metazoa; phylum Echinodermata; class Asteroidea; order Valvatida; family Asterinidae; genus Patiria; species Patiria pectinifera. Next base: position 2,170,481 of record CM057130.1, on the reverse strand, counting down.
GCCGCTGGACAGGTGGAGCCAATACAAGAAGAACACCAGATTTGACGGGGAGCGCTGACCGGCTGCCAAGTATCCTAGTCCTACTGCCACGTTCGGCACCCAGCAGATGTAAAACGCCAGTGCCACGACCCGGACCAGACGGAACATTTTCACCTCCCGTCTTGAAAGCCGTGGCTGCAGAGAATCGCTCTCTGGTGATGGTGGTGATGACGGTGGTGACGATGGTGATGATGATGGTGACATCACCATGGCTAGCATCGATTCTCGGTGCTGGGCATTCTGTGACAGAGTCCGATGCACAATGACTGACGTGATGCCGATGATTAGCAAACTTGGGAAGAAGAAAACCAAAAGTCCAGCGAGTGTGTAGAAGAAACGATCGCCGTATGCCGGAGTGCAGACCCAGGCATCTTGTGTAAATTGATAATGTGACTGCACCAAGATGAAACCCGCATAAAATGTTACAGGAAGCGCCCAGCAGACGGTTATGGTGCTGATCACAGTATTTCGCTTTGTCACAAGATGGACATATTTGAAGGGATGGGCAACGGCGATGTATCGTTCGATACTCAGCATTATCAACGACAGAGAGGAGGCTAGGGTGAAAACTGCCTCGAAGTAAGCGGTGATTTTGCAGGCGGTGTTCCCGTAGGGCCAGACGTGAGTCACCGAGGGGTAAACAGCCGAGGCGGCAACCAGACCAACGCCGAAGTCGGCTACCGCTAACGACGTCAGGAGGTAACCGTGAGAGTTCCTTAGTGATGATGTGGACAGTAGTATCACTAAGATTCCCAGATTTCCCGCCAAAGAAACGACCGCAATAAAACAGACGATAAACACCTGAGAAATGCAGAGGGCACTTGTGCAAGATTCGGAAACATTCCATTGTGAATAAGTGTTCTCCATGTTTGAATACGAGCGAACAAGACGCTATCCCATGGTTGTTCTTATTCATGTGAGCGTATCGCGCGCACCCCTCGTATTTCAACGTTTTCCGAGCAAGGACAGATCCATGTCCTTTGCAGGGTGTGCATAAAAATGTTTACGACTTTTATGACTGCATCGCCATAAAATTTCAGTGTTGAAAGGACAGCAATTCGGCTGCGGTCATCAACGTACCATTCAACTCGGTGCATGTCCCGCCACAGATTGATATATTTATAACGTGTATTGTACACTGTACTCCAGTGAAGTAGAGACCAGGGTAGCATGGGGTTATACCCACACGACACCCAAACGAATGAGGATGGGAACGAGCCCAAACCCACCCTCAGCAATACTTTTCAATCCGAAGACCAAGTCATTTGCTAATTTTTAAAGCTACCCTCGTTCCGTTGCGCGTCACAGATCAAGGGCAGGTTGTCGTCATTGTTTGTTTACATGTAACGTTTTCCATTTTTAATTTGTGCAGTGGCATCGATACCTCACAATCTGTTAATACAAACATTTATATAAGCACAGAAAGCAAAATACAAACAAGCAAATAAACAAACTTAGAAACAGGCAATGAAAAAATAAATAAATAAAAATATAAAAAGAAAATATCTCTTTTACAGTACAAATCATTCGTACGTGAACATACGTGGCACCTTTTTGGAGAGGGAATGAAAATTTGGAATGAAAATTGACCCTATTTCTTACTGGCCTCACTTGTATATCAATGGATACTTACATATTTAAATGCTGTTTTAGACCAGCACAAAACACAATCTGCAGCAGACACACGTAGGACAACCCGCATAATGGTCCGTTTTGTGCAGAAATTCAATGTCATTTTTCCGAGTTGCGTGATTGAATTTATTGCAAAATAGAGCGGTAGTCAAGTAGGCCTATACTGCATTTATGAGCTGCTACACTTATGAAATATGCATGAAATATTATCGTTTTTAAGAAGTGACCCTTTAAAAACAGCTGATAAGCTGTATCTTCTAAAACAAAAGAAAGAAACCTGTCATATTTCTGCCATCCGTAACGAGAAGCCCATTTCAACTATGTAATACAGGTGCAAAGACACATTTTGTACCTGGAAAGTCATTTGCATCAGTTTTCCACTGAAGTATCAATTAACGTACATGTAATTTTAAGCTTTCTAGACCCACATACTTGATCGTCTCGTGTTTCATATCAAATGTTAAATGATTAATGTAGATGGCAGTTTGGGGTGATGTTACACTATTACCATGCCATATTTTTCGGCTATACGCGCATTTGATAATTCATAACTATTTCTGATGGTAACAGATGGTACAGCACTAGGTAATAACGGTTACCTTGCTTTTCATTTTTCAAGTGTTTGATCAAAAATTGGTTCAATGGGACACGTACGTCTGATTTGGGAAGCAGAAAATAACCATACAAAAGTAGTTTAGGTAGACTGTTGAGCACACTTTGACCTTTTCTAAAGAAATGTGAAATATGAAAGGTCACATAAATATGTAAATATGTATTTACAGATATAAATATTAATTAAGGGAGGTGGGAATTTTCGGCACAGTTTGACCTATTGTATGGATGGGATGAATCGGGAATAGGTTAGGTTAAAATGTTTGAGCACAGTTTTACCTTCTCTATGGGAAATATTGCATAAGGTATGGAAAAACAAAAGACAAAAATGTTATGGCACATTTTGACCTTAGCCCGAGTAATACTGTATAGTTATGTATCTACATGTTCATGTATAATTGCAACTGGTGGCGCAATGCGAACAAAGAGCTGCGTCTGATAACAATAGACGGGAGAGGGTGCGTGCTAATTCAGCGCACTAGTATTGTTATCAAGTTCCAATGGTGCCGCGTGAAAGTTGGAAGTGCCGTTGTTCGAGTTGGCAGTGCCTTTGTTCGTCCAGCAGAGCTCCAGTACAAAGCGTAACAGATTAAAACGTGCAGTCTTTTTTTACACTCGTGGTAATCTTTAGCTAGCTATATATACACATGGCTTTGTTCATTGTCCACAGGAATCAGACCTTGAAGAACGTATGATATAACTCTTTACACTTGTTTATTCAATAGATTCCAAGCATAATGTGCGTGTAAACGCGATAAATATCAAAACAAAATATCAAAACAGAGTCCTCTATTGTATATTACAAAATGGTTTGATATGGGCACAGCTTTTAAACACATGTACATACGTTCCAAAACACTGCTTCGTATACAAAGTCTACCGGTATGTGGCTTGGAAAACTATACAAACTGCAATACAAATCTGATTATAATGCCACCCGAATGCAACTTTGTTTTAGAAAATGAAAATATGTTAATGTTGTCTTAGTCTGCAATAAATGTGGGTCGATCAGATCAAAAACAGTGTCATATAAAAAAAAATCGTCGAAAATCATAAACTTTTATAAAACATCAGCGGATGGCTTGATTATGACGTCATCGTGACGTTATTTCAAATGTTGTCTACTAGTACTATTATCTACCCACCCACCAAGTTGCATGACAATTGGACTTTCTATTATGTGTTCTAAAAAAAATAAAAAATAAATCGCATTTTTGATGACATCATAATAACGTCACACAATTTTCACAGTTTTGTAAATGTACCTGTTACCTAACAAACATAATACAAAAAGAATTTTGAATTAAAAATTTTGCGTTCGTGAGATATGGCTCCAAGGTCCAAAACTTCAAAAATCGATATAAAATCACACGATAACGTCATGATGACGTCACCTCAATTTTCACCTATAACACATTCCGGTCAACCTACATAGTTTCAACCCAATCAGACTTACAGGTCTTTAGATATAGGGTCTTAAAGTTTGCATGTTTAAGATGACGTCACGTGACCCATGATGACGTAATCGTGACGTCACTCTTCGGGACACAAGCTCACTATGGGGTAGTTATATGTTGTAAGTTTCATCAGAATACGAGTTTGTTTTAGGTCAAAAGTGGCGTGGTTAAAAACCGTGTACAAAGTCTATGGGATTTTGTTTAGAATAAAAAGAAAAATCAGAACAAAAACAAAGGCTTTTCCGCAGTTTGCAGAAAAGCCAAACAAAATTTCAAAAAAATATGTTGGCACTAACGGGCTTTCGTAGTACAAAGGTCAGTTTCTAACAAACACGATACAGACCACACTGAGTTTCCTGGTTTGTATCGAGTTATACTGTGTACTATATTAATGCTTTGACGTTTGTTGTGCCCTGAATTGGTGACATTTTGACGCAATGGGGATATGTTCAAGGCGCAGTTCCACGGAAGAGACCACCAAAGAATTCAACTCCAACGGCTGCTTCATCCTACTGATGTCGTTCAGCATCGTTGCGCAGTGGGGAGGCGTGTTTAAGAGTCTGGGAGTGCTTCTTCCCACGTTGACTGATCAGTTTACCGACCTCGTCTGGCTGACCGGAATAGCCTTATCGGTCATGGTAGTATCAGTCAACATAGCTGGTAACTAACTTAAACTTGATGACTATTTTTGGCAAGATGGCACGTACTACTTGTAGTTTCCAAGATCTTTCCCTTATATGTTAATGTATTTACTCACACCTTTCACCTCTGTGCACTGCGCGCATTCAGTGGCCCCGCCATATTTGCATGCGAAGCGTGGGAGCGCAAGGTATTATAGGGCGATTTTTAGAAACGTGTTTGTAGTGTTTAGCCGGTGGAGCTGATATCCATTTTTTACTTCATTTTGCCTTGATTATATTGACGTATTCTACCGTGACATCATGTGATATTTACCTGAGAATAATGGACAAACCTTCGGGACCTTAGTGAGCTTCGTGAACCTTGTGAACAATGTGAAATTCGTGAACCTTTGGTCATCTTTGTGACTGAACTTTGTGACCGAACTTAGTGAATGCATGTAGGCTCATAGGCGTAGCCAGCGGGGGGGGGGGGGGGGGGTAATGAAGTAATACTTCATTTACCACCCCAATCTTTTGTAAAGACTGCCTTTTTCCATTCAAATGCCCTTTTTTCAACGGGCTTACCCCCGAATATTTTGTGAAGAGTGCCCCTTTTTACGAAGTGCCCATTTTTTTTTTAACAAGTGCCTTTTTCAAAAAAGAAGTGGTGCCCTTCTTGTGGCATCTGCCGGTTTTTTTTTAGCCTTTTTTGGGCGCACTGTTTTGACCGAGCGGTTAAAAGCACTAGACTCAAGCTCTGGTGTTTAATCAGCAGAGCGTGGGTTTGAGTCCATGTCTTAACACTTACGGTCCTAAGCAAGACACCTGAGCATTATTGCTTCGATCTTCGGATGGGACGTAAAGCCGTCGGTTCCGTGCGATGTGTGATACACCTGAGAACCCAGTAACATTTGTCGCTACTAGAGAAGGGGTTTGCCCCGGCGTTTCTGGCAGTGGACGCTTAATGCGCCGCAGCACCTTGTAAACTCTTTAAGGTGCTGCATTGATTCTCATATTTTCAAATACTTCATTTACCTGTCTTTAAAATACAAATTCATATTAATATGTGCCCTGAGTACCTAATTGTTGGTAGATACGTGAACAATTTAAGACTCCGGTATTACTTTTACTATTATCTTTCATTTCCACATGTTTTTCAGGTCTGTTTAGCACTCTCCTTGAAGACAAGTTCGGCAGTCGACGGATGTTAATTCTGAGCACGCTCATGGTTGGTGTGGGATTGGTGCTGGTTCCACTAGCTACGAGTATCATACACATCGCTGTTATTTTAACCGTCGTGGTTGGTAAGAACTTGTGCCGACACACCAAATGCTGCTATAGTTAGTAAAACAGCTAATCCAAGGATGCGTGCACGAAAACAATAAAACATCGCGAACATCAGAAAAGTATCAGGTGTTGTATTAAGTTCTGGTATACTCGGGTTCATATTTTTCATACTTCCGGAAGAAAATACTTGTACCAATACTTGTACTCGTTGCAAAGTACAGTACGCGTGAACATGAAGTTCTTCGTTGGAGATAATTTAAGACCAATGGAGTCCAAGACACGATGTAGTGAATATATCTACCATTTTTTTCTTATTGTTAGACCTTTATTTCTTTTTACTCCTATTGCATTTTCTCACCTTGTTTCAGGCCCAGGCTTGGGGATCGGCATTGTTCTAAGTAAGGCTACTCTGGGACGTTCTTTCAGTAAGCGGTATACTCTGGCCAGTGGAATAAGCCACACGGGACAAGTACTCTCTCTGCTTGCTTTTGCACCAATGATGCAGCTTTTTCTCGATACCTATGGCTGGAGAGGAGCCACCTTGCTTCTTGCCGGGGTTTGCTTTCATCCAGCAGTCTGTGCTATACTTGCCAGAGAAAAACAACCACAGTACGAGCTACCAGTAGATCAACATGACCAGCATGAACCAAACAGCATTTGTAGGGCCTGCCTTGGATCTTGTTTCACTCGTGCATTGTCAACTGTGGATCTGCGAATACTTGTTCAGTTCAATTTCTGGGTAGTTTTCAGTTGCATGTTTGGGATTCGTTTCGTAAATACCGCTTGGTTCCTGTTTTACGTTTCTCATCTTCATTCCAAGGGTTTCTCGCCCCAAGCGTCTGCTGCGATATGCTCGGCTTCGGGCGTCGGCTATTTTTTTCGGATGCGTCCTGTTTGCGCCTTTTGTGGATAGAGGCCTCATGAAGTGTTCGACAGCAGTAGTATTAAGCAGCCTGGCACTGAGTCTGTCAATGGTCTTAGATCCATGGTTAAAGGACACACCGAGTGTGATCGTTTTGACTGTTTTCTACGGTCTGTCCTCATCATCGCTGTTTACCTTATCTGATGTGCTTACCAAGGAACTATTAGGTAGAGACAGACTGACAAGTGCGTTCTCGTGGATTGGATTTTTCGGAATACTGGCAGAATTCCTCGGGGGATTTTTACCAGGTAAGTACACATCTTAATTATATATGTGACCCTTGGTATTATTAGAGTCAGTAACGAAGTGGAAGAGGATTCGGTGTCTCAGTTCTGATGTGGTGATTTATTCACACACTCACTGAAAGATGAAAATACAGGAAAGGGCAACTCAGTTTAAGACAAGGTGTTTCCTCGGCTCCGGTTAGCATTGGAATCCCACTTAAAATATTCACAAAATTACAATCATTAATATGAATCTTAACATTGAGCCAAATAGTTAATACAGTAAATGATCAATAAGACTAGTTCCATGATACTAGAGAGGAAAGATGGCGGCAATTTCCCTCCAAAAATTTACCTAACGGCTGTCATCTTGGAAATGTAAAAAAATGTGGACAACACAGACGGAAACTTAAGGAAATTAACCAACACAAGTCTTGAAACGACTGCTTTCAAGATAATCAAGTAAAGGTTACGATATAAACATCTTAGGTCCTTTAAGCATAAAGATAAAATGAAACTCTGGCTTTACGGGGACATTCGTCCAAACGACATCCACAGTGTCGTCTAAACATGACAATGTCATAAAGACGAAAAATACAACATAATTACATGAAGATTGAATTGTAAAACAACCATGGAAAGTGAATTATAAAATAAATAAAATAATTACCTGAAAGATGAATATATGGGAAAGGGAAACTCAGTTTAAGACAAGGTGTTCTCTCGGCTCCGGTAAGCATTGGAATGGCGCTAACGTGGGCCGCGCCCCGTATTCCGAATCGCTATTGTGGTAACGGCGAAAGTGATTGGTCAATGAAAATGAATATTCAACACCATGTTTTGAATAAGAATAAAGGTTTGCAGGGTGAATCTAAAAATAAAAAAAGGGGATACTTTTTACGCTCGTGACATGTAGAAATTTTAGAATAGAATAATCCTCTCAAGGTCCTGAAAAACAACAACAACAACCGTGCATGTTCAAGGAATGTCATTAATTATAAATGATGGACACAAACCGTTGGGATTATATGCCGCTAGACTTGGCCCAAGTCGGGGGCCGCACTTGGTCTGGTAGTATGCGTATACGTACAAACCTAATACGTATATGCGGATCGGAAAAAGTTGCTTGTTGGCTTTTCCACATAGTGCAGCAAAGCCTTTCTTTTTGTTGTTATTTGTTTTCCTTTCTTCTTCCTCTTCTTTACGTCGGACAAAATTCAAAAGACTTCGTACACGTCTTTCCGGCCTTCCTGTTTGCCATTCATCCTTGTCATGCATTCTTCAAAGTACCGATAGGCATAGTGCCTATAGCAAGGATGAGTCCTAAAGAGTGACGTCATTATGACGTTATCACGAGTCGCGTGACGTCATATTAAAGATTTCTAGATTTAATATTTGAAACAATATAAAATCAACCATAAGAGAATGAACCTGATTTTTACACAAATTGATTGAATAATACAGGATCTGTATTTATCTTGCGTGAGCCAAATCACGTGACCTTTCCTTCCGGTCCAAACTGGAAGTGCCTTATTATTTAAAATTGGAAGATGTGAACTTGCTTTCCACGATGGTAGTCTCTGGCTAGTTTATACTTCTAAAAACAAATAACCGGTGAAATGTTTAGAATGAATAATCAGTTGATGTGTGTGGCGAAGTTTGCTGAAATCACTTTATAATTTATATATATAAAGTTGAGGGGGAGAAAGATTGATGACGTCACCAGACCGGAAGTTACCAAAAAAACCTTTAAATAATACAAAACTGCTGAAAAAATCAACCACGAGATATATCTCCAGAGTTTTGCTCCAATAGCAGTTAACATAACTCTCAAGCTTTCTGTGAATGACATCACGTTGACGTCATCAAGTATCGGATTAAAAGCAAACAAATATTTTAGATTTATAATCTTTGAAACTAAATAGATAATCGACTGTGAGAGATCTGATTTAGCATTTGACGGGAACGGACAAAAGAATCCAGCGCCGTCACCTTTGATATTACGTACAAAATCACGTGACCCTTTTTCCGGTTCAAACCGGAAGGACCTTATAATTTAAAATTGGAAAAAGATGTGAACTTGCTTTCAACGATGTTAGTCGGCAAGGGTGGGCTTTTCTATATCTGACTAGTGACGTCATGCATTATTTGAGCGCACTCTATTGACAGGTGATCACGGGTCTTGTGACGTGATCTTAAAGTTGCATATTTGGAAAAAAAATAGATCTAAAGAACCATAGGTCCGATTCGATTGAAACGTTGTACATGCGTAGTTACTGACGTGTTATTGAAAAGGCCCTATGTTCTGTTGCAAACAGACATAGATCTCTCCCTTTAACCATTGTGCATGGTTATTTCATCTGCATTTCACATCAAAACGTGGATTTGTCAATAACCACACCAAATGGTGATTGAAAAAGCATTTTTTTTTCTGAGGCGCATTCGTTTCCTGTATCCGCACCATTTGTTATGGTACCATCCGAACTACCCGGATACAAACAGATACATTGTTTTTCTTGTGACAACAGAATTGGATTGGCCTTGATTTGTTTATGTTAACATTTTCTTGTTAAGGGTGGATAAAGGACACGACCGGCAGCTATGACATGGCGTTCGTTATCATGGGCATTACACCAACTGTGGCTCTCATTCCCCTGGTCATTGCAAGAATCACGAAACGGATCTGAGATGGAAAAGGCACTGTAAACAAATTTGTTAACAAATTATCCAATTGAAAAAGGAATAATACTTCTGTAAAACTGCTTATATATACTAACTAGATTGACGTTAAATATATAATGAACAAAATGAGAGGGCATAATATTTCAGATCAGAGCATGACCTTTCTGAAAGACAAAATTACAGTTGTTCACAAACAAACAAGCAAACAAACAAAGAAACAAACAGGGGGCGGGACGAACCACGACAGAAGGAAAGAAGTACCGATTTGTTGCTGGTAAGTGGAGAGGCCCCGGAGGTTCGCTAGCCCCCTTCTACCACCAAGCCCGCTAACCACACCAGCTTGCATGCTCCTACCTTTGCTTTTTAACATTGTTATCCAGCCACGATTTTTAATTTTCTGAATTCAATGCCTATTATTTGCTTTGGGAATTCCTAGTTTGATTCCGTGTATTTTGATTTGTTTTCTTTGTCGATCATAGTCATTTCAGCTTTTCCTTACTTGTTTTGGAGATATATTTTGTTTTCCGTTCGTTTATTTCATTCATTTTGCCTCATCCATGTTTTTATTAAGTATATTTTTCAGCTTTTTTGTCTGTGGCTTTGTCTGTAGCATTGGAATTTCCTTTCGTGGAATGATGTACATGTATTTTGCATTTGTCTAGTTTCTGTTTCGAATTTTAATATTAATGTTTGAATCAGTCGTTAGTTTTTGTTCACATTTTCCTCCTCATGCTCCACTCGCTTTGCTATGTTTTTTTCTTAAGTATATTTTGTCAGCTGTTTTTGTCTGTGGCTTTGTCTGTAGCATTGAATTTTCCTTTCTTGGATTAGATGTACCTGTATCTTGCATTTATTTTGTTTTATGTTCGAATTTGTATGTAAATGTTTTCCTCCTTATGTTCCATTCGCCTTGCTAACTATTGCTAACTACAGCTTCCCTTCACTTTATTTATTTGGCTTGAGTTATTTTTATTATTGATATTTTGCCTCTTGTGTTCCTTACAGCAATATTGTAACTCCCCCTTTTTCTACGTATTTGTACTAGGTAATTGTCATTTGTTGAATTGTTCATGTGTGTATACTGTCATTTGATTTTAATCTTGATGACACGTTTGATAATGATGATAGTCGTGCCTTTCTTAACTTATTCACCGATAGCTTTAACACCTTGAATATCGATGAAGACTCTTTTTCTATCATTCTAAGATTACCTCTCCTGACTTTGTCATTCATTTTCTGTTCTCGGCTTCACTAAAACTTAGTTCAAAGAAAGCCCTTCTCCGTATGTCAACATGACCAGTTATGACCTTATTCACTTCTTACGCTTTCATAAACTCGGAGGAGGAGCAGCTTTATTCATCAGCAAGTCTCTGAATCTACACCTTCTCTTCTCCCAGGGAACTAAGTGCACCTCTTTTTTCCCTAACTGAATACACTAACTTTCACAGACATTAACAAACTTCAAACGAGAATATTCATGTAACGGTATATTAACAAACTTCTTCGCCAGATATGTTCATCCGTTTTTCTAGCTGTTCACAGCACCCATGGCCATAGCACAAGATCACCTAACAAACCTTGTGTTCCTTTCAAACGCTCATCATACTCCATGAATACAATTCGATTTCACTTTTATTTCATTTCTGGAATGACATCGGTCGGACCGGGTGAAAACACAGTCGTCTGTGGGCCGCTTTAAGAATTCCTTCAAAGCAGAACTGATTTCCCATTACATTGCGTAGCTATTCTCTCGCCACTGTGCAAATTTCCTCCTCTCGACTGCTGTTTTCTGCTCTTTTCTCTTCTTCTTTTCACTCCAAGTTAGGCAGGCACACGTCATTTCATTTTTTTTTGTACTGGCATGGCAATATAAGCCTTCGGCTTCTGTGCATCCCACCATATTGGCTGTTTTTATAATTTATTATTTGTTAATGAATCGTAGTTTTTGTGCATTATTTACATTATTTGTTGGTTACGTAAATATGTTTTGTTCCTTATTCAGTTTCTCATTAATGAACAGGCTGATGATTGGTGGGAATTTTGCTACCCTTTTTTGGGTAGCAAAAATCGAGATTACTCGGAACTTTCTCCATCATATCTCTGACTACATATTCATTTAATTTAACGGGCTTTAAGTAAGTGGCCGTCATTTGCGAACATTTGTTTTTGGCGTTTCAAGAAACAAACAGAATGCAGTAAATCTGAGGCAGGTTATTACAAACAAACAAACAAAAATAGTCGAAATTATTCGCAGAAGATGTCATACTTTTGAGAAAACTGTGACAATGCATCTTCGTTTTCTCACGCATGTTTTCGTTGACTGTTTGAAGGTTTGGCCCTAACCTAACCATCGCGAGGAAATGATGATTATTTCTCTTGTGTGGAAAAAGACAGCATACCAGGCGCAAATGATTCACAGGATGCTTAATCCTGTTATTTACTTACAATAACGTGGGATATTTCATGATTTTTGAAAGTTTAATGTTTGAATATTTGTAGATGGTGTCGATTACTTTTAACCACTTCAAAATTTAAAGGAAAAAAAAACAAAAGAAAAGAATTTGCTAAAAAATATTTCCAGTTGATATTTTTAAAAAGCTTTTTCCACCAGATACTGGATTACATGATTATCCATGTTGAAAAGGACAATTAAGAAAGAGTAATAATCCATATAATTATGACATTTCTAAACTAAGGACATGTTGTATACCAGATTTGCTAATATAATAAAGTAAGCTATATTGCATATTTGAAAGTTTCATGCAACATTTATTGCAATTGTCTTGTAGAACAAAATTATTTGCAGTGCATGCTGAATTATATTCATTCCATGGGTTTACTAAGCGATTTTGAGTGGATAAACTCTTTTATATTGACTCAAATATTCAACCACTTCATATAGTGTCTTCTTATTTTGTCCGCCATACTTCAATGAGGATAAAAGTTTGTGACGCTCGGGAAGTAATTATCCACGCTTCAGGTGCACTTCCATCCGTAGATTGTCAAAACTTAGTGCTTTCTGGGTCCCAGAAAGTCCTGTGCAAAATGTCTGACATTTCCAGAGTTAATAATGAAAACGCCCGTTTGTTTACATCTGGCGCGTCAGCGATTTTTGCCTCTCCTTTAAGTATTTCTAGCAGTGAAAAAAATTATTGAATTCTAACTCGAAAATAAAACTGTCACTTTTTAAGGTATATTTGTGTGCACATTTATACTCCACTTGTCATCAATCTTTCCATTTTTTATTGTTTCGTGAGAAACGCGTTTTCAGAGCCCAAAAGAGCGCAACCTTAAGAGTATTGTACCTTTAAGAGTATTGTATTTTTAGTGAAAAATGTCCATATTCTAGCTGGTTTTCAAAAAATATCACCTTCACCATTATTTTACTAAATGCAAAAATGATATTAGATATGTAAAAATATGCCATTGTATTTTAATATTTTGATTCTGATTGGGCAACTAATAATCTAAAATAAAAGTGAAAAAAAATTGAAAAAAAGCGTAAATTAAAATTCTATTAACCATCAGTTTTTCTTTTATTAATCCAACTGATTTCTTTTGCCGGCATCAATGTAGCATGAGAAACCCCGCCTCTAATGCTCATACGAAATTTGACAATTCAAACTGTGGACAAGTCTGTGCCATAAATCTTGGTCTACTGTTAGATTGGTTCCGGGTCCTTCCGTCGTAGCCCTCACTCAGAATGAAGGAGGCGGGAACACGTCCCAATGGGGGGGGGGGGGGCATCTGAAAAAGCACATGAAGTGCAAATGCCTTTTTGGGGGGCATGTTTTAAGGTACATCGGATCATTTGCTTTTAGTGCATCCTCCGCTTGTTTGAGCAACAAAATCGCTTTGACTCTTAAGAAGGGCGCATAACAACTGACTTGCATGGGCGTCGCCAGGATTTTTTCTAGAGGTGGCAAAACATATTTTTCCCAAAAAATTCTTGTATTTCTCAACAAATTATCGATTTATCAGTTTTAGAGGGGGGAAGGGACATTTTGCCCCCCCCCAACTCATTAAATTTACACCACTATGACTTCACACTTCTTTTTCTTGTCGTTTTTCCTCTTTTTTTTCCCTTCCGGTTTTTTTCTTTGTGGGCAAGCGCCCCCTTGCCCCCCACTCGCGACGCCCATGCTAACTTGTTGAAGTTTCAGCTCAGTGGATACTACACATCTTGAGAGAAAAAAAATTTTGTGCCCACTATCAGTTATTGTTTTTATCGAATGATACCAATTCAGGTAGAGAATTTGTTACCAATTCTATCTATGTTTCTCGGTGACTCCAAATGTTACTATTCCGCGCCGGCCCTTTTAGGGTTAACTTGCATTCCATTTTTCAAGTGTATGATCAAACATTGGTTCAATGGGACACATACGTCTGATTTGGGAGAGCAGAAAATAACCATACAAAAACAAACTTACAATACTGAGGGATGAATATTCGAACATTATTTTTTTCAAAGTAGCCTTTCTTCACTGCCCTACCGTATAAATTAATGGGGATGGACATCCATTCCGACCAACACGTGCGTCTATGGAAGCGGCTGAATCTACTTCCCATAGACGCGTGTGCCAGTCGTAGCCAAGCCTTAATTTAGACTATCGGCCTTGGATCGTATTGTCCCTTCCGGCTTGGTCTGTGTGAGAACACTAATCTCAACTTATTGTCATCTATGACGTTATGCATATCGGCTGCCGACCGGCTAAATGGCCATTTTGGTATCTTTCTCACGGTTGTTTTCTCATATTTCCCTACAGTAATCATCAATATTTATAAACAACCCATATGCAGTCAAGTACACATTTTACTGAAAGTCAACTATACAGCTAACTTTGTTAAAGCTACAGTCCATCATTAATTTTGCAGCTATCCAATGTTGGAAAACATACTTGGTTGAAAGATAGTAAGGGAACTAAACTCCCTGTGAAATTATTCCTTCTGGCAAGCTGTCATTTTGAAGAAATTATCGAAAGAAGGCCTTTCCAACGATGCGTCTCAAGACACATGGTTGGAAATTTCCGTCAGTAGTTCGGCTCTTTTTATTCGGCGAAGCGCGCGCAAGCGTTGACAGGACGCACACGCGCGCGCGGTTGCTATAATTCGTCGGATCAGTGCGCGACATCGCGTAGGTGCAATCGGCTCAGTGAGATCGCGTCTCAAACGCTGAATTCAGGCCCAATTCAAAACATAATTCAGCAACTTTTGATTTGAAATCGAGATCCTAGAATGTTGTTTTTTTTCTCTCGAAATATACAGCTGAGGCTGAGCTGAAACTTCATCAGGTTAGTTGTTCAGCACCCTTCTTAGATTTTGAGCACTTTTGTTACTTCAAACGAACAAAATGCACAAATTACAAATGATGAACTGTACCTTGACATTCTAAGTTTCTTAATAACGTCCTTATATATTAATTGTTTAAAAGCAAATGATAGCAGATGCTTTCTGAGAGTTGCCACCTATTCGTATTAGTAGCGTGGAATCCAATAAAGGGCGGTCAAAATAACAATATTTACAAGGGGGGGGGGTGTTTCAAATGTCCACCTATATACCCGCTTTCCTCGTCTTGTCAGTATGTAAGAGGTATGGCGTTTGGTGCTAAACATTCCACCTTTATGCCTATTGTCAATCTCGCTCAAGACATCTCTAATGCATTTGATAAAGGTAGATTTACTGCAGGAGTTTTCTTAGACTTGTCTAAAGCGTTTGACACTTTGGATCATACAATTCTCCTGAACAAACTTAATTTGTAAGGTAAACGTGGTACTCCACTGAGCCTTTTCAAAAGTTATCTTAGTAATAGACAACAATATGTTCGTTTCTGTGATACGGACTCCCCCTTTTGTGCAATCAAAACCGGTGTTCCACAAGGCTCAATCCTTGGACCGCTTTTGTTCATTATTTATATAAATGATTTGAGTAATCTGGAAGAGAGTGACGTTAAAATTTCACTTTTTGCAAATGACACAAGTGTATTTGTTACAAATTCTGATCTTGAGACGATCGTCTCAACAACAAACAAAGTTCTTAGTAATTTGTCAGCCTGGTTTGCTTCAAATAGACTCTCTCTGAACATTAATAAGACCAAGTTTAATTTTGTTTTGTCCAAGACAGAAAAAATATGCTTGCTCCAAAGTCAAAATTTTTATTGATGACTTTCAGATCAAACAGGTCAGTCATACCAAATTTCTTGGAGTTCATTTTGACCAAAACCTCACTTGGAACAATCATATTGATTCCGTTGCTCTGAAAATTGCTCAAAATGTTGGTGTTATTAGGAGAGCTAAAGATAATATTCCTCGCAGTTATTTGATTACTCTTTACAATACCTTGGTTCTGCCTTATATTTCCTATTGCAATATTGCCTGGGCTAATACTTACCCGACAAAACTGAACAAGATACTTCGTATCCAAAAACGTGCACTCAGATGCATAACAGGGTTGAAGTATAGTGACTCAGTGCAGGATTGCTTTAGGAAGTATAATGTGCTCGAAGTATCCAACATCAACCACATGCAAACTGCGGTATTTATGTATAATTACCACAAAGGCAACCTTCCTGTTATTTTTAACAATTTGTTTTCAATTAGCAACCACACATATAATACTCGGTCCTCGAAACATAAATACACTCAAGTTAAATGTAAAACCACAGCTCTCCAACACAGCATTCGCTATCAAGGCTGCAAACTCTGGAACGGATTGCCATCTTTCATTTCTGAAGCGAAGTCTTTAACTGTTTTCAAAACATTGTATAGAAACTACTTGCAAGGAAATTGATTTTGTTTATTTTGTTTATTACTACTTTACCACTCTCACAGTGTTTACATTGTACGTTGTTTTATACATACATTCTTGTCTTTATTAAGTTAATGGAACATCTTAGGTTGGGGTGGGGTAGTTGGGTGTAACGGGAACACTTGGGATTTACTCTCGGGGGGGGGGGGGGTTAAAAGGGAGTGTTTCATAAGTCCTTGGACTTCTTACAACTTCCTTATAACTTCTCTGCTTTTCATTTATCTTTGTTACTTATCTTTGTCATTTACTTTTATGTTTTGTGTATCTATTAAGTTACGTACTTTATATGTTTTCATTATGAAGTTATGAAATAAACTAGATTGATTGATTGAAGATTGAAGACATAAGAAAACTTTATTAATCTCCAGATGAAGAAATTACAATGCTCGCAAGGCTTATAAAAAGGGAAGTACACTGAATACAAAATACATTAGTTAAAATGTACAGATACCACTGTCCAGATAAAAACATTGCACGTGAAGGAGAACCCTGTACCTGTCACCCACTGTCTAGTCATCAAAAACAAAATTTATCTTTTAAAAATGGCGTTGAAGAATTTAACTCTCTAGCCACTGTGCACATTTCCTCCTCCCGACTGCTGCTTTCTGTTCTTTTCTCTTCTTCTTTTCGCTCCAAGTTAGGCAGGCACACTTCATTTCATTTTCAATCTGCAGAAAATTCGAATAATTGTTCATATTTCGAGTATATTGATTTTAAAGCACTTCGATGTGGCAGCAGGACCGCGGAACACAATATGTTTACTTTTGCTGCCCCTGGCCAATCTCTGTGTTTGTGATTCTATTGGTCGAATAAATAATAGCAATTGAAGGCCAAAAAGTAAGAGCAAGAAGGACAAAAACTACAGCGGCAGCTTATTAAAGCCCGGTTCATACTCGGCGCGAAAGCGAATCTGTGACGTATTTCAACTCCGGCGAATTTCGCAGCGAATGTTTCATGACGTCAAATTCACTTCGCATTCGCATAAAACATGAACCGGGCTTTAGGGTGGTCGATGAATTTCGCCGTCTATTTGTTTCTGCTATACCAAGCTGCATCGCGCCAATGGAAAATGTTGACGCTCATCATAAACTGACGCGGTATAAGAACCGAGTGACATCAAAGCTATTTGCCAGGTTGCTTTGTAATGTCCATGACAGCTATTGTTATTGACCCAGCTAAATAGCTCAAACATGCGGTAATTAATATTTCACTTATTCAACATTACTCAAAAGGCATCTCATGCAGGCTTCTATAAAGAAACAAAAATGAATGTTTTTATTTTAAACTGAACTCTTAACCCATTCAAAACTGTTTTGACAACTTTACAGTTATAATTATTTGTTTTTTACCGAAACTGACAGAGATCTATAAGGTTAAATAGCGTACGACACTGGAACACTGTCACAACAGATAGACAATTGTCTGACATTATAATAACATACTGTATGAATATGGTTGAGACATGAGAAAGGTGTAGATTAAAAAAAGTACGTCAATGTGCAACAATGTTTATTTTAGTATTTGCAAAAACAATGTATTTTTTAAAGTTATTATCCTTCATTATTCCCATCCGTCACATATTTCTAAATTTTGACCGCAAAGCCCAGTTTGACTTTCCACTTGCTAAAAATCTGACTTGATGTGTTTTAAATTTTGGTTTTCCTCCTGTCCTCCGAGACCATCTTTAAGTAACTCCCATAAGTAGGCTTATGTTTAAGAAAAAAATACATAAAACTGATCGCTAAAAGTGGTCGTTAAAGATGCTTCATATACAAATGGAAAGAGAAAGCTTAAAATATGAGGAAAAACAAGATTCATTACAATGCTATAAACACTTTGCAAAGTTTTCTCAGTCTAACACGATTAAAAATGTCTCATAAAAAAAACGTTTTTCCCGAAGTACACTAAGTAAACATTGTTAATATATGGTGCATGTTCTTTCGTAGAAACCAACGTTCTTATCAGATACTCTTTTGTTACTCCAAGTTTTTTTTTAATTTGTTCATGCAAAATTAAATTCAATATTTGATACCATTGCTTTGTGATGTGGACATGGGCGAAACGATAATTGCTTTGAATTAAGTTTTCTATTTTTATTTATGAAAATGTTTTCTTCAATTGTTTTATAGGAGCTGTGCTTTTTTTTTTTTTACTTGAGTTCAGATAGTGGAACGTCCAAAGTTTCAACTGAGCGTGTCTTTTGGGGTTTTGGTTCAGGTTTGTCTTGCGAATTACTATTGCTAGTAGTGTGCGGTGTGCAAGCCGTGTAAATCGTGTACAGGTACGGATTAAGTGAGGAGTTGATAGGTAGGATAAATACAACAATCCACCCATACATATCAGCTCCTATTTCAATCGTGTTAGTCTGAGAGAGAATCCCCATGATGATCACCGGCATCCAGCAAGCGAAATCCGTACCTACGATCAGCGCCATCTTGACGGCCATTTTGATTTCGCGGTTTCGGTGGGCGCTCTTTCTCACGAGCTTACTCGACCTTTTGACACTGACAAAAATGGCGACGTAGCAACAGAAGACGAGCAAGAAGCAAACCAGATTGACACCGAGAAACAGAACCACAGACAGGATCCAGGCTGGTTTCTTGTCAGTACCCAAATTCAAAGTAAGTTGCTGGCTTCCTAGGGGATTATTGGTGTCTAAATCCTCTTGGATGCTTTTTGACCCGGTCGCTGTGGTAGTGAAAGGCAGTCCTATACAGACATCAGAGAGCCCATAAATATTGGAATCTGGTTTGACCGAGACAGTGGGAACAACGCTCAAGCAAACAGCCACAAACCAAAGCAAACCGACCACAATTTTTGTCGATCTTTCTCGGAGGTGGATACCACGACTGAATGGAAACACAATGCACAGGAAGCAATCGATGCTGATGAGTGTCACGAAAAACACTGATGCCTCACTGGACAAGACCGATATAACTCCTGCTATCTTACACCCCACATTGGACCGCCACTTGCTGGCAGTACGGAAGTACGTCTCGCCATAAGAAAGATCAGCAGCTGCTATCATTAGCATATACACACCCATCATGAAATCCGAAATTGCCAGATTCAACACCATAAATGAATGTGTCTTCTTACCTCCTCTACCACCTGCGCCTTTTATCCTCCAAATAATGACCACTACATTACCTAAGAGGGCGCTCAACCCCAATATCCACAATGCCACGCGCAACACGTTGTTCTGCAAAAGACTTCCGCATAGGTTCAGTGGTGGTTGCAACTCGGTAGTACGGCAGTTTCTTTCGACCAAGAAATTTGGTAACACGGCAAAATCGCAGCACAATCGGTAGTCGTCAACGTAACTGTCAAGCAAAAAACATGTCAACCAAATACACTCAACCAAAAAAGAAAGTTCCCCCTTCCAATACTTTTTTGTCTAACTCACAACTACTGGGTACCTCTCGCTCAAATAACGACACATCCGTTTAGAAATTCCTTAGCAGTCTAGCCATACTCTTTATTTGGCTCAAAACAGTGATAATGTGTACGAAATTATGCAATTTATGGCAAAGGCTACGATAAACAGTTGCACTTTTGTATACGTGCAAGTTGTGGTTAACACTTGCACGTATACAAAGATGCATTTTATTCGGTAGCATTTGTCATCAATTGCATAATGTTGAACACATTATCATTGTTTTGGGCCAAACAAAGCGTACAGCTGGATTGCTAAGGAGTTTCTGTACTGATTAGTTGTAATTTGAGCCAGATGTGCGCAGTAGTGTTCGAGTTAGACAATTAAAAACGTATCAGGGGGACTTTCGTTTTTGGTTTAGTGTATTTTAACACTGATCATATTTTTCGTGAAACATCTCAACTTTCTATAAACGCTCTTATTTTGCAAGGCTTACTAAAAAATGTTTTTGAAACAGTGGCTTACGTGTATTACGATGTGTGGTCAAAGT
This sequence comes from Patiria pectinifera, assembly GCA_029964075.1. NCBI lineage: Eukaryota > Metazoa > Echinodermata > Asteroidea > Valvatida > Asterinidae > Patiria > Patiria pectinifera. The sequence goes on along the minus strand of CM057130.1, from coordinate 2,150,276 downwards.
TACATTCAAGTCCTAGAATAATGAATATAATTATATATATTTGACAAAACTATGATTAGGCCAAAAAAAAAAATAAGTCGGTCTCTGGTCAGCGCGCGCGTCGATTTTAAGCATGCGCGTTGATCATTTTTTTTCCAAAATGTTCCGCGATAGCTCCAACAGCGCCCTCTATTTCCGCACCTCCTCAATTTTTTTTACCAAAGAGCACCAAGGAATGGGAAATTGCACCAAGGCAAATGATCGAAAGCACCAAGGCGAATTATGGATGACACCAATGTACATGAGTACATCAAAAAAGCAAAATAGTATCCACCTTGTCTGTACAATCCAAGCTTGAAGAAAAAAAAAAAAGCAAAAAAAAAAAAAAAAGTCGCGTGGCCGCGTCAATTCCGGAACTTTGGTCTGACCAGAGACCGAATATTTTTTTTTTTGGCCTTATGTATGATCACGTTCGTATAATGTACATGCACAACCAGAGGACAAATTATACAATCTGTTCTCATCCACGCTGGTGAAATGTGGGACTGTTTTACTCACAGAGTTTGCAGAGACTTTAAGCCATGAACTGCTCCCACTTTAACCTGGATAACTTCGTTATGTTGGGTGATTATCGCACTGAAATTGGACACCAAAAGTGAGTTTCTTGTTTCAGTGGTTCGATACATTTGCCGAACCCCCCTTGACGCTCACGTTGTTAGATACAATGTATGTATTAAATTACCAGTTTCTTTTTTAATTCTCTGTTTCCATTTTCCCTTTGGCATGCTTGTTGCTTCTTCTTTTTTTTTTGTGTGTGGGGGGGGGGGGTGTTACCCTTGACCGCTCCCCTTTCGACGCCCGTGACTACTTACAGATCATTAACAGGTTGTTTTGCATGTCCCGAAGTTCACTAGGAATCGACCATAGCGATCTGGGTTGGCTTTAAAAAGCAAACTATGCGTTTCGAAAGGAACATTAGAGTCAAACGTAATATCGTTGTGACAAAGACAGGAAAATGGTTCACTTACATAGTGTTGAGATTGGATAGTCCCGAGAAAGCTCCCGCGAAAATACAATTGATGGGAACATTCACCATAATCCTGTTGGGAAAAAAAACAAGGAAAGGTTACTTTATTCTCAATTGCTCTGATTCGGCGAATGTGCAGGTCAACTGACACAGAAACAGCCTACGATAAGACGACTCACACTAATTAATTGAGGGGTTGACGCGATACATCAAATGTCCACTTCACTTAGAGCAAGGTAACCATCTTTTATGCTCGGTGAAACAGATAACATTAATGTTAAGATAAGAGTCACTTACAATGTTTCCAGCAGTCTGATTCCCTCGAAGGTGTTCCGCTGAATTGATGTTATGTTGTTGTCCGATAAATCCCTGTTAATTTACAATACCAAACTTAATTGACGCGTTGTATGGTGATAATTCAAATGTTGAACAAACAAATTCACTGCAGCGGTGTCAGAAGCAGGTTTCTTTGTAAGTTTTGTAATAAAAGCCGTATCCTGTCTGGCGATCAAGAATCAGGGGCGGATCCAGGAATTTTTTTCGGGGGGGGGTTCAGGCCCTCCCTGATTTTTGCACAGCAGGACAGGCGGACATATAGGTACTGCATCACGTTATTACCATTCAGCAATCCATACTCGAGGACAATCGGGTTTAAGTAAATACGTCTGGGAGCTAGACAGGCCTTAGCCAATGTAAAACACTCTCGGGTGGACGTCCGTGCCCGCCTATACCAAAGGTTTATATACAGCACTGTGTTTTAACGCTACATCACTACAGGACAACGATATGTTTTGCTATTATAAATAGGTGATAATGCTTTAAAAAGCTTCGGCTCTCTAAGTTCACTACTCACAGGAATGTGATGTTTAACCCATCAAATGCTTGATATTCAATCGTCTTGATGTTGTTGTTTGCGAGGGATCTGCAATGAAGAACGTGTTGTGTTAAAGAGGGAGGAGTCGACCGACGGAGTCTTTAGATAGCCCTAGAGTGTCCCTCGGAAATCTTTATTTGAGCCGACAAGCATGACTGTTTTAGATTATTCTCTCCGTCCACTTTAATAGGTTCATTTAAATTACTTTAATATTTTTTTTCCCATTTCTTTACCTGTAGTGTTTGGACTCTTGTGTTTTGATATTAATGTTATCTGTCTCTAATATCCACGACTGAACAAAATTTATAAAATCATCCAATCATGCACAAATTCACGACTTTCGAGATATTTATATCCCAATATGCCGGGGGGGGGATCTGCACAGACAGGGCAGTAGTGAGTATAGCACGTGACGGACACGCCCAATATCCCATAGTCCACTGTAAGTGTCCTTTAAGGCTTTGTCCGTAAAATACAACACCTAGTTCATTTAGTGTACATTTAAATAATTGCAACTGTACAAAATGCGGAAATTTTGCACAGTGTAGATTGCAGTCTCCTGAATTATTATTTTTGTTTCGTGGGGGATCGGGGTTTGATGAAAGTGGTTATCTAATTGTTGCCGGTATCATAGAGCGTGCGTTTATCCGTGTGTATCAAAAACTATTTTATATACTTAAGTTAACTAAGTATATAAAATGGTTAAAGTCATTCAGGGAAAAGAATTTTAATTTTGTTTTCTGATATCATGGAGGTGAACGGAAATAAAGGGGAAATGCATAATGAAAAGGGACACTTCTTGTAATGAACAACTTGACATTATCACTACTCACAGCGCTTGCAGACGTGGAAGTCCTTTGAAAGTGCCTGACTCGAGTACAATGATGTTACCACTTAAAAGTTCACTGTGAAATAAATGACAACAAAGTTAACACAGAACTCAGGACTTTTCTCTCCCTAGAGTTGTAGTGCAAGATATCAAAACTAAATTACTGTAGTCAATTACAGGTCATCCAATCTACTGCTGGGCGACAATTGTTGAAATAAAATGTGATCATGATCATGTGTTTGGTCATATATCCCCCAAATAGTTATAAATAATTAAGAGAAAATAAAACGCACCCCCTTTTCAGTGAAAATCTTTGAAAGTATAAACACACAAAATTGAAAACTTAATTAGGACGTGTATCTTACAGCGCTTCTGTCACTTTGGCTGTGCTGCTGATGCTATCACGAGTCCAACCTTGCTTACACCGAGTTTGGAGTTTATTGTCGACATAGTCACACTTACAGCCTTCGGGGCACCTCTTGGTATCTATGAGAAATTCACATAATTTCTTAAGTAAGGCTGACGGCACACAACTGTATCATCAAGCATCAGCCGATGTTTCACGAAACGTAATGGCGTCACTCCACTTTGAGCCACAATACAGGGCGTAGTGAGTAAAAAACGCGGAGCCGAACCCCCCCCCCAACAAAAAAAATTGTGTCATATTAAAAAAAATATTTAGCACCAAAAATAATCATGGCTGCAAAGCCAATTTCATAAACTACTCTAAGATGAACAAAATACTGAATTTGATCAATTTTTTCAATGTGAAATATATTTTGGGGGTTTCGGTTCCGCTTTTTTCCCATTCACCCTGCATACTGCGTACGTTGCGCAACATTTCACGCCGCGCAACGTTTATAGTTGGCCATGTCCGAATACTTGGCTACAACTGGACATTACACACGCGCCTATGGAGTGATCTCTGTCTTAGTTTCACCAGTATCTAAGTTATTGGGAAGAGACCACACGAATCACGAAAGTATCATGCACATGACTAGCTATACTCCGAAGGTTTCCACTCTTTGCAGCTTCTCCGATTTGAAGAATAGAGTCCTACAAATTCCTGGACAAATTTGACCTGGGTTTCCGAGGTCGAAACAACCTCTTATGGAACACTTTAGCAACTTGTTTTCGGGTCAAACTGAAGCAGTTAATGATCAAGAGGAGCGTGTTTTTGACCTTCAAAAGTGTCATGTTGACCCTGAATAGTATCAGAACAATCATCCGGATTCCGGTTCAAATCTGACCTCTGACCCTGACCATTGTAGACTTACCGCATTCTGTTTCGTCGTCTCCGGAATCACAGTCGGTGGTGCCGTCACACACTTCCTCCCAGTAGATACACTTGCTGGAGGCATTGCACGCGTAAAAGTCTGGGCAGTGGATATTGTCTGCAACAGGAAAAGGGGAAAATTAACACTGGAAAGTGTGCACTGCTGTCTAAGATCAACCATTTCGATGAAAACACCTTTGTTAAATTGTTTAACTATTTTTTACTTACCGCAACGCTCTTCATCGTTTCCGTGGAGGCAATCCGTAAATCCGTTGCATCTTGCTTGTGGACTAACGCACGACCCGTCTTCGCAGTCAAAAAGACTATCGTTATGCATATTACACGAAACAAACTCTATACAAAACGAGATAGAAACATAGTAATTAGGCGAACCTATTAAGTCAACATTGTCCATGCTAATAGCGAAGTCAACTAAACTTTGCTCTTCAAATCAAACCTCCAAAGCATGCTTGATTAAAAAGCGCTCTGCGTTCCGAGTAATGTTTACATAGACCAGTACCCTGGCGACAGCGTGCGTTTACCTACCATTCGACGAAAAGTTGCCTTGAAGTGATAAAAGAAATCCCTTCTTTTCCACGTAAAGATCCGTTGAGAAACTAAGAAGAATCGACGAGGAGTTGAAGACGATGGAGCGAACTTTCGTTAGGCCATGCAAAGAAAACGTTGAGGGCGACACTGCATAAAAAGTGTGGCCTTTGAATGTGACGATATCATAATTGGGCTCGGTGTCGAAGTCAACGATTTCAACCATAATACGGTGACTCTGCACTGCAATAATTGTCCACGTGCAGTGGAGATTTGGTTGGTAACTAGCGCTTGGGTAATTAATCGAAGAAAACTCCTCTGGTATCGAATTCACTTGGATGATTTCCTCACCGCAGTAATCTAAGGGTGCAAGAATACATTTAGTCTTTAATTATTATCTTCCAATAGTTAACGAAGTCGGAAACCACTATTATCGGAAACCATTATGTCCCCAATATACATCACCTGGAAATTTGGTTGGTAATCCTGTTTTTGCCAAGGCCGACTTGTCTTGCTAAGCAACGTTTTTGCGCTTACCAGTTCCATGAAATTTGCTTCAGAATGGTGCAGTGCTCGATTGCTACTGTGCTCGAATCCAGCATCTTAAACGCCTTCATGAAAGTTGTCCAAAATATTGACAAAAAGGGCACGGGTGACAATTCAACACTTTTACCATTAAAACGAATCATGGACATGTGGGTTGAAATGCAACTCCGCTATTACCATGAAATGATTGGAAACGGTAAAAAAAAACTCACTCTTAGGGCATCGCAGGGCTTCAGTGTTTTCTGGTACACATACAAACTCCTGGTAATCGCACCGTATCTCACCCTCTCCGCATGAAACTGAAGACAAAAAAACACACCAACATAATCCTGTATATTGTTTTGCAATGTCTGTGGTTTGATTTTTTTCCACAGAGCGTGTATCTCGGAAATCTTTACAATAGTATAATCATCAAAAGTGTGTTAGTTTAAATACTTCAATCTCAAAACTAATTGTTATGGAAATTACATTTTCAAATCACGTCCTTGACCATCAAACACCCGTTTTGCACAGGCTCGATGGGAGCTACGGACCTAAGGATGACTAACACATAGGCCAAAAGCTGCGCCGATTGGCACTTATATATAATCGTTTAAGAAAAAGACATTTTAATTTGCAACAACAATATTTTTTAATGTCTTACTTTGATCATCGGGTCTTTGTTCGATTTGGAGTGAAAATCCTTTCCTCTCATCGCCGTAGTTGGAAAAGAAATGCAGAGATAATTCCTTGCCACGCGACGCTATTCTGCTAGGGGCATTCGACCTGTTTATAATTGTGTTTAATTAATGTAAGTAAATACGTACATGCACCGGCTGCAAAATCATAGTTCTATTAAAAATTCGAAAAGTAACAACATCATATCTAACTTAGCAGTACACGTTCACAGCTATGCATGCTTTATTGTAGTAGGTCTTAAAGCAAATAATATACATGTACTAAGAATGTGCGGCTCCGTGTATTGTTTATAGTTGTGATTTCTTGTAAATATCTCAATAATACGCAATATATGCCTGCAAAAGTGTGAGGGTATACGATAGAATGAGTTTTAAAAGGGTTTATCTTAATTTCACTGTTCATCTATTATACAAAGACAGGTTTCTCCACCGCTTACCCGGTTATAGTAAAGCCCTGAGTAAACGTGATTTTATTCGACCACCTGAGATAATCATATCCACTCTGGGTTTCGAACTCAAGGAATATGACCAAGATTCTGTGTTCCTCGGGAGCCAGCGCAACCCAGTAGCATTCCAGGTGTGGTAAATAGTTCCCTGGCCAGCCGGGCGAGGTAAGATTGGCGTAGCCTAGCGTCATGTTGATAAGGCTGTCACTGCAAGGACCTGTATTAAAGAGACAATGCTCATCGCTATACGTCAGACAGACAACGCTTCACTCTCGTTTTCTTTCCCTGCATAACATTGTGAGCATTTTCTTTCAAAATTTCTTTCAAACACTGTGGTGTTGTGTATGAAGTAAAGACAGGGATTGTTTTTTTTTCTCAGTTCTCGGTGTTTTTATCAATGAAAATAAGGTTTCAAGAAAAGTTATACATAATTGTTCTTCAGTCTCGAAAACAGTGAGGAATTCAAGAGAGATACAAACCACAAGTAGCTCTAATAAAGAATTGTTTTAACTTTTTCTGTATACGGCTTCGATGAAAATATCGCTCTTAAGCTTTACTCTTTTACTGTGGTTTTTCACTATATAAGGGCCCACTCTTAAAAAGTATAATTGCCATGATCTTCAGGTCCCCTGCCCAACTCTTCTACGAAAAGGGGCGGTGATTGTTCAAAAGGTGGATACGTATACCTACAACCTTGAACCAAGGAGTTGAATCCATGGATAATAACGGTAGTCAATATACAAATATGATGCTTTTACTCTGTTGACCTTTTGAATATTTATTACAGAATAAAAAGATTTACCGCAATTGAACTCATCCGATCTATCGTGGCAATGTTCAGCTCCATCACAAATGTCCGATCTAGCCACGCACGCTTTATCCCCTGCACACGTTAAATACTCCCCAGAACATCCTTCTACAAAAAGAAACAGCCATGATCTTATTAATTAAGGAGCATACTTTTCAGTTTTCGAATAACTTTGAAATTTAAACGTTACTTGAAAATTGTGGGCAGTCTTCAACCAAAGAGACTTTTAGACATCAAGACATTTTATTCAATGTTGTTTTTTTACATAGTACATACATTCATTTTATTTATTTATTTTATAAATTGATTTGTTTGTTTTTAAAACAAGAATTTAATGTACTTAATATGAATTAGCAAATTAAATAATTGAACAATAATAGGTACAGGATAAAGCATAGCTTTTGTTTCTTATCCTATGGACACACAATTATATGTGACGAATTGGGACAAAACACAAGACCAAACAAGTCTAGAACAAAACAAGCAGTAATAGAAGCAGTAATATTTAGCAAAGGTTATAAGCGTTCAGCAACTGCTTTTTTTTTTTTTTTTACATAAAGTTGAATACGGTTTAATCGGGTCACTACATGTATTACATAAGTCAGCAACCCAATGAACAAGGCTGTTTTTCGTTACCATTGAAGGTCTATTAGAACAAACGTAAACTGTTTTCGTTGAAACACTTCTAGTATTGTATAAATGAATATTCCAGGTCAAAAGAAAAACAGGTACTAAAACAACGTGGAGCTCTATTACAAGATGGAATTTTGCGTCCGGGTGATCCAAATTATTAACAATTAGGTTTTGCCCTTCAGCAACGTTTAAACACTCTATACGTTTTTGAAACGTGGAATTGAATTATTCATTTATTTAAACATGAATGTACCCAAATCTAGATAATAAAGGTGGTTTAGCCCTTGTTCAAATCCCAAAATTAGGAGACGATAAGAAAGCTATGTGTTGGCCGAAGCTCTCAAGAACCACCTCTAGAAAACGAGTCCCTTACATGCCCAGTCACATTGGACCTCAGAAACGCTATTGGTTGTACATGTATACGGTTCCGTTTACGACTACCAAAATTTAAACGACATCATCATCAGAAATCTTGGTTATGATTCCTTAAGGAGGGGGTATTAATGTTGCCCCTTTTACCAAGGTGTCTTGTTTGCAGAATAGTACTCAAAGTACATTTCCCAAAAGCAATTTTAAAAAAAAACGGGTCCCTCAAAATTAGTCTAAGTTCTAATAGGATCCGTCAAATGAAATTAAAATTCAATTTTTAAGTGACACTCAGTCCTTTACTTACCACACCCCATTTCGTCCTCGTACTCAGGGCAGTCTGGCCAGCCATCGCATACAGCGGATTGGTCGATACAAGTTCTCCCAGAAGGACATTTATACTCGTCACTTTGGCACACTATTAAATCAAAATACACAAAGTTTCATGTAATTCGTTACCATAGAATAGGCTATGCTATCATGTATATAGGTATACAGGGTGAGTAACAAAAGAAAACGCAAACGGTGCCCCCTATTCTTTTTTTACAAAAATTCTTCATAGCGCGTTCAAGATCAAGGCTTATGGAAGCCTCATTGATAAGCTTTCTTTTGGTTAAAGAATCACTCAAATCACTCAGACAGGTACATTAGCGGCTATGGAGTATTAAACACAAACATATATATTTTTTAACCTTGTGCACGGATCACAATAAGAAAAATGAATATTATTACATTTTGTACAAAAAGCACGTCAGAACAATGCGGCGTCGCATCCCTTAATGTTCTCCCATTGCGTCTACTTTAATGTATCTGTTTGGTCGTTCAAAGCATACACAATCATGATGTAAAGGGTGTCCCCAAAAAAGGTAACCCACAGAAAAAAAGATAATATAATCTACATATGACCGTAATTATGGTTTTATCATGAACTAGGGGCAGTAAGCTTTCCGTTGGTATTTTGGATGCAATCCTCTGGTCATGCGTCACTGAGTTCCATAGTTTAGAAATGGTGTGCAAAAATCTTCCTTGGACGGTTTTGGGTAAAACTTAAAGAGCATCTGCACCTCCAGACAAGTGGGTTCAAAGGGACATTTAACTTTATGAAAACATGAAATAAACATTATTATTCAGGATTCAACACCTTACTTGTACCATATTTCACATGTCTGCCCTTTCAACACAAAGCGATGGTGCATTTATCACCCATCTCGTTTTGCATTTGTGTACATGTACCTTAATACCATATATGTTTTCCTGTCCATACCCTTCTATTCCTTCCTATATGCCGTTTCAAGGTGGTTATTTTTTAAAGCTTTGTTTAATTTCAATTTCTTTACTTATGTAACTACTCTGCATTTCCGCTGCAGGTAACGATAGATAGAATGATAAACAATTAACCATAAATATTAATGTCGCCATTGCAGCTGGATCCGGGAAATTGTCTACCTCCTGCCAAATACAGGCCTGCAAATCCTACAGGCTGGAGTGTAAACTGCTGAAAAATACTTGTTCTTTAAATACCCCTCAGCAAGATTTAGTGCGATTACAGAATCCACAAAAGTTCCTGAAGGCGATTCTCGAGTGAGAGCAGTATGTGAGCATGGGCATCATCTTAATTGTGCCCACCCACCAATAATGTTGGAAGAAAGTAGTATGTGAGAGGCAAATCATGCCTCGTTGAGAAGGAAGAGGGAGTTAGTAAGGAGGAGTGAGTTGAGGATCTGTGTGGAAGAGGAAGAGGGAATTTGTGAGGAGGAGGGAGAGTGAGTTGAGGATCTGTGAGGAGGAGGATTAAGCTGAGGAGGACTTTGTGGATCAAGTTGTTGATGTGTGAGGAACAAGTTGGGGATCAAATTCTCTTTATAGATAGAATAAACGCTTAATAGATTGAACAAAGACGGTGGCACTGACGTCATTAATCCTATATGACAAGTGTTTATCTATCTATAAATAGAACGTGTTGATCCACAACATGATCCTCACATATCCACATTGAGATCCACATACTCCATCCTCAACTTTATCCTGCTCCTTCTGTAAGATCCTGAACTCCCTCCTCCACCTCCTCTTCCTCCTTACATATCCTCAACTCACTCCTCCTCACAAACTCAATCCACCAACCCCTTCTCCCCACAAACCACCTTTTCCTCCTCCTTACAGATCCTCAACTCACTCCGCCTCCTCACAAACTCCCTCCCCGTCCTCCTCCGCCTCCTCACAAACTCCCTCCTCCTCCTCCTCAACGAGGCATGATTTGCCCCCAACATACTGCTGAAGATACATGAATGATTCCCTTGATGATCGAAATGCAATTCGCACTATTCGGTACAAGGTCAGGATGGAAATTCTGCTTTGTTCACGTGTTCTTAATATCTCTCGTCTTCTTGTTATGTTCCCAATGTTTTACCCAAAACAATTTAAAGAAAGTTTGTACGTACCAATTCCAAAACAATGGATGCTTGACCAAAGGATTGCATCCAATGTATCATTGGAAAGCTTGGTGCACCTAGTTTATGATTTAAATCACAATCGTGGTCATTAAACTTTATAGCCTTTTCATAAACCTTTGATTGTGGATTGCCTTGGGACATCTCGAATGTACAAACACTGCGTGCTACAAAAGCAAATTAGAGGCAACATTAAGCTTGCACTTACCAATATCCACAAACTGTGTCAGTGTAAATGTAAGGTTGTAGCTAGCGTAGGATGGACGACCGCCATTTTTTATCCACAGTGAGGGGCCACTTGAGGTTATATATCTGAGGAATGCTCTATTCGACAATCTTAACAACTCGGCCAGTACCGTACACTGACTCTGGCTACTGTCTCTGACGAACTCGCCATAGTTGCCATCGCAGAAAGTGGTATCGGAATCCGTGCGTGTGAGCACCGTGACCAGAATCCGCGTGAAGGGCTGCGCAGTCACAGTCCACAAACAGTCGTAATCGCCATCTCTGTCCTTCGTTGTGAAAAAGCGACTAACTGAAGCCTCCAATACAATATTTGGCTCTCCACAATAGCCTGTGATTCAAACATGAATTAAACGTTTCGATGATCGATCGCTGGATAAATTCAGAACTGCTGAATTTCGAAGATGAATGAATGGAGTGATGAGGGTTCGAATTAGGATTAGACAGGAATTTTGGGCAAAGAACGGCACGAACCAGTTTTGCAATGTGCTTTAAAACCCCTTTTTATATTATACACGGGGTTTTTTTAATAAGGCTTTTTTGCTCAAAATCGACATGAAAATGTTAGATACCGCATGGCTTTGAATCTAGGTGAACCATGCAGATTCAGGACTTTAGTATTTTTTCTTTAATCGCAAAATAACTTCACTTAAATGTTATGACTTGAACTCTTCAACTGTGTGTGAATTCTCTGTACTGAGAGGTAAATTTGCCCATAGTTTTGATTTTAGTCGGGCGCTGCGCAGATTAGGAAATACTCACAGGCTCGGATGGGGGGGGGGCGCTCTGACAACCCCCAATCAAAAAATATAACAATCCTATAGTGAAAGTTCTCTCTGCAGGGGTTGTTATCTGTACCTGACGGGCCTCCCCCCCCCTCCCGCACAAAATCCTGGATCCGCCCCTTGTTCATGTAGTTTCCAATGCAAATGGCGGTCTGTGAATTTATATGTTGCTGGCCCTCCCAATGGGGGTTTCGAAAGAAGTCACAAAGCGCCCTCCACTGTTCACAAACGGAATCAATTTTGTGCCATTTTCAGACATCATGGTCAAATACGCTGATAGTGACTATGTGCACACAAGCAGCAAAAAAGATACATCAGGAAAACACTACAATTGACTTGTAAACTTACTGCACATGAATTCATCATTCAGCTTCTGACAGTCAGAGTTCTGATTGCACACCTTATCGACAGGTATGCATTCTCCTATTGAGCAAGGGAATTCATCTCCCTGACAGCTTGCTAATGGAGGAAAATTGTAAATATGATTGATCATTAACTTTGATATCAACCTTAAATCGTTGTAAATAACTCCTGGCATTTGATTTCAGACCATCCATTACAAAAATAGCATTACGTAGTCTGCCTTTTTTTTCGTCGAATACATTCAGGTTTTAGTATTGATATATTTACTAATTTCTTCTTTATACTGGGTGGGTCATTCAGTCCCTTTTATCAGGACTGATCTCCCATGGGTCCCAGTAGGGCTAACAGTACAATATCACGTTTAACTCTTAAACTAATAGTTACTATCTTAAATCCGATTTACGAGCTTTGTGTGTAGCAAAAAGCCCGTGTAAAAGTGTAATTGCAGTGTAAAAGCTTTGTCGTAGGTGTCCTTTGAATCTTCTTTGTTATCATTATTAGCATGTGACTCACCTGTGCTTTTATGACTTTTTTTTATATTAAACGTTTATTACTTACTGCAGAGTTCATCTGTATAAAGTGGACACTCGTGAATCGCATTGCAGACCGAAGACTGGTCCAGACACTTAGTTCCTGAATGACATACGAACTGATCGTCTTCACACTCTGAAGGAAATTTGGAAACATGTTTATTTCCATATAGCACTTTTTCTCTCGAAAATGTGACTAATCGGGGTTTGTAAAGCGCTTGTGAAAAAAAGGGCTTTTTATTGGAAAAGGGTAGTATTTACACATTTTTTGGGGGGGGGGTTAAATATCCCCTCCCCCTTCCGCTGACTACGCCTTGTGTTTCCTTACCGATACTTGTATAACTTTGAAGCGTAAACTGCAACTTGTAAGATGCCCATTCATAAGTCTGCAAATCAGTTGCTACCCACAAGGCTGAACCCGAGGAAAACCTTGTCTTAGGCAACGACAAAGTCCCTTCGGATAAAATGGGTACGCCCGCACTTGGATCGTGGCCGTTACCGATGCGTAGATTGTATCCTTGAAAGTGGGCAACATTGATCTCTATTCGAGTTCCAATTGAGGAGGAGACCTTCCACACGCACTCGCTGATGTTGGATGTAGTGTTAGCAATAACCAGGGGGATATCTTGGTTATGGTGTACGGAGACTGTTACAATCTGCTGTCCCGCTTTATTATTCCCGTAGGCCACTTCGACCGTTACCACCTCGTCACTTGTGGTAAGATTCAGATTAGTCTCTCCGCAAAAACCTGAATTGGGACGATAACAAGAAATTGCAAATCGATTTACTGACCGCTCGAAGCGTTTACCACTTGAAACAAAAAACGGTTATGGGTTAAAAGAGCCCAACCATCCGTCTGTAACCGAGTGAAGTCCATTTTCCACGGAAATTCGTCCCGTTCTCACATTTTATTTTTGTTTTATTGTGAAGGATCAAACTTGATTCCTGAAGTAGCCTAGCGAATGTTTATCACAAAACATATCTGGATTTAACCTACTGAACTTCTCCTCGTGAAATTAGTCCTTCTGGCTTGCTGTCGATGAGAAGGTTTCAAAGAAATGCAAGAGATTTCCAAAGATTACTCAAATGCCTTATTGTTGAAATATAAAGAAATACTAAAGAATATTATATATTATGGTGTTTCGTGATCATACATGTTGTGCATGGTTTTTTCACTGTTTTCCCGAATGGTGTAAAAATATGCTTAGCTGAAACTTTGACATTCCTCTGGATTTTGAGTGGCGTTATTATTTAAAACGAATCAATAAAATGCAAGAAAATCAAATGATTTATATTATTATAAGCAAATAGAGGTATTATATTTACCGCAATCCACCTCATCTGAGTAGTCGGGCACATCTGCTCTACCGTCACATCGCAAAGTACCTGACACGCACTTGGAACCAATTTGATAGCTCTGGTCATCACAAGAACCTTGCAAATGGAAAACAAATCGATTTAAGGGTCGTTAACGGGGTGGTTCAAATTAAAAACTGACAATAACGTATATATGTTAATCGTGAAAGTGTCACAGAGTATCGCTTCTATTATCTTCTGTGAATGTACTTTTGAATTGTACAGGGTGAGTAAAAAAACCAAAAACGAAACCAAATGTTGGGACCATTGTTTTAGTGAAGTTCTACAAGTAGCACTTTCAAAATCTAGGATATAAAAGCCCGATTCATAAGCTTTCTTTTAGGGCAAGAATCATTCAAATCACTCATGTACTTTTTAAGTTATGGAATTTAATTTTGTTTATAAAGTTTTCTGCCTCGCAAGGCCGTCAGGCAAATATCTCGCCTGCTTGATGTTTTTTCGCCTCGCGAGGCAAAAAACTTGCCTTGTGCGGGCAACCTGATATACGTGCTGAGCTAAAAAATAATAACTAGCAATTTAATGAAAGCACATTATTCCTATTAGTCTATCGCGTGATTTCAAAATTGGGGATAACTCCAGCATGCTTTTGGAGGTTTCCATAATATCTCAAAATCACGTGTACAGAGTACCACAGTGCTTTCAATCAACTGCATGATTGTTTAATGAAGCTGTATATCAGTCAGAAAAACCACTCACCTTTAACTTCCCCAGCAGAAAGCTTAACTTCCATGTCCAATCTGTATAATGTAGACGCCACCATCCACATTTCATTTCCGTCCAAGAGATAAAGGGTTCCAGCAACTTGTTTGTCTGTTTCGTTAGCGATCAGTGAGGTCTGGGAGGACACTTCGTGCCCATTACCTAAGGTTATGTAGCTCCGAGGTCCGATTTCCATCTTAAGAACCTCCACGGTGAGGTACGTGTTGAGGTCACTGGTAATTTGCCACACGCAGACGAACTCACGACCTTTTCTGGAAATCGCAGTGAGAAAGGCGGAGGTATTGACATTGACTAGACGCTGACCACACGTGGAATCTGTTACAACCCAAAAGCAAAACATACATATCACTCTTCAGAGTTATGGTGAGAAGACTCCATTAAAATATTGGATTGAGTTGCATAATCCTAAAAAGAGTGCGCAGGAACCAACTCAACAGCGTAATGTTGCGACAGCTGCAGTTGCTAAAGAACATGATTGGCCCTTGAATCGGTCAATGAGAATAATTGTGCCATGCGAATCCCGGGACATACCGTTATTTCGTTTTACCGTTTTGGATTTCCTCAACAACAAAAACAGTACACGAACCATTGACCGTTTTGTCGTTTTACAGTTTTATAAAACGACAAACGGTATTAAGATAAATACGGTTTCTCCGTTTTATAAGTGTAGTAAAATTCATTATAGCATAACGATCGATTATTTTTTGTTTACAGTTTTACACAAATAACTTTTAAAAACAGCAAAACGGTCAGTATTGAATACAGACTGTTTTTGTTTATTTTAGTGTCATAGTTAACAGTCCGTGGTGCATTTTGTGGCGGTGGGCAAGGGGGTGGAGGGGGACCATGTTTTACACGAGTGTTGGCTCGGCATAATTAATGCGTGGTGTGATTACTGGCGCGGACCCTGACCCCCTTCTCATGCGATTCAGTTGGTGGGGCTTAAAGAGTTGCAAGCAAAAATGGCGCTGGAAAACTGCAAGGGAGGGCATTACATTTCACAATGGATACAGGATGGTAAGACGTTTGATGAAGTTGCAGATATTTTGAAGGAAATTGGAGTTCAAGTCGACGCGGCTCTTCAATAGCTATTTCGCAAATTCTGTCGTGAGAACGAAAATGTAAGGAGGGCCCAGGCAATGACTCGATCCCAAGGACGCATTAACATTCCTAGGTGCATTGCTTAATTGCCGAACCTAAATCAAAAAATGGTCGGCAAGACTATTGACCGTTTTGTCATTGTCATGATTTTGTAAAACAACACACTAACAATAAAGCAACTAACCGTTTAACGCTTTCTACAAATAAAAACCACAACAAAAAGTATTTTGTGTGTGTGACTTAATACCGTTTGACCGCGTTTTACAAAACGGTAAAACGAAATAACGGTATGTCCCGGGATTCATGCGCCAGTCATGCTAAACTGGTTAGATATGCGTGCGTTTGTTCCTATTCTGTCTGAAAAAAAATCTCAACTTCTAGAAATCCTCCTGGAAACCTCAAAGTATCAAAATGGAACACCTGCTGCACTCGTTGTAAAACAAAAAGATGTCAACTTTGGATAAAGACATATCACTGAGGCATTGAATTTTCTTCGAATAACACCTCACATAATATGTTTTAGTTGTTCTGCCACCTTTTCAAATATCCACAACCATTTAAACTCATGTACTCGGATACGTCCTGACGAGAACTTTGTTCAAATTAATCTCACCGAAGATGCAGCTTTCAGATGTTAACACATGTACATGTATTTCGATTTTTTTTTCATTTTCAACTTACAGCAATCCCATTCATCTTCGTGGCCGGCGCAATCGGGAAAAACGTCACATATCTGCTGTATTCCCACACACATGTCCTGGTGACCGCATAAAAACTGGTCTTCATCACACGTAACTGCAGGCATGGAAATTACATGAGGTTCATACTAAAAAAAAATCGATTCAGCAATCTACTTGATGGCTAATATGGAGGCAACGGCAAGGTAATACTGAAGCCCTTATGGTGTAAGGCACCTATTATACAGACCGAAAATGGGAGACGTCTTTCAAAACACAGAGATGTGCGCTTCCAACTGGACGTGAGGGTACTCGAGTAGTGTGCTTTGTCTAACTGAGAAAGTTAAGGACTTTGTGAGGACGTGCACGGATCTGCATAAGCGGCTTGGGGGTTTCATACACTATACGGCTACAATTGCGACCATGAGCTCCAGGGTTGTTTATGGTTTTAAAGGGGATAAAATGACACCCAAAAGTTATCGGATAATCGGATATGACGAAGGTCGGAATTGAAACGGAAAATCACGTCCGTTTGGTACATTACATAATGATCTTGGAACGTAGCATATGTTTTGGAAAATGAATTATTGTAAAGGCTACTAATATTCACAAAACATCAGTCTTGGAGTTGAACCAAATTACTTTTACCATCTTGAGCAAAATCTACCGAATAACATTTTTTTCCCAGTAGTAATCTGTGTCCTTTTCGCCCAGGAATTTACTTACAGCATCCCAACTCGTCAGAATAATCGTCGCAGTCGCGTACAGAATCACATTGTAGGTCGGCAGCTACGCACTGAACTCCAGACGAACAAGCAAATTCGGTTGTGGTGTTGCATTGCACTGCAAATTAAACACCAGTCGTGGAGAGGACAATATTATTGGATTTGATGTGGGCATCATTGACATTCCACAAAATGTTGCATTCAGAGAGTAGAAAACCCATACCATTGTTACAGCTTTGCCCCTTTGGCCAGCTGAAAGGGTGACATTTGACTGGTGAGATGTGGAATATGACGTTTTGAACACCCGAGGGGCGCATAGCACACGAGGCAAAGCCGAGGGTGCTATGCACCCCGAGGGTGTTCAAAACGTCATATCCCACATCACACCAGTCAACAATTGTTTTGTTATACCTATGTCTTGGATTTTTTGGATTTTGATGTAAAAATCACGAAAACAAACAGCAGTAAACACAACAATTCTCAAGTACATGAGAAATATGAGTACCATTATGCAGCACCTGTATATGGTTTACAAGTTACATTTCTCTGACTACATGTATGGAGTACCGAAGTAAATACGTCACGCGCACAAAATGTGTGTAAAAGACATAAGCGCGTGATTCAGCCCGTGAACCAGCACTCGTGCGAACTCCATTCGTTTGCACTACACTTTCTGGTTCTAAATGACGTCACACTTTAGAACTCCGCAGCATAGACCTATATCATTCCGCATTTTGGTACTCCTTAGCATAGACCTATTTCATTCCGAGAACGCTATAATTATACGCCCAATGAGGCCGAGCTTTAATGACGAAAGCATTGTGCCAGAAATTGTATACAGTTGATAGTTCAGTTGCAAATTTATAGCATATATTCCAATGCTTTCGCCACCTGGGCCTCGGTATACAGTGAAAGCCTGCGCTCGGAATGGTATTTCTGTGGGGAATAAAATTGGGTTTCAGATTGGGTTAGATTACGGCTGTTATACTCACCTACTTCACTTAACTGTGTCAACTCAAAGGTGAATACATTCACTGATGAAAAAGGGACCGTAGATGATATCCAGGCCCTATCCGATTGCACTGTAAAGCCTCTCCGAATGGTCCCTCTTTTTGTCTTGCTTACGATTGTCGAGCTCAGATTACTTGGGTCTTGGCCGGACCCTACGAAGATGGTTGCCGTGTCAGAGAGTGTAATATTGGTGACGCGGACGTTGATGAGATTGCCAGAAGAAGCATGGACAAACCACACACATGATATTTGGATGACTCTTGGGGTGCGTGGTGACGTCAGCTGGTAGACACCACCGCCAGATAGATTGACAGGTGGACCACATATAGCTATCAAAAGGAAACCAACAGGAAGGCAAAGTCATTTAAGCATAATTAAAAAATGTTAACCCAGTCGAGACCGTGGGGCCATTATGTGCCAGGGTCAGTGGCGTAAATCTGTGTCGGCAAGTGAGTGGAGGGGGGATGGGGGATGATCAATATCCAAAAAAAATTGCCCGCTCGTGGAAATTCGAAACGGGGAGGGGGGGGGGTGGACACACATTACACTAGGGGCGCATTTCAGGATTTAGATGTATATCAATATTTGTACTCGCGCTTACATCAAAACGCCGCATCTTTAGAGCTTTGTTACTTTGTTTCTCCACTTTTCAGTGCTATTGAATACATTTTGTTCGTTAGGATGTTCGACAAGTACCTCTGAATCAGCATTTTTCTCTCATCACGGGAAAGTGTGGGGGATATATAAACCCCATGCCCCTGGGATTTACGCCGTGCGCGCAGCTGCGCCCCTTCAAAACATTTTGTAAGTTCTGGGACGCTTTAGCCCATAGACAAAAATGTCATGGCTTTCCCAAACTTGGTTTTGACGACGGTGGTGGGATGGGGCGATGGGGGGTTGCACGCCCCATAAAAAAAACGACCCCCCCGCCCCCCCCCCCGCGTCCAATGGAAATTTGTTAGTCTTGAAAATTTCATACTGAACGCGTTCAACATGAAATTTGGCGCCACCACTGGAACACCCAGCCCCCCCCCCCCCACACACACATTTTGTTCTCTTATGGTGAGAACAAGAGCAGAATCAAGAACAGCGACCAATTTATAAGTATCACGAGTTCGTCACCAATCAATCAGTGCAGAATAAATATCTCTGGATGATTACGTACCACAGTTGAGCTCGTCATACAGATTTGGGCAATTCGACCTGCCGTCACAAAGATAGCTTCGGCTCTCGCATGACGATAACTCTCCAGCCGCCGAACATCGAAACTCGTTTGTAGAACATCCCACTTGACATATTCAACAAATGAAGAAAATATAAGACGGCGTTTTACCGGGTTTCATTAACCGTCCCAGTGGGAAGTCAATGTTCAGAGTAATATGGTAAAAAGGTGGCGTTGCAAGGTCATTGTTATTAGGAAGTAGGAGGCGAAAATTCTTGAAAGGGCACTTGCACATCTGTGCAATAATTATGGCTACGTCAAAAAGTTTTCTTACCAATAATTTTAGGAATTATCTTGACCTTGTTCAAGTTCCACGTTCGGCAACCCTTCACCTACTTTTGTTGCGGACACCTCGTCCGCCCCCCCCCCGTTTTTTTTGTTTTCCGTGCTAAATATCACAATGTAATCGTTGTTAACATGATTTTCCATAAAGTTTAAATTGGGTTACTGTGCCAGTAGGTAACTTTGTGAATTTGAAGTTTATCAATACCGACTTTAGGGTATAATGGCAGCCATTTTGATTTTTTTTTTTACGTCCTCATAATCACTCAGTCTCTGATATGCTTTTGGTGACGATATGTAAGTAGAGTCCTCAAAATATACTTTTCAACAAATAAAACAAAATAAAAAATGTACACAAAATATGGGAATAAATATATTGCACGGCATGTATTAACGATATACGCAAATTAGGCACCCTTCCCAAATTGAGTGTCAGGTGTCACCCCTTCTAAATATCTTCTCCAGGGCAACAAGAATCATATGCCAAGTTTGGTGCTTTGGACCAGTCGGTCATGATCTTGTCAAAAATTGGGTTTAAGCTACTTGACTACTATAGCTGTCACGACATTAAAACAGCACTGTGGAGAGCAGTGAATGAAACGTGACTGAATCTGCCTGAGCTTTACCACGTAAATTACTGTGCAGAGATTAGAAGTGTTTATATCCATAATCCACGGAAGTTTATCTCAAAGGAATGTAACGCTCGATCTGCACTAACTGTATGGACAAAAGTGGTTTTGCACGTCTCCCTTTGAGGGGCGGGTCTACGTTTCACAATATTGAGGGTGATGGCAAAACAATTTCAAAGATAGACGACTTTAGTCCAAACCCTTGTCAACGTTTGTTTGAATTCGGCGAAGCAGTCGAAGTTGTATATAAAAAAAAAACGAAATCATGATTGAATTTTGCATTTTTTTTGTCACGTGGACTGCAGTTTGAGAAAACAAAAATAATTGAGTAAAAATTAACTATGACTATAAATTGCCTGTTACAGGTAAATTGTTGTTTTCCATCTTTTTGGTCCCTACTTATTAAATTTCAAAATTGTGGCTCAACCCAAACAGAAAACAATTCTTGAACAATCGTTCATCATGATGTAGAACTCGGGTCCACTAAAAACTATAGTTCTGGGTCGCTTAATCAGCCCCCCCCCCAGATTTGAACAAAAATTTTTACTTCGTCCCAATAGAAGTGTCAGAACAATAGTTGAGATATTCATAGGTGTTCCAGTGATGTTCAAAGATTATACCCAAAATGCATCGGCTTGGCGATTTGATTATTTGTTTTTACCACATCCTATTTCATCTGCTTTGCTTTCACAATCTGGGAGTCCATCGCATCTCTTGCTGATCGGAATACAGACATTATCGGGTTCACAGCTGAATTCCGTCCCATCCTCACACGACACTAAGTACATAATTGAAAAATGTTTCCTATTAAAATACAGAAATTAATGATAGAGTGTTTCATGGTACTGACAGTCAGACAATGTTTTATTTTATAATCTTTATAGCACGAAAGTTGCTCTTGCTTGCTTTTGAATTGTGCTTAGTTATTAAACAAACTAATAAGGAAATATGTTAGGCGTTGATCTATTTACCTTCAACTTCGGGCTCAAGCCGGAGAAGAAAGAGAGAGTTGCTTTGGAAGTTGGACTTCGAAAATGTGATTCGGACCTCCGAGCTGCGAATCACCGTGCTTGGTTGCTGTATTTCTCTAAAGTTCGCAGCTGTCTGCGAACCCACAATGAAATTCAACTGAAACTCATCAATGAACATGTGTGTCGTTGGAACCAGGAAGTGAATCCGGATAACTCGGTCGCTACTGGCTTGCACTGTCCAGGAACAGCTGGCACTTGTGAATTGTATGCTGGTTGGATCTCCTCTCAGCAGACCGCCTGGAAACTTGATGTCGTGAGACGAGTTGCTCGTCGAAAGAATGATCAGGTCATCGTCGTCGCAGTAATCTGCCATGCACACGAGTAATTTATGTAGTCCTGAGCACTAAAAGTAAGAAGTCTGACTGACTGATTGTGACTTGTGACCAGATGCATGAATAGAGTCTATTTTGTGCGATTCACAATGCAGTGCGCCACCAAGAGTTTACCACGAAGAGTTCAATTTCCCAGGTGCTTTGTGGGAGATGGTCGACAAAGTCGCAGCACAGACATTTGAAATTGTTAGCTTTTCCGGTCAGTAGTTTTGTAAACGTATGATTCGTATGATTTTCCCTTTTCTTTTATTCTAACCAATATGATATAGGCCTATTTTGTAAGGCACCAGAACGCTAAGTTCTAATCTATAACAAATTATCTCCAGTTGTCTATACCGACACTCGCTCAAATTGACCGTGTTTTCGACCGTAAACTTGAAAATTGACTCTCCGTGGCAAACATTAACTCTTGGTGGCGCCTTGCATTGTGAATCGCCCGAATAAAATAGAATTTCATTTTCGTGAGCTCCGGGACCAGTTTTAACAGGCCAGCCTTGTCTTGTTGCCATTTATTTGTGTATTGTCGTTGTCATGGTGAAGTTTGTTCCCCACCTGCCTTGATAGGCAACATAGCCTTTCACTCTGTGACAAATGACACCGCAATTGAAAAGTGACACAATTCTCTAAATAGACCCTTTCATAAAAATTGGTCACTGCTCAGTCAACCGTGAATGTAATGACATGATCACTGTCATTTGTTTCCAGATTTTTACCCTACCGACCGACCCTACTTCAGAGACAAAAATATATGAGAACCATAGACATAAAAAGGGACGCCCTTACCATCGTTGTTTTTCAGAGTTCTTGTGTGTGTCAGGCTAATACAAAGTCGGAACAATCTGAACTGATCACTTTTTAAAGTGTTCATGGCATAATAGGCCTAGTATACCATACCAAAAACATGGCCCACTTTATTGACATACCTCACAAAAAAATTGCACCCCGAAAACAAAAACAAATTCGTGCCCCGCAATAATACTCACTACAATCATGTTCATCAGACGGTGATGTACAGTCCAGATGCCCATCACATACGATGGTAGAATCAAAGCATGCGATTAATGGCCCATCGCCGCACTCAAACTCGTCATATTCACATGTAACTGTAACAATTCAAAAAGGACAAACTGTGACTTAGATAACTTTCATTACAATTATTATTAATTTCATTTTATGGTCATTCAGTTTGAAGTTTTCAAGGAAAGTCAAGAGAAAATTGGGCTAAAAATAAACAAACTTTCTTGAATTTCCGTTATAAGTCAGGAAAAAGTCTATTCTCACCGTCGTAATTCATGTAATTTTGATCAATTTTCTGTAGGTCGAACGTAAAGTTTGCGTCTGCGCTCTCATTGTACAGGGCTGCGGTGACGATGAAGATACACGGGGCGCGAACGTAGACGCTTCTGGGAACTACAAAGCCATCGTGATAAGTTGGTGTGGGATTCCCGAGAATTGTCTTAAAGCCGAAACGCGTGAAGAACTGGTCAATAGAAGATGGCAACGTGGCCTTGAGGAGGCTGCAGCACAGCGTCGGCACGGCCCAGCAGCTAGTTTTATTGTTGACTTGTCCACTCATCAATTCTGAATACGGCCCCACTTCTTCAGAAACTCTGACTGGGTTACTGTGGCCCACATATACGTCTTTGCATTCCCCTTCATCTGAAACATGGAAATGATACAATTTTCGTCACTTTAATTGGATGATATGGTTTGTAAAATGTTCTATCGATGTAACTATTGATAGCGAAGGCCTATTGCTGATTTTCACGGAAATACAAGATCAAAACATTAGAGTCGCATGATATTTCATCTTCAGCAAGGACTTCTTCAGAGGCAAATAACAGAGGAACAAGAAACAAAAACTAAGGAACACAAGCATGCAGGGATGAAGGAGAAACACACTATAGACTAGGGGGGGGGGTGACAGACCAGTATGGATGAAGATGAAAGGGGATAAGGGAACAAAGGAGTGTGGTTGGAAAGGAACAGGTTGGGTCAGAAGGAAGGAATGAAGCAGAGGGAACAAATGCGAGTAGTAATGAATGTGGCGTTAATGTGAATTGGGGAAGGGGGTAAAAATAAGGACCGGGGGGTTGGAGTTGGGGGAACAGGTCGTCACCGACACCACGAAGTAACACCCAAGTCCACTTCAGTGTTACTTCGTGAAAACCGCATAGCCTAATGACAAACTGTGGTGTCATGAAGTAACACTGTAGCGTGCGTGCGCACTTCGGACACTGGCGCGAACGACTTCGTTTTCTCAAAGTTACAAGAGTGTTGCGGAAATACCATTGGGATAAAACGTTTGACAGGAATGTAATTAATCCGTATTCGTGTAGGATTACAGAACATTTTAATACAAAAAACCTTGAAATTGGAGATAAAAAAGAGGATTGGTACTTCGTGAAAACGAAAATGACCGAGTCAGCGCACAGTGTACATGAGTGTTACTTCTTGAAAACGAAACTCACTCGGTTCTGTAAAATACGCGCGCGTAGCGCGCACTGAAGTCCACTTGGGTGTTACTTCGTGGTGTCGCTGACGATGAGGGCAATGATATTAGTGTGAATGGGGGAGGAGGGGTAATAATAGAGGGTGGGGGACAGGTGGATATGAGGATAAGGGTGAAATTGAAAGGGGGTGGCAATTGATATGGTGTTAGTGTTTGATAAAATAGGGGGATCCGCCAGCATATAGGGCTGGATAACCCAGTACCACAGGAAGGTCAATCTGGAGGTCGCAGATTCAAACACCACCCTAGTTATTTCTTTGTTCAACTTTTAAAAATCAATATATTGCATGTAGTCAGTTATTTAATGTGGCTTCCACCGCCCGTCCCAAGTCGCGGGTAGTTGCAGCAGACTGAGCGATCTGACAACAGAATGTATATACAACCTGGGCTGGATCATTTTCACAACTTGGAAGCTGTGCACGTCTTAAAAAAGTTGATGCAGATCACACCAGGTTGCAACCACAACCCGACCATGGTTTTCAATTCCTTTTTTTAAAACAAATTTAGTTTAACTTACAATTGAAACAATATCCATCAGTGAAACAGATGCAAGTTGTATTTTCCCGGATGCAGAAAGATCCATCGTTACTAGTACAGAGATGGTCACCATTTCTACATACAGCTATGAAAATAATCAGAAAAAAACAACGGCTCAAAAATGATTTTGAAAATGGACTCAGCTCAAAAAGGCACGGAGGCATGCTTGATCCAACGTATATTATTCGCAATAATTCTCAGACAAAATGACGCCGCACTTGGTGGGGGCGGGCTAGGATACGTCGTCACCACCCGACTCCACTGAGAAAACACCTGTGTAAACAAAATGGCAATTATAAATGTTGACGATACAGTTAATACAGTATTTAGAAGGGCTGCTTTTCCATCCCTGCAATACTTTGTGTCCTCACATCATTTATTTTAAACCTGACAGGCTCGTTTGTCGTGTGGAAGACTTCACACGTTTAACCTGGGTTTATTTTGAACTTCATCTACGTCTTTTTTTCTTTTTACATGCACACTCACAGAGACCCGTGGTAGATGTGACTTGGAATCCCAGTACAACTTGGTCTGAAATTTGTCACTGAGGTCATAATGACACTCTCTGTGTCAAAATGACACTTTCGGGGCTAAATGACATTTGCCAAGGTTTTTTGGTCAATATGATCCTAAAAATGATCCGAAAGAATGGTCATCCGGAAAAGAGTCATATTGATCCGAAATAGTATCAGGTGCAATAGAACCCATGAACATGAATTGTACAGTCAGTGCTCTCAGTTCAACAAGTTCGATTATTTTCTCCTATAACGAAGTTTGACCTTTGACAGTTTTACTCTAACGAAAACAAAACATTCTTATGCAACACTCTAAAAAAACAAAAGTTTTCATTTTGGTTTGCGTTTGCGTAGAAACAGACAGTGGCGTGCACCAACGACTAAGCTTTTTGGGGGGGGGAGCTCACCTTTTTCTGTTGATTTGTTGAAATTTTGTAGAAGTTAAACAAAAAATGAAAAAATGTTGCCCAAAATTCTCGACCGCAGAATATTTGACGTTTGTGGCGCTACTTACACCCCTATTATACTACTAAAAAATAAGCCACATAAATATCACCGGGGTCAAACTGTGAGACTAAAAAAAAATATGACAACCTCTTGGGGGGGGGGGCTCAAGCCCCACGAGCCCTCCCCCCCCCCCGGGTGCGCCACTGGAAACAGATTTGCTTCGCAAGTAGATGCACGGTACTCTCCCATTTTATAGCATCGATTCTTAAAGGGATCAGGAACAATTCTATAACCTTTGAGGACCGAACTATTTTGTTGGGCCGCAAAAAGGCCGAACTGGCATAGTGTAATTTTTCCAGAACTGGACTTAGGCCAATTTGTCAGTCAATATCTCATTCAAAATTGAAAAACTTGTCAATATGGTACATAGGAAAAAAACTATTTTGGATGAAACTCGAAAATTGCATGGACAGGTACATCTTCAATCTACAGCGTTTACCCCGAGGTAACAAATTGTGAAATAGTGATGGCACTTGCGCAGTTGGAATACGGAACTCTACTTCACACATTTACTCACGTTCTCCGACGTAAGATTCAAACGTATACTGGACTTGGACTGTCACTGAGTATAGCCTGGACTGAACTGCAAGCATCTTCGTCGGGGAGAAGACCTCTATTCTTTCGAGGCAGAAAGTCTCGAAGAAATCCAAGCCCTCGAAAGAAAAATAATTCCAGTTTTGGTCGCAATCAGCAGTGCTTGATGTCACTGTTGCCTTGATGCTCTCCCCATGACTCGCGGTGGCATTCCAGCAAATCGCATTTGAGTTGGCGACAGGGCGGGTCACTGTGACTTGCTGATCAGATGAGTTAATCTGCACAGGATGACACTTCACTGTAAAAAGAAATCAGTGGATAAGAACAGCCGCAACGTAAATATATTACTAGAATCGATGAGACGCACATGCGTGTATACCTGGTTTCTTCATTACACACATTGAACACAATTCAGCGGCGGCAGAACGGTTTTCAAACTAGGGAGGGGGGGGGGGGTATCACTTAAAAGGGGCACTTGCACATCCGCGCTGAAATGTCGACACTTTTTTTAACACCGGACACTTGGCCTCAGTAAAAATCAAATGGGGGGGGGGGGTGGTACCATCTTCCAATCTTATGCAATCTACGCATTATGTGCCCATTTTCAGTCCGCATTGTCATGATTGTAAGGGTTTTGGGTTTGCTTTTCATATTCCTCGTTCATATCAGAACTCTCTATACCATTTTGGGAAATGGTTACTGAAAGGAAATTATCCAAAATTGTAGGGCAAGTTTTATTTTCATCTTGAGGGGGGCACATTTATGTTCGAGGGGCACATTTACGTCCGCAAGAGGGGCACTTTGGGAGGGGGGGGCGCTACCGCCCCCTCCCCCCGGTTCCGCCGCCCCTGCAAGAATTAAGCAACAAAACATTCGACTTGTAATAATAACTTTACACTTGG
The DNA here is from genome assembly GCA_029964075.1 of Patiria pectinifera. NCBI lineage: Eukaryota > Metazoa > Echinodermata > Asteroidea > Valvatida > Asterinidae > Patiria > Patiria pectinifera. The sequence continues at coordinate 2,123,287 of CM057130.1, read as the reverse complement.
ACATGTTCGCTATAGATGGAGTATTGCTGGATAAAACTCTCTATTTTCGTCTGAATGTGTTCTCAGGTCCATGATTCATAGACACTTGGAGTGTTTTGAAGCCTTTTTAAAATCAAAAGGTTTTGAAGTTAATTCATGATTTTAGTATTTTATTATCTTTCTTTAAAAATAAACAAAAACAATTTTGTTTCAAAGGTTTATTTTTTATTCATCTTTCAACCCAGTGCCAACCCGGAACCTATAGTTAAAGATTGTTAGTTAAAAAGCATGTATAATCCATACCGGAAGGAAGTGAACAGAACATATTGCATTAATTACTGATAAGGAGTAATCATTCATACAGTCTATTGCTTTTTCCTACGTTGTAATTATCTTCTTCAATGTGGCACAACGTTTATGGTTTTACCTTAAACACGGCACGCGACCAACCCATTTCCGAGTCAAACGACGTTAAATGATTTACACCACAAAGGAGGCTGACCCTTTCTACTTCCTTCCAACTCTTCGCCGAAAGTGTGATTGATTGCAGGTAATATTTAGAGGTTTGATGTCAGATCACATGCAATTTATCTAATCGTCTGACTTTCCAAATTGTGTTGTTTTTCAAATTGCTGTCCGGTTTCCGCTCTCAAATTAAACCTGACGGATGAGGGATTGATGATGATGACAAGAAACCACTTCATGGACGTTTGTTTTAAGGGATTGAATTCATCTGTCATGTATATCGGTTCCTTGAGTGTCCTTGTTGCTCCGCTATCCAAGCAACCATGTCAGATATTTAATTACGAAAATTGCTGAGAAGCAGTCCGAGCGATTCCGTACGTTGTTCCCGGCTATCTGCCTGCCATCAAATCAGCGAAATTGCACAAGCTCCCTAAAGGGGGATCTCGGGACGTGTTCCATTGACCATTTTCGATCGAGCATTGGAAGCGAGGCGCTCAGTGCTAAGCCAGTGTATGAGTTGAGGACCTTTTTTTTGTTTAATCTTCTCAGCAAAAGACAGCACTGCGGTCTGCAGCTTCTGTGCCAATTTGAAATTTCTCTAAAGGATGGTGCAAAAAGAAGCCAATCTTCTTTTGACAGTATTTTTTACCTTCTCACTTAAATCTGAACTGTTTTTTTTTTTTACAATGTAGTGAAGTAAAACTCTTTAATGATTATCGTACATGGTGAAAAAGTCTTTAAAAAAAATCGCAAAAATAGTGTTATTATGCTAATTTTAATACAAGTCACCAAAATCACTGTTGTCCACGCGAGTCTAGTGTAGTGTTTTTTTGGTCTTTAAATCAAGCCCTGGAGCTCAATCGAGCGGAAGGAATAAGGCCGTCCGTGGACAACCAGGCTTAGCACATGGAATTTTTAAACTACCATAGGCCTATGTCAGAGACAAAATATACATTTGCAATATTTTTTTTCGCCACTCATGTTTAAGGATCAATATTTTTATACCGTTAAATTGAGTTTTGGAAGTATGCTCAATATTTAAAGTAGGTCGAATTTGTTGTCAAAGGCTGGTTTCCTTCTTTATGCACCGACCTGTGTTGGGCACATGACAATTTCGAGATTTGAAGCAGTTATTAGGATCGACTGGAGGATCTTTAACAATGATCGTCTGTTGCAGTCGTTCAGGATGACTCCAGAGTCTCGAGAACGAAAACTATTAAGTTCGCTAGACTGAAACCAAAATCTCTATACAGGTTACAACGAAATGTGTGATCAAACGAAATAGTTTGATGATGAGAACTGTGGTATACGGTAAGCAAATAACTCGTGGGGGATTGAAAACAATAAGAAATTGAAAGCATTTAAAAGCCTCTCCAATGTATATCACACCAGTTTACCTTTTTGTACAAATAGTTCATTAGCATGCAAATTTTGAAATGGCTGATTTATATCAGTAGAGCACCTGCTATTCAAACCTTGCAATAGTCTGATAGACCGTTATATTTAGAGTGTATTTTTGTTTGTATTTACTCCGTGGTTCGTAAGTACAACAAACATAAAGACGAGAGGAGTTCAAACCTACAAGTGTACTTTAGATATGAGTGTTTGGTATATGGCGAATTTGTTTGTTTGAAACACCTGACGTATAATGAGTGCGATTGTAATTTCCAACATAAGCCGAATAATGGAGGGTTTCTATCAAATTCACAGATCGTTCAAAATTTTTTTTTTTATTAAAGCAGAAAAGAAGTACGCATGGGGTATTAAAAGCAAACTCAAAACTTCCCTTTTAGTGGGGCGTATTTGTAGCATTTCTAAAGTGAATAATTGTGTACGAATTTTTAATCACACATAAAACTCCTAACATCCCATATGCCTAACTGCCAGATAATCACCAGTTGAAACAAAGACTTACCGCCTCCGGAAAACACGGGTGTGCAGTGCCATAAATGTAGAGCCACACCCAGTAGCATCAATGGCCACACCCATCCCATCTTCAAAGGCAAACGATTCTCAACGACTGTTACCTGAACAGAAAGTTAAAACTTACGTCATGTCATCTAATAGAGTACGATAGTTTGCCTTTCATTCAAATATAATAATACATTTCCTATAAACGCAAATTAATTTCACAAAACCCACAATATAATATTTTTCGAGAAATGTTCATACATAATTTTATAAATGCATTTTTTCTTCAGTTAAAATATCTTTCGAATAGAAACCATTTTATTAACTACGATTAGGCAATTGATTTAAAATTAAAAGACCATGTGCGCGTTCTTCTAACATTCTAAATAAAAAGCAACCTCAATTGTGGAAATGAAAATGAAACCGATCTCGTGTTTGTGTGTACACAGTATATGCATTGAATGGATGTCATTTGGTGTTCCAGATTGGGTACAATAACGTGTATATGCCTAACCAATTAAGCTGTGGACTTTTCATATAACGTGTATCGTACTTTTTTCCATCCCGAAAAAAATACATTTGTAATTGTAAATTGCTTTTTGTTTCTAGCAATAGACCGTTTGCACCGCAGCCATCTTTGAGGTGTGTGCTTTTGTTCAGCAGGGGTAGGCACGAAGATACCTTTTGTGCAGTCATTTTTTCGAATTATAGGTTTTTCCCGGCCAATTTCACAAAGTTTTCATTCAATTGAACGCCTGGCTCATTCAATTAAGATTGAAATTGAAAAAATCATGCGATAAAAAAGAATCATGATTCAATTTCACTATCCGAGCATTCTATCTTCTGTTAGCAGTTCAGACGTCCCTGTACAAGATGCATTCAAATTTAAGAGTATCGCACCGTTCATTCAATTTCGTCTGAACCAGCAGTATAGGGGTAGATTGGTCACTCAGTTTCATTAAAGGCAAACCAAAGGGTTTTCAATATTTCCATTTTTTCGTTTTTCTAACAGAATATAGATTAAATAATAAAAATCAATTTAGTTTAGAAGAATAAAGCAAGAAATACGTATTTTAGAGCCACTTTCTTTCACATTTCACATTTTGTCCAAGCATCTTTTAAGATGGGGGGAGGGGGTCGCACCATCTTCTGATAGGATGCATCGTTAAAAGCAAACCATTATGGACACTTTCGCTCTCGATCCCAGCAAGTTGTTTGACGGACACACGATTTTGCCGACGGACCGATTTCACGGTCCCGATTTTTGGCTCCTATCAACGCGCTGAGCGTCCCGATTTCGCTTTAATATCTCCAGCTGAAGCAATCTGCCACTCTGCAAACCCAACCACCCTTCCCCCACACATAGGCATAAAAGTGGGGTACTTCCTTTGTTCTCGTGTACTAAAATTTTGCAATGTCGCACACTAATTTCAAAATGCTCTTATTTTAACCAGAATTAATTTCCTGGGCTGAAATTCGGACTTAATATCCCTTCTCTAAAACCCTTCCATTTGAAACGGATCAACCCATCTTGGAAATTCCTAGTTTTTGAGTAAAATCCATATATCTATTTTGTGAAAAACTTGTGGGGTACCAAAACGGTACCCGCAAGTCGGTGGGCAAACTGGGCATTCCTGGTGGGGTACCTCCCATTGTTCCAGTACCCCATAAGGCAGTGTTTGTTTATACGTTCACACCCGGTAACGCCACCGTGTCTTGCGTCAATAGATGGATTGATTAATCAGCGATAAATAAAAAAAATATAAAAAAAAATTAAAAATAGTAAACAAAGTTACAGGATTAACATGTCAACATTAACATGCCCTTAGCCACACAATTCTTAGCCATTTTCATTTTATTATTTCGTTACATCATCTATCCCTCATATCAGTGAATTTGTTACATTATAAATTTCACAGAAACAAAGATTTTGAGAAATAGTTGATCTTCACAAGCAATAGGAAAAATATCAATTAAACAATTTGAATAATTTGAATGACTAAACAATGAAACGGGTTGCCTATAAACGAATAAAAACGGAAAAGAATGGTCATGCGTCATATTCATATGCTCAGCGACTTTCGCTATAGTTTGAATACATCAACCGTCAAAAGATGTCAAAAACGTAATGTAAGAATGCTACAAATTAAGTCATGAATGCATCAAAGAAATATAGAATGCCCCAAACAAAAAGAACATTAGATATAAAAATTGTCTTCTTTATTTTGTTTACCCAACATTTAACACTAAGAGATTTATTATTTCGCCACGTTAATATAAATCCGTATTCCAATGACTTACCTGATATCCATAACAAACTTACCAGAGAAATGGTATATTGGGAATCTTTGGGATTTGTTTAAATGCGTCACGTCAGGCAATCCTCTGCCCTATGATTTTCCGAACACCACTTGTTTGACTTTCGGACTTCATTTCATGTCATGTCACTACACAGTAACGTCTGCATGGTTCCAATTACATGCTGTTACGGTCGTATAGTAGCTTATAAACAAGAAAAGTAGGCTACGCCACGCGAAGCTTATATAGAGGAACATTGGGTATTTTGTATTGCGTAGGACCTGCCACATTCCTTGCACGCCCAGCCAATCTTAATCCAACTGATGTTATAAGACTTAAATCCTAAGCTAAATAATGTCAAATGCCGAGAGAAATGTGTCCATTTTGCCTCCATCTGCCCAACCCGGGCCAAGATGCTTCAGAGGCGCTTGGCGTGAAGGCCTTTATCTACGCAAAAGTGCAGGCAAAAACTAAATTTACTTGAACTCCAAATATACATTTCAGAAGAATGCACCCCGAAAAAATACCTCTGTCATGGTTTGTCACCATTCATTTCGTCACAGCGATAAGTCCAGGATATGTTTCTTACCTAAATACGTTGGTTTACGTGATCGCGTAGTCGTCGGTAGCAAACACCATGCCATCAAGCACGCATTACCAAAAATGATGCATGCACACTGATGATAGCTCATAGTTTACCTGTCGCTTTCGTCACGGCCGTTTAGGTGGCAATGCGCTATCGCCGCCCAGTGAATGATTAATATTGTCAGTCAGCCCAAGTCAGTGCATTTGTTATACAATAACAAGTGCACGGATGCCGTGATGTTAATCACGACATCCTAAAGTCGAGTGCGAAATCGACATCTTTACCATAATGCAAACTGCACCATAAATGTGGAATTTCACACAGTGTAGACCAATCTGGGCACGCTATCAATACTATCACGAAGCCTCTTCTCCCTTCAATTGGGAAGGCACTGTGCTCATATTGTTCAGATAGTCTGTCACGGGGCAATGCAGTTGCTTTGTACAAAATTGTGCAAAATTGTTTCTCCACTGAAGAGGGCCTCGTGAGTGAACAGTGTACAATTTTTTTTTGCTTAGAAATTAAAGAAATAAGGATGGAATGCTACCTTGTCTGATTTGTTTTATTTCCCAATTCTGTGCAGTCGACTGATATTTTCAACATGATTTCCCGATTATATTTTAAGGTGCCCAGTGAACCCATTGCATGATGTTACAATTATCTTGTTCATGAAACGAAGTTCTAGGCCTATATCAGATACAAGAGACCCACGGATTCTATCCATCTTCCAGTTCAATATGACAAATCTCGGATTTGTTTTCCTCGTTCCATTATCGCTGTGAAATCGAGGCCAGAAAATAATGTAATAGTCCTTTGACTTTCGTTGAGTGCAATGTTCGCGTTTGCTTAGCAACGGGTAGGCCTGATGATGAACGGAAAGCATTTTTTTCGGCGAGAATTCATTTATTGCATTCCTGCCGTGTTACGAAGTTTAATGATTATACTGGAAGATGACAAAGTGACAAGCTAAATGATTGGTGCTTTGTTTACACACGTACTGCCAATAAATATTACTGCAATGGTTACAATTATAAACTGAACAGTTCGCTGAAAACATATGTCCTTATTATCAATTGGTTTATTATAAACCAATCTTCAAAATATTATGTCAACCTGCGTGCCTGGGTATTTCGTAAAGCCAATCTGAAAGCTTGTACTCCATGAAATTGACAGCTGCTGTTCCAGTAATTGTTGACTATTCATTTTACAAAATATACAGGGTTATTTGTTTTCCCTGGTTGGGGAAAAAACCACAGTTTTCGCGTTGCGATGGTAACTGAGTGCATCTAAAGTTAGGCTAATAATTGTTTGCCACTGCCGTCCGATTTTACAGATGACCGAACAGTTTGTTGCGCCATACGGGCAGAAAGTCGTATGTGTGCATCCATAAGTCACTCATTTGAGTAATTAATTAGCTATAGGACGACCGATGTCAAGCCATTGAAAGCTAATCCTGCATTAGGCCTAATCACTCCGTTATTTCTACATGCATGCCAAAATCAATCTGCAGTTGGTTTACTCAAGTTGAAGATTGGACTAATGGATAGGACAACTGACCTGTTTTATCTGTGAAACACCCAAAGCCGACCCAATGTGCAAGCAATAGTATCATGACCTAGGGGTACCCGACATTCTCCAAAAGTCCAGCCCGTTGTCTACACGTCTTCAAATCCACTTGTTATTTTGGTCTTTACAAATCTATGCCAGCGGCTTGTATTAAGCAAGTTCAATATGATATTAAAAAATTAGCAAAAGAAAATGAAGAAAAAAACGATATTGGATATAAAATGGGGACCATGTCAAGGTCATGCATCACCTTATCAAATGCTATTCGCGGTGGAGAAAGGCTGCGTTGCAGAGTTACCGCGATCAAAGTATCACGATGTATGAACGAGAGAGATATACTTGTCGACACTATATTGAGATTTTATTTCAGATGGATCAACATTTAAAAATGTCGACTTTATTAGTCGATCATATACCCAGGGTAGTAAGACAAAACAATCTATCGATAAACGTTTTTGACAACGAGTCAGGAAATGTACGACCAATAAATCTAAATACACAGATGGTGATGCTATCGATCTGTTGTTGTTTTCTACGGGTTAAAAGAGTCACTGCTGTTGGATAAAACAGTTTTCCAGAATATTTTATCATGTAAAATAAACACAAGGGAAAAAAAACATTTGTTTTTTGGTCGCAAATGTCTGTACCGCCGCCAGCTATAGCGGCAAAAAGGAAATCACGCAGAAGACTCACGTTCAAAGATAGATAGTTAGAGGCAAGTTGAGAGTCCCCAAGTTACACGCGCAGTCAGTGCCCTACACCTAGCATACCCCTTTGAATTTATAAAAAAAAAGAACCTCACTAAACACCCTGCCGTTTGCAAATATTATACAACGCCCCCTATTTTTATTTTCAAAGACTCAAACGTTAAAAACTAACTTAGACTTAATAAAAACATATTTACATTAAATTAAAAAAAAAATACTCCAATATACTTGGAGTAGGGTCAATTATATTAAAAACTTTATAAGCAATGATAACTGAAAGCAGACAATATGATCAAATGTTATTAAAAAGTCTCTACGTCACAGCCAACATAGACCTGGCCAAGTCTGGGTTGCGCGGCGGTCTGTATCTAAATGTGCCGTTTCTGTACTGTACACTGTACACGCCGTACCATAACGCACCCTCATGCGTCAAAGCCAGACCAACATGTTAAAAACGTATATGGACATTTTATTTTTATGTGAATTGCTAACTTTTGCACCGCATGTATGCACAGCTCTGTAATACCGTTACATGCACACACATGTACGTATAATACGCGTGTTGTACAATGTACATACAGTGTGTGCGCATTGGTATACGGCATGTGGAACGCGTGCTGAAGTGTGTACCTTGTCATGCTTCTGGAAAGACGTAAACTAAGTGATTTTTGCGATTTTTTTTAAGATACCGACTGAAATTACAGTTAAAATTAATCAGTCCTTGAAGAACGTACTTTATAGCTCTTTACACTTGTTTAATCAATAAGATTCAAACATATTTGCGCATGTAACGTGATAAATATCAGAGTCCTCTGGTATATATTACAAATGGTTTGATATAGGCATATCTATACTACAATTCCAGGAATCTCTGTCTGTCTGTCTGTCTGTCTGTCTGTCTGTCCGCCGATTATCTCCAGAACCGGGCACCGTATGGAGTTGAAAATCGGCGGGTGTATTGCTCGGGACAACCGAATGTGCAGTGCCAAGTTTGAAGTGGTTTGGACCAGCGGTTCTCGAAAAAGCTGCAAAAAAGCTGTATTTTCTGAAGCCTAGCGTGCCAGAATATAGCCTAGAACTCCGCGCACTGATGTTCTTTTCAATTGTTTACGTCATGTTTGAGCAAAATCGCGCGTGCTTGATATGACGCAACAATGGAAAAGAGGTCGGGCACATTGTAGGGCGATAGCACCGCGCACCATGTATTCGTACGTGAGTGGCATGCACGGGCACGGGCACATGCATTTTGTAGTTAACTGAGCAACCATCACTGCACTGTAAGTAGGCGGTCGACTGAGCAACTCTAATACAATATGGTACCGCCCTACGCCCTACAGTTGTAGGGTGATACCATATTGTCCAGTAGGGGTAAATATCAGTGCCGGGGGTTGACGACATTTTGTGCGTTTAACTTGCGAGTGTGCGTTCACACCATTGAATAATGTGCGTTATTTGCACGAGCTGCAGTTCTCAACTGCCCCTTCCGAATACGCACATTTTCGACTGGCCCTGCACTAGTCTATACTACAATTCAAGGAATCTCTGTCTGTCTGTCTGTCTGTCTGTCCGTCGATTATCTCCAGAACCGGGCACCGTATGAAGTTGAAAATCGGCGGGTGTATTGCTCGGGACAACCGAATGTGCAGTGTCAAGTTTGAAGTGGTTTGGACCAGCGGTTCTCGAAAAAGCTGCAAAAAAGCAGTATTTTCTGAAGCCTAGCGCGCCAGAATATAGCCTAGAACTCCGCGCACTGATGTTCTTTTCAATTGTTTACGTCATGTTTGAGCAAGAGCGCGCGTGCTTGATATGACGCAACAATGGAAAATGAACGGGCACGCGCACGTTTATTGTAGGGCAATACCATTTTCCAGTATGGGTGAATAGCACTGCATAACCATGTTTCCGTATATGTACACGCACGTGGTGGCTGCACGGGCACATTATTTTTGCAGTCGACTGAGCGACCATTGTAGGTGGTCGAACTTATAGTGGCACAAACTTTGACGTGAGTGTGCGTTCAACCTGTGAAAACAACACCATTGAATCGCGTGCGTTGTTTGCACGAGCAGTTTTCAAAAACTCTGCAAGAATGCAACACAGCGGTCAAGCAATTTGCCCCTCCCGATCAGGCACATTTTCAACTTGCCCCTCCCGAACAGGCACATTTTCAACTGGCCCTGCACTAGTCTATACTATAATTCAAGGAATCTCTGTCTGTCTGTCTGTCTGTCCGCCGATTATCTCCAGAACCGGTCACCGTATGGAGTTGAAAATCGGCGGGTGTATTGCTCGGGACAACCGAATGTGCAGTGCCAAGTTTGAAGTGGTTTGGACCAGCGGTTCTCGAAAAAGCTGCAAAAAAGCAGTATTTTCTGAAGCCTAGCGCGCCAGAATATAGCCTAGAACTCCGCGCACTGATGTTCTTTTCAATTGTTTACGTCATGTTTGAGCAAAAGCGCGCGTGCTTGATATGACGCAACAATGGAAAAGAGGACGGGCACATTGTAGGGCGATAGCACTGCGCACCATGTCTTCGTACGTGAGTGACATGCACGGGCAAGGGCACATGCATTTTGTAGTCAACTGAGCAACCATCACTGCACTGTATGTATTCGGTCGACTGAGCAACTCTAAAACAATATGGTATCGCCCTACGCCCTACAGTTGTAGGGCGATACCATATTGTCCAGTAGGGGTAAATATCAGTGCCGGGGGTTGACGACATTTTGTGCGTTTAACTTGCGAGTGTGCGTTCACACCATTGAATAATGTGCGTTATTTGCACGAGCTGCAGTTCTCAACTGCCCCTTCCGAACACGCACATTTTCGACTGGCCCTGCACTAGTAGCTTTAAAATACAAAGATAAGCATTATATTTTGTACACAAAGTATTTATAAGCACTCAGTAGCGACCATCGCCCAACTGATGTCACCCCAACAAAATGTACAAATGGAAGCAAATTCCAACGAGTCTGTGCCAACGCAAACATCAGTTGTATCGTATTTTGCTGCCAAATCTGAGCGATATGTGGGTCTAGTTAACATTTCCTGAATTTCATTTCTAATTTTCTAAACAAAGGGTACTTTAAATTAAAAAAAAAGATATCAGACGTATTTTGTTGGCATAAACTCGTTGGATCCCTGCAGTTTGTTTAAGCCACCCCTTTCAGGAATTTGCTGGTCAAAGTAAAAGAAAAGAGAGGCTTAGACTTTGTACGTACGCCCAGGTTTCATACTCCTTTTCGATATAAATGCCTTTTTCCCGACAGCACGTTTACCACCCCCCCCCCAAAAAAATTGTGGAGTATAGCCCTTTTCTAATGAAAAGCCTTTTTCTTTTAAATAAAAAGCAGATCCCCCCCCCCTTTTTTAGCAAGCGGCATGTAACCAGTGCCCCTTCCCCCTTTTGATTTTACACATTACTCGGACACTCTCGATAGAAGTGACATTTAATTGAATGTACACGAACCATCGGTACCGATGGTTCGTGTACAAACCAGAATGAGCCAATAAGACAACAGCACCGATGGTTTGTGCACTGACAGATACAACCAATGAGAGAGCATACAATCATTGGTGGTCATCGGCCCAGTGACCTTGCCTAGCTCAGCTATCAGTGAGATTTACGTAACGTTGCGTAACAAAGTGTGCGTGGGGAAACTGTGGTCAGGGCCCCGGCCCTGCACAAGGCCATGCATGTGCATGCTATTTTAATATGTTAATGTAACGTACACTTTGTACAGTTGAAACCTTATAATTATTTGCTTCTAGTATTTCTGGACAAAGGTTTGCTGCTTGCACTTTAATATATTAGTTGGACATGGTTGTACGGAAACTTGGAGAACGAAAATCTAAACAGGAATATGCTGAAACGTAGCACTCACTGAGAAAGAGAACTGGAGTTCACATGTACATGTCAACCGTGCAGACAAGTTCTGGGAGAGAATATTCAACCGACGGCGAGATTACCTACACAAGCTACAGGATTTAATGTCTTCATTATCTGGGCAATTCCACCGTGACTGACATTACATGTATCAAATCAGCTCTAATGTCTAAACAATTACAGCCAACTGAACCATGTTTGGCAAAGGGGTTACTAGGACCTAAATACACAATACAGTATTGAATCTTTGAAATTTCATGGTTAGCTTTTTTGTCTTGGGGGGTTGTTTAGTGCCGTGATAGTCCGAAAATTTGGGACTCTCAATACTGTGTATGAGAGTCCCAAAACGGGAACTAGCGGGAAGTAGTCTCAAATTACTACACATTTCTCCATAGTCAAGCCACCAGACTATTGACTTTTAATGAAGAGGTCAGTCTTTTCAAATAGTTGGACCATGGTTGAACATGTACCAGTCTAGTATTTAGCCCCATTTTGAAATCACTTGACTTCCTCTCATGTGCAAAATATTAAAGAAAAGTCTCCTTTAAAAATGAATTGAGTCTGCAAACTTGGTTGGTGAAATACTGAGGACATTTTCTTTGCCCCAGTGGAATTTTTGCAGAAATTTGCTGGCTAAACTGTGAGTAAAGTGGGCCTGATTTAGTTTTGTACGTTTCAGAGCACTCCAGAGCCCTGACTGGTGCCGTGACTGACATTAAAAGCGATGCAACCCAAAAATGTCAAACATGTTTTTCAAATTTCTCCTAAGCTTAAAAGTGCTGTAGACCAAAATCCATTAGAACATCAGACCTAATAGGGTCACCAACGCATGTAGTAAGATGGGGAAAAAATCATGAATTTTTGAATGAATATGCCTGTTAATATAAAACAAATTAACACCCAATTAAAATAGCCTCGTCTGTCAACAACAGAAGTTGATATACCCAGACCCCGTGCTAAGAAAACAATGAAGGGCAGATTTGTATTGCTATCCTGAATGCTTTTATGGGAAAAAGCATCGTTTTTTGTGACTGACATTACACTAAGCCTAAGACCGTCACTGACATTACATTTTTACTAATTTTGAATATCAAATCAGCTCTTATGTGTAAACAATTAAAGCCAACTGAACCATTGTTTGGCATGGGAGTTACTGGGACCTGAATACACAATACGGTATTGAAAATTTGAAATTTCATGTTCAGTTTTTCCAATTAGAGTGGTAGTTTACTGTCGTGACTGACATTACAAAAAGCGATGCAACCAAAAATGTCACACATGTTTTTCAAATTTCTTTTCAAGTTAAAATTCCTACGTATTTAAATCCATACGAGCATTTTAGCTTATAGGGTAACCAACACATGTAGTAAATGTGCAAAACTTTCATGATTTCTTTTAATATGCAAATAAACCTCTGTGACTGACATTACCGTGACTGACATTACGCATTAGATTCATTATACCTGTTAACAACAAATTAACACACAAATAATACAGAGAAGAGAAGAGTAAAATAACTGTTTATGCTATATTTTAAGGAATAGTTGTAACTTTAAGATGATTAAAGGTTGGAACATGGAGTGTACAAAATACACTGAATTCATACAAGCGAATTACGCATGACTGACACTTTTATTGAATTGACCAAATCTTTAAATAACAATTATTTGCCAACTTGGTAACATTGTTGCCGGGTTATTTTGACCACCTCACAGCCGGGGCGGATTCCCCTTTCTTCTCTTGGCACTAACATGCTGCAAATTCACGCCCCTCCCCCCCACCTCCCAGTGACGAAGAAAATGCATAGAGCAACTCTTCATAAATATACCCAAGACATTTCATGATTATAGGGCAAAGGGTTCTGGAATTATGGCTAATTAATTATTCATATGTACGAATGATTATTCTTCTCTTGGCACTAACATGCTGCAAATTCACGCCCGCACCCCTATTTTGCCTACCCGCACCCCTTTCGTCTCTTGGCACTAACATGCTGCAAATTCACGCCCCCCCCCCCCCCACCGAGTGACGAAGAAAATGCATAGAGCAACTCTTCATAAATATACCCAAGAAATTTCATGATTATAGGGCAAAGGGTTCTGGAATTATGGCTAATTAATTATTCATATGTACGAATGATTATTCTGCTCTAATTGGCACTAACATGCTGCAAATTCACGCCCGCACCCCTATTTTGCCTTCCCGCACCCCTTTCTTCTCTTGGCACTAACATGCTGCAAATTCACGCCCCCTCCCCCCGAGTGACGAAGAAAATTCATAGAGCAACTCTTCGTAAATATACCCAAGAAATTTCATAATTATAGGGCAAAGGGTTCTGGAATTATAGCTAATTAATTATTCATATGTACGAATGATTATTCTTCTCTTGGCACTAACATGCTGCAAATTCACGCCCGCACCCCTATTTTGCCTACCCGCACCCCTTTCGTCTCTTGGCACTAACATGCTGCAAATTCACGCCCCCTCCCACAGAGTGACGAAGAAAATGCATAGAGCAACTCTTCATAAATATACCCAAGAAATTTCTTGATTATAGGGCAAAGGGTTCTGGAATTATGGCTAATTAATTATTCATATGTACGAATGATTATTCTTCTCTTGGCACTAACATGCTGCAAATTTACGCCCCCTCCCCCGAGTGACGAAGAAAATGCATAGAGCAACTCTTCATAAATATACCCAAGAAATTTCATAATTAAAGGGCAAAGGGTTCTGGAATTATGGCTAATTAATTATTCATATGTACGAATGATTATTCTTCTCTTGGCACTAACATGCTGCAAATTCACGCCCGCACCCCTATTTTGCCTTCCCGCACCCTGCTGCAAATTCACGCCCCTCCCCGCCCCCTAGTGACGAAGAAAATGCATAGAGCAACTCTTCATAAATATACCCAAGAAATTTCATGATTATAGGGCAAAGGGTTCTGGAATTATGGCTAATTAATTATTCATATGTACGAATGATTATTCTTCTCTAATTGGCACTAACATGCTGCAAATTCACGCCCGCACCCCTATTGTTCCTTCCCGCACCCCTTTCGTCTCTTGGCACTAACATGCTGCAAATTCACGCCCCCTCCCCCCCCCCCGAGTGACGAAGAAAATGCATAGAGCAACTCTTCATAAATATACCCAAGAAATTTCATGATTATAGGGCAAAGGGTTCTGGAATTATGGCTAATTAATTATTCATATGTACAAATGATTATTCTTCTCTTGGCACTAACATGCTGCAAATTCACGCCCGCACCCCTATTTTGCCTTCCCGCACCCCTTTCTTCTCTTGGCACTAACATGCTGCAAATTCACGCCCCCTCCCCCCGAGTGACGAAGAAAATGCATAGAGCAACTCTTCATAAATATACCCAAGAAATTTCATAATTATAGGGCAAAGGGTTCTGGAATTATGGCTAATTAATTATTCATATGTACGAATGATTATTCTTCTCTTGGCACTAACATGCTGCAAATTCACGCCCTCCCCGAGTGACGAAGAAAATGCATAGAGCAACTCTTCATAAATATACCCAAGAAATTTCATGATTATAGGGCAAAGGGTTCTGGAATTATGGCTAATTAATTATTCATATGTACGAATGATTATTCTTCTCTTGGCACTAACATGCTGCAAATTCACGCCCGCACCCCTATTTTGCCTTCCCGCACCCCTTTCTTCTCTTGGCACTAACATGCTGCAAATTCACGCCCCCTCCCCCCCCCCCTCACCCGAGTAACGAAGAAAATGCATAGAGCAACTCTTCATAAATATACCCAAGAAATTTCATAATTATAGGGCAAAGGGTTCTGGAATTATGGCTAATTAATTATTCATATGTACGAATGATTATTCTTCTCTTGGCACTAACATGCTGCAAATTCACGCCCGCACCCCTATTTTGCCTTCCCGCACCCCTTTCTTCTCTTGGCACTAACATGCTGCAAATTCACGCCCCCTCCCCCCGAGTGACGAAGAAAATGCATAGAGCAACTCTTTATAAATATACCCAAGAAATTTCATGATTATAGGGCAAAGGGTTCTGGAATTATGGCTAATTAATTATTTATATTATTATTCTTCTCTTGGCACTAACATGCTGCAAATTTACGCCCGCACCCCTATTTTGCCTTCCCGCACCCCTTTCTTCTCTTGGCACTAACATGCTGCAAATTCACGCCCCATCCCCCCCCCCCCTCCCCCCGAGTGACGAAGAAGATGCATAGAGCAACTCTTCATAAATATACCCAAGAAATTTCATGATTATAGGGCAAAGGGTTATGGAATTATGGCTAATTAATTATTCATATGTACGAATGGTTATTCTGGTTTGTTTACGCTACGTATATGGGAAAATTCAGTTTTCACGGCGCATGGCGCCGGAAAATTTTTCGCTGCGCAACAACCCAGGTCTGATTTTTATATTTTTTTGTTGTCAAAAGATGCGCAAGGCTCGAGGCTAAAAAGTCATAACAGCTCAGGTTGCGAAAAAAATTTGTTTAAAGGCTATCGCGGAAAAAGTCGAGGGGGTGGCGAATTCCGCCCCCGGCTCTTTTAGGGTAAAAAAAAAACAACATTTTTTATTTCTCCTTCGTTACATCAAAAGTAAAAAAAACTACGCTGGGTTAGGTTTATCCGTCGCCAAAATGAGGGGGACGTGAGGGAACACGTATCTGCCCCGCCCCGGAAATCAGTATCAACATTTCTAAAATTATATCCTGAAAGTGTGCTCCGTGGAATATGGTGGCGCAAAGGAACTGCTTTTGGTGGAGGGGGGGGGGGCATGTACAGCTTACATGTTTAATTGTTTGCAATTGCTTTTTTCATTAAACGTATGTATTAATTCATGTTATAGGGGATTCCTATTCGACAAGCTCTGCTTTTTGGAAATGCCCTTCCTTCATCTCTAATTTAAAAATAATGGGCTCAAAGTCTATAAATATATTTCTTAAAAACCAGTACCCTATCAATTCCTTAATATATTACAATAGTGGTGTTTCCTAACTTGGCACACTTCGACGTTTACCTTGACTTTCCTCATGTAGTGTTGCCAAACTTATTTGTTGATAAACTTCAAATTCAGTCCGTGAAATACTGGTACTTACACCTTATTACTGCGGCGGTTTATACCTCTGTAAACTATTTCGGTGTCATGAGATTATATTCCGAAATTCAAAAACAGTGGCATCCGGAAATTGGGCACACAAACGGCTGAATGTTCTCTAACGTGGCGCACTTGAATAAATATCGGAAAATTCCATTGAAGAATTCTGTAAAGTTGATAAAATCTGATAAACCATTATTATCTCGATCTGCTTATATACCCAACTAGAAGTTTGTCAGAAAATTATTTCCTCATTTTGGGGGGATATTTTCAAAGGGTTTACCCATGCACTTTGCAATAAAATAGGAAAATCATGTCGAAATAATGTTTTGTTGTAACTTTGTAACAGGAATTGGATTAACTCGTGATTCAGGAACGGGAGTGTTTAGAACTCGATGACATTATACCGTTTTTTGTGAAAGTTCAGTACAAAACTGTTGCTCAGTCTATTAGATAGCGCGACAGACGAACAAGCAAAGTACACCACGTCAGTGGCGGCGCCATGCAATGTTACATCATACATCAACAAATATCTATTTATGCCTTGAATATGGGATTTAATGGTAATACCACCAGTCCAGTTAAAATGCATAGAACAACAATTGATTGTTTGTTGGTTTATAAAACAGGTTTGACAAAAATTAATGATCAGTAATAAGGGCAAAACCTAATTTGACTTATATCACCCCGACGCAAAATTCCATCTTATAATAAACATAACGCAAGGAATATAAAAACATTAAATCTTTTACAGTTTTAGCTTGTGTAAGCATGGAGGTGTTCCATCCTCCATGGTGTAAGTAATCTCGCCGTCGGTTGAATATTCTCTCCCAGAACTTGTCTGCACGGTTGACATGTATGTATTACAACTTCAGTTCTCTTTCTCAGTGGGCGCTACATTTCAGCATATTCTCGTTTAGATTATCGTTTTCCAAGTTGTATTTTTCTATTCCTTCCTCCATGGTACAACCATAGATCCTTGCTATACAACCATGTCCAAGTAATATATTATAGTGCATGCAGCAAACCTTAATGTCTGGATATAGAAGCAATTAATATAAGGTTTCAACTGTACAAAGTGTACGTTACATTAACATATTAAGATAGCATGCACATGCATGGCCTTGTGCAGGGCCAGGGCCCTGACCACAGTTTCCCAACATACACTTTGTTACGCAACGTTACGTAAATCTCACTGATAGCTGAGCTAGGCAAGGTCACTGGGCCGATGACCACTAGTGATTGTATGCTCTCTCATTGGTTGTATCTGTCAGTGCACAAACCATCGGCGCTGTTGTCTTATTGGCTCATTCTGGTTTGTACACGAACCATCGGTACCGATGGTTCGTGTACATTCAATTAAATGTCACTTCTATCGAGAGTGTCCGAGTAATGCAGAGGCCAAGTGACCGGAGAAAAGACCCTGACTGCATTTCAGAACGGATGGACGAGTGCCCTTTACAGGAACCTTTAATCCCCCCCCCCCACCCCCAATAAAAATGACCTTGCTACGCCACTGGTAGACTTGCAATGCGCGTAGTCTGGTTCCCAGACCAAATTGATGCTGACTGTTTCTGATAAAATTACCGACTTGGACTCTTGAATGGAGAATACGTTTTCAATTGTGTACACAACATATGGAAGTATTTTTAAACGCTAGCAAATTCAATGCGATAACTCTGATTAGTTCAGATTATAGGCCGCGGAGGAAGATCGTTCACATTACTTCGAGGGTTTGTACTTTGTGTTGTGTTACATTACAAAACTCATTATAAGACATACACGACTAAAAAAAACCAACGTATATCACAATGATAAATTTATTTCTATACACAATTGACCAAGCTGAATGTATTGGTCGTTATTTGCCAGATCTGCAAACATGTCCCTGGCGTATTGAAAAGAACTCCCCATGTAACGGAATGAATTAATGAGTCCTCATTTGCACAGCGGTTCGCGATTGGATCTCACCGCAAAAATGCACTGCATATGTATTGCACTGCTTGCATATATAAAACGGTGCGAGTACATAAATCGTCAAGTCGTTAGATTTTTCGCGCCGCGACATGGACAAATCTAACGACTTGTCCTCAAATCTGTGCCACTGGCATTGCGATGTGTGTGGCTTGAAAATTATATGGGCGGATCATAAAACTAAGCTCGCTGGCAGTATCAAAATCAGACTTAGACCAAGGCTATACAAACTCGACGTGCCCAAACAAACTTTCATGGGATCGTACAAGGTCAGCTTTTATAACAATCACGATGCAGACTGCACTGCGTTTCTAGGTTTGTATCGAGTTATATATGCAAATGCTTTGATGTTTGTTGTGCTCTGAATTGGTGACATTTTGACGCAATGTGGATATGTTCAAGGCGCAGTTCCACGGAGGGGACCACCACAAAACTTAACTCCAACGGTACGGCTGCTTCATCGTACTGATGGCTTTCAGCATCGTTGCGCAGTACGGTGCCGCGTGAAAGTTGGCAGTGCCTTTGTTCGTCCAGCAGAGTTCCAGTTAGTCTGAGTATCATCCGTTATCCACGGAGCCATCTCCTGTCTAACGTCTGATATGTCTATGCATGCAGATTTATGCAAGCCGCGCGCCAGCTAATCGGTGACGACTTTAATCAATCGTGACGTCATTTCATCCCAAAATCAGGACTAACGCTGTGATTGGTCAATTCGTATGCAGCGTTTTGTAATACAACAACAGCCGGGGGCGCATTCGCGTAACATGATACCGAACACCGTGCGCCATGATTGGTCAATTCGAATGCAGCGTTTTGTAATACAACAACAGCCGGGAGCGCATTCGCGTAACATGATACCGAGCGCCGCGCGCGGTGACATTTTTTTTTAAATCCATGTCTATGACGCGCAACGGGTGAATGACCGAAGACCCGATAGACCTATATAAAGCGCCTGCTGATTGGTCAAAATCTAGGAAGTCAAGACGCGGGGTCTTCCCTAATTAATCAGCTAATTAATTAATTAATCTGTTCGCGCATAATAGACCACGGCATTCGCCGTGGTCTATTACATAGACTAAGCTCCAGTATGAAACGTATGAAACGGTGCAGTCTTTTGTTACACTCGTGGTAATCTTTAGCTAGCTATATATACATATATGGCTTTGTTCATTGTCCGCAGGAATCATCGGTCCTTGAAGAACGTATTGTATAACTCTTTACACTTGCTTATTCAATAGATTCCAAGCATATTTGTGCGTGTATTAAAACGCGATAAATATCAAAACAGAGTCCTCTATTGTTTATTACAAAATGGTTTGACATAGGCGCAGCTTTAAAATACAAAGATAAGCATTATATTTTGTACACAAAGTATTTATAAGCAATCAGTAGCGACCATCGCCCAACTGATAAAGTCACCCCAACAAAATGTACAAATGGAAGCAAATTCCAACGAGTCTGTGCCAACGCAAACAGTTGTACCGTATTTTGCTGCCAAATATGAGCGATATGTGGGTCTAGATAACATTTTCCGAATTTCATATATAAGGTTGTAAATTGTTTTAAATGACACTCCTAATCTTCAAAACAAAAAAAACACCCGGGTACTTAATATTAGACGTATTTTGTTGGCATAAACTCGTTGGATCCCTATGGTTTGTTTGAGCCACTCATTCCAGGAATTTGCGGGTAATAGTCAAAGAAAAGAGAGGATTAGACTTGGAGTATGTCCAGTAGGTACGCCCATATCTCCGGTATAAATCCCTTTTTTCACCAGTGTGTTTACCACCACCAACCCCCCCCCCCCAAAAAAAAACCCCACCAAATGTGTAGAGTACTGCTCTTAAGTTAATGAAATGCCCATTTTCTTTTAAATAAAAAACAGAAGTTACCCCATTTGTTTTTTTACCAAGCGGCCTTTAACGAGGCCCCCCCCCCCTTTGATTTTCCGGAGGCCAAGTGACCGGAGAAAAGACTCTTATTTCAGAACGGACGGGACGAGTGCCCTGTTCACGAACTTTACCCTCCCTCCCGCAGTATTAAAAAATGACATTGCTACGCCACTTGCATTGCGATGTGTCTGGCTTTACCACAGACACGTCGCGCAATGTAAGTGGCGTACGTAGCACGGTCATTTTTATATGGGCCGATCATAAAACTAGTAAGCTCGCTGGCGTGGGACAGTGACAAAATCAGACTTGTACCAAGGCTATACATACCGACCCGATGCCCAAACAAACTTTCAAGTTCATAGGATTGTACAAAGGTCAGTTTCTAACAATCAATATTACAGACCACACTGAGTTTCCTGGTTTGTATCGAGTTATACTGTGTACTACACAAATGCTTTGACGTTTGTTGTGCCCTGAATTGGTGACATTTTGACGCACTGAATTCATGACATTTTGACGCAATGGGGATATGTTCAAGGCGCAGTTCCACGGAGGAGACCACCAAAGAATTCACCTCCAACGGCTGCTTCATCCTACTGATGTCGTTCAGCATCGTTGCGCAGTGGGGAGGTGTGTTAAAGAGTCTGGGAGTGCTTCTTCCCACGTTGACTGACATATCGAGTTGAAGCGTCTCATTGGGGGCGCCGCCAACGGCAGAACAGAGAAATGCGTGTAGAATTTGATGCTGAGTACGCTGTGTCATTTTGAAATCACTCTATACCTCTCATTTGAAGTATTTGGCACAATTTGCTCACTCGGTATCTGAAACTACATTTATTCAAGATCATGTCGTGAAAATATCGTTTCAAACTCAGAAAATTTTGTGTAAGTACTTTTATGTTTGAAGTTCGACATGCATGTTACAACCGAAATACGCACATTCTCTATGGGTCTTCGTTCAAGCGAATCACAACACTGCTCTTTTCGCGACGTGCCGCGTCCCATTGAACCTTGTTATGCAATTTGCTCACTCGGAATATGAAAGAAACGTTCATAAATATTCAAATTATATTTTAATAAAAGTTCAGTATGAAAATTTTGTGTTAGTACTTTTTACTTTCAAAAGAACTTCAGAAGTTCAGCGTTTCAACTTTGGTAGCGGTACGCCACGGGGAATTCCGTTACCATATTTGGTCAACTGGACTGTTTCATTTCTTTCAAGGTTTTATTTTTTAAAAATAATTCTGCCAACTATTTCTACATAAAGTTTAATTTAGATAATCTTGCATGCTCCACGGTGTGAAACATTTTCAAAGTTGTTCATAGGCCTAGGGCCTGTTTTTTGTTATCAGGCCTTTTAAAGGCCTGATAACAAAAAACATAGGCCTAGGGCCTGTTTTTTGTTATCAGGCCTTTTAAAGGCCTGATAACAAAAAACAGGCCCTAGGCCTATGAACAACTTTGAGGCTAGGCCTAAGTTTGCGCGCTTCAGGTAATACTATCCTCCCTGAAGTATAATGGAATTATCATATGACGACATACGCACAACTGATGCATGGTAACGGTCACTGGAAACAATGAAACAGTCGACAAACACTCACATTTATTGGAAATTAATGCACTTTCCATGTTGTCAATTTGTTCGCCAGCTTGCCAAGAAGGCTGTGTAGGTCCTATTTTACAAGTACATTGTCTAGGAATATATGGATCGCTCAGATTTGTGTAAAAGAACATGGTTTTGTCTCGAATTTCCGTCTTGTTTACATGCACAATCCAGCTACGTGCACACGTCGCGTTGATATCGATCGATCGCGCGCGTGATACGCGCGTACTCCTGATTGGCTAAAAGTGCGTATCCATAGTGAGCGCTGCACAAATAAATAGCCCCCTCTGTCGGCTATCCAACCAATGAATGGGACGAACGACTCAATGTGTCAGTTTACCGACCTCGTCTGGCTGACCGGAATAGCCATATCGGTCATGGTAGTATCAATCGACATAGCTGGTAACTAATTTGATGACTATTTTTGGCCAGATGGCTCGTAGTACTTGTATAGTTTCAAGATCTTTGCCTTATATGTTAATGTGCTTATACTCACCTTTCACCTCTGTGCACTGCGCGCATTCAGTGACCCCCGCCTTATTTGCATTCGAAGCGTGGGCGCGCAAGGTAGTATAGGGCGATTTTTAGAAACGTGTTTGTAGTGTTTAGCCGGTGGAGCTGATATCCATTTTTTACCTTATTTTGCCTTCATTATATTGACGTATTCTACCGTGACATCATGTGATATTTACCAGTGAATAATGGACAACCTTCGGGACCTTAGTGAGCTTCGTGAACCTTGTGAACAATGTGAAATTCGTGAACCTTTGGTGATCTTTGTGACCGAACTTTGTGAAAGCATGTAGAATATCGATATCGTGAGTAGCTTGTGTTCATCGAACTTATGAACTGTGATGCCGGTGAATCTTGTATATCGTTACTACAGGTTCAGAATACTCCACAGGGGGAGGGGGGGGTCAAACCCCCCATCTCTGTCCAATTTTTTCCATACAAGTTCCTAAAAAATAATTCGAAACCCCCCCCCCTGCTTTGACACCTAAAAAAATTGTTACTGGAATAATGTCTGCCTGTTGAAAATACAGTACACCATTCTGTAATCTAGTGTTAATAATATTGAATTTGAACAGCGCCCCCTGTTGACAAATGGTACCAGCTCACCCCCCCCCTCAGTTTTTTATTTTACGGAGGCCGAGTGTCCGGAGAAAAAATATAAATTCATATTTATATGCGCCCTGAGTACCTAATTGTTGGTAGATACGTGCGCTATTTAAGACTCCGGTATTACTTTTCTTGTTATCTTTCATTTCGATTTAAATGCGTGTGTACTATTTCCGTCCTGTAGTCTCTTCATTATGAAGGTATTTGTTACATAACCTTTTAGAATTCTTCCATCCACATCTTGTTCAGGTCTGTTCAGCACACTCCTTGAAGACAAGTTCGGCAGTCGACGGATGTTAATTCTGAGCACGCTCATGGTTGGTGTGGGATTAGTGCTGGTTCCACTAGCTACGAGTATCATACACATCGCTGTTATTTTAACCGTCGTGGTTGGTAAGAACTTGTGAAGACACACCAAATGCTGCTATAGTTAGTAAAACAGCTAATCCAAGGGTGCGTGCTCGAAAACAATAAAACATCGCGAACATCAGAAAAGTATCAGGTGTTGTATTAAGTTCTGCTATACTCGGGTTCATATTTTTTGTACTTCTGAAAGAAAATACTTGAACCAATACAGCACGCGTGCCCATGAAAGTTCTTCGTCGGAGGTAATTAATATGCAAAAATAACGCGACGCAGTTTATGAAGTAAACAGTCAACAATTGTTGACTGCTGTGACGTTTGACATGCCGTTTTTAACACCCTGTTCGCCTCCGGTGCTATGACCCATGATTGGATTTAACAAAACATATCCCACATTACGGCAGTCAACAATTGTTTTGTTATATCGTGCCAATATGTCAAAAAAGTAAATGGTTGTAACTTACTATGCAAAAATGAAATAATCACTGCGATGTAATCTTTGATAACTGCACGCTTTCCTGCTGGACATGAGACTATAGGCGGTTGCACTTCTCAGTCACGAGCGCGTGCGGGGGCAGGCCGTACACGCACGCGCAACATGCGCAATTTACATGCAGCACAGTGTATATAAGATTCATTTATGGAACGCATTGTATATGAAGTAGTTATTGACTAGACACGTGGCAGTTGTCGACCATTGGAATTGCTGTTTCCAGCACAAGATGTAACAATCATTTGTATCGACTCGACATGTGACCGTTTGAGACAATGGAGTCCAAGACACGATGTAGTGAATGTTTTTACCATTTTTCCCTTATTGTTAGACCTTTATTTCTTTTTACTCCTATTGCATTTTCTCACTTTGTTTCAGGCCCAGGCTTGGGGATCGGCATTGTTCTAAGTAAGGCTACTCTGGGACGTTCCTTCAGTAAGCGGTACGTGGCAGTTGTCGACCATGGCCAGTGGAATAAGCCACACGGGACAAGTACTCTCGTTGCTTGCTTTTGCACCAATCATGCAGCTTTTACTCGATACCTATGGCTGGAGAGGAGCCACCTTGCTTCTTGCCGGGGTTTGCTTTCATCCAGCAGTCTGTGCTATACTTGCCAGAGAAAACAAACCACAGTACGAGCTACCAGTAGATCAACATGACCAGCATGAACCAAACAGCACCTGTAGGGTCTGCCTCGGATCTTGTTTCACTCGTGCATTGTCAACTCTGGATCTGCGAATACTTCTTCAGTTTAATTTCTGGGTAGTTTTCAGTTGCCTGTTTGGGATTCGTTTCGTAGATACCGCTTGGTTCCTGTTTTACGTTTCTAATCTTCATTCCAAGGGTTTCTCGCCCCAAGCGTCTGCTGCGATATGCTCGGCTTCGGGCGTCGGCTACTTTTTCGGATGCGTCCTGTTTGCGCCTTTTGTTGATAGAGGCCTCGTGAAGTGTTCTACAGCAGTGATAATAAGCAGCCTTGTACTGAGTCTGTCGCTTGTCGTAGATCAATGGTCAAAGGACACACTGAGTGTGACCGTATTGACCGCTTTATATGGTCTGTCTTCATCATCGCTGTATACCTTATCTGACGTGCTTACCAAGGAACTATTAGGTAGAGACAGACTGACAAGTGCGTTCTCGTGGATTGGATTTCTTGGAATACTGGCAAAATTCCTCGGGGGATTTTTACCAGGTAAGTACACATCTTAATATATAGAACTGATAGAATTTAAGTATCCCTTTAAAGTCCTGGAAAAAAAACCCGTGCACGTCGCAGGGAATGTCTATGAAATGATAGACACGAACCGTTGGGAGCCATAGTCATGCGCGTTAGTTCGCACGTATCATAGATGCTATCTAGACACGTATGCCGCTAGACTTGGCCCAAGTCGAGTGCTTTGCTTGGTCTGGCAGTATGCATACACTTACTCAGCCCACTATATATCAGGACAATTATTAGAATCGGTACGCGTACGGGATACGTATATGCGGCTTGGAAAAAGTTTCTTGTGAAATCACCATTTTGCATGGTTATTTCATCTGACACACTATATGGGCAATCTACATTTCACATAACCACCCCAGCTAACATATCACGTTGCCACAACGTTGTGCAAAGTTGTGAAAATGTTGCCATTTGGTAATGTATCACGACGACGTTAAAGCAACGTTGCCACAATGTTTGACTGTATATTCGTTGGTTGTAAAAATGGTGCATATTGGTAATTTTGACAACGTCGTATGAAAGTCATCATATGACATTGTATTCACGTTGTATGGTGGTCGTTTCACAACGTTGTAATAAAGTAATAAACAGGACGTTTTGGTTCCGTTGTATGTAGGTATTTTCATAACGTTGTTTTTAAGTTATCAATATTACGTTGTCATGACGTTGTAATTTAGAATGTTCATGACGTTGCCGTGAGGTTGTAATCATGCATGACGTTGTGATATCGTTGCATGTAGGTTTTTTTTTATAACGTTGTTTCAGTTGTGAAAATCACGTTATCACCATGTTGAAGTTTGGTATTTCACAACCTTGCTGTGATGTTAAAATCATAACGTTTTTGTAACATTGTATGTGACTGCTTTTATAACGTTGTTGGTATGTTGTTAATCTCACGTTGTCATGACGTTGTATATAAGAATTTACACTAAGTCGCTGTGATGTTCCATTCATTACGTTATGATGGCGATGCATAAAGGTATTATCATAATAGTATTGTTAAAATGTAACTATCATGTTGTCGTGACATTGTATCTTGGTATTTTTACAGCGTTGCTGTTATGTTGTGATTCGGACGTTGCAGTAACGTTTTATATAGATGCTTTGACAATATAAGTTGCAATTATGCTGTGCAAATTACGTTGTTGTTACGATCCATGCTTTTATAGTGTTGATGATTATGTTGTGAACAAAACGTTAATTGTGATTACGATGTACTGAATGTTAAAATCACTAACTGTTCTTTCAATGGAAGAAAACAAATCACATACGGATGTTTTCGTTTTGCTGAAAGAACGCACACCTTTTTTGTGATCCGTGAACGGAACTTTAAAACAGTGGTTGTGTTTAAAATTCCGCAGCTTGAAAAGTACATGAATGATTTGAATGATTCTTGTACTAAAAGAAAGTTTATGAATCGGGCATTCATATCATAGATTTAAAAAGTGCTACATGCAGAACTTCACTAAAACAATAGTCCTGGCATTTGGCGTTTTTTTACTCACCCTGTAGTAAGATTATGTTCCATACATGAAAAAGATCCACTACTTGGAACCTTATACCGGCAAGAGTCCGGTGGTCCCCTGGTGACGAACAGAGCACACTGTCCACAAAGTTGAGTTAAAACAACGGGTTCTTCTAAGACCGACCCAACTCAAAAAAGATAATATTCACATGGTGTTAGGCCTACCCCAATCCTTCCATACTTTGTTCGTGTCCACAATGCAAACCTACCAGTCTCATGAAAAAATGTTGACAGGTTTAACGAAAGTGCACAAATATGTAAATGAACAGCCCAGTGTAACAATGTTTATGTATGTGCACGAAATTTGTAATTTTTAAATAATTTGTATCTTTCATTATACCCGAACTTGAGCGGGAATTAAGCTGAGATTGACTTTCCAATTCCCAAGGCTTTGTACTCTGATAATTGAAAAAGCAACTTTTTTTCTGAGGCGCATACGTTTCCTGTACCCCTGACGATTCTAATGGTACCATCCGAACTCCCCCGTTACAAACAGATACATTCTTTTAACAACATAATTGGCTTTGCGTTGATTTATTTATATTATCATTTTCTTGTAAAGGTTGGATATACGACAAGACCGGCAGCTATGACCTGACGTTCATCATTATGGGAATTACACCAGCTGTAGCTCTCATTCCCCTGGTCATTGGAAGAATCACGAAACGGGTATGAGATATGGAAAAGGCACTGTAAATAAATTAGTAAACAAATTCTCAAATTGAAAAGGAATACAACTGCCGCAAACTGCTTATATAAACTGACTGGATTGACGTTAAATATATTAATGAACAAAATGAGAGGGCGTAACAATTGAGATCCGAGCATGGCCTTTCTGAAAGACAAAAGTGCAATAGTTTACAAAAGAACAAACAAACAAGCAAACAAACAAACAAACAGGGGGCCGAACGAACCAAAGGAGTGTGGCAGTAGGTAATGATCAAAGGGGATGAAGGGTTGGGGCAGGGACGGTCGTGCTGTTGGGTGATGAGAGAGAATGGGAGCGGGTGAAGAGCTAGTGGGTGATGCAGGGGAAGGACCAAAGGACTGTGGCAGTGGATGAAGTTACCGGGGAGGACAACAAAAGAGGTGATATCCCCAAGATGGTTAGCCAGAAGGATAACCTTTAACAAATGACAAGGGGGGGGGGATGAAAAGATTAGTCGTTCTCTTCCTGGATGTTGAGTCCGAGTAATTGAATAGTCTGAGGAGGCTTCATCCACACCTTCTCATAGCATTGTTGGCCAATATTCCGGGCTCCAGAATGCCAAAATCGCTTTAAAAAAGTTTGACCCTACAAAGTACCATTTCCTCCCCTTAATTTCTTGTTTGTATACGATTCGCGTATTTTTTCCTCATTACGAATCGGGACGGTAGAAGAAAAATTGACCCGGCGAAGGTGTTTTTTTCAGGACAAAATCGTAGTGAAAATACAACGTAAAAGATAAGGAATAAAATTGTCCGGTACCCCTTTCACAAGGGCTCGTTTAACGACGCGTTATTTTTGGTACCAGTCTCTGTGAATGCATGCGGCCAACCTCCCCAGCTAACACATTGATGTTTTAATAACGTGGTAAATATGTTATGTCTAATGTTGTCATGACATTTTGCAATAATGTTATGGCGACATGGTCTCAGTAATGTTTTAACGACACCTTCCTGACATTAATGTAAAACGTTTGTCAGATGTTTTCATTATGTTATAATTCATCAATCAATCTTTTTATAACATTTGGTAAAAACGTTCTAATAATATCGCTTAGACATACCTCACAAAACGTCAAATTTCAGGCATTTCAATAACGTTTTTAAAACATTTTGTAATGTCATGAAATTTCCTGCATAAATCTTTGTTCAAACATTGTGTAATAACGTTTTGATGATATTGCTTTAACATACCGGATAAAACGTTAAATATGTGGCATTTAATCACGTTGTTAAAATGTTGTTGTGTAATCGATGAATCTTTTTAAAGCATTTGGTAAAAACGTTTTAATAATATCGCTTAGACATACCTGATAAAACGTCAAATTTAGGGCATTTCAATTACATTTTTACAACATTTTGTAATGTCATGAAATTTCCTCCATAAATATTTGTTCAAAACATTTTGCAATAACGTTTTGATGATATTGCTTTAACACACCTGATAAAACGTCAAAATTGAGGCATTTAAATCACGCTTAAAATATTTTTGTATATATCATGCTATTTCCTCCATAAATCCTTTTAAAACATTTGGTAATAACGTTTTGATAATATCGCTTTAACATACCGGATGAAACGTTAAATATGAGGCATTTAAATCACGTTATTAAATTGTTGTTGTATAATGTGATATTTCATCGATTAATCTTTTTAAAACATTTGGTAATAACGTTTTGATAATATCGCTTTAACATACCTGATAAAACGTCAAATTTGAGGCATTTATATCACGTTATTAAAATGTTTGTGTATATGTCATGATGTTTCTATATTAAAATGTTTGTATATATGTCATGATGTTTCTATATAGTCATTAAAATGTTATTTTCAAATGTTATAGATATAACATCGGTACGACTTAACAAAAATGTTATATCAGCATTATAGTATGTGCGGCGAGCGCACCGTACGTGTCTCTTCCCCTACCGAGTTGCGCAGTGGGGTCAAACGAATGGGAAAGAGGATAACTTTTAAAATGGCGGTGTAGCAGAAGCAGTTCTACAGCAGACCGACCGAGAAATTTTATGTCACATGTCCCATACCTGATTATATCATTAGAAATCTTCAATAGAAAATGTCTTTTGAATAAAAACCGTTTTGAAAGAATACTACAGATGAATAAAATATTGCTCCACGTTCACGAATTTACACATACGATCTGACCGTGAATCTGTCATTTCTGGTGGGGGTTTCCGCAGCGACAATCGGTATGGTTTAATCGTGTTCACGCAGTGCGCGCAGAGTTTGTTTTGTAGTCGTACTTTAATCGTATGTCTTGTGAATACCAAACTCAAGAGACCAGAACAACTTTCTCCAAAGAGTGAAGACAACACTTTACAGCAAACGTGGTAAGAATTTATTTTCACGAATTAGGCCTATAGGCTTAGTTACTTTCGTTGCTTTAGTTAAGGCCAAAGTCTAACCATTTAGCTCCAAGCTCTAGTTTTTCAAATTCGCAGTGCGATTGTGTGGTTTAGGACACCTTTTTCTTTTTCAGTTTTTATCATTCCAAAATTACTTTTGCAATCTCAAGTAGGCCCTAATCTTCATTAAATTCCAGTCAGCCTAGTTTTCATAATTTTCAAAAGCGCTTTGGTTTAATACTAATGCGACTTTCAAACTGATTTTCTTGTCACGCTTGTCCGAACCGTAAATGTCATTGCAGTCCAGCGAAGTCATGGTGCACTGACTTCCAACCAGCACTGAACATGCTGACGATTTTTGCTGTCGATGTTTTACCTCATAATTTGGCTCCAAAATCAAAACTCTCCACCAAATTATTCCTGCCACATCGCCAGCCAGCTAATCCTATTAGTATTTCTGCACTTTCTTTTTGCAGATAAAGCTGATTTATTTTTCGAATGAACATGCGGTTGAGTGCTAAAATAGAGTATATCAACAATAATTCTCACTAAGACGGGGTGGGACGTATAGACTCCTGCTGTTTAATTGTTCTTGTTTGTTATTTAGGTTATTGCTTAGTTAGAACGCTATCTGTAAATGTAATGCTTGTCTTTTTGATAATTCTGAACCAATGGCTTCACCACCAAAAGGGGAACCCTATTCATTGTTTAATCATTCTGTTGTTCATCTTGCCTGCAGTGTTTTGCTTTTATGTGTATCAATGGGGTAAGGATAGGCATGACAGTAGAACCCCTTGCCTTTTTTGTCACGGTGATTTATACAATAACATACCTGTGGTGATTTATACAACAACATTCTTATTTTTTTAACCCTTTCATGTGGCTTTTTTTTTTCTTTTACATTTTGTACATCAGTGGAGAACCCATTATTTTGTGTTAGTGATGTATCGAGTAATCTTATTATCGTATGCTCTGACCGTCTCCTGAAGACGGTCAGAGCATACTGACCGGAACGTCGAGTTTATACCTCTGGTTCTTTTCAGAACCATTCTCTTAGTTGAGAAATTATTCGCACATGGTGTTTCTGCAAACCTCTCATCATTTAGTATCTCCACCATGCAAAGCCTCAGATTTTACTTAACATGGTGAGTAAAAAAAAGGTACGCGGATTAAAGATGTTTTCTGAAAGAGCAATCAAATTTGAACACCATTCAAATCGGAATAAAGCATTTTCTTTATAGAGCATGCATGTTCTTCAACTAAATTTGAAAAAGAAAAGCGTTACTGAAATTGATTAATGCTATCTGAAGTTATGCATGGCTTAAGAACCCACTTCTATAGCTGTCCATGGAATGCCATTTGGAAGTTATTGAGCTTATTGAGAATTACAGATTACAAAAAAGCATTCGAATATAAATGAGATTTTAATCATGAAATCAAGGCAAACCTTATTTGTATCGTTAGATTTTGTGTTTCAAATATGAGGAACAAGAAAAATTTCCCCCCGGAATTTTTTTAAATCATTTGGCTTCATTTTAATAAAGAAACTTTGGGATAAAGTACATCTTATTGACTTTTAACTGTGAAAATGTCACGCATAAATTATCTATTTCATTAAAAGCCTCACAAAACTCGGCTGTCCACCACGGGTATTCATCAGTTCGTAGAACAGTAAATGATCAGTGGTGGACAGCCGAGTTTTGTGAGACCTTCAATGAAATAGATAATTTATACGTGACATTTTCACAGTTAAAAGTCAATAATATGTACTTTATCCCAAAGTTCATTTATTAAAATGAAGCCAAATGATTTAAAAATATTTTTCGAATTCGGTAGATTTCTTTTGGACCAATCCTATATTGCGGCCTGGTGGTTTCCATCTCATTGTGTGTGGAACCGGATTGAAATAGTTGTTGATGGATATTGTGCTCTCTACGTCTTCAGTGAGTTTATCTGCTTCTGCATTTGGACCTACTCCGTCTGGAGTTGCTCAATCAACAGTTTCAACTCCATTCCAACATCCAGACTCTGACTCAATTGTGACGTTTGCGGTCTCCATTTGTATATTGACCCAATGGTGCCCACCTGGGGTTAACAAACAAATGGAGATCGCAAAAGTGGTCACACGATTGGCAAATTTTGCAACTTTTTATCATATGATGATCATTAGGCCAAAAAAAAAAAGTCTCCGGTTTCTGGTATGGAGCTTGCCCCAAAAGTGGTGCGGCGACGCAGCTTTTTTACCTGGTGGCTTCAAATGTCGGCTGATGACTGCAAATGGTGCCCGACTAAACTTAGTGCAAATATATGGGAGTCCAGAGAGGCCACATAAATCTTATTCTCGATCATAACCCCTTCTAAAAACACGTTAAAATTGTGCAGCAGCAGAATTCCAGTCAAACCAGTGAGTTTGGCGGTTTTGAAACATCATCTTGTATTGAAAAAAAAACTTTTTCATTTTGCCGACGCGCATGGCTACGGCGACGCGCGCGCATACCAGAAACCGGAGACTTTTTTTTTGGCCTTATGTTACGTTTTTGAATATTTTCATAGGGTCAATGTAATATTTAAATATTCAAAGTCTGAAAGAAACACATTTTCCTGCAGTGGCGGCGGAATGGTTTTCAAGCTGGGGAGGGGGGGGGGCATCACCGTCGGTGCACAAATCTAGCATATTTATTCATTTATCTTTTTTTGGCGGGGGAGGGCTCATCCGTGCTGAAATGTCGACACGTCTTTTCACCGGACACTTGACCTTTGTAAAATTAAATTGGGGAGGAGGGCGGAGTACCAACTTCCGAAATAGGAGGTGCTCTTCAAGACCAGCCAATATGCAAGCTGCAAGTTATTTTCGGGGGCACATTTTATGCTCGAGGGGGCACATGCATGTCCGCAAGAGGACCACTTGGTTAAATCTGGGGGGAAGGCAAAGCGCCAAAACCCACTAAACACTTAGTGATTTCTGTTGTAGACTCATTTCAAGTAAGTTAATCAGGTTGTTGCTAAGAATGAAGCTTGTTGCTAGGCAAATATTGTCATGGAGGTGTGATATCTTATTAAAATTACCCAGAGATCTCCTCTTTTGGGTTCTTTTATTTATGTGAATTCATTTGAAAGGAAATCGTTCTTAAATATGGACAGTTTTTTCAATGCTGCCCATGCATAAGCCATATTTTTTTCATTCGCCTGTACTTTACTTCTGACATCAAGGCCCACCGCCAGGTAACCGTAGGATATACCCATTTCAATATCCCAAAAGGGAACTTTCCATTTAATACTAACAATTACTCGGTCATTTCTGTTGTAGATTCATTTTCAGTAAGTTAATCAGGCACCAAAGCGTTGTTGCTAAGGAGGATGCGGTTGCTAGGCAACACACATTTAAACTAGTATGATTAACCCTCCGAGCTGCTTATATAAAAAAAAAAATCACACCGTGGACCCACATGGAGAATTTTATCACCACGTATGTTTATAGGTCAATAACCCTGGCATGCCTGTACATGCACAAGATATAGGTCATTCACATGGCCAGGGATTGTTTACAACCTGTCTGGGCTCCTGGCGGCACGAGGGGTTGACACAGAGGGATCGGCGGCACAAAGGGGTTGGCCACTAAGATCTCCCATGCATGTGCATAGCGCGCAGTGGCGTCGCCAGGGGGGGGGGCACGTGCCCCTGGAAAAGTGCCCCGAGTGCCCCCCCATCTGAGATTTTGGTTGTTAAAAAAAAAAAAATTGCGCGTTGTTAAAATCATTACCTCAAAAATAGCAATTTCTGGAGATATCTTCAGATCGAATTTAGCATCAAATGTGGCACCATTTTGCATCTAGCCCATCCTCCGTATGCGAAAATTTTCCAAAGGGGAGGGCCCCTCCCCTTAGACCCCTCCCCCAGGACGGCGATCCGTATCCACCTAAGTGCCCCCATCTAATGCTGGTGCCCCCCCCCCCCTGTGCCCCTCCAGACTGAAAAGTCTGGTGACGCCACTGATAGCGCGTGAGGATATATGCCGACGATTGACCGCGTACGGAACGAATAACGACGAGAGCATTGACCAAGGCTACCAAAATGGATGTTACTAAAGAGGATGCGGTTGCTAGGCAACAAAAACCTGAACTACGTGTAGCATGATCAAATGGTCCTTATTCAAATTACTTAGACATCTCTTCTAAATGTTCATATTGATATGAACTCCTTTGAAAATGAATTAAATCATAAACATGACCCGTAATCTTCTCAGTAATGCGCATTTGCCGTATTATATTTTGTATAGTTATGTGACGTCATTTATCTGTTCCTGGTAACCAGGTCCACCAACACGTGACCATGAGAATTCCCCAAGTGTAACCAAGGTGTTTCTCAAAATACCCACCAAACACTTGGTCATTCCCGAAAAAAATAAAGGACCCTTGGCTCTTGGATTATAACCACAAGTGTTTTCTCTTTTGTTTTTTTGTTTTTTTGTAGGGGGGGGGGCAAAAATGGCCACCAGTTTGGATTTTGCAAAAATTCTAAAATAGCCCCGATGTATAATTTTGCACAAATGGTTATCCACCGCAAGTCACATTCTGAGCCAAATTTGGGTTCAATTGGTCGATTATTGATGAATTGAGTAAAATCCCGGACTATAAGCTTATTTTAAAAAAAGGTAGGCATAAGGGTTATGGAATTGAAATTCAATTTTTCTAAGTGACACTTTAGTGGTTCACTTTATACATCCCATTTCGTCCTCGTACTCAGGGCAGTCTGGCCAGCCATCGCAGACAGCGATTTGGTCGATACAAGTTCTCCCAGAAGGACATTTGTACTCGTCACTTCGGCACACTGCCAAAATACACAAAGTTTCATGTAGAACGGAACAATAGGATACTATCATGTGGAGCCTATTTTTTAAATGTCAGTCCCCCTTCGCTGGTGATGAAAAGGGGGCATTTGAATGGAAAGGGCAATTTTTACAAAATATTGGGGGTGTAAAATCCCTCAATTCTTTTTCATTGTGTTGGCTACATGTACTATTAATGAACTTGTCATAAGTGCTGATTTTGACCTCTTTCATCTTCCTTGTTTGCTCAGTTATTCGTGGCAATGACATAATGAAGTTAATACCATTGGATAGAAAATATCCTGACCTTTTTCCCAGATATATGCCTTTTTCTGAAATATTCATTTATAGATTTATGAAGCTTAACAGTAAAGATGGGTTTATACTTCTTTTTAAGACAGGTACGTGCATTTCGCTTATTCTAGACAGGGTCCCAACAAGTTTCAACACAAAGCAACATTAAACCACAGTTTAGATGTCACTCATTGCGACTGCAATTTTACTTTTGCCGGGATCGATGAGTTCAGATGGTTTCAATCGTACCTAAAAAGTGGTAGAAAACTGGCCACACATGTAGACGAAGTTCTTTCTAAATTTGCAACTTTAAAGGTTGGAGTTCCACATGGATCAATTCTTGGTCCCTTGCTTTTCATAATTTTCATCAACAGTCTCCCTACAGCCATATCCCATCCTGGGTGCAAAGTAAGTATGTATGACACTATGATAATGTTTAGTGGAACTTCGCCTGATGCTTTAAACAAAGACATGCTTACTGGTCTCCATCAGGTAACTAATTGGTTAATGGAGAAAGCTTACAGTGGATGTCGACAAAATTAAGTTCATGGTATTTGAAACACGTCCTCGATTGCCTAACTTTAATAATGTTCAAATCTCGATCACTGAAAGTTGATGTAATTGAGCGCGTTAAGGTGTACAAGTATCTTGGTGTTATTGTGGACGAACACTAACGTGGGCTAACCATATTGACCACACAGCCAAGAAGATCTCCAACAAAAATTGGTTTTCTCAGACGTTCTGCCAAGCCTTGCCTTCCTCAACTCACATTCAAACTGTTAAGTAGTGCCATGGTCTTGACTCTATTTGATTATTGTGATGTTGTTTGGTCTAGCTGCTCAAATTCCCTTTCTGACAGGCTGAGTAAGCTCCACAATCGCCTAGCCAAAATGATTCTGAGCGCACATCCCAGGACACACATTGCCGATCTACACGATGCTCTCTCGTGGACCACATTAAATAATCGCTGGCACCATCACAGAATGTATGAAGTTTTTAAATGTGTAAATAACCTTAACCCAAGTCATAGGCGTAGCCAGCATTTATCGTCCTGAAAAGTGCACCATATATTGGCCATTTGTGTGCATAATTGTCGGTTTTGAACAGCGCCCCCATCGACAGATGGTACCAGCCCCAGTCAAATGGCTCCCTGCACATGTCTTTTGTTCCCAAGACTAACGCGGCCAAGCGTTCTTTTCAATATCTTGGGACCCTGGACAAGCTTCTCAAAGGAAGGCACATACTCTGTCTCGACCATTCAAAGCGTGAATGCCAGCGGCCTTTGAACACGATGATCGTCGCCGCCTTTTTAGTTGGTAACCAACAACCTCCCTATATGCTGCATAATAAGTCATGTCACGTCGCTGCTCTTTTTTGAAAAATATATTTTACGACAAGATAGGTTTTTACAACTGCGCAGTTGTTAGATGTGAGTTATGAACTCAAGTTAGCAATGTGCAGTTGTTGGTGCTTAAAAGCGTTATCTGTCCCTGTAATTTGGAGATAAATTGGATTTCTTTCAGATAAGTTTTCATGTATTTTCAGACATTTTAATTGGCAATATATCATTGATGAAATGTGTTTTTTTTGGAAAATTTCACAAGTTTTCACACTAAAGGTACAGAGCATTTTGTTCTTCATGAAATGATTGTTCCAGTGATGTTGACCACATTTATATAAAGTATCGTCCAACTGCGAACAAACACTTCAAAATCATTCATTTTTAGCGATGTATGACAACTGCGCATGCGTATTTACCATGGTACTGTCTACGAAGCCATGCAAACTCCTTTTTTGGCATTAGTGAGCGCGGATCTCTATTGTGTTGAGATTAGCGTAGTGAGCAACTGAGCAAGCTGGCGCCAGGTGCTTTCTATTGTAGCTTTCGAGCGCGGCGACCATCATTTTACTTTTGAAGTCTTGGAGTACGAACTCCTTGGGTCCTTGCTCTATGCTCAGTGTAAACATATGTGCTATTAATTACTGTGTTTTATCTGATATTTTATATTTTATTATATTTTAAGACTTCCTTTATCATTTACTTAAAATTTTAATGACGCCCAGTTTTATCTGTTTTTTACTTTACTTCTTTGAATTGTGAGACATTTTATTTATTTGTTTTTCTAGTGGATGTGTTTTAATACAGCCCTAACTCGAAGGTTGGTTGAACAACTTTAATTAATAATTTGTTTATATACATGAAGGCATATACTAGCAACTACTGCAATAGTCGGTTATTAAAAACACAAAAAATTACTTTACGAAGGCGTAGCCACATACATTTTCCATGACATACTCTGACTGTGTACCAAATAAATGTTATGTTCATCATCAAACTGAGCGATTTTATCACCAATCTAGCTATAAAGGATCAGCTTTTGTTAAAGTAGGTTATTAATTAGACACAATACACTTTGGTATAGATTGCTTGAAGATTGGTTTGAATATAAAATGGTGATAATGATAATTAATAAGGCCTTATTTAAAAAAAAAAATGGTCGGTTTTTATAACCGACCATTAACAGCTTTGGGAAAATGTGTTCCAGCCAGAAGTAATCTACGACGATGAAATTGTGCCGCTATACATTATGCTTGCTCTACAAATATCTCCTTCGTTTTGTTTGTTTCTAGTTTTGCCGCGGCTAAGCGCGGCGCTTTGAAAGTCTAGCACAAACACTGTAAAATATCAAGAGGAGGTTTCTAAATCTAGAATCGATATGCCTCTCAAGGTATCTAAAATCATGACATGTCTATATTTCCGCCATGGTGGAAGCTTTGACCCGAAAGCAATAGGCCTAACCTCAGTCAGCCATGACAATGGTGGCAAAGTTGATCATGCTTGCCAGGATTTTTAATTCAATCTTTCAATAGGGACAAATGTTCATACCTTTCCCCTGAAGGTTTTTCTTTTCATTCAAAAGTCTCATTGACGTTGCGAGCATTCTGTACACAATAACAAATAACAATGCTAACGCACACATCCCCAGGAGTGGGACGGGCTTTCATTGAAACTATAATCATGCATTGAAACTAATCATGCTTATTACGCCAATTCGGGTGTGTGGTTTCGCTTTTATAAAAATAGCTATTCATGTTTTACGCTCTGCAAGTTTTTCC
The DNA here is from genome assembly GCA_029964075.1 of Patiria pectinifera. NCBI lineage: Eukaryota > Metazoa > Echinodermata > Asteroidea > Valvatida > Asterinidae > Patiria > Patiria pectinifera. Next base: position 2,085,266 of record CM057130.1, on the reverse strand, counting down.
AAAAAAAACAACCCTCAGTGGACCGATAAATCCTTGCCTAGCCCGAAACTTGCCATCTAACGATCATAAACATGGTCTTTTAGTTTTTTATATTTTCCATTCCCTGTAACAAACAACACTGCAAATATATCGAATGCTACATCGTTTGGTGAGTTTGGTGAATATTTTTATGAACAGAAATTCATCCGCTTCCGCAGTGGAACCATTTGTTTTAACTTGAATAAAAACATCCTTTCGGGTTTTATAAGTTTCAGTATACTTCAGTATATTTCATCTTATAACACCTCACCCACATATTCTGTGTCTTGATTGGCCGAGAGCGAGTCACATGTTACTTTCTAATTTTGCTATCTTTCTGTGCACGGCCAAAAGTACTATGCGCATAGCAACCAAAGTACTATGCGCATAGCAACCAAAGTACTATTTCCACGGCGCGGTATTTGTGTGCAAATGCATGCTGGTGTGCGCGTTGCGCGTTGTGCGTAGCGCGTATTATTCCAAAGAGAGCGCGCCGCAGACTTGGGTTCAAACATTTTGTAAAGGGGTAGTTTTTAAGAGAGAAATACATTTTCCACCAATTTTGTATTGAAATTGAAGTTTATTTCAGCTGTGTTCAGATTTAAATAATTTAAAATATTAAAATCAAGCAGAATCTGTGGGTGAAGTGTTATAAAACAAATATTGAATGCTTTATCTCGTGGTGAAGTAAAACTAGCCTCCCTCGGTGATCCATGGATCATTCTATTTTCCCTCGGCTTCGCCTCGGGAAAATAGAATGTCCATATCTTTGGTTTTACTACACCACTCGAAGCATTCAATATTTGTATAACAGTGCATCCAGAATCCAACATTTTCCGGGGCCTTAAAGTGGGCCCCTGGCCCTAGTGGCCGGCCCTGCACGCCGTAAGGGCTCGGAATATAAAACAAAACATGCACGAAGGAATTTACTAAATGTAAGAAAGCAGCCTTGCAACAATATTATTTACATGCGGTGTCATGCATAATGATACAATTCTTTTTCCAGAATTAAATGGAACCAAAAAATGGAGATAAAGTACAAGGTTCTCCACTTTTCAGTACAGTTTTTAACGTTTTAAGTATATTCTAAACGAAATAATGAAATAAATTGCCTTTATAATCTCAAAAACTTTTGCTAAAAAAGTCAAACTGGCGAAAGTGGCCAGGAACCGCCTCAGATTGCACCACAGAGTATCTATATTCCAAATTAAGCCACGACGTAAGGGCTTTGCACTCCGCTTTTTTGTAAGTCCTTTATTCCAGCACTCCCTGGCAAAAGTTTGTTCCAGGCTTCCAGCTTCCAGCGGCAGTGCTTTTGGGTGAGAATTTCTCGAAAAGTCAATCGTCAACCCACCAAAAAATGAAAAGAAAATGAAAGATGACACGGTTGTTCATCATGTTTCATCAGTACATCTTTTATACCTGTGAGTATTTTAAAAAGGGGATGCATCCATCGGAAGCGGAGCGATAGAAGTCTAGTCTGGCACCTCCATATCGGATATCGGACGCAGGATTCATATTCAGCAACTACGGTATCTTGAGTTTGAGTCAGGACACGAGACGTTGTGCGCATGCGCATTAAACCTAACAACGGCAGCCGATCAGCATAACAAACTTCGCTCACGTAGAAATACGGATTCGCCAATGTGTAGCAGTTTAACGTGACTGACAAATTACTTTTTTTTATAAGTTGAGAACGGTGTACAGTAACGTCTTTAACTGAATTTACTGTTTTACCCTTGTTATGTTTTAACACAGTACTGAGAATCACTTGAAAATTGAAGCGTGGACTTGACATCGACATCAGCAGCGGGAGGAAAGAGGAACACGACGGCGGTGCTCGCCACGCGGTTGCATGGTCTTATTGACCTTGAAAAGTAACTAAAATTAAGGTTTTTCACGACTATTGGATATCTCAGTTTATTGCTGATTATTTGTAAGAAACAGCATGGACATTCCTGCACAGTTTCTTGTCTTATTAACAATCCCTCAGAATGATTCCTACATGCCATGGCCTGGGCCAGGCTGTCACGAGAATGTATACGCACCGGCGCTTCGCGGAGGCGCTTTATGTGGGCTCGTCGCGCTGAATGACCGGCGTCACAATCACATTCACGCGCTATAACGCGGAGCGCCTGTGTTGTAAAACTAAGACAGTGCAGTGCATTTTTGATGTCACAGTTAAATTGAAGTTTGTGTTTAGAGTATGTACAGTTACTATAGTTATGCATTATGATATTGTGAAATAACAAGTGACATTAATATTGCAGTGGTAACTAGGCCTTGTGTACACAGCGGGCCTAGCTACTTAAACTTTTTTGTTTTACTTTGAGTTACAACACAAATCCCAAATTTGTCTGTTGTGTCAGAAGTGAACAAATCTTTTTGTGATTTTGAAGATACTGAAATAGGCTTGCAAACAACAACCAAAATGCCCAGAATAGTGGGGAAGAAAAACACCAACGCTATAACGGTGGAGTTCAAGCCAAGCTCTGGGGATTTATCATCAGATGATGAATTCCAAATTGAAGATGAATATGGGTCTCTAGCTCAGACACCAGTCTCGTACTCGTACCAGGATGAGACGGTAAATTGGAACAGCCCTGTGACATAAGGCTACTACTTTGTAGTGTACCTTTTACAGTTCTTCCCTGCCAAATGTGATTGTAGTGTAATTTGTTGAAAGTAAGGCTTCACTTTATTAATACAGACATGCCATCAGCAAGTTGATGTTATGCCATGGATTCACAACAGTTTCTACCAATGCATGACGCAACTTTAAAACAGTGCAGTGCATTATTTATACACATTTTCTAATGTATGCCTTTCAATCTTTTCTGTACTCCAGGCCAGAGTTGTTAGCATTGCATCCTTAGACTCCAACATGAGCAGACGAAGCAGCAAAGTCAAGGTGTTCGTCCGCACTCGGCCCACGGACAATTTCGCCCATGACCTGATCGACTTTGACACGGAGTCCAAGGCGGTCAATGTGCATGCCAAGAAGGATGCGCGGCGGGGGGTGGTCAATAACCAGATGTTGGACTGGTCCTTCACGATGGACGGGATCCTACACAATGCCAGTCAGGAGCAGGTGTACAATGGAGTTGCGTCGGATCTGGTGGCACAGTTACTGGATGGCTACAATGGTACAATAATTCATTCTTTTGCTTGAAATCTTAGTGGGTTAAATTTCTAAGAGGAAGAATGTAATATGTATTTGCAATGCCTCATCATCATTGAGGATATGGTGAAAACAGATTAGTCAGGATACTGCATAATTATTTTATTGACCTAACCTTCCCAAATCCTCCAAAATCCTCTTTGCAAAATGGAGGATTTTGCAGGATTGAGGCTACGTGGCAAAAATGTGTGTCTGATTTTGGAGGATGCACTGTGTCAAGGTTTTGGGCCAGACCTTGTGTTGTTTATGCTCAGCCGTACAAAAATTTAGGCCTAGATTATGCTTGAAATCGTCTGCACTGCTCCAGGATGTCACTGGCTCTGTCTGAACAAATTGACAGAGATTGCTGGAGGATTTTGCAGGATTGAGACAGTGGTCCCCCTCCAAGGACGACATTCAAGAAATAACGGAGTTTGTGGGATTGATGAGGTAGCAAGGCATTTTTACACAGAGGCAGTTGGAGGTTTTGCAGGATCGAGGTTGCGTCCTAGCAAAAATGCCTAGGAAGTTAGGGTTAATGAAATTAAAATACAACCTTCATAACTTAAGTATTAATTAAATAACTGAATATTATCATTCAAGGCTTGTTGGGCTAGGACAGCCGGGAGCAAGTTGGTTGTGCACATTGATCATGCTGTGTAGAGCATTTATGCTGAGAGTCCACAGAAATGATGACAAATAGAGATTGAAGGAAATTTTGTTGGTTGTGTTTTCTCAGGTACATTGATGTGCTATGGACAGACAGGAGCTGGGAAGACGTTTACCATGACAGGAACTACAGAGAACTACCAGCAGCGAGGGGTCATTCCCAGGGCAATTTCTCAGGTAGTGTATCATCATGTGCATGTGATATCACAGACATTTGGTCAGCCTATTCTTGAATTGGGGACGGTTTCTGGAACGTTTCTGTCGTTCACAACAGTTGGAGTCACAGGGGACACGAAGGAATCAATTACATGAATTAAGGTTCTGTTTTTGCAGTAAAGATGCCATGTTAGTATAACAGTAGCACATCATAGACTCTGTCTACAAGGAAATGAATATCTCAGAACGATGGGATCAAAATTTGGGAAGAAATGTTACTGCTATGAAATTGCTGAAACTTGCTAGGTCCCATGCCCTGTGACTTGACATCCTTACAAGCGTAGATTTTCCACGGTTTGATAACGCCACTGCCTAATCTTGAGAAATATAACCGAAGATATCGATAAAGACAATCTGGCATTTCTTTGTCTCAACTCCATTGCAAATGGAAGTGCAAAGTGCGCACCAACATTTTCATGGAGCTGACTGTGCATCACACAAGTGAATAAGACGAATGGACTTGAGGGATGTAAGACAAACTTTATCATTACCTTTGGAGACATTTCTTCAGATAACCTTGTGATGACAAACTCGAATTTAAAAAAAAAAAACATTGCGGGTCGTATAGGGGTGTGCATCAGAATCAGGTACCCGCGGGGACCCGACCGCTGCTGTCAGAAACCAGTTCCAGATTATTGAATAGGGTACCCGCAACCAATTTTACAGAGACTTTTCAGACAATGAAAGAGAAAGGTTTTGAATGCCATATGTAGGAATTTTCAAAATGAAAACCGGGATGCATAGAAAACCAAAACACATTTCTTCAACAGGGTACCCAGTTCCTGTACTGCCTGTAAATGCACACCACTAGGGTCGTAAGTGAAGATCAACGACCCTTTTTCCTATCATACAGGGAATCTATTTCTAGATGTCGACGGAATGCACGATAAGTACGCTTAGTAGAAAGGAGACCTTTGCTTATTTAACAGAGACTTTTATCACCACAGTCCTTACCTACTACACTCTGTTGAAATGAAATCTGCTCTTGATCTGTAACAGGTGTACAAGGAAATTGAGGAGCGAGGCGAGCAGGCTGTGACGGTCCGCATCTCCTACCTGGAGATCTACAACGAGACTATGTTTGATCTCCTGAGTACCTTGCCGGACGCCATCCAGGGCCTGCCCATGATGACTATCAGTGAGGATGAGTTTGGGGTCAACATCAAGGGGCTGTCCTTGCATATCGCACAGAATGAGGAGGAGGCACTCAACTTGCTCTTTGAGGTAAAACAAAAGAAAAACCAGCAAAATTGGAGATTGGACTTGCAGTGATTTGTGGTGACTTGTGCGCAAAATTTAAAATGCGCAGTTACAAAATGGCCTGTGTGAACTGAAATAAATGTGTACTGATTATTAAAATGACAATCACCCATAGTTGGACAATTTCATAGGTTGAGGTTGAAGGTTTTTCTTTTCTAATTGTATCAGAAAAAGCTGTAAAACATGATGAATAACAAACTTGTTGCTGATTGATTTCAGAATCAAACCCATTTTACTTATCAGTCTGTATATGCAAATTGAACAAGTATTAATCAAATTCATCATGCAAAGAAGTCTAAAGAATACTAAACGCAAAGTTTTTGAATGCCTTCCTCAATCTCATGTGCACTTTAGTGTGGGAATTTTTTTACTAATTCTGATGACAATTGCAGATGACAAATTTTAATCAATTTTTCTAATTCTGTGATATTTTACTCACCCCTCAAATGGCTTTCAGTGTGCAATCTTAAAACTGATCTTTGAATTTATGTCTTGGCGATGGACATTTCTCAATTTCAATTACTAAATTTGTTTGGACTCTCCAGGGTGAGACCAACCGAGCCATCGCCTCGCACACCCTCAACCAGGCCTCGTCTCGTTCCCACTGCATATTCACCGTCCACGTGGAGTCCCGGTCGCGGACAGACTCCACGGCCAAGTACATGAAGAGCAAACTCAACCTGGTGGACCTGGCAGGTTCAGAGAGGCTTGGAAAAACAGGGGTATGCTATTGGTCCTGTTGCCAACATGCATGACTACCACACAAGCTTTATGTTTCTGTTTTCTTATATATACTTGCATTCTTATTCCATTTGTTGAAGATGTCCATGCTATATGAGTTCCACCCTGAAAAGTTGATTTATTTTTTAAAGTGCTGTCTTTCTAGCAATAACAATGTTACAAAAGTTTTTCATTTTTGAATGAGATTTCGAATGGAAAATTTGCTTCAGAATAACAACTTTACTAATTTTGAACGGTTTGTGGCCCAACAATAATTCATTTCCCACCCCTCTTCGGAGTCGAAACTGTATGGACCAGGAACCAGTCTACCTGCAGAAGAGGGATCTGTTAGTGCGCAAAATTAACCCAAAATAAAATTTGGGTATTTTTATCGGAGGATTACAGTAGCCCAAGGTAAAAACTCTTGAAAACGACACAAAAGTCAAATAAAACCAGTGGTTTTGTATTTGAACCCCAAATTCCTGTATATCCACAGTCTGAAGGCAAGACGCAGCAAGAGGCGATGTTCATCAACAAGTCTCTGACCTTCCTGGAGCAGACCATCATCGCCTTGGCCGACAAGAAACGGGATCACATACCTTACAGGCAGACCAAACTCACCCATGCGCTCAAAGACTCGCTCGGTAAGCAAACACGTCTCTCCATCATGTCCCAGCTCACTCACTAGGCCTTTGGTACCAGGTTCAATTTAAAAGCAAGACTATAAAACTTACTTGTCCCAGGCAAGTTTAGTCTGAGGGGTGTAGTATAATCCGAGTCAATTGTTTAGGGCTAAAGTGAGCATTCTGCAAGTCTACGTCACAAGTAACAGTCGGTCAGTCAGGCAGTCAGTCAGCAACAGAATCAACCTATCGTCGTTTGCGAGTTAGCCACACCCTTAGATGACCCTATGGAATGTGTACGTTAAGTTCCGTTTGTCTCAGATTTTGCGCATCCATTTGTACGTCATGTGATTGGCTAATATTTCACAAGCTGTGTTGGCGCAATTCTAACGCGATAGGTTAATTATAAAGACACATCCCTACTTCATGGGAATGTACATGAAAATTCGATGTACATAAGTAAAGAAGCATTCTCCGCACAGTGCCCCAAGTTTTGTGCATTCTGCATCATGAATGCTTAATAATGTGATGCATGCTGCAAATGAATTGGCATTCAGAAATGAAGAACAAAGAAGTTGGCTGAGGTAGGATTGACCCTGTCACCCACAAAACACCGTTTTTTAATCAGACCGAAAAAAAAAACTGTTCTGCTTCAGATTACATGGTATTTGAAAAAAGGGGTTTTTTTGGGGGGGGGGAGTTTTTTGTGCACAATCATATAGAAGTGTCTGCGTGTAAGGCCAAAAAAAAAAAATATTCGGTCTCTGGTCAGACCAAAGTTCCAGAATTGACGCGGCCACACGGCTTTTTTTTTCGCTTTTTTTTCTTTTTTTTCTTCAAGCTTGGATTGTACAGACAAGGTGGGGTACTATTTTGCTTTTTTGGTATCCTCATGTACATTGGTGTCCTCCATAATTTGCCTTGGTGCTTTCGATTATTTGCCTTGGTGCAATTTCCCATTCCTTGGTGCTCTTTGGTAAAAAAAAATTGAGGAGGTGCGGAAATAGAGGGCGCTGTTGGAGCTACCGCGGAACATTTTGGAAAAAAAAAAAGATTGACGCGCATGATTAAAATCGACGTGCGCGCTGACCAGAGACCGACTTATTTTTTTTGTTGGCCTAATAAAGGGTAAAAGGTAGTAATTGATGGTTTTCAGGTTTTTTCCCTCATTCTCCCCCCCCCCCCCCAAAAAAAATTAGGGTTAGAGGGATGTCAAAATAGGGTAGGTAGGGTAACCGGAAGGAGAACTATTATTGTTGGAGGCCTCAGTGATTGCACACATTTGTTCAATATCCCATTATCACCTGTTGCACATTGGAAAACAACAGATTTAATCCCGGATGAATCTATAAAACTGTACAGTGCTGGGGCAGTTTGGAGCCGTACGGGGAGTAGTAACAGCCAGAGCAGTTTGGGGCAATATACAGGACCTGACGAGTCAATGACTGCCAGATAACCATTGTCCTTTTCTTGCTGTGTTTAGGTGGTACCTGCAACACTGTACTGGTTGCCAATGTTTGGGGCGAGGCAGCACAGATTGAAGAGACCATATCCACACTGCGCTTTGCCATCCGCATGAGGGGCATCAGCATTGAACCGGCCGTCAACGAGTTCTTTGATCCGGTGTTGCTCGTCAAGAAACTCACCAAGGAAATTGAGCATCTAAAGCATGAGCTGGCGATGCACGATACGCTGGTAAGAGAATTGAAAAAAAGCAAAAAATAAATCATGAGTAAAAATAAAAGGATTAACACCTGTCGTTACCCTGTAGAAAATGTATGACCATCAAATATGGCTGGTAAATTTTAGGATTCCTTAGATGAAATGTTTGCTTCTGGGTGATGTTAATCAAATTAGGTTTTGCCCGTCGGTGAAGGGCAAAGCCTAATTTGATTAACATCACCCCGACGCAAAAAAATTCCATCTGATGAATAGTTGATGCGGTACCCGCTGCTATGTACACCAGATTCGAACCAACCAACCAGTCCCGTTAGAGTGATAAGACATCTGCACTAGAAAGCAGGAGATCGTGGGTTCGAGTCCCACTTGAGTGATTTTTCCAACTCTCACTGAGTATACAGTGTTTGTACGTCGGTGAAGGGCAAAACCTAATTTGATTATTTTTTATGATGTTGAGTGGTAATTAAGTTTTTTAAAGTTGATCTATTCTTAAATGCTCAAGACAAACAAAATTGTTTAATATATCTACGGTAATTAATTGTGACATTAACCAAGGTACTAAGACAAGATAAATTTGCGGTAGCACCATGAGAATAAATTTCTTTTGTGAGTATGTGTGGTTCTGAAATGAACCGGAGGGACTCAACGTTTCGAACAGAATGCTCTGCACGTCGTCAGGAGTTAGCTTCACATACCAAGGTATGTGAAGCTAACGTCAATTCATCACATTTAAAGGTCCAGCCACAGTTTGTATTATGAATCCCTCTCTATATCCAGGCCAACAGGAGTCAGGTCAACTACGAGCCCCTGTCAGACGCCCAGCAGCTTGAGATCCAGAGCCAGGCCCGACGGTACCTGGACGGTGCCATAGATGAGATGGACGTGGTCAACGTCCGTCAGATCCAGACGGTCTTTTCCTCATTCAAGAACATCGTGGGCCAGATGGAGCAAGACGTGGAGGCCAGACTGAGGGGCAAGTACACGCTGATTGACCGCATGGACCCGGCCGCTGTGGCTGCCGCTCAGAAGGTAACATTGCTTGTATCTGATGTGCATGTTCTCAGGAGACAGTTGAATGACTTCAGCAGATCCACTGGCAAATCAAATAATACATTGGAATTGGTATGGGCAATTCCACGGTTACTCAGGTTACATTTTTGATGTACTTTTGAGTTTCCTTGGGCTGTAATTACCTTACTGAAAAGGTTTAATAACTGTTATCCCCATGGTAGATAGAGTAGACCTAGACCTACCTAAGCACCAAAGATGACATCCATACATTTTCGTAACGTGAGTAACTGATTTTGTGCGTCTTGTTTATCATACATAACACATTTTTCTGGATGTCATCTTTGGTGCTTAGGTAGGTCTAGGTCTACTCTATCTACCATGGGGATAACAGTTATTAAACCTTTTCATTAAGGTAATTACAGCCCAAGGAAACTCTAAAGTACATCAAAAATGTAACGTGAGTAACCGTGGAATTGCCCGTATGCTGAATACAGCAGCTCTAGAAAAAGGCAACTCACCCCCTGGGGAGGGGGGGGGGGAGACAAAAGACATTTTATTTAAAGTCGCCTTTACTTTGTTTATAAGAAATCAATAACCATATTCTCTGCACAGAAATATACAAGGGTTAACAGACAGAATTGTGGAATTCATCTGAGACAGCTCCATAAGAGCCAATCATTTTAATGAGAAAATAACTTGGGAAAGATAAAATTACGTCAACTTCAGGGGCTTTTTTATAAGGAAACGTAACTCAGAATATTGTCAGGTTGATATTTGTTTGTCTAATGTATTAAATTTTCTGTACTCTGTTTTGTGCAGTTCTGTACTCCATTCATTAAACTTGTGTAGTATTTTTTGGAGTGTCCTTGGTGTTGGTAACTATATTTTGTGGTTGCATATGGCAACCACTGTGTATAAAATAGATAACTTTTTTTTCGAGTGTAGACCCTCCGCATGGCTAAAGTCTTGGATTGTTACTTAGTCAATATGACAAAAATACACCTCTGAGATCAAAAAAACTGTTTGCAAATGTTTTTCTCTTCACTTTTCTTTAACTGTTGTGTCACCCTTGACAGGCTGGTGTGGTGTTTGATGACAACGGAGGGGCCACATACGTCGGTGACGTGGACGGCCAGGGTTTCGGTCTGGGTGTAGCGCCCTCATCTGCCAAGCCCACGCACTCAGCCATTGTGTCTGCCAAGAAAGCCAGAACCAAGAAGGGCAAAGACAGAGCAAGGTTTGTTCTGAACAAAAAAAATCCTGTTGATTTTTCGAGAGGATATTTCACCAATGTTGGCAGACAGGAAAGGCTATTGAGATGAAGCCAAATTAGTTTAACGTAGTTGAATTTGCTCACCAACAAGTATGACCTTCTGGGTTTACAACTGTTTTGAATTTTCATTCACGTGAAGTATAAACAGGCCTCAAGATATTTCTTATAAGATGGAATTTTGTGTCGGGGTGATATAAATCAAGTTAGTTTTTGCCCTTCTCCGACGTTTAAACACTGTATACTCAGTGCGTTACCTCCCGAGTGAAAGTTGGAGAAAAAAAAAGAAAAAAAAGAAAACATTTCTATTTTTTATATTTCTTCCCTCCAAACCCACAGCCCGCAACCCACCAAGGTCGTCCAAGGCACCACCAGTCCTGTGCCCAGCACCCACCCCACGGAGCAGTCCTCTCCGGTCCGCCCAGCTCCCCTGGAGATGAGGGAGTCAGCGGTGCGTGCCGAGACGGCCTCAGCGGCCGGCTCAGGAGGGCCTCTGTCGGAGCTGCCCCAGCCACCACGGGCCAGCACGCCGCCACTGCGCACTGTCGCCTTTGAGGAGTTCAAGCATGAGAGAGGGAGCGAGATTAATAGGATACTCATAGAAAACAAAGGTAATCAAACTCACAGATGGCACCAAGTATACAGTGCTTATAAAATTATATAGATGAAGGGCTAAACCCAATATTGAAATGATATTTCCCAGCCCAAACAATCATTCTCTCCTATGTTTAATCTCTCTCTATTACCCTAGTTTTGGCCAGATTGCTTGTTTAAAAATAAAAAACTTTTTTTCAGCCCAAAACACCTGCAGAATAGAAAACACACTTCAAGGAGATTTTCAAGTTTCTTAGATTTTCCTTGCACACGAATATCTAAAAAGGTTTCCCCAGAGTCTTGGCAATTTTAGTTTTTCTAATAGAAATATCTCTCAACGACTAATATTTTGCTCATCCATGCCATCTACATACAGACTCAAGGGCAGCATAGCCACAAGAAGTAGTTTCTTTGTTTTGGAAGCAAAAGTGATTTTTTTTGTGGCAGCCTAAAGATTTTTATAAAAAACACAGACCTGAGCAAATTTAAGTCCATGTCACGAAGTTTCTTTATTTTATATGTGTGCAAATTACATTAAAATTTGTCAAAATGCAGCACAACTCGTCTCAGTTATCGATCCTAAGTCGCAATTTTTGTTTATCCAGATATTCTTGGAACTAAAAAGAAGCAATGCCGAGACCTGGCCAAGACCATCAACATAACAAAGGAGGAAATCGACCAGACGCGACAGGCCATTGACAAAGTCAGGAATGACAGAGCTGAGCAGGGTAAGCACATTGGTTGGCTTGGAGGCAGAAAGGAACACAGCAGGAGGAACTTGTCATAGTCCAAGAGATCCAGCTTTGTGTCTTTCTTTGTACATATCTCACTGACTGATCCACTGAATATTAGGTTCACCCTTTTGGGGTAATCCTATACAATGGCACTGTCTGGCTGTGTTCATTGGCCAACAACAAGGCTAACTGACAGTCACTTGTTACTTTGCCTTGTTGTTGGCCGATGAAGACAACCAGGCATTGCTATTGTTTAGGATGACCCCGAATGGATGAACTTAAATCTAGCCCATTGTGTACACCCGATGCAAGAAAAAACTTCCACTTTCCAGTAAATAGACATTCTGAATCAATTGAATCAAGTTTTGTGCACTCTGGGACTAGATTCAATACCTAGTCTTGTTACTTTCAGTCAGTTAAACTGAAAGAAGAGAACTTTTAAATGGATGAGAAGTAATGGAAACATTCCCATTTTTTTGCCTTTGTAAAGTACATTTGTTGATCGCACCCAGATTTTCCTGAATCGTCCACTGTGTTGGAAAGGAGTGACACTTTCTTTTCACTTTCACTTTGGAGGTTTGAAAATTAAGGTGGCTGTGTTTCACCTTGTACAATCCTGCAAAATCCTGCATAAAGCCTTGGAGGATAAAGGAGATTAGAGGGAATAGGCCAAATCACAGTGATGGAAATGTCGTTTATATCTGCTTAGTTGTGATTTTTTTTTGTACCACATACATATCTTTTGATTTTGGAAAAAAACTTCTCATAAAATTTTATGAAAAAAAAAATTGGGGAATATGTAATTTAATTTGTTGGGATTGCCACCAATTTTGTTTCTCATTGTTTTACCGATAGGAGACTTTTCCACAGAGAACGGTGAAATGGTGATTTCAGAGGAGGAATTCCAGCTGATCCGTAAGCTGAAGGAGCTGAAAGCAGCTTACAGGCAGGACTACGATGAACTACGCCAGGTCAAGTCAGAGGTGCAGTACTGCCAGAAACTTGTGGACCAGTGCAGACAGAGGCTGATCACAGGTGAGCGAGAGAGCCTCCTAGAGACTTCACTTGTAGAAGAACAGAACATCCAGGGTTGTAACAGAGTCATTCAAGAGTTAATCACAAGTCACACGATTCAAGTCTTAAGCATCAGAGTGTTACAATATCAGAGACAAGCCTTCGTCAGAGTTCTGTTGAAAAGCATGCCAGTTGACCAGAGACTGGATGACTTGTGATTGGCTTGTGATGACAACACTTTGGGCATCATGGAGCAAGTGTGACTAAGAACCATCGGTCAACTTGTGGTTGAACTATAATGTAACTTAATTTTGCCAGCATGTGAATAGCAATGTGCAAGTAACTGTCACTAGTCAAACGATAGTCAAAACGGTTCCCTCTGGCAACGATGCGACCAACCAGTGATACGTGGCTTCGAAGCAAGATAATCAGACTATGATAAACCATCTAGCTTTTGAACCCAGTCATTAGCTCTTGTAATCATTCCATTTGTTAAAGGTACAGTCCAGCATTTGTAATTTATGCATTTTGTTCGTTTGAAGCAACACACGTGCTCAAAATCTAAAGAAGGGTGTTGAACAACTAAACCTGATGAAGTTTCAGCTCAGCTTAAGCTGTATATTTCGAGAAAAGCAGCATTCTGGGGTCTCGATTTCATATCAAAAGTTGCTGAATCATGTTTTGAATCGGGCCTGAATTCAGCATCTGAGACATGTTCTCACTGAGCCGATTGCAGCTACGCGATGTCATGCACTGAACCGACGAATTGTAGCAACCGCGGGCCGATATCTTCAAAATGACAACTTGCCATAAAGAATAATTTCAGAGGGAGTTCCCTTACTATCTTTCAACCAAGTATGTTTTTCAACAATAATTACGTCAGTTACTTTTTGGATAGCTGCAAATGATGGACTGTAGCTTTAATGCTGTTATAGTTGTTGTTTAATGAACACTCTGCATATAAGTATACCCCCAGTGGTGATAGGACAGACATGACAGAAAGTTGAATGCTAATGCTGCCATACATGAACAAATACATTCCAACATTGTGTGCATCAACTAGAGCTCTTGTGAGTAGTCACATAGTGCCATCCATTGTTCCAGTACACTCTCCATCAATTGTCCACCTGTGAAACCAATTGCCTTGTTTCTGAAGTTTTGGATATTTTTATTGCACAGTGGATATTTTTATTGCTTCCAATGCTGAACTTGTTTTGTTTTTCCTTGTAGAATTTGACACTTGGTATTCAGAGTGCTTCCTGAGTAGTGATGACCAGCAGACTAGTGCTAATGCCGGCTTTGGTATACGGTCAGGCACCATGTATAATGTAGACATGGTAAGTACTCAATGACTTACAACTATTAAGACCGTTTGTAAAAAAACCTCTTATTTCCATACATCTGGGTATTATAACTTTCAATAAGCCTCTGTACTGATGACGTCACACTTTGTTTACATGTGTGCTTTACTCAGTGGACCATGGCCCCCACTGGCTCCATAGGAAAGTGCACACGTAAACAAAGTGTGACGTCATCAGTACAGAGGCTTGTTACACATGAAGTTTCTCGATGTGAAAGAAAAAAGATACATGTATCTTGAGCTAATTTTGTAAATTGCTGAACGTCAGAGAGAATAGAGTAATACGGAAAATAGTGAAGTTCCACACTGAATTCTGTGCTAATTCTTCTCTTAACCCCGTCATAATTTTGTACCATTTAAAACTATTGTATCATAATCCTTCTACAACACAATAAAATAGTCGAAATTTCTTCCTAACCATCTAATGTTCTGTGTAAAATTGTCCCCATTGAAAGCATTCACTTCATTTATTTATTTATTTGTTTTGCTTTAAGCCGGAGGACGAGGGAGAGAAATTTGAACGCCTTCAGTCGCAGCTTTTGATGGAGAATCCCGACTCTGCTTCCTTCTACAATGCCAGGATGCGCACAGATAGACGGGTAAGAAAAAAACAAACACTCCATTAAACTGGGAGATAGCCCATCTAATTCCAGATAACAAGCTTTCAGAAATTGAACCTGGTTCCATTTCCCATATATTTCCAGAGTTTTCTGGTGGACCATTGTTTTCCATTTCTATTATTAAAATGAACAAGTCTACTCAGAGCCCGTCTCAGTTCATATCCGGGACGAGTTCCGGACAAGTTACAGACACTGTATCGGGTATAAGTTGCAGGATTCTGAACAACTTCCCCGCAATCTTCCCGCAACAAAGTTATCAGTATTGATGAGTCAAGCAGTTGCTAATGAAAATTTCCCTGAAACATGTCTGGGACAATTGCAGAGCTTCTTCCCCACAAAGTGAATAATTCTAGCTGCAACTTGTCAGGAACTCATCCTCGGTATGAATTTAGGTGGGCCCTTTCTCCGATTTCAAATCTGCATTGATTTACATCACGTTACTCAGGCATGCAACTGAAAATTTTCAAAAAACGAGGAAATTCCAAACCACACAAGACTTTGTACAGTGTTTTTCAATTTGTAATGGCATTCATGAGAAGTAAAAAAACGAGGAAATCAGCGGATCCGAGGAAAGGTTGCATGCCTGATTACTTGTTGTGGCATGTACAAACTGGTTCACTTATCGCATTAAAGGCTTGTGCATATAAAAACGCAGTGTGCGTGGTCATGTCACAGTAGGAAGAACAAAACCGAGTTCATGATTAGAGTGTGGATCTCTTGCCATTATGCAGGAAGCGTCAAAGCGCAGGAATTTGCATGAAAAGGTCGCCAAGGGTCCACTCATTACAAAGCAATGTTTGCATCTCCGGCAGTTGTGCTTAAAGTACATACAGTTGAACCCTGATAAGAGCACTGTTAATTCAACATCCAGCTTATAACAAGCAAAATTTGAGGTCCCAAGTCTTTGTTTTTACTTTGTTTTCCATTACTGTTAATACAAGGTACCTGTTGTACTAATAATAATAATAATATCGGAGTCTTATATAGCGCACGTATCTACCAACAATTAGGTACTCAAGGCGCTGGAAATTATGTCTATTATTAAAGAAAGGTAAATAAAGTTTATGAGAAATATGTGACCCATTATGTAGCACCTTATAATGGTTTACAAGGTACTGCGGCGCATATTGCAGCCACTGCCAGAAACACCGGGGCAAACCCCTTCTCTTAGCGATAAGTGTTACTGGGTTCTTTAACGTGCATTACACAACACACGGGACCTACGGCTTTACGTCCCATCCGAAGGACGAAGCAAGGTATAACAAGGTAATATGTAAAGTCCCAAGGACCTTGTTATAATGGTGTTCCACTGTACATGTAATCGGCAAATTTATCAAACATAATAGAGGACGTCTTAAGACACTTTGTGTTGATCCATTTTCCTTTTGCAGCAAACTCTGGAGGCAGCAATGAGGCAAGCCCAGGCCGACAGACGAGCAGTGGGCACACCCACCAAGACCATCCGCAATCAACCTCCATCACTCATGGCTGTCCAAAACTAACGCTGTTTATACTGTTCCATCCATGAAAAACAATTCTAAAAATCCATCCCAAATTTACTCAAAGCTATGCCCTTACACGGTGTATACATTTAGTAAAGACAGGGGTCGCTGTCAATATGATTGCAATATTGTCCTAGTAAAATGTTACAAATTATTTCAAACTTTTTTCTTCCTTTTTGGGTTTTGGTTTCAATTAAAAATCTGTAAACCCATTTCATGTACATGTATAAATTCTTTTCTTTTATTTTTCTAAACCAGCATTTCCTTTTCGTTTACGTCAGTCAGAAAGAATGAGACACCTCAAGAGGCTTTGTGGAATTGTCTTTAGATGAAGGAGTTACGTATTCTTGTTAGGTCTGATGTAATTACCCACCTTAACTGATTTAACATTGAATGTCCGAGGGTTCACGCGAGCCTCTCATGAGCATCTGACGTTGGCTTTTAGGATAATTGCAGCAGCTAATCGAGGCTGCCGCCTTATTATCGACCTTGGTGCAAACTCTTAGATCAGCATATGCATCATTCTTCAACTTGTGATCATTCAGAAAGTAGCTACTGCTAAATGGTCAAAGTAAATGTACGTTGACTAGAGCATCGTGCATACACCACCTTTCCCGTGAATATTTGAGGTATGGATGTTCTGTACATCTGTATTTATAGTGTTACGTTTTAGAATTATGTTTTCAAATTAGATGTAGGCATTACTTGCGCATGTGTGCTTTAGAGATCATTGAATGAACGTTCTGAAAACAAATTCAGTATTTGTAAATTGGTCACTACACACGTCAACATTTAAAAGAAAGCCGTCCACATCCTTTGCTGAAGAATTTTTTTGTTTTGGTTAAGTTAAAAAAGTCCTAGGCTTGTTTTGTAATTATTACTGATGTACATATGGAATTCATTGACTATAATCCGTCCTCTTTGTAATATAATGTACCTTCACTAACACATAACAGACAGTGGGCTGGTAGTCCTGTTTCTGAGCATTAAAAGAGTGAATTGAAACCGAAGAAATTCGACAGCAGTCATTATTTTGTTTTCTTGTTTTATTGAAACTTACAATACAGTTATTTACAGACCGCTAAATGCATGAGAGTATTTTGATTTTCATTTTCAAAATGGTTAGAATACTGACCATATTGGTTGGGTAGTTTTCTATTGTATGTGATATAGGAACAGAGATATGGGGACACTGAACTGCCCCCTAATGTTTTTGGAAACCCAAAGACGTGTCCCAACCTCACACACTGCCAGCTTGCACACTAAACAAAAACGATCAATTCAATCAAACAGCTCACAGGTACGATGACTGGAAGTTCTGCACTATTACAGAAGTCATGAAGGTTTAAATTCGGCTTTACATGCACGATGTAAATACACCGTACTGGCAGGCATTCAATCAGCCTACATGTTCACTACAGAATCAGCACAACACTTAACCACATAAAAGAGCAACATGCTTTGTGTTAATACACATTTAATTTTAGGCATAAAAGCACTGTGACTGGATTATTCAAAAGTAAAAGACCCCCCAAAAGAAGGCGCTATAATTTAACCAAAACCCTAAAAACCCAAGAAACCTGGCAAGACCATATGTGGGACTCTTTTTTCCAGATTCCCTCCTCCCCCACAGATGCTTAGCGGGGCCTTAATAGTAATGATCACTTCCATAATAGACCTTATGCCTTAAGGCAGAGTTAGAGGTCGATGTATTGTACTGTGTGGATAGGCATGAGAAAACTTTTGGTGCATTCATTGTTACTAGATTAAAATAACAAAGAACAGCCTCTGAGACACACCCAATGCATAATCTATAGAAGGAACTATTATTCGTCCATGGACTCCTGAAGTTCTGGTATCGCTGACTGTGAATGACTGGGTAGGGTCACGGTGACCTGTGACGCA
This sequence comes from Patiria pectinifera, assembly GCA_029964075.1. Lineage (NCBI taxonomy): Eukaryota > Metazoa > Echinodermata > Asteroidea > Valvatida > Asterinidae > Patiria > Patiria pectinifera. Next base: position 2,066,910 of record CM057130.1, on the reverse strand, counting down.
TGCTCCATGGTCCAGGCGTGTAGGTTGCCTGCGCCCAACTCTGCCTGCAGCGCCTCGTGCCTCTGCTGGCATCGGTCGACTTCAGCACTCATCCTGGTGTGCGGAAAAAGACGGACACGATACTGATTAAACACCAACAAAAGACACAAGGTAATATGAACATCTGATCCCTTAAATTTTCATTCAAAAGTCCACTTCTTTGTGAAAAGAATCTTTAAGAGATGTTTCACGGACTTTTACATGGGGCTTATCTGGGACTAATCCTGTAAGGGCGTTTTCACGTTTTTTTAATGACCCTGGCCACTGAGGATTATCATTGGTTATACATAGCAGTACACTGGGTCTATCTCCATTGGTAACAAAGGACTTTCTTAAGGGTGTTTTGACGGACACCTAATCTGGCTTAATATGTTGAAAAATCTGTGAAAATTTAGTTAACTGTAATTTCAAGGGAAAATGGCTCTTTAACGAATTTTTAAGGGATGAAGATGTTCATGAGTCTATTAGAGGGTGAGGAGGAACACTGCAGCCTCCACTCTCTGCCAACACAACACACACTATTATTAGGACCCTCATTGTCCCTTTTTTTTCAAGTTGGAGTGTTTGTTTCTCAATATCTCCCATGAGGTTTGTGCACAAAGTCACTTGGGAAAGGGTTCCATACCTGGACATCACTTGTAACCCTGTGCACAAACCCTATGAGACTGGTCCGAAAAATTCCAAGTATTTTGTCGGTAAATGCTGTAACATTTTCCCTGCTAACTTTGACTTTTTAGGACATGAAAATGGTTCGTCAACAAAAAAAACAAGACAAAAGTGTCAACTTAACTCACCGCTGACTTTCACTGATTGCCCTCTGAAAGAAGTTATTCCTCCTCTCTTCATCAGCCTGTGACATCTCTACAGCTGTGCCAGAAACCTGTACATAACATAAGACGAGCCAGAAGATGGAACTAGTGAAGATATTTTCTTATCTAAGTTATACTGTTATCATGATTATGGCGATCGTGTAAGGGAACAATTTAATCCACTTTAAAATTATTTGACCTTCCAAACTAGTTGGCGACATTTTCAATAAACTGGTATGTCATAGATAGAGGGCAGGGTTTTGATTTTTTTGAGAGAAATTTGGGGGTAAAATGGTGATTAGCAGCGCACCGACAACACGCAACCCGAAATAAGGATGGCGATCACCGCGCAATGTACCGTGAGCACGCACAGCGCGCTGAATCGCAAAGGCACAAACCGCGCAGGAAAATCGTGATTTCTCCCCAAGAAACTGTTCAAAATTGCAAAACGGGGGTCATTCGAATGGATAAAAGTCTGAGTTTGATTGTAAAGGTGATTTTTGAGCAATAAAAACATTTTTGACTTTAATTTGATCAAAACAAAACAGGGGCCCTACACTACACGATCGCCACGATTATAGTGATTATAATTAATTTCAATTAATCTGGAACAATCTTCCATTTGAATTACGACAGTGTTCTTCATTGCAATCTTTCAAATTTTCCCTAAACTACTATTTGTTCACCTCTTTTTCTTTTTTTGATATATTTTTGCCGTGTAAATCATAACTGTTTATTGATACATTATGCGCCATCAGTGTCTAACCTGGCCGATACCTCCTCCAAGACAAGTTTGCATTATTATTAATGTTATTGATTATTTTTATTTTTATTATTAAACCTAACATTTTTACAAGAGCAAGGGGAATTTCGAATGGCGTTATAATTTATAAAGGGCTGCAGCTGTTCATCTAGGCATGTTTAAGTATGCAGAGTAATTATGTAATTCTTCCTACTTGGATGAATCAGTCGTAAGACGAAATAAAAGAAAAAACATGTTTCTCGTCCCCGCCCGCTTCCTTTTTGGCGGCCGCCTGGATTTTTTTATTATTTTTTTATTTTTGAAAAATGCAGTAAAAAAACACAGAAAAAGTCCACAAATTCATCGGAAAATAAATACCAATAGTACCAATACAACTCTAAATGACACTTGTTCAGTTCTCTTGTCCAACTTACTTGTCTTTCTTAACTGCAGCTTATCAAGCTCATCATAAAACGTCATGACAAAAGACATGAACGTCATGAACGTCATGAAGTTCGAACGTAGAGCCTGATGCGTAAAAAAAAAGAGTAAAAGCTACGGTTAAAATGTGGAGCTACTCACTCTTTGATCGTGGTAATTCCTTGATACGAAATCTCTAAGGCTGCCACTTCCGGCCCTATCAGGTGCATCATGTCCATTTTGGTTGACGTTATTGTCTAATCCATTTTCAATCGGCTCTGAATCCCGATTGTTTTGATTAGCAACGGGTCTGTCGTCCGCCATTTTTTTCTCCGTAATTGGATAAACACCGCCCTCCATAGTCGCCAAGCGGTAACACTTGGTTCCCAGACATAGGCCGTGTCCGAAACGGCTTCAAGAGCTTCGGCTACGTCTACGTCAGCGAGTCCCCGCCGGATATTTTCAATGGGGGCGGACCATGCAGACCGTACCTAGACATAGCTCTAGACAGCTGATTCGGATGCAGCCTGATTCCCGGTCCATCATCGATTCTTACTTCGAATAAGAACCAGCGCATGGCAGGTTTAGTGTGAATTCGGACTCTATGAAATACTCGCTGGTTCTTTTGCGCATGCCTATTAAGTGAATAATTATGGGACAGCGACAGGTCACGTGTGATGGTTAAAGTAAAAGTACCGGATTTTATGGGAGTCCAAATTTTATATCACATCGGCTTGATCATCCCAAATCCTCAGTAATGATGAACGCGATTTCCTCAGACAGTAAAGCGTGCCTGGGGGTTCCCTCTCGAAAAAAAGAGGGGGAAAAGAGGGGGGGGGGGTTGAGAGCAAAATTAAAACGATGCCTATTTATTAAACATTTAAACAGAAGAACTTGAAGAAGATTTTGAAGTGGACATGCACCTCCTTAATTCTCTCACCAGATTCCAAGGCACATAGGCATACTTTGTATTTATCCTAAACGTCTACCGCACCAATATTACAAGTACATGTATTACCAAAACATTTCCTTGATTAACCATAAAAGGGCAGGGGCGGAATGCGCCCCCCCTTCAAATTTTTCCGCGATACCCCTGCATTTTTTTCACGACCAGAACTGTCCAGACTTTTTAGCCTCAAGTCTCGCACATTTGTTGAGTACCAACAACATAACATGTTGAACCCTTTAACCAATAGGCATGACATTTGGTATCGTTTCGGTTTGCGGTAACACCATGTGGTAATAACTACTGCTTAGAAGATATTAGTTCTGAAAAGAACTTGTCCTGCTTATTGTCAACTTTGCTAAGTAGTTTTTTGTTCTGATAAGAACAGTCCTGCTGTAAGTTCTAAACGAACTTGTCTTTGGTCTCTAGCAAAGTTGACAATAAGCAGGACAAGTTCTTTTCAGAACTAATATCTTCTAAGCAGTAGTTATTACCACATGGTGTTACCGCAAACCGAAACGATACCGATACCCCACCATGCAAATCCTCAAATCTTATATAGGCATGAAATTTCTTGGGTATGTACATATGAAGTACCGAGTTTCATAATTTTTCGTCACTCGATGGCCGAGATCTGAGGGGTAGGGGGAAGACGAAATCGCCCCCCCCCCTCCGGCAGTGAGATGGTCAAAATAACCCGGTCCTTTTTAGGGTTAACCCTAAAAGGGCCGGGGCGGAATCCACCCTCCCCCCCCCCCCTCAACTTTTTCTGCGATAGCCTTAAAAAATAATTCGCGACCCGAGCTGTTATGTACGAAAGCCCTGTAGTGCCATCAAGTATATATTTTGTCCAAGTTCGTTTTGACGAGATTTTTTTTCTCGAAGTTCGTTTTTACGAGATTTTTTTTCTCGAAGTTCGTTTTTACGAGATTTTTTTTTCTCGAAGTTCGTTTTGACGAGATTTTTTTTCTCGAAGTTCGTTTTGACGAGATTTTTTTTCTCGAAGTTCGTTTTGACGAGATTTTTTTTCTCGAAGTTCGTTTTGACGAGATTTTTTTTCTCGAAGTTCGTTTTTATGAGATTTTTTTTCTCGAAGTTCGTTTTGACGAGATTTTTTTTCTCGAAGTTCGTTTTTATGAGATACATTTTCTCGAAGTTCGTTTTTATGAGATACATTTTCTCGAAGTTCGTTTTTATGAGATACATTTTCTCGAAGTTCGTTTTTATGAGATACATTTTCTTGAAGTTCGTTTTTATGAGATACATTTTCTCGAAGTTCGTTTTTATGAGATATATTTTACGGAGTTAAAGTTACGGAGCCCCTAAAAGGACATCCAAAATTATTTTCTTATCTCGTGCGCACGACATAATATCTCGTGCGCACGAGATATATTTTTCCTGCGCATGAGATGGGTGTCGGACGCTTCGCCCCATTTCCACGTCGCCCCATGTCACTTCGCCCCTAACCACTTCGCCCCATCCCCACTTCGCCCCAATTCCACTTCGCCCCATCCCCGCTTCGCCCATCCCCACTTCGCCCCATCCCCGCTTCGCCCCATCCCCACTTAGCCCCATCCCCACTTCGCCCCATGTAGATTGGTATTGTCGTTCTCAGATAAGTGGGAGACGGGTTGGTATAGCCGGGTTGGGAACAAAGTTGGATCTTTTACTTCAAGCTTTTTTTCTCGGTAGGGGAGAGTGATAGCTTGAGAGGTTTGTTATGAATTGTTCATTTGGTCAATATTGGTGGGCTAATTCTTTCCGTTGGTTAGCAATTAGTGAATCTGTTGGAATTGTTTTTAAGCCAATAAAATACATTTAGATGAGATTTTTTTTACATGTAAAAGCTAGGGCGAAGTGGGGATGTGGCGAATTGGGGATGTGGCGAAGTGAGAATGGGGCGAAGTGAGAATGGGGCGAAGTGGGGATGGGGCGATGTGGGGATGGGGCGAAGTGGGGATGGGGCGATGTGGTTAGGGGCGAAGTGACATGGGGCGACGTGGAAATGGGGCGAAGTGTCCGACATTCCATGAGATGTATGTCGTGCGCACGAGATATTATGTCGTGCGCACGAGATATATGTCGTGCGCACGTGATAATTATCTCGTGCGCACGAGATATTATGTCGTGCGCACGAGATAAAAAAATAATTTTGGATGTCCCTTTAGGGGCTCCGTAACTTCATAAAACTCCGTAACTCCGTAAAATGTATCTCATAAAAACGAACTTCGAGAAAATGTATCTCATAAAAACAAACTTCGAGAAAATGTATCTCATAAAAACGAACTTCGAGAAAATGTATCTCATAAAAACGAACTTCGAGAAAAAAAATCTCGTCAAAACGAACTTCGAGAAAAAAAATCTCGTCAAAACGAACTTCGAGAAAAAAAATCTCGTCAAAACGAACTTCGAGAAAAAAAATCTCGTCAAAACGAACTTCGAGAAAAAAAATCTCGTCAAAACGAACTTCGAGAAAAAAAATCTCGTCAAAACGAACTTCGAGAAAAAAAATCTCGTAAAAACGAACTTCGAGAAAAAAAATCTCGTAAAAACGAACTTCGAGAAAAAAAATCTCGTAAAAACGAACTTCGAGAAAAAAAATCTCGTAAAAACGAGCTTCGAGAAAAAAAATCTCGTAAAAACGAACTTGGACAAAATATATACTTGATGGCACTACAGGGCTTTCGTAGTTATGACTTTTTAGCCTCGAGCCTTGTGCATCTTTTGATACCAAAAACATAAAAATCGGACCACGGGTTGCCGCGTAGCGAAAAATGTTCCGGCGCTACGCACCGTGAAAACTGAATTTTCCCATATTATATACGTCGTGTACACAGAGCAGAATTACCACATATGAATAATTAATTAACCATAATTCCAAAACCCTTTGACCTATAGTCATGAAATTTCTTTGGTATGTTTATGATGAGTTGTTCTATGCATGAACCGAGTTTCAAAATTTTTCGTCACTCGATGGCTGAGATCTTGGGGGGGGGGGGCGGAATCCCGCCCCCCGGCTGAGAGATGGTCAAAATAACCCGGCCTGATTAGGGTTAAAAGATCGAACTGGTATACTAAACACCCCATGAAATTCCCTCTGGGTTAACTGCTGTCGTTTGTAAATGTCCATCTGGGTTGCTGTCATTTGAGAAGAAATCAAGAAATAACGGTACTTTCCAACGTTCAGCCAGTAAATGAATGATTTGTGGAATCAGAATGAGTGTTTGTGACGAACGGCGTGTTTCGTGACCAAAGGTTGGGCATGGGTTTTCACTGTTTTTTTCTTCCAAACATAGACTGGGCTGATACTTCAACGCAAATCCCGCGCAAACTGAATAAGTTGTGAGGCCGAATATAATTCGATATAATTATTCCAAAATTAAACGAGGGTCCGGTTGCAGTTCAACGCCGTATTCGAATATCTTTTGTAGTGCTGAGAAAAGTTAAAAGTTAACACTGGGTCTATTTGTCAGGTTGTAACCCCAAAATAGTACGGACAATAAATAATCTTTAAGAAATACAATGAGGATACATTTTAAGTCGTCAACTTTGTTGTTTGAACAGACTTGGCTTCAATATGGATCATTCACTCATGTAGAATGTGCCCGTGATTTCATGTACAATTGAAGTTCCTCAAATAAAATGAAACAATTAGGAGTGACATCCTTAAGCTGAATGTTTTCATACAGGCCTATAGTATAGGCCTACTTATGTTTTTTAGACACGTATAGGTACATGCAATTACCCGAAAAAAGTGGGACTTCCTAGCAAAAACGAGAAAATTAATCCTTGCTGAAAATGAAGATAGGACTGGTATCAAATACCTTGTGAACGGTCTCAGTGAAATGGTATATCATACGGAAGTTCATTCACAAAATGCTGCACCAGTACGTATAGCCTACGTTCAAATTCAAGGGAAGTATGGCATCAGCGGGAGATCATTGTAAAGCAATAAACAATATCGATGTGAAATATACATTATATAGAAAATTTAAGTCGTAACAAATCGTCTAAATCTTTTGCATGCAAGGTAGCTAGACTGTCCGCGTAGCCAGGGTTTGGTCGAGAAATGGTGGGGGGGGGGGGGTTTGGGGGGGGGAACGACCCACCCAATATGCGAAAGGGCTCCCATAAAAGCTGACTCTGTCTCTTTTAAAGAAACTAATCTTTCGTGTTGGATCATTTTCATGCCTATAAATATCCTGTTCTCTAACTTAAATGGGGATCGACAATATTATAGTTGTCTATGTACTCGAAGGCTGAATTTCAAGTCTGTAAGATTAACTCTTTTCAGGTTAAACCACGAGTACTAGGCCTAAGTCTTGTTGACTGCCTTTGTGCACTGATCTAGATGTACTATTTGTTCAATGAGTAATCGCATTGCAAGACAAATTTGTTCACAAAAGTGATATCACGAGGACTAGGCCATTGTGGACCACTGACCCATTGTGCAATTTGCATTGCGTTATGATACTGAGTTTCGACTGGTCAAATGATATCGGCCGCCGGACTCCGCCGTACGTGACGTGAGTACAGATCTACTGGTTTCCCGTGGGTTTTGGTGTTCCGTGTTACAGGCCTTGGAGACCAACTGTTTGAAATCGTCTTAGCGTAGGGCCTATATATCTTACTGTTCAAAAGGTGAAGTGTTTTATTGCGAACCATTTGCATAACGCCTCGTTCTTTACAGCTAACAGTTTACCGAAATTTCTGCGTCCCTGCTCATAACAACATTACAAAGTGAGCGGGACACTGTACCTGACCATGATAAAGCGTACTATTACTGCATGTATAGTCTGCTTTCAGGGTGACCGTAAGGTCGTGGCTGAATTCTGCTATTTAGCAGAATTCATATATATATATATGAATTGGTGGCTAATTTTCATTCAGAGAGGTAAAGATTTGTTGCTTTGTATGGACAATCAAGTTTCATGTACCCTTTCGTGCATGCACCGTTGTTACAACTGATAATGTAGTAACCAACCGATAACGTATCACCTACCGATAATGTATCACAAATTGACCGATTTTGTATCACTAACCGATAATGTACCAAAAATTGACTGGTAGTGTAGTAAAATTTGTATCCGATAATGTATCACGTGTCGACGGATAATGTAACTACAAAATAAGTGTATCCGATAATGTATCACCACGGAACGGATACTGTATCAACCGATAATGTATCAAAAATCAACCGATAATGTATCAATATTGGGAAAAGGTGGAAATATTGCAAATTAATTAAAGTCTAATAAGTGCCTTTACTATGATAAGTCCCCACTCGAGAAAGTTTATCATTAAGAATGTTTTTTTTAATTTGGGAGGTAGGGAGTTGCTCTGGTTTGGAGACGCTCTACTTCCAAGTGGGCCTAGGCTAGTGGCGTATACAGCTTTTGATGTCAAAGGGGGGGGGGGGTGGTAACTGCACTCGCACATCCGCGCCGAAATGTGGACAAGTTCTTTTCTCCGGACACTTGGCCTCCATATGGGCTCCGTGCTGCGACACAAGAGGGCGCGTTTTACCACTACGGGACCATTGATCTCCGTATAGAGATCAATGGACGGGACACAGCATGTGCGTACTGTACTGCACTGGTTCGCGCGCAAAGTTCCACACCACTTCCAGAAAGTGTCAGAATGTGGTTATTATCAGCAGCGTCTTCACATGAGCGTCAGGCAACGTCGACGAGCGCATACGTTCAATTTAACTTGCGATGGTCTCCCAGACTATTCCCTCCCCCAATAACTTTGCATCATTCAAAATACGCGCTGTGCATGAACCGGGAACACATACGAGTGGCGAGTCATGTGTATAGCAAAACTACCATCTGAAAATGATCATGTAACTTGAGCTGTCACAAAAGATACAATGTAACAAGTTTACCGGATTTAGGCGGCAATCGTTAAAGATAGTCTAGATGCGATCAAGCTTCATGGGTCCCTTGTCGACCCTTGTCGACAATCACAGCATTAGGCCAAAAAAAAAAGTCTCCGGTTTCTGGTATGCGCGCGCGTCGCCGTAGCCATGCGCGTCGGCAAAATGAAAAAGTTTTTTTTTCAATAAAAGATGATGTCTCAAAACCGCCAAACTCACTGATTTGACTGGAATCCTGCTGCTGCACAATTTTAACGTGTTTTTAGATGGGGTTATGATCGAGAATAAGCTTTATGTGGCCTCTCTGGACTCCCATATATTTGTACTAAGTTTAGTCGGGCACCATTTGCAGTCATCAGTCGACATTTGAAGCAAAAAAGTCAGGTAAAAAAAAAAAAAGCCGCGTCGCCGCACCACTTTTTGGACAAGCTCCATACCAGAAACCGGAGACTTTTTTTTTTGGCCTTACTGCTCATTTAGTGAGGGGGTATGGGGGTGATGGGGGTGAGGGGAAGGGGATGAGGGGAGGGGGTCGATGAGGGGGAGGGGGGTCGTGCCATATTTTCAACGGGGAGCGCTGATAAAATCCTACAATCGTGTACACAATATTACTGTACCGTACAAAATAATGCCCCGGCTATTTTTAGAGGGGGGCACCGTTCGCATGTGACGTCATTTGTTATTTGTCTACCCACTGACTTCAGTTTGTTCAACCCACACATACGTCACGAGCCTGCCGCTTCCTTGAGGCCAACACAGGCGCGGATCCAGGGGGGGGGGGGTCCCGCAGCTGTGTCCCAAAACAAATTGCATACAAATTCCTAAAAAAAAATAATGCAACCCCCCCCCCCCTCTGCTGTGACACCCCCCAAAAAATTACTGGTATTATGTCCGCCTGTTCAAAATACGGACGGAGGCAGCTTAGATAGGGGGTATTTTTACACCATTCTGTAATCCATTGTTAATAATTGTCAAATTTGAACAGCGTCCCCTATTGAAATATGATACCCCCTTCCCCAAGTTTTTGATTTGTTTTTGTTTTTGAAAGTTTGAAAAATACCTCAAAATCTGCCCTTTTTCACTAAATACAAAATAATGGGGGTGGTGGTGATCAACTAGCCCAGACCCCCCCCCCCTCCCCCGCCCTGGTCAAAACGTGGGGCGGGATAATCGGACATAAAACAAACATTTGTGTACACCTTTTCCCAATACTGATACATTATCGGTTGATTTTTGATACATTATCGGTTGATACAGTATCCGTTCCGTGGTGATACGTTATCGGATACACTTATTTTGTAGTTACATTATCCGTCGACACGTGATACATTATCGGATACAAATTTTACTACACTATCAGTCAATTTTTGGTACATTATCGGTTAGTGATACAATATCGGTCAATTTGTGATACATTATCGGTTGGTGATACGTTATCCGTTGGTTACTACATTATCAGTTGTAACACACCGTACCCCCTAATCCACGAAAATTATTTATGAAAAGCGATACTTAAAACTGTAAACATGCATGTGTATTACACTGTCGCATATGATTGGGCTGGATAAGCATCATATTGTATGTAACCTGTGAACTATTAGGGCCCACAATCGTGCAATATTTCAATCTATTGATGACAAAAAAGTCTCCCAAAAGACACCGTATTTCATTTCTCTTTGTACTGTAATTCAGGCTGGATTTACGACCAGACAAATAGCTACAACGACGTGTTTCTTGTGGTGGCCTGCGTGACGATCGTCTGTTCTGTGGTGGTTATTGCAGAGGCCGCCGTCTACAATTTTTGCCGAAAGAAGGCACCGTTAGATGCACGATGGGAACGCGTGCTCTCCGATGACGATAACTGAACATGCGCATTCGGGAGATGTCAACGGCTGTTTACATTCCCCTTGCTACTACTTCACATATAGTTTGCAAAAGTTTGCTGGCCGTCATTGCAAAAACAGAAGAAGAATTTTCAGGGCTTAAAATAGTGTCATGCAAAGTGCGATCAAACCAAAGGATAATTAAATGACAATACTCGATGCAAAATGAAGATATTTTCTTCCTAAGCAAGAGCGTGTAATATCTTGTTTTTGTTTATGTTTTTAATATTCACGGTTGAAAATGAAAAGTGTTGCGTGCCGCCCGTCGAGAATTTCGATCCATATTTGTGACCAAAAATTGTTCTGAAGGAAACGAAAAAGGGAGTTTTGATGAACAGAACATTGTGATAAAAAAACAATGCACCAGTTCTTCCTATATATCAGCCCTGTCACTTTGTCAGATGCACTTTTATTTGTGGGAAGCAAGTAAACAAAACAAAAAGAGCACATCATTACCAAATAGTCAGTTGGCGTCATCTCCCATATGCAATAATTAGGTACATTCTTTGAAAAATTCAGGGATAAAACCCAAATCCTCTCGATGCCATTTTTTCCTACCCCGCCCAGAAGATTGTTTTCGCCTGGGTATTGTTGTTGAGCCCAAATGAAGAATGTACAATTGAATACCAATTTTACTCCGTTGTTTTGTAGGCGGGCGTCCATTTAGGAAAAATGGCGAAATAAGCCCAAAAGGAGAGTTATTTATAAAGACTTTTTTTTTCAAAGTCATCTTTAATGAGGGTAAACTCCAATCAGTGCAAGGCACTGCTTTCCATGGAGGCCCTCAAGTTTATAATGAGAACTATGAGACCCATCATGTAGCACCTTTATAAGGATTTCCAAGGTGCTGCGGCGCATATTGCAGCCACTGCCAGACACACCGGGGCAAACCCCTTCTCTTAGCGATAAGTGTAACTGGGTTCTTTAACGTGCATTACACAACACACAGGACCTACGGCTGTGCGTCCCATCCGAAGGACGAAGCAACAATGGTAAAGTGCCTTGCTCAAGAGCACAAGCACCATGTTCCCACGGTCCATCTGGATTCGAACCCATGTACCACGGCACTCGAGTCGAACACCGTCACCATTGGACCACAGCACCCCATCTACTTTTTGCAGTAGATTAAAAACTTGAGTTGAGAATTACATGTTGAAACACAATTTTTGACAAACTTTCTCTTTAAGGAAACTTGGCCTGAGCAGTATAAGCAGTAAATTAAAAACAAAAGTCTAAGATGTTTTCGCTTTTAAGCATTTCGTTAAAAAAAAAAACGGGCAAAGTACAATTTTGTCCATAAATTCCATTTTGTTTCACTGAAATTAGAAAACAGAGCCGGAACGTCTTTTCTTTGAAGCAAATTTGACAAAGGGGGTACTTTAGGGTGGATTAATATGTATATTAAAATATATAAGTTAAGGGGGAAAAACAGGAAATGATTTTAGTAAATTTGAGTAAACAATCACATTTTGTGTCAATTTCAATTGTCAAATGAACATAAAGCAATTTGAGATACGTTTACAGATGTGTGTATATAATAAAATAAACTTTTATTTCGCTGATTTCAGACCAAAACAATTACATAAATATAGCCTTTTGTGTGAAACTAATCTTTTTCTACCACTAAGTGTTTTAGGCCAAAAAAGTCTCCGGTTTCTGGTATGGAGCTTGCCCCAAAAGTGGTGCGGCGACGCGGCTTTTTTTTTTTTCTTTTCTTCAAATGTCGGCTGATGACTACAAATGGTGCGCGACTAAAATTTAGTGTAAAATATATGGGAGTCCAGAGAGGCCACATACAGCTTATACTCGATCGTAACCCCATCTAAAAACACGTTGAAATTGTGCAGCAGCAGGATTCCAGTCAAACCAGTGAGTTTGGCGGTTTTGAAACATCATCTTACATTGAAAAAAAAACTTTTTCATTTTGCCGACGCGCATGGCTACGGCGACGCGCGCGCATACCAAACCTCGGAGACTTTTGTTTTGCCTTACGCCTCAAAAACAAATACATACCAGCTAGAATGCCATAGAAATATAGGTTTGTCTGTTTAATGCTTAAAATATAGAAATGTGGGTTAGATTGTTAGGTTTGTTTTGTTCATATGCAAGGTGGCCCCCTTTTGCGGAAAAACAGTGACACGCCCCAAAGGCGAACAAAAGAATTTGATTCGACATGTTAACATTTTGACCACCCCCCCGTTCCGTTCACTAAACTGGATTGAAAATAACCGCACCGAGATTGCCCGTTGATTACAGATAAATTTTCTGTATAGGCTTTTTGTCTTCCCCCAATTTTGTTTAATGTCGCTCCATCCCAACAGAGGCAAAATTCTGGAATTATTTTATTCCCATGATGTAACACTTGGGTGAGCTGTGCAAGTGCGAAAAAGAAAAGTGAAATTATCGGAATCATTTTTGTCGGCGAAGCCCCATACTTTTAAATGTCATCGGCCAACCTATAAAAGGGTAAGAAAACGGGGCATCAAGTAGTTTTGAACTTGTTGAGGCATCCATCAGTAATCCTGAGAGTTTCAAGGTGTGTACCAAAAAACACATATGGGGCTCCCACAAGCCTATGGTGGTGTTCCCTAACGTGGCGCACATTTACCCCGACTTTCCACATCAGTGTTGCCAAACTTCTTTGTTGACAAACTTTAAATTCATTCACAGGAATACTGGTACTTTTACCTTATTAATGCTTGCTATTTACCCTCTGTGAACAATTTCGGTTTCATGAAATTTAATCCGAAATTCAAAAACGGTTAAGTGTTCCCCAACGTGGCGCACTTGAATAAATCTCGGAAAATCCAATTTAACATTTAAGAATTTCTGTAAAATTGTTAAATTCTTATAAACAATTATTATCTCTACTTATATACCCAACTAGAAGTTGGTCAGAAAATTTTTATTTTTTTATTTTTTCGGGACATTTTCGAGGGGTTCACTGTGCACTTCGAAATAAAATCGGAAAATCACGCCAAAATAAAATTTCCTTCTAACTTTGTATCAGGTACATAAACTCGCGATTTAGGAACAAGAGTGTTTAGAACTTGATGAAATTTCACTTTCTGTGAAATTTCAGTGAAAACTTTTGCTCTAGCTAGGTGCTACGGGCAAAAAATCAAAGTGCGCCACGCTGGGGGGCCGCGCCCCGTTAGGGTGCATCAACAATACTGACGAAAAAGTGTGAAACTTCTGCCATTTTAATTTTACAGTACTTTTTTGAAGCAACAATGCAATAATGGTCAAATTCTGCGACTTACGAATAATGAACAATGAAACAAATTAAACAAATGCCATTTTGTTAGACTCATTAATTTCTTTATAACATTAACGAAACAATAAGTTAAAAAGGCAAAAAAATACACCTAAAAATACGCACAACAGTTTTATCGGAAGACGTCATTCTTCATTTCTCGTATAGTGTTTCCTACAATAATATGAAGAGGAGTGTAAATATAAGAAATGGTGATGTTTTATTTACAAAATAATTTGTTAGTACCCTGACAACTTTGAATATTAAAGAGGTTGTAAATCGTGACGTAATAAACAGGACTCGTTTATACTACGCTGCATCGGGAGTCCTGTTTATTACGTAACGATTTACTATGTTTTGTTTGCTGCCCACAACGACGACTTTTATACAAATTGCACGTTCGGGTCGAAACAGGACCTGAAAAACAGCTCTCAAAAGTACCTTTTGTACTCATTTCATGACAGACACAATAGTCGTTTTTATTTCATCACGCCTAAGGCTACATATACCCGAAAAATGACGGAAATGTTTTCGAGCATTCCACAACCTCTTTAATAACGTGACTATACTTCGTAGGAGCGTTACTACATATAGTGTGAGACATAGCACGGTAACGTTACATTGTGGGTGTTCTGTAGAATATTGTACACACCGGAGATGGACGATGTAAACGCTGCAAAAACAGACACCGCAATGACGATACAAATAACAAGGGTCTGGTGCCATCTCAAAGGACCCCTGCGTAAAAACAACAGAGAAAGAACACGACTTTAACTTGGGGATAGTGGAACTTGTACTGTGTCTGGAGCTTCCTAAAAAAACACCGACTCCGATCCGATGAGCTGAGAATTTTAAGAACCCCCCCCCCATGACATATTTCTTATCGTGCTCAGAAAATTGCGCATTGTTTTTGACTGTCTTCTCGAAAAGTGTAATATCCACTGAGCTGAAATTTCAACAGGTTAGTTTTGAACATTCCTCTTTTGATTTTGAGTGGTGTTAAGACTGGAAATGAATAAAATGCGTGAAAAGCAAATGATCCATATGCTTTTTTAATTAAGGATAGCTAATTTTGCAGTGCTGCAGAAGTGAACTAGCTCGGCAGGCGAATACTTACTCGGGCTCGGCTCCTTCCGGGGGCACCATGCTGCATAGTTTAAGGTACAAAACACTGGGAAGAATGCCGTTGACGGTTGCTGCCAAGGCGCCACCAACGACCGACAGATAAACTGGAAAACTCGGCACGGACGCAGCCACGAATAGCATCAGTGCCGAGTAGGCAGACCTAAGCAATATCCGCTTCCAACTGATGTCTGAGAGGGATAAAGGCAAACGGTAAAAGGTGGGTACGTTGCTTTTATCTTCCTACGTTCCTTAACTGGATCAGTTTAGATGTAAAAAGTGTTGGACACTCATACAGCTGTTATGTAATACAGTTCTTTTTGTTGGAGGGAAAGGGGAGCACCTCGGTTATTTTTATGTAGGGTAAGGCCAGCATCCAAATGAATGCTATGTTGAATCCTGTAAATATCGATTCGTTCATCGACGCCTCACAATATAGAGTTGTCAACTCTATATGTAGGCTGCAGGGGACAACGACTATAGATGTATGTCCTGTAGCTTCTTACCTCAATTGAGATCATGTAAACCTTTCGTAGACATTATGTTTGCATAAAGACCAGGCAAACACGATATCTGGGATGTGGCCTAAATTACCATCATCACACATGCTACAAACTTCGGAATATTGCCCTTGCAAAGATCATCATTACACAAGCAATTGCGGTTAGACCCTTTGTATTCCCATTCCCATGCACTAAATTGGAATAAATTTGAATACACTGTATTTTTAATTGCCACTAAATTTGAAATTACATCATCCCGACGCAAATTCCATCTTATGACATTTTAAAAGCAAAACCTGTCCCACCGAGAGAGGGCGGTCTGGGAGGTTTTCGCAACGATTATCCCAGTCATAATGGACACAATGTGATTCCATGTAGGCCTAAACAGCGATGTGAAACTCCCACTTTTTCCCGAAAATAAAGCGAGAATGTCCTCACCATATGGGATGTTGAGATAGTTCTCTATGTCCTGAAAGGTAGGGTTGTTCATGAAGACACATGCAGCAATCAAATGGGATGACAGCATGACGATAATGATGACCTGGATTGGTTTGGTGGTTAGCAGCGCAAGGACGTTATCCGCCCCGAGGATTTCGTAAATATTCCCGTAGATCAGAAACGTTGGCAAGCCGATGGCCACGTACGTGGTGCCGATTCCTGGAATAAAAATTTCAAGTGAGACTTCCGTCAGAGTTTTTTCCTTTTTTTGGATCAAGTTTAGATCAAAATCAGATGCTAAACAACAGGCAAGGTAATGGCAGTATAATTGTGCAGATTGCCGTCTCATTAGTTTAGATAATTGTCTTCTTTGGTTTGCTTTTCCATTTTTTATGCTTTCCTTTGCTTGTGACAACAATAAATGTCTAAAACATAACATGACAAAATGCTCCCCCCGTTCTGCAGCCAGTGCACTGTATACGTTGTTACAGCACATGACACATTTTACTCAAAAATTAATATACCCATGGTTGGCACATTGCCAAACACGGTTTGGTTAACTATGGAAGGCCAATGCTGCAAAAATAAAGAATAGTAATTACTGTTTTCAAACATCGATAATTTGGAAGGTCGAAAATACAAAAAAATATCTAAACAAACGTTGTCAAAGACTTAATACCAATGCCTTCTTTTTTACACAATGAAGGGTGTTGATATGCATTTTCTGGCAAAATCTGTTGCCATTACCACGGCTCAAATTTATGCCATTGTTGCAGCCCATACAAAATGGCGCAGTGCTATTCACAAACGAAAGAAAGGTCTCGGCATATTATTATTATTATTATTCTGGTTTATTCATATAAAAACACGAGGTAGGCAGCCACAAAAGAGTCGCTGATATAACCACGTTTACACTTTACAGGAATTAAAAATTGTTAAATAGCAGTAAAAGGAGTAGAAGCATAAAATTACTACAAAGTATAGGATCATGTATACAGCACAAAACAGCACAATGTTCAAAAAACTGATTTATAAACTTTTTCAAAAAATTCAAAATTGAAGACAAATCATTCAGGGAAGATGGTCTAATAAGAAGTACTCACTTGCACCTACATTGTAAACAATTAAGAATTACAAAAGTTTAGCTAAGACAGGAATTGTAGACTTCATGTATCTAGCAGTCTTGCACTTGGGTACAACTAGCGTAGACTTGGAACTGTCTCTGAGTATTCTGGTAGTGGTGTTATTCAATTTAAGAGGGGGGAGCATATTTCTAAATCTGGGGGAATGTAATAGTTTGTGCCAAAGTTATATGCCGAGGGTCACGACAACGTGTATGAGTTTACACACAGATAGTTGGCTGTTTCGGCACTTTGCCGAAACAGCCTTTGTTTTCGTTAAGATTTTTTTGTTTTTTAATTTTTTTTATATTTTTTTTTCAGTCATTTTCCCCATAGCATTTGTACACGTTTTTTGTTACCGGCACTTTGGGCACTAAAATCAATCCGATTGGCTTTATACTTGGCACACACTTAGACCAGCAACTGAAGTTGTATGCCGAACATTGACGTCACGGTGACGTCATCGACTAATTTATTGTAGAGTTTTGAATATTTAATTTTTCCCATAGACTTTGTACACAGAAATAAAAAAAAGTTGTCGATTTTCAAAGGGCATTGTTGACTCTTTGCCAGTAATTCATTTGCACCAATCTTTGTCCAAGCAAAGACCCTAATTCAAACAACATTATGTAATGATGACGTCATGATGACGTCATCCGGTGTGTATTTATATTTATATGTGACACTTTTAATATTTAAAAATGCATAAGAAATCAACCCGACGCGTCCGCAGCATTCTGTTACCGGCAAGTGGTAGAGTAGGTTGAGGTCTTTATTTCATTCAGTGTGCGTGAAATCACGTGACCCTTGCTTCCGGTCGAAAAAGGCCAAAACCGGAAGTGGCTTATTATTTGAAAATGGTAATAGATATGAAATTGCTTTTAATGGTGTTAGTCTCTTGACTAAAAGTATTCTTCAAATCATCTACCAATGACGTCATGCAATCTTCGAGCGCCCTCTAGCGACAGGTTGAAAATTTGTAAAAATGTATTTTGAATAGATGTCTGCAGCGAAGTTTGTCGGAATCGCCTAAATATTAGTGTATATGATGACCTTGACCCACTTACGACGTGTGCGAAGTTTTAGGCGAATGACGTCATCAGACCGGAAGTTATAATAAAAAGACCCTTTTTCATTTGAAAATTCCTGAAAAATCAACCATGGCAGTTTTTATGCTAGTTTTTACTTTGTCTTTTTAAGGGTAGGTCTACAACATTTCAAAGCTTCGAGGCAATAAGCGAACCCTGCGCACGCTTAAAACTTGAGGTTGACAATACCTCTGCTCTAAAACACGCACAGAACGTCTATATGTACATACACGTACGTTACGCACATACATCGTATGTCAGTCAGCCTGCAGAGCACGTGTTGCCGAGGTCAAATCCTGTCCACATCACCGTGACCGTTTTAGCCGATTTTCGGCTAACTTTGACAGATTTTATGTTCATGCATGTGCATAGTCAGGGACGTATAATAAAAAATCATAATGCCGAAAAGCCCTATGTTACGTATTTAAAGGTGCAGTTTTTCTGCAGTGGGATTTTCCACAAGTCTTTTCCTATACAACACTAATATCTTACTGAGTAGTTCTGAACTTCAGCCGAGAATTAATATGAGAAGGAAAGAGAAATCGTATTTTTTTTCGCGCTGTCATTCGATTGAACATATTCCTAAGGGTCAGAATATCAAGTAAGATTTCATAAAAATGTTTCAGTTCAAAGGCAAATTACAAATTTAAAGGTGCAATGTTTCTGCAGTGGTTTTTTTTAGCCCGTTAACTTTGTACATGTTAGCCCATTGACTTTGTACACGTTTTTAAGCCACCATTTCTATAACTTGGCGATCTGGAATCGTCATCAATGTTACAGCCAAGGAAGACCCTCATACAAAAATTATGCCAAGACTATGACGTCATGATGACGTCATCACCTAATTTTTTTTTATTGATTTTTGATAATTTACGTGCATATTATGAAGTCCTATATCTGCAGAAATGTAAGTCTGATTGGGTTGAAACTTGGTATGTGGCTAGACCGGGATGTGTTATAGGTAAAAAAAAAAAATTAGGTGGTCGAGACCTGAACATGATTTTTGCGGGAATTGATAGAATTATCGAGGGTCTTCATTTTTTAAATCTGTGCAAATAAATCACGTGACCCTTTCTTCTGGTTAAAACCGGAAGTGCTTTGTTATTTAAAACGGTGAAAGACGCGAACTTGCTTTCAACGATGTTTGCTCTGGCTAAGTTGTTCTTTACCATAATATTATAGTAATAGATGAAACTTTATGTGACGTCATCATGACGTCATCACGTGACATGTGACGTCATAATTCAAAGCCCTATGCGAATGGAATCACATATTATATGCCACCATTTATTATAAACAGAACTACACATCCTTCGTTGATGGAACACATGTCACATGTCACAAAAAGCTACCGAAACAGCCCTGTGTTTGTCCACAAACATATGTCTAGTTTTTTTTTTGTTTTTTTTCTTTTTCAGCCATTTTGCCCATAGCATTTGTACACGTTTTTTTGTCACCGGCACTTTGGGCACTAAAATCAATCCGATTGACTTAATACTTGGCACACACTTAGACCAGCATTCCTGGTGACTTCCTGGTAACTATAAACCCGCAAGGCAATATTGTCGCGACTGGTCGGGACTACACGACTAGGGCCTATACCGACTATAGTGACGTTTACTAGTTGCACAGCACTAACATGTAGCTTGATTGGAATAATAAATTACACGCACATTTTATGCATTGCATACATTTGTATGGATGCTGGTAGGGGAAACAATAAAGACCGATTTGTAATGTTTCCAAGCATATCATTGGATTGTTGAAAATACACGTTATGGTTTATTTTGTATTAATTTATATTCAACACTTCGAAAGTAAGACGCGGCAGCCCGAACTAGGGTTAGCGCAAACCAACAGGCTTGCATGAACAACCAAGACCCCTTGAACATAAATTTCTTACCAAGGAATCAACACCATAAGTGTCCCAATTTTAACCATTAGTGAGACGGACTCACCGAGATAGCCCAAAGCGGCCGACAACTGCATATCGGCGGGACTTTTCATGTCGTGCTGGAGCGTAGGAATCACAAATTGGCCCCCGAAGGCACTCATGATCAGCCCCATCGCCCCTGCCACAGAGGCAAAGGTGGGTGTGACGGGGCCCGGGTCGGGATATTCCCCGATGTCTAAAATGGAACCGGTGATGAGAGCTAGGGTGCCCAGTACTGTGGTCGATCCCATGGCGATACCAACAGCACTGAAGAAAAAAAAGTATTCAAATGAAGGCAGTTACGGGAAGGCCAATATGCATGCATACACAGATGATGGCGACTTTTCTTTATCCTAACAGAATAGTCTAGTGCTGATCTTTTTTTCCCCTTTTTTTCGCAATACATATTATGGTCAATATTATTGTAGCACAAGAATGTGCAACATGATCACTGCCATGTTCCTCACTGGTGTTTAGTGTATCGCTTTTTATGCCTTTTTCATTTTTTTTATGACTCAGTTTTTTTCCGATCAAATACTTACATCATATCCTTTGGGGTGCCGAACCACAGCAATGGCGCTGACCCCGCAATAATGACTGGTATCCAGACACACAGCGAGATTCGCACGTCCAGAAGTCGAAAGAACAGCGACAAGCTATCGGCGGCCACCAGGTACAGAGCCACGCTGAAGCCGAATGAATACAGGCCTATCAAGACGGCGGTGACCCGCCTGAGAACAAACTCACAAAAATGAAATGTTCGAAATTGGTGTTGTTGTCTGCAGCTACAGTCAAAAATCATAACACAGTCATAATTGAATAAGTCTCTCAAAGTGCCAGTGGCGGTTCTACAGGGGGGCCTGGGGGGGGGGGGCTTTATCCCCCCCCCCCAAAAAAAAGAAAATATTGCACTTGGAAGATGTAAGAATGTGACGTACATGCGAACGGTCTTCCCTGTAAATAAATAGTCGAGAGAAGTGTACATGATTGTGTACTCTTTTAGTAAATAGGGCCCTATAGTGTGCCTGATTGTAGGATTTTATCAGCATTGAAAATATGGCACGAGCCTTGCCACGGAAACTCCATTTTTGCTGGTCCTAAAGAGGCCAGCCTATACATGTACATGCAGTCCTCTTTGTGTAATTAATTTCACTTGTAAATTAAACTTGCATACGTCTCTCACTCACTGATTGTAACTTGTGAATTAGACTGGTAACCGATCCCACTGACTGACTGTCACTTAAAAATTAGATTGGCCCCGCTTGTTTCATTTACTTTCATGATACATTTGTGTGGGCAATAAGTCAAGTCTCCATGCGAAGAACGAAAATGGATGTCCATCGCGCTAGTTTATTCTGGAAAAAAAACCCCAAAATTGCAGCCGTTCTGAATCATTATTGATTCAATATTTGTGCAGTCTGAGACCAGCTTTACTCAACCTCGTCCCCGGGGCTTACCTTTTTCTATCTCGTCCCCAATAGTAATTCCTGTGATCCGCATACAAAAACACACGCTAACGTATAAGCACTTGCAGGCGCCCGACTAATTTGCACACCTATCCAAAAACTTTGGATATGCAAGTGATCAATACCAGATGAGAGAGCTGGTAATGGTGGGAGCGTACTGCTCGACACCATGGGAACGAAGTTGGGCTTTACTAGGCACGCCTAATCTTGTTTAAACTGTTGTGAACAAACCGCAAAAAAAATCAGTCGAATAGCACAAGGAAATTAAACACTAATTGGCTCACCTTCCAACATCCCCAAAGGTCTCGTAGCCAATGGACGGGTATGGGAATCTGTTAATCTCGTCCCGATATTTGGCCGGAAACCAGTTCATGAGGACCAGCCAGGATCGCGCCAGGAGCACTCCCGTGAATGTCGAAGTGGCCATTGCGATCAGCATGACGATAAAACCAAACCAACCTGCACGGATGTTACGGGGAAAAAACCGCCGTTGGCTCCCGCATAATATTTATGTCCAAACAACTGAACAAACTGCTAATTTCCATATACATGTACTGCCTAAGGCCTTTGGTCTCATTGTGTTGACTCCAACACTTCAGTCACTCACAAATGAAACAGCTAAGATTTTTAGCAACCTATCCGTCCCTTTGAAAAGCTTGGATCCGCCATACCCCTGCAGCTAAAGTGTCACATAGAACCCGCCGCGGATCGCTTCTAAAAGAGATTGAGGGCGGGGCTCCAACCCACTTCAATTACAATTATAGCGACAAAACAATTGATTGACTGGACGCCTCACCTGCCTCGCTTAAGGCTTTCGGGAACCAGATTAGTCCCCCGCCTACCACCTTGCCTATTATCATGAACACGACTATTGGAACCCCCAGCTTGCGATGAACCTGGAAGAACAAAATAGGAGACAATGGTCTGACAAGACATGTCGTAATTTCCAGTTGTTTTGACAGCACTTCTGTTTGTTTACAAGAGTGCTGTGGCCTCGTGGTTAAGGGCACTGGATTCGTGGTCTGTGGGCAAAGCTGAGGGTGGTGGGTTCGAGTCCAGCCGGGGTCATGGTGCGTGTGCCCTTGAACAAGGCACTCATTGCTTCTCTCCACCCAGGAGTAAATGGGTACCTGTGAGGGCAGAGATGCTTATTGTGATTGAATAAGCTTGCTTGTGTCTAACAGGCAGCATCGAGCTGTATACTCCCCAGGGAGCTGAGATGGAATGTTTAATTGGCCCAATGATCAGGGGTAATAATAATACTGTAAGCGCTGTGATTTAGTTTACTAATAAGAGTGTCCTTAAATGCCGATTATTATTATTATTATAAGAGCTTAACGGCGGACCTTGTTCTCACTAAATAATAAATCGATGGGAAAATCCGACTTCATTAGACCATGTCACACTTGTCTACAAACTTAGATGTTGTGTTCACGCGAGTCCGACAGTCATTAGTATTATATATTGCTCTCTTCTGCGCTACGTGTATCTCGCTTGAGGTATCCATATGTGCGATTAAAAGCATCGAGATTTTCCTGCATTAGGCCAAAAAAAAATATTCGGTCTCTGGTCAGACCAAAGTTCCGGAATTGACGCGGCCACGCGGCTTTTTTTTTTTTTTTTCGGCTGTTGACAAGGTAGGTACTATTTTGTTTTTTGGTTTCCTCATCCTCATGTACATGTACATTAGTGTCCTCCATGCCTTGCCTTGGTGCTCATTTGCCTTGGTGCAATTTCCTTTTTCCTCTTTGGTAAAAAAAAAAAAAAAAAGGAGAGGTGCGGAAGGGAAGGGCGCTGTTGGAGCTGCCTTTGAACATTTGGAAAAAATGCGCTTATACTTAAAATCGACGCGCGCGCTGACCAAAGACCGACTTATTTTTTTTTTTGTGGCCTTATCTGAGAAAATTTCATTAAGAAAAGGTGGTTGTTTCGTTCATCAGCAACCGACGTGCTGACGATACAAGGGACAGGTCGGACCAAAGAAATAGACTGGACAGGATTTGAAACATTCTCCCAATCTGTATGTGATTTCCTTTCTTCCATATCCAGGAATTCCTTCTTTTTTTTAAATGACTATGACAGAATATACACAGGAGCCAGACTAACACATTTCTAAAGCTGACAAATATTTAGATTTCAAAATTGCCTTACTTTACTCAAATAATGCGAAAAGCATGGAGAAACATATAACAAAAACATACAATTATACTGTGCACGGAAAAGGACCCAATTCTTCGTACGTGCATATTTTTTTTTTCGTGTAGCCTAATTAAAATCGGTAACATCCACGCTCGTCCAGCCGAAATGCAATTTCACTCATCGCCTAAACCGTTGGCAAGCCTTACCAGCTTATGTTAATTTCCACATCGAATTTGATACCTTTATACTTCAATTGTCTATTGCCAATTACTAATCTAACTCTAACCTTGCACCTTGCACCGTAGTGTTCAATTAATTGTCGAATCCAAACTTACTGGTAGTTGCTGGCCGTCATCTGCCGCCGAGTCCCTGGCGCGTTTCCCGGCAGCATCAGGCGGCAGCTCTGCGCTCAGTAGTTCAATCTTCTCGGTGTTTCGCTGTTTCATCGTTGGTATCGATTACACTGATACCAGCTGTCGATTCTGTAGGTCCAACTTGAAACATATGGTAAATTTATTTTCATTGGTTTACAATTTTATTTTGCAAAGTCAAACAAAATCTCAGGCACCTAGAACGTCGTTGGCAATCATCGAAACTCATGTCGATAGCCAGATTTTCAGAACTGAGAGTCATTGCTACGGTCAGATAATAATGGTAACTGCAACTCACGTGAACTCGTTCACAAAGTCGACAAAATGTGCAAAGCTTCATCACTAACAGAACGTTTCTCTCTTTTCAAGGGGCGGATCCAGAACACATTTTTTTTTCGGGGGGGGGGGAGGGCGGAATATGGTCCCCCAAAAACTAGGCCCAAACAATTACGGCGAGGGCCGGGTTCGGGGCCCGCCTAAAGGCCCCGAAAAACATTGGATTCTAGATGCTCTGTGGTGCGATCTGAGTCAATTTCCATGTCTTTTTAAAGGAAAAGATGGTGGTGTACGCAGTGCCTACCTTTATTGCGACGTCACTTAAAAAATCCAATTGGGTTCGTTTTTTTTGGTGGGGGCATGACCACCGTTCCCCCCCACCTGGATCCGTCCTTAATTGTCTTTTTTTACGTGGAGAAAATTGAGCTGATAGCAAGTGAGCTTCAGACAATCACCCATGACACTTCACACATCCAGGTCCGTAGTTGTGACACTGTAGGCCCTATGCGATGATTTTGAGCCATTGTCTGCACAAGAAGATAAGAGATTCATAGTCACTTCCCGTTAAACTACTCTTGTGACGTCACTCTATTCAGTAAAGTGTCGATTATTTTTTAAGAATGTACAGTTAAATGTACATTTTTAAAAAGAATGCACGGTCAACTTAATATAAGTTGTGAATCCCACAGGTTTTGTTTTGAATAGCCCCTGCAAACAATTCCCTTTTTAAATGGGATTAATTGAAAAAGTAACCGTTTGTAAAATGTTCAACTGAGTTTTTGGGTATTTTGAAAATAAGGTTCCTGACTTCGCCGTAGATTGAAGGAATCTTTTACAGTACATCTGTACATGTTAAATAACAGTGTATCTTCGTGCTGGCCATGAACAAAAACCGGAAAATTCAAAGAACTTTGAACCGTACAGAAATATTCTTGCATACGCTAAAGCTACAACTATACCTCTCCGAAAACTGCTTAATTTACAGAGTATTTCCATAAAGATTTCATCTCAATTGAAGGATTTTTTTTACACTGTACTTTTTTTTATGTTGAATTTCGGTTGTTTCTTGAATTGTGTCTACACAATATTGAATGTTCTATTTGCATTTGTTAATTTGTCGCTCATAATACAATTTTTTCGGTGATGATTATATATTCAAAGTGAAATAATATAAAATACTCACCCTTTTAGGTTTTATTTTATTTTTATTTTCCTTCATTTTTTAATTCTTATTTGGTTTTTTACATGTATTATCTATATTTATTGAAACTTATTTTTTATTGTGTGTCTTTGCTTTTTCCCAATTTCTAAAATTAGCTTGATTTTTACTGAATTTCACGTTTTCGCTTTCAATTTTTGTATGTTCATATCTAGTCATGACCCATTTATTAACAGTTTTATTGTAACTCTTCCTTTGTTATTTAGGTAATGGCCCGTAAAAATAGAACAAAAGGGACAATTCGTTGTCAATTATAGAAAATGGATACATAACTGAATAATCAAATTGACTGCCAGAAACTTACCAATCAATACTTCTCAGATGATATTCCAATTTTATGTAATTTCCAAACAAAATAGTTTCTGTGGTGACTGAGATATTTTGATTTGTACTCCAAGGTCAGCGGTCTTCATCTGAGTGGACAAAGTGACCCACAAATAAGCTGCTCGCCAAACTTCCTTTTGGTTGGTGTTAGCACGGATCCTAGACACCAGGATAAACGACTGTTCTGAGCTCTGACCTGCCTTAATATAATTGGTTAGACGCGTGATAACGGGCATTAATACCCGTTGGCTGGTAATCGCGAATTTTCCAGATGTGCCATTGTGTTGGGTTTTTGCACGACATCTAAAACGGAAATATTCATAAAACTGTAAGTAAAACTACTTCTTATTTAAGATATCATTGTTCCAAATTGTTTTTAAAATAAATACTTCAGGATATAATAGATGGTATATAAATAAACGTCAAATTTCAAGGAGAATACCGTTTACCTAAATTTCGTTTTTAATTAGGCTTTTATTAAAACGTTTTAGAGAGAAAGGATGCCGAACCGATGAAACAAAAGCGACATTTCATTGTTCATCTTAAAGCTTAAGATATTGTGCTCGGCATTACCATGGTTATGTAGTTATCACTTATCAGAATTCAATAATAAAGACCAGAAACGTAGACTCATGAATATTCAAAAATATATATCGCTGGCTTGGCAGACTTCGAGGCCAGATCGGGCGAAGAGCCTTGCAAATCTGAAAGCCACCGCGCGCAGTGGTCTTTGTTGAAAAGTATTCATGGTATTTGCCACCAGTACAGGCCGTTATCACGCGTCTAACCAGGAGTTGGGCCGAGTCGTTCATCCTTGTGAGTAGGATCCGTGGTGTTAGATCCCGTACGCTCGTATCGATAGCATTTTAATAGTTTTTTTTAATTCAGTATAGATGCGTATATAGCTGCAACACTAACATACATGTACATGCGTAACTCCATCAGAAAGATAAGATTGTGTTTATGTACATATTACGACCCACCAATGGTGTCTGCATTCATGTGACTCTGCATGCACTTGCAACAGTCCTGAGTCCTCCAAATTTAATATGCTTTTCCACCCCCTAGGGAGTTAGGGTTAGTGTACTGGGCATCGCAAAGAACGGAACACAAGTTGTGCACCTAGGCAGAGGGTTAACAATAAAAGGGCCCGGAGGTAAGGCTTTCACACAGCTATCCATTGCTGAACATAGCATTAATAAGAATCGACACTTTGTGTTCCCTTGTAAACCGGACAATAGTTACGGGAGGGAACGACAAAAATAACTTTTATCTCAACCTCGTCCCCAGTGCTTACTTTATTTCCAACCGCGTTTCCAATAGTAAACCCTGGATAGGAAACTTTCTTCTTGTATCCTGATTGGATACCGCAATTGGCTAGTAATGGATTTTTATCGTGTACTTGGTGCTATATATTCACAACGTGCAGTACGTGTTTTCGCGATCATTCGTCCACGCCTTCTCGAAAATACTAATTTCCTTTCCAATTTGCTCATATTAATATGAAATATGATACTGCATGTTGTCTTGATAAGATCGTAACAGTTTGATTTCAAAAATCGTGTTTTCGTAACTCACGCCGTGCTCGCGCTGCTACGAATTGACTCTGTTTTTACCCCAGACACCGCATACAAAAACAAACGCTAATGTGTAACGCATATCCAGGCACCAGACTGTTCCTCATTTGCATACGTCTGCAAAAATCTTGCACATGCAAATGATCCAATACCAGGGTGAGAGAGCAGGTAGTGGTGGGCGCGTACTGCTCGACACCCTGGGGACGAGGTTGCTTTTATCTAGCTGCGGCCTTGAAACTATCCATACAGGCCTTCTGAAACGATGTGCTAAATGAACTTGCACAATCATCGCTTGCATTATCAACAGATCATGATTTTCAAATGGAATCTACCCTGACAGCCTAAAATGTGTACACACTTCTGAAAAATTCCAACTTGGACTCTGAGAACTTTAAGAATTACTGTCCTTTGGCCAACGGTTGAGCGTGCAACTGTCTGTCAAATTCAGCACTACGCATGTCACCCAATTATATACGATTATCAGTCTGATCTAAATCGAGAAGCCTGATTGAGTAAAATTAAAGCGTGGTCTGCTGTAAACGGTATGAAAACACAATTTTTTAACGCATATGCAAAACAAAAATCAACACAGTGGCCAAATCTGGCCATAATTATTAGAATTATAATTTATGCCATTAACTTTTTTTTACTGGCTTTCCCATTTTTTTAACTGATGCATCATGTACACAAGAATAATTGAAAAAAAAATGAATTAATAATGGTGGAGGGATGGCTTTGAAATGCGATTTGTTTATGGAAAACCCAATCTGCCGTTATACATGTTGCTTCGTACTGTCGTGCGACAGCACGAAACAAATTATGAGTCGTTAAACAGGGGCGGATCTAGCTTTCAGGAGGGGGATATGAAGGCGGGTGATCGATTGAAGGCGTATCGAAGGCACACCTGCTAAGGGGCTCGGGGTATGAATTAAGGTCCGAAAATGTTTGATATAAATATACGATGTTCCTATACAGCATTCTGAGGCAATTTTGAGAATAAATTAAGTGACTTTAGCATTCTATTTTCCTATTATCATATATTAGTCAGCAGCTGAACGTGTGGTTAAATCTCCCCCCTCCCCCGGGCCCCCGGTCCGTCACTGTTAAAGAGGAGACTATAAATGACACAGGCAGTAGGACTATCTTTGCAGTTGCACAACATCGTACGCAGGCGCGGCCTATGCTATAAAACAGTGGTAACATTCTTCGATAAAAGATATCTAGATGG
The DNA here is from genome assembly GCA_029964075.1 of Patiria pectinifera. Classification (NCBI taxonomy): domain Eukaryota; kingdom Metazoa; phylum Echinodermata; class Asteroidea; order Valvatida; family Asterinidae; genus Patiria; species Patiria pectinifera. The sequence continues at coordinate 2,038,132 of CM057130.1, read as the reverse complement.
ACTCCAACTAACGGCTGTTTTTATACTTCAGGCTCAGTGCATACATCCACGCTCAGTGTTGTCAGTTATGGGTATATAATTGCATTGCCATTCTAAACTTACACCGTCTGAAATAAACCTAACCCAAAAAGCATTCAACCAACCAACGACTCATCATAAACAGATCAACAGATCATTTTCAAATGGAATCTACCCTGACAGCCTAAAATGTGCACACACTTCTGAAAAATTCCAACTAGTGGACTCTGAGAACTTTAAGAATTACTGTCCCGGGGCCAACGGTTGAGCGTGCAACTGTCTGTCAAATTCAGCACTACACATGTCACCCAATTATACGATTATCAGTCTGATCTAAACTAAGAAGCCTGATTGAGTAAAATTAAAGCGTGGTCTGCTGTAAACGGTATGAAACTGAACGAGGAAAAGACCGAAGTGCTCCATATGTCCTCCCGTTACAGAGACAAACAAAATTCCACCCACCACCATCGACAATTCTTCTCCTCAACCAATTCAAATTGCACGAAATCTTGGTGTAATCATTGATGAACATGTAACTATGGAAAAGCACATCAATAACGTGTCGTGCTTCTTCTTTTGGCCAGAGTTTTAATGACTCGAGTCAATGACTCGACTTGAGTCTGACTCGAGTCACAATTTTTTAACGTATATGCAAAACAAAAATCAACACAGCGGCCAAATCTGGCCATAATTATTAGAATTATAATTTATGCCATTAACTTTTTATTACTGGTTTTCCCATTTTTTTATACTGATGCATCATGTACACAAGAATAATTGAAAAAAAAATGAATCAATAATGGTGGAGGGATGGCTTTGAAATGCGATTTGTTTATAGAGAACCCAATCTGCCGTTATACATGTTGCTTCGTACTGTCGTGCGACAGCACGAAACAAATTATGAGTCGTTAAACAGGGGCGGATCTAGCTTTCAGGAGGGGGATATGAAGGCGGGTGATTGATTGAAGGCGTATCGAAGGCACACATGCTAAGGGGCTCGGGGTATGAAGGTCCGAAAATGTTTGATATAAATAAACGATTTTCCTATACAGCATTCTGAGGCAATTTTGAGAATAAATTAAGTGACTTTAGCATTCTGTTTTCCTATTATCATATAATTAGTCAGCAGCTGAACGTGTTGTTGCACCCCCCCCCCCCGGGCCCCCGGTCCGTCACTGTTAAAGAGGAGACTATAAATGACAGAGGCAGTAGGACTATCTTTGCAGTTGCACAACATCGTACGCAGGCGCGGCCTACGCTATAAAACAGTGGTAACATTCTTCTATAAAAGATATAGATGGACTCCAACTTATTAAAACGGCTGTTTTTATACTTTCAGGCTCAGTGCATACATCCACGCTCGGTGTTGTCAGTTATGGGTATATAAGTGCATTGCCATTCTAAACTTACACCGTCTGAAAGAAACCTAACCCGAAAAGCATTCAAACCAACCAACGACTCATCATAAAGTGAATTACCACAGTCCTAGACTGTGGCCACCAAAATTATTGTTCATGTATATACTTATGTTCTGTCGTGTTTAAGTCAAGTTTCTTAAAAAAAAAAAAAAAAGATGCGGAGTTTGTTTTAACATGACGACGGTTTCTCCTTGTTGTGAATGGGATGTAGGAAAACAAGCTGGAAATCAAAACAGCCGAATAGAAGGTGGACAATGTGATTATAATGGTTGGCCTATACTGCATATATTTTTCAACGAATAGTAGGCTTACTATATATCTTTTTTAAGTCTGCAAATTTACAGTACCAGTTTTGAAAGCGTCATCATTCACACATTATCCTTATTGTTGAAAGTGTCCCTCGTCTGCTATCCGGTTCGTAAGTGACTTCGTCATACACGCGCACGCACCACTGATTACGAGCGCCCATTGGATGAACACTCAAGTTGCGTTAACTTCCGGTTCCATTAGTGCCATGCTACACCATGTACAGTAAGTTGAGATGACGTCACACTTACGAACCGGATACACTCCAATACGAGTGTCGATCCCTGCATGCAGGCTTGGGTTAGTGTGCCCAGTGTATTTGCACGCCCACTCATATTCAATAAAGTGCATTCTATGACGGGACCTTTCAATTCTTTCGTGAACACCGAGCATTGACTAGTTCTTCACGGGTCACGGAGCTAGGCACAACAAAGGTATTGAAAATGCGATGAAGTGTGTCTCATTTGAGTTAGGAAATCAAGCGAAACGTAAATTGAGAAGACCGGCACTCACTATTATGAGCGAAGCAATAACTATAGGTTTTCCCGTCCAATTTTGCAAAAATAGCATTCGATTTCATCATGATAGTGGCCAATTTGAAGCGAAGTAGCGCCCTGTCGTCATTCATGTGGTTCGTATTAGATTTCAGATGTTCAAATTCGTTTTAAGACAGGCTGACATTTTCATGTTTAACATATCCTAAATTGAAGTTATGTCATTCGGTTTTAAGTGATCATTCAATTTAGCAGTCGGTTTGGAAGAGTTATTTGCATGAGATTCTCATTTTCGTTTTCATTTCCACACATTCTATTTAGCACTTTTTGCATTCAAAATGAAAGTAAACGAAGGTATACGATGCGAGTCTTTTAATTTCTTTCACCTTTTGATTATTTCTGCTTCATGTCATGGTCCACTTTTGTGTTTCTGGCCCCTCCTCTTGGCAGGTTTTCCCGTCTCAGACCTACGCGGCTACAATCGACCTGTAGCAGTAGATTTATGCCAAGATTGTCTGCAAGTTCAAGATAGTCTTGGGCATTGCCATCGAAAGCTTCGATCAAATGACCACGGTCTACATTTGAAATTCTAATGTAACGCCCATGAGCTGGAATATTGATATTTCTAGTGCCTCAATTTAACAGTTTGCATGGCGATCGGAGTGGCAGAGTCTTGTCGGAGTCAGGTTTTTATATCTATATTTCCAAATTGTAACAAAAACACTCCATCTTATTCTAACAAACAACGGAACGACATGGACCTACTTCGAATTGCTTACTTTGCACATATGCTTGCTTCATTCGAATGACCAAACTTACACAGCTTGAAGCTCCGGCGAATTTGGATGCTCGTTTGTGCAATTTTAATTTGAATGCCCTATTTTTGAAATTGCATGATTTAAATGTGAAATCGCATGCTTCTAATGTGAAATTGATTGGTGTTTTCAGGTAATTGAATGTTGATCTCAACGTGCATTCAAATTCGTGCGAAAATGGGTGATTGGTCGCCAATTTGGCCGCCAAATCTGATAACTTGGCCGGGAAAACCTATATTATTCGTTGTATCTGCAACCATGACGGGAAAGATTCCCATATCTGGACATCACCTGTCACCCTGTGCACAAACCCTATGAGACTGGTCTGAAAACATTAATTTTAAGTGTTTTCTCAGTAAATACTTCGATATTTATACCCTTCCAATTTTGACTTTTTTATGACATTGTTATCACCTTCTGATGGCTGATCCCTGAATGGAAAAATTAGTGATGACCAGATATGTGAATCTTTCCTAATGTTGCCGTAGTCCCAATCCACAAAATAATGTATGGTATATCAACACATCAGAAAGTAATGTGTGAGTTTCATAGGGAATATAATTGGTATGGTCGTGGCAAGTATAATATTTGACAAATAAAACAACCAAAAATTAATGATGGTATACATGTATAGCCTACAGGGGCCTATGTTTCGGTTTAGTATTTTGTCATTGCCCGACATATTACTTGGATGGATTGGTCTTCAGAATCCCCTTGTTTAAATTTTACAGTCAGAGGTATGGAGCCTCAGGGGGAAAAATTTCATACTGGGCCACCACTCCGAGCTCCCGCACAAAGTCTGTGGGTCACGACAGAACATATTTAAGTATTATCAAAGAATTTTTGCACTCCTTAAACAGTGTTTCTTCATCAGAGTTACAACTGTTGGTACTTTTCTGGTCATAGTAAGAAACAGCTAGACGGGGCTCTGGAGTGCTCTGAAACGTGCAAAACCAAATCAGGCCCACTTTACTCACACTTTTGCCAGCAAGTTTCTCCAAAAATTCCACTGGGGCAAAGAAAAGGTCCTCAGTATTTCACCAACCAAGTTTGCAGACTCAATTCAGGAGACATTTCTTCAATATTTTGCACATGAGAGGAAGTCAAGTGATTTCAAAATGGGGCTAAATACTAGACTGGTACATGTCCAACCATGGTCCAACTATTTGAAAAGACTGACCTCTTCACTCAGTGTCAATAGTCTGGTGGCTTGACTATGGAGAAATGTGTAGTAAATTGGCATGGTTGATTGATGCAGTACTGAAGCTGTGTTGGACTGGTTGTTTTAGGGGCCAGTCTATTTTCTTTTTGCATGTTTTCAGTACCTTAAGTTTTGGGACTCTCATCCACATTATTGAGAGTCCCAAATTTTCGGACTAATTAAGGAATATGAGTGGTGGCTCAGTATGGATTTTTTTCCGTACTGAAATGCCACCGGACAACGGAAGGGTCAATTTTCTAAAAAAAAAGTACCTTAAGTTTTTTATTTGGGACTCTCATCCACAGTATTGAGAGTCCCAAATTTTCGGACTAATTAAGGAATATGAGTGGTGGCTCAGTATGGATTTTTTTCCGTACTGAAATGCCACCGGACAACGGAAGGGTCAATTTTCTAAAAAAAAGTTGGGCATGTACTACCACTATAGTCTACTTTTATTTTATTTTTTTGTAGGCTTCAAATTGAAATCACAAATTGGCATCGCTCTCAGCTCCCAGGCATGTCAGGATGCAAACATGTTAAAGAAAAGTCTCCTGTAATATATTGAACCGAGACCTCAAACGTTGCTGGTGAAATACTAAGGACCTAGTCTTCACCCCATAAAAAAATTGGAGAAATTTGTTAGCTATAAAAACTAAAGAGCGAGTAAAGTTGGCCTGATTTTGTTTTGCATGCTTTTCTGCACTCGAGGTCCCAGAGACCAGTCTGCGTTTGTTCAACTACACACGACAACGAGGGACGTACATGTATCATGGAGGTAGGAATATGCACCTGTTTATGAATATGCACCTGTTGTTTAACACCACTGATAAACTCACCTCGTACAGCATGGAGCTATTAAATAGAGGTAGACCTTCCGTTACGCACTCGGCGGATCCATTTGATAGTTGATGTGATCTGTAGGTACTACTAGTCTCGCACTGCTGCTCGTCATAGGCCTCTACACAATTACGTCGTATAAACCATGGAGCTATAGCTCCATGTATAAACACAGAACAGGTAAAGGCCTTCACCAGTATCAGTGGAGGGTGTCGTTAACGCGTTGTACTTGTACAATTGTGCAGGATAAGAATCATAAACGCGCCACTGAGCAACAAAAGAGGTCGCACTCAGTATATGGTTGTTATACAAATATTGAGTGGCTCAGCAGCAGGCGCGGTTCTACTAGGGGGGGGGGGGGCTGGGGGGGCTGTAGCCGCCCCCCCCCCCAATTTTGTCTAGCCCCCCCAAAATAAATTCCTTTAAAAAAATTGCATTAGCAAAAAGAAGGATTGTGATGTACATGCGAACGGTCTCCCCTAAAGAAGAAATAGCCGTGACAAGGGTGCATTAGTTAATATAGTGTGAATGATTTTAGGATTTTATTGGCGTTCCCCATTGAAAATATGGCATGAGCACCCCCCCCCGGAGGCCTAAGTGTCTGGAAAAAATAACCGGTCTACATTTCAGCACGCCTCCCTGAACAAATTCTGGATCCACCGTGCAAGCCCCCCCCCCCCAAAAAAAAATATTGGTTCTAGAACCGCGCCTGGCTCAGCGTAGTCTGGTTCCCTAGACCTGACAATTATTCCCGGCGCTCAAATTGAGGGTCAGGCAGCCTCCGTGGCTAAAAATAAACATGACGACATTGACGGCCCTTTTTCAAAGCTCGGCTTCGATCGTTTCCGATTTCGCTTTATCACTTATAGCTTTTAATGTTCTGATCAAATTTGTAAATAAATCACTTACTTCTTAATATCATGATTTCTGTAAAATCACATTAACTAAGGCACCCAAAAAAGTCCCACATAGCACTGTTAGCAGGCGGAGCCGATAAAGACCGAGTTTTGGAAAATCTCGGTAACGATCGTCAAATTCAAAATAGTACATGATGCAGCAAAAAGTTCGCCCATACGATTCGAGTATACTTGATGTACAAAATCGTCGTTGAATTTCAAGTTTTCTTAATGAAAGCAATGAATATTAATTACCAAGTCATTTTGAAAAGTTTTTAATAAGCAATTAGCAGTTAATTAAACACTCGGAAATACTCGGGCGCTATCTGATTGTCGACGAAATGAACTCGGCAAACTTCGGACATTTTCGGAAAATGGAGGAATTCCTCCCGTTTTAGTCACGTGACGTAAATTGTAATACAAAGTATTGCCGGAGGCTACCTGGCCTCAACCCCCGTCCCCAGGATGTCGAACAGTACGCGCCAATCACTACCTGCTCTCTCACCCTGGTATTGGATCATTTGCATGTGCAAGATTTTTGAACACGTATGCAAATGAGGAATAGTCTGGTGCCTGGATATGCATTACATTAGCGTTTGTTTTGTACGCGGTGTCTAGGGTAAAAACAGAGTCAATTCGTCGCAGCGCGAGCATGGCGTGAGTTACGAAAACACGATTTATTTAATTAAACTGTTACGATCTTATCGAGACAACATGCAGCAGGGGCGTCAATCGCATCTCAAAAGTGGGGGGCGGGGGGGGGACAAACCTTCATCAGAAATAATGCGAGCGCGAAGTGCGAAGCCCTTACAGCGTGGGGTTCGGGCCCGCTTAAGGGCTTCTAGATGCTCATGTGGTGTGATCTGAGGCAATTTCTGACCACTTTAACCAATATTTTCTGAGCAAAAGATAATGATTTACATATCATTTTCGAGGTTGAAGTCATTGAATAAGCTATTATATTCTCAGCTAAAGGCGTGGGGTTCGGGGCCCGCTTAAGGGCCCCGAAAAAAAATTGATTCTAGATGCTCTGAGGTGCGATCTGAGGCAATTTCTGACCACTTTAAGCAATATTTTCCCAGCAAAAGATAATAATTTAAAAATCATTTTCGAGGTTGAAGTCATTGAATAAGCTATTATATTATAAGCTTAGCTTTAGCTTATATTATAAGCTAAAGGTGTGGGGTTCGGGGCCTGAGGGCCCCGAAAATTTTTGGATTCTAAATGCTCTGTTGTGCGATCTGAGGCAATTTCTGATCACTTTAACCAATATTTTCTTAGCAAAAGATACAATGTAGTACATCATAGGGCCCTGTAAATGAGGCACGAGTTCAAAAATCTGGGGGGGGGGCATTTGATATTGTGTCCCCCACCCTTCAAAAAGTGGGGGCGGGACATGTCCCCCTGTCCTGTCCCCCCCCCCCGTATTGACGCCCATGACATGCAATATCATATTTCATATTACTATGAACAAATTGGAAATCGCGAACAATCGCGAAAACACGTACTGCACGTGGAGAATAATAACACCAAGTACACGATAAAAATCCATTACTAACCAATTGCGGTATCGAATCAGGATACAGGAAGAAAGTTTCCAATCCAGGGGCTTACTATTGGAAACGACGTTGGAAATAAAGTAAGCACTGGGGACGAGGTTGACCTGACCTAAGATTTATCATGTTTGCCGAATTAATTTCGTCGACAGTCGGATAGCGCCCGAGTATTTCCGAGTATAATATAGGTTTTATTAACTGCTAATTGTTTATTACAACTTTTAAAAACGAGATGATAATTAATATTTATTGCTTTTAGTTTTGATGGGCCTGAGCGTGTACGTGTACACGATTTTGTGACGAGCAAACGTCCAAAACATTATGTCAGGGCCAAATTTTGACGATTTACTTTTGATGAAGAACTTTTCCCACTGAAAAATTAAATCCATCCAAAGTAATAAACATAATTTACCATTTATATATTTGTGGAGAAATTTAGAAATGGAGTTAAAGGGATCATTTCGGGTGGAAGTTATCAATTACACTCATTTTACGTGGCGGTCCGTCGGCAAATTTCATGATGCACCCCCCCCCCCCTTCAAAATGGTATATATAGCAACGTACACCCGTGATGGGAAAGTGCTACATGTAGAACTTAAACCAAAAATAGGGGGCACCATTTGGGTTTCTTTTTTTTCACTTACCATGTACGCTGTATTTGACATTAATATCAGGTTGTAAAAAGAAAATAAATATTTCGGTTGTTTTGTTTTTATTTCACACACATGGACATGCTGAAACTCCGACGGATGACTTGGTGCCCGTCACCAAATGAGGGCGCTTTTTCCAATCGTTTGCACTGTAAATTAGGGAAGAAGTCACAGTCATGAGAGGACTAATTCATTTTATACCAAAGCATGCAGGGGTCTAAATTATTCAAACATTGAAACACATAGGTTGGGGTTCACACTACCGTATACTACAGCCTCTAGTAACATTTTACAAAACAGATAAATATCAAAGGATTCTTTGAAAACTCCAGGTATTTCAGGTAAATATAAAAACTTCAAATACATATATAATAAAAACATATAAAGTAAGAGTGGGTATCGCTTCAAAATACATGTACATGTACAGACTGGAATGTATGAATAAAACATTAATATTCCCGGACTAACATATGCTAAGTCCGTGCAATTTTCGAATTTCTTTGCCTTAGGAAATGGTTGTGCTATAGCACCAATCCAGTGAGCAGTTTGCAGCAGCTTCATTCATTTTCAAAAACAGATTATATTTGATGATTATAGTTTAGCAATACAAAACGTATTTATTTTGGGTAAACATCGAGCACAAAATTAAAAAAACTAGGAACTGGGAGCCAGTCTACTCCAACAGAGGCTCATCTTGTGCGAAACGGAATGCAACCCAAATAAATGAGTTTGAAATTTGTTGAAAATTGGTTCGGACTATAGAATTAAAATTGTTTAAGAGCGCGGAGAGTACATCTCTAATTGTTCAAGACCATTAAAAAAAAATACCGGTTCAACAACTATTCATGTTGAATTAACAAAATATTCTTGATCCTCGTAATTATGGCGGCTTCTGGTGATGAAGCGATGTACAGAAATGCGCTTTGAAGTCCCACGAATATATACTGGATTCTGTCAACCAAGTGGAGCAGCTAACAGCCGTGGTTTCATTACGCACTTCAATCTGCTGTAAATCCTTGTGCATTTTGCGCTCCGTCGAGCTTCTTCGAAGGAACGGGGTTGAAAAACAGATCCGTTGCAAACTATGAGGCAGTGTCAGATGAAGATGGGACAGGACATGCTGAATACATCTGTGTAAAAGGAAGAGAAGACAAAAAATAATGAAAATGAATGTTCGAACAATGGGGACCAATCAGACGGCCGCTTGAGGGCAGTAGCAGAGGGATTCCGCCATCCTGGCAACATTAATCTATGCACATGTATTGCATAGGTAGAGGATAACGAGCGTAGGAGAATACGCAACTCCGTAGGCTATAACCAAAGAGCAAGGAATCATCCATGTGGAGAGCTGTGGTCCAATGGGTACGGTGTTCGTCTCATGTGCCGTGGTACGTGGGTTTGAATTCTGACCGGGAACATTGTGCTTGTGTTCTTGGGCAAGACACTTTACGACTATTACCTCTCCACCCAATGGGTGCATGTGAAGGTAGAGATCAAGATGCGCTTCTCTCGAGCTGCTGCAAAAAAAGGTCTTAGGACTAGACGAACAAGGGTAATAATTGTGAAGCGCTTTGAGACCTTTGTATAAAGCGCTATAACAAGCACCAAATTGTTAATATTACTATAACGAGTGACTAATTGTAAGTTCTTTACATTTGTCCACAGAATCACAACATTTAACACCTCATAATGAACGATGGCTATTCAGATTACGGCATTCTATAAGTAGTGCTGTAGGGCGGGGTAGGTAGTGCCCCGCCCCTTTGTTGTACACGTTCTATGGGGATTGGGGGGGGGCGGTGCGAGGAGGGAATGAGGAGGGATTTTGAGGAGGGAATGAGGAGGGATTTTGTGGACAGTAAAAAGATAAGATGATTACCGGATGTATTGATTAGGGATTACGTATGAGTTTGCTTGACATTTGTATGAATGGTATAGGTTTAAGACGGCGGTCAGAACAATAGGCCCATTATGCTTAGCAAAACAACATTAATTAGAATACCCTACATGCTTATTAAACTCCACTGCATTTTAGGCTTACTGTACGTTTAAATGATAACATAATTCATTGTTGGTTTTGGGACAAGACGTTTTGTAACGACACCCAAGGGCGGATCCAGGGGGAGGGGGGACCAAAGGGGGCCATGACGTCGCAATAAGCTGAAGAGCTTGCTATAATTATTGCGCATGGGATGCACATCTAAAAGCCTCTGGGACCATCGCTTGCAATAAATGCATCGGATCGGTTCGTTAAGCAAACGACTCAGGTAAGCTGACAAAAGGGATAATCTCTGTGAACATCGATGGTATCCCAGCCGTGAATGGATTTAGTGTTAATGTCTATCGCACTTGCTGGTAAGTTGTGTGCACTTTCTATGAGCATTGTACTGTTGAGGGATGTATAGGTCCACAAGGGTAGTCAACAGATAAAGTAAATTATAGGGAATAGATATTAAGGGAATTAAAAGGAAAACAATTCACACTGTATATTTCAATGATTATGTAAGAATTTAATCATCATTATAATGCATACACGTCCGTTATTATTATGCCTACTCTAGTTTTCAAAAATAAACTGCCCGCTTTAAAATATCAGACCTGTATCTAATATTGTCTATTGTACCTGGCATACACTGGTTTACAATACCCTGTCTGTTAAAAGCTATACAGAACTCACAAAAGTTTAAATCCCCTTGCATGGGCATGCTCTTCTTCTAAGCAATTCAATCGTCAACGTGCTTAAACATAATACATGTAGTATGAACTTATTCCTCCATGGTATGAAATAGCAATAAAGAATGGATCCAAAGAGTGACTAATGAGGTGGCTATTTTATATATTATTTTCTTTTCTACAAGACACTTCTAGATTAGTTTTAAAATGACAATTTTTTTTTTTTTACTACATGTATTAGTCTTTAATCATCACAGTCTTCAGCTTCATCTTCATCCTGTTGGAACAGGCTGTCAAATGTGTTACGGTGTTTAGACATTACTGCTCAGGGCCTTGTTCACTTCCATGCCTGTATTCAATTTTCTTGGATATGAAACACTCACAGTGTGCAATCAACGAGAGACATTTGCCCCACGGCCTCGCGAGGCAGAAAACTCAGCAGAAATTCACCGCACACGCGTGATATCTTGTGAGCTACGTCCTGAGCAGACGACCTCGAATGACTTTTTGCTCAGCACCTAGCTCTCGTGTGCGTCGGTCTTTTATATCTGTTCATGTAACATCGGTTAATTTAATCGACAATTATAAATGCCTCTTTGTGAAGACCGATTCACATCTTGTGATATCAGATGGGACTTCCCTCATTGACATTTTCTGTCTCTTTCACTGCTCTCTGGCAAGGTATGGTCGGAAATTAGAACGTCGTTGATGAATTAAAATACTTCGAATGTTTGTTCCGGCAATGCATATTTCATGTAATTGCTTTTCGTTTTAGAACACTTAGACAATGGATATCAAAGATTCGGGAGGAAGTTCTAAACGCAGCAACACAAAGAGAGGAAGGAGTATTGACGCAGAGATTGAAGTACATTTCAATCACATTAATGTAGAAAGTAATGAATGTTCCAACATATTTAACTAATCAATTCGTACTGTTTACTTGCAAATTCTTCGCTGCTGTGACAGGAATACACGACAACGCCGGACAGGTGGATCACGCGCATGCGTTATACTGGCCTTATATCACTCCCATCACCTTTTTAAAGCGTTCAGTTGCACGCTCGGCAGTGACTTCACCGAGAAATCACTTGGCAATGCGTAGTTCCGCATTTAGTGGAAGTTTGTGGCCGTATTTTCGCTAATTCTCCCGCAAGAAAATGATCTTCTGAATAGACGTTTAGACGAAATTATGATCCAAGAGGTGAGTAATTTAAAGCCATGGGAATCTATACTTTTCACTGGAATGTGTGGTTTTTTTACGGAGTTTAACTTTAATGACACAACCAAAACTTCTTTAAAGCCCAAATTATTTTTGAGTGGTTTGGTTTGGTTTGGTGTGGTATGATTTCTCTCTAGGTTTACTTCGTGATTTCTTTCCTAATCATTTAACGAAATTTTGAGGAATTTATGTAGCCTACACGATTAAAACAATCTGATATAATGGATGCAGGTAAAAGCAAGGGCTTGTTACAGGGACCGGTACCCCGTGAGGAATGAATTAAACTAAGTATAGGTTTTTTCCGGCTGTTTTAAAAAAAAAAGTTTATCTTTCAAATTCACCGATTCTTATGATCAAATTCGTCCAGCGAAATCGATTATGTGTGTTTCCAATAATTAATTTTATACTTCATCATAAAATTGCAAATGCAGTTCAAGCAAATTCAAACCATGAGCACACATATTGGTCAAGGAGTTTTCGCTTTCGTGTCATCTACGCCGAACCGTGTCATTCAGTAAACAATTTCGTCCGATGCAACACAATTTAATCAAAAAATGTGTTCAATTTCGTCATACTTCATTGTGACATCTCAAGGCATATAGGTCGGTGGCATATAGGCCTTGTTTCTTCATCAATTTATTTTTCTTTTGATTTTATCTTCTTAAGGCTAGACTCAGTTTTAGAAATATACAAGGGGGATGAAGGGTCATCGTATTGTTTTTAATGTTTTTTTCTTGAATTTTAACCTTTTCATTTGGTTTGAAGGTTTTCCCAGCTATTATTTTAAAACATTTTCCGTTCGGATTCACCGATTCTTATATTCCAATTCGTCCAGCAACATCGATTTAGTGCACTTCCAATGTTTAATTTCGTCTTTTGTCAGACAATTTCAAATTAAGTCCAAACAAATTCAAACAATGAGCACACTTTTTTCGACCCCGAGTATTCGATTTCGTCTCGTCTACCCCAAATCGTGTTATTCAGAAATCAAATTCGTCTAATTGATTCATATAAGACGAATTTGATCTCTGAATGCTGCCATTCGGTAACAGCTTATAGACGAATGTCATCTGCAATGATGAATATTATCGACCCGGTGACTAAAAGACGGTGACCAAACCTTATAATTGAATGGTAAATCACTAAATTGGTTTGTGTGACATTTTTCGTGGACGAAATTAAATGATAGAATTGGTGAATTTGAGCGAAAAATCTCTTAAAATAGCAGGGAAACCTATATCAATTTAAATTTAATTTAAGTTTGATGGTTTTTGGTAATGTTTACAATTTTTGTTCAATGTTCTTTTAGTTCAGCGTACCTACTAATTGGTCTGATAACATCATGCGAACGAATGTGCCGACTTGTGCTTAAGATACAAAGAAAATGCTCAAGCACACACCAGACTAATTTACTTAACAAAATAGACTAAAGTGAATGATATAAGACGAATTCGATCTCTGAATGCTGTCATTCCGCAATAGCTGAGACGAATTTAATCTGTAGTGACGAATATTCTTAACCAAGTACTTAAATAGGTAGACCAAACTTTGTAATTGAATGACACAGAAATGGTTTGATTTTGCTAAATATAGGTTTTCCCGGTTATTTTAACACTTGTATCACACAAATTCCTTTTATCGATACTCTAATTTCGTTCCCGAACATCTCCAAGGTCAATTCTCAATTTGAATTTCAGAAAGCCACCACTAGATTTCATTTAAGATTCACTATAATTTAAATTTTTAGCTTACCGATTCGTCTTAAATTTGTAAAAGTTGTCTTGTGTAGCAATCGGTGTTGAATTGAAAAAGCAAATTCATTTTTTGTCATTGCAATTAATGTTGTTGTCATTACATTTCGTTTCTGCAGACTTAAATCGATGAGAAAAAAATGCCCAATCTTTAGACTTATTTAAAGAATTGTGCGTATTAAAACAATGATAATTTCAATAAATAAAGTAGTTAGCTGTAAGATTTGAATTTTTATTTCCGTTTTTCAAAATTAACATTAAAGTCAGGAATAGACATTTCACAACGTGCACTTTACTTATGAAATGGACACTAAGCATTAAGGTCAAACACCTCCTTAATGTTGCTCTTTGATAGACATACCTTATTTCTGTTGTTTTATTCATATATCAAAGAGCAACATAAATATAAGGTGTTTGATCTTAATGCTTAATTTCCATGTGCTAAACAAAGAGCATATTTTGAAGGTTCTACCCTTTGACCTATAGTCATGAAATTTCTTGGGTATGTTAATGAAGAGTTGCTCTATGCATGTATCGAGTTTCAAAATTTTTCGTCACTCGATGGCCAAGATCTTAGGGGGGGCGGAATCCGCCCCTCCACCCCCCCCCCCCCCGGCTGAAAGCTGGTCAAAATAACCCGGCCCTTATAGGGTTAAGCGGCCCGACAAAAAGAGGGATGTGCATAATGTTAGATTAGGCTACCTTTTTAAGATGACTAAAGGAAGAAATTGTTACATAAAATCAACTCGGTCATTTAAAGAAGTCGAAGAGATTGTTAACATATCCAACCGCCACGTTCCCAAAATTTAATTGACCGAAGCATTTAAATAAAAAAAACGAATTTGCTTTTTCAATTCAACACCAATCTCCACATTAGACAAATTTGAAGTTCCCGAAACTTGGACCAATCAGAATGCTACAATCGTGAATTAAACTGGACCGAAATATCAAATCTATCTGTGTAAATTCGAAATCGGAATTAACGATGGAGCCCAACAGCGTGGCGTTCTGGGACTAAATTACAGTATCTTTCCTTTCCTTATAATTTCGGGATTTTTTGTGGGGGATGCACCTTAGGGCACTTAGGGAACTTGTTGGGGGTTAACCCGTGTCGTCCCGGATGAAAACCGAATCGAGGACTCCTCGGTTGGAAAGCGTGTTACTTAACCAATAAGAGCTGTTGCGAAAAAGTCAGAGTACAAGCAAAGGAAAATTGAAGTGGAACAAAAGAAAATCCTCGATTTACACCATAAACAAACGTCTGTGTGCTTGTGAGTATGTAAACACCGGCAATCGTGGACGTAGGACAAAAGAATTGGGGCGCAAACAATACGTCCACGATTGACCGAACGTCCATGATCTCAAATCGTGCACGAAACCAATGAGAGCTGTCGCTAAAAAGTACAAACAAAGGAAAGAGGATTAGGGACAATGGGGCTCCCACGATTGCCGGCATTTACACACGTGGGTGTGTAAATGTGTGTGTGTGATCTTAATCTAAATTGCAAATTAAATCATGCGTAATGAACAAAAAAACACATCACGGTGTAAAAAAAAAACCGATTCACTTCGATTAAATTCCTTCTTCGTTTGGCTATCACCGTCATTGTACTTTTTCGTTTTTTTCAGGAGAGGTAACAGCCGAGACGGAGACAGTGATCGAAGATTGATATCGCACTTTTCCAACTCCGCTGCCCTTGATAATTATTTCTATCGAATCCCGGTCTCCACTCGGTCACACAGGTTATTTTAGTAGAACTGATTTTCCGTTTACTTGTGATTGATTCTTCACTGTTACTGCTTTCATAGGTTAAAAAAAAACTGGCTTTGTTAAAGAACGTCTGCTCGGGTAAACGAGACTTTTGCAGAGAAAACAGAATGGGTCCACGGTTTGTTCAATCTTCAACCGCAATTGTGTACACCTTCATTTGTATTATAAGTCTGGTAGAAGCCGTGAACGACTACTCCTTGCCTAATCGCCAGTGCTACGTTTACCGCCGGCCCGGCGATCTTATTCTAGGCGGCATGTTCACCATCGCCCGTACGTCCGAGCTCTCGTGCGACATCAATGACGACGAGATTTCACTCGGCATGTTAATGCCAGAGGCCATGGCATTCGCTATTGGCGAGATCAACAAGCGAGATGACATCTTACCAAACACCACACTAGGATACGAGATCTGGGATTCCAGTTGGAAGGAAGACATAGCCGTGGGCATAGCTTTGTCTTTTGTTAACGATTCGTCTTGCGTTAACGATGGGTTAGGGTCCATGGCAGATAAGGTAGTTGGTATCATTGGTCCTCCATCCAGCGCATATAGCGTCCTTGTAAGTAAAATCACTCAGCCTTACAAGCTTCCGGTGATATCTCACTGGGCTACTAGTAATGAGCTGTCCGACAAAATTCGCTTTCCGTACTTCCTCCGCACCGTGCCACCCGATAAGCTTCAGGCTGGTGCCATCGTGGATCTCTTACTGCGTTTCGACTGGCATTATATTGCTGTCATTTACTCGGTGGACAGCTACGGGCTTCACGGTGCCCGTCAGCTGATCACCCAAGCCGAGGAGGGCGGGGTATGCGTAGCCCTGTCGGCACCGCTGTCCGTGCTTGACACATACCGGGATTTGGAAGACCTCGTGCTGAAACTGAAGGGACTGAGTTTCGTCCGTGTCGTGGTTGTCTTCGCGGCCGGAGAAATGCCGGCCAAGTTTCTGCAGCAGGTATCAAAGACGAGCTTCCCGTACAACCTAACTTGGATCGGTAGTGACGGATGGGGTTACTCACTGACAGACAACGAGCAATTAGCAGGGCTTGTGGCAGGCAGTATATTCATCCGATTGAACAGCCCAAAGGAGCAAGCATTCGAAGAGTACCTGAACTCAGTTGATCCTAGACAGGAGAACGCTGCCGGGCAGTGGTTTACTCGGTACTGGAAGAGAATACTTGCCCCCAATTGCTCTGAGACTGCCCCCATGGAGATGTGCGCCACCCCTCTACCCGACGGCTTCTCTACCGAGTACAACACCGTAGGTCCAATAGACGCTGTGAATATATTCGCTCGGGGGCTGCACTCGCTGCTGACGGAGACCTGCTTGCAAGAAGGTTCTCAGACTAACTGCTCCCTTACCCGAGCCGAGATTAACGGGGAGGATTTAATGAGACACCTTCTGCAGGTCAATTTTATTGGAGCCACGGGTAAAGTGCACCTGAATGAAAACGGAGACCCCGAAGGTGTCTACATCCTGAAAAACCTAAGGTACAGTAACGGGAGTTACCACTTCGAAGACATTGGAACATGGGACTCTAGGAAGAAGCAGAATCGGCTTGAGTTGGATATCAAGAGAATCCAGTGGTCCGGACGGGATGCTACAGTTCCCCGGTCAACGTGTCGTCCAAAATGCTCAGTGGGGTACATTGTAGTTCCCCTGGAGCAGAAGTGCTGCTGGGGTTGCCAGAAATGTGACAACAACGCTATCGTAATAAACGAAAACGTGTGCATGGCTTGCCCTATAACCCACTGGCCGAATGATGCAATTGACACCTGTGTTCCAATCGTGCCCGCGACCACCGACCTCTCAGACCCACTTGTCACGGGTATCTTCGTTCTGGCCTGTTTCGGGTTGACCCTCTCCTGTCTAACAATGGTGGGTATGGTATATTATCGTCAGAGCCGGCTGGTGAAAGCTACTAGTAAGGAACTGAGCAGTATCAACCTTTTAGGCGTGACCACAGCTTTTCTGGCGATTATCCCACTTCTGCAACCACCGACGAGTCTCACATGCGCGGCGTCCGAAGCACTGATCTCTGTGTGCTTCACCACGACATACGCACCGACGCTGCTCAAGGTAATTCGTATCTTCCGGATCTTTAATGCTGGGAGGCGGATGGTCAGATCTCCGCGATTTGTTGGACCAAAGCAGCTGGTTGCAGTGGCTGGTATACTAATTCTGTTGCAGGTAAGAACACTGTAAAGAAAAAAAGCCATTAAATTTTACACCCAGCATTGTGAGTTACCTAAAAAAGAAAGAATTGATCTTATCAAAGAATTGATTTTTGAATTGATTCAGAAACTTTCCGAGACCTCTGTGCTCCTTCCTGTAAGAAATGTTGACCCAGTATAACTGCTGCGAGTGGCGTGGATACCGAAGAAATTCAAAGACTCCGCTTCAAAAAAGTTGTCCTGGGTTATTATGATCATTTATGATGCAGCATAGTTCATACGGACTAGTGAAGCGGTGTACTTTAGGACTTCGTCCAAGAATTTTGATTGATAGAAAGTTTATTTTAATGAATTTAAGACCTAGTTTGACGTACGACATCAGTACCGGTATGCATATTAACGTCTTTTACTGTGATACTGTACGCTTAATAAATGTTGTTTATTGGCTTGGTGTGGTTGTTTTCTTCTTTTATTTTCCTAATAGATCATCGCCGCGGTCATTGTTGGGTTCCTGGATGCTCCTCATCCAGGCCTTCTTTACACATCTCCACCTAGCGATCACATTGAGCTGTACTGCGTCTTCAGCAGGGCATTCCCGGGGTTCTGTGGCTACAATCTCATCCTCGTTCTCCTGTGCTGCTACTACGCCTTCCTGGCCCGTAAGGTCCCGGACAACTACAACGAATCCAAGTTTATTGGTGTCAGCGTCTACTCCACGCTGGTGCTGTGTCTGGCCGCTGTGCCGGTGTATACCACGGCCCTAGAAGCTCGGCAGAAGATAGCCGTCCTGGCGATGGTAGTCCTTGCTAATTCGTTCCTTACCATCTTCTTCGTCTACTTTCCCAAACTGTTCGCTGTTCGGTTCCGATCCAGCGTTCAGGTTGGGGATACCAACACCTCTGCACACGCAGTTCTGTCAATAACCTGATCCACAACGGCAACCTGTCCGATGATAACCCAGTTAATTTTCCTGTAAATTTCAGGAGTTGTCCTGTAAATTATTGAATTTCACGTTTTTGGGCAGATTAAGCAGAAAATAAATCAACAGAGGGCCTAACCTATATAAAAAAAAACATAGCAGTGCAATTCTCCCCTCCCAAATCTCAAAGGTCATAGAAACCCATACCTAAACGTCGTGAATTCAGCACATATTCTGTAAAGTTTGCATGGCTGAACATGCATCGTCGCCGACTTATTATGCGCGTTTTACAGTAATGTACCTATAAAGACAAAACCAGCACGGCAGAAATCTCAGATCCTCTTTATATAAGAACGACAACGCCAGAAGTATTTCCAATGTTGCACAAACAAACAGCAGGAAAAATGGATCAAGTTCTAAGTGAATCAAGAGGTCATTTTTTCCCCCAAATGAATACAATAATAATTCTAACGGTTACAAATGTAGCTAGAGTTCGCTGTGTCGTCGTGCTATACGGCCGACTTTGTTTCAGAGAAGTTGGGCTTTACAGCATACTGCCTAGCGATTGGGAGTGAGGCTCCTACTGGTGCCGTATTTAAACCGATGAATCGTTATCGGCATTTTGTTAAAAAGATTTCCCCACGGAATTTTGACAGCATTTGAAAATGCTAAATAACGAGGTGTAATCAAGCAAGAACAACATGATTCTTTTTTTCGGAGAGCATGACATGTGCAAAATAACTGGATTCAGTAAAATTTGCCAACTTTACTCGGGACCACTGCTTTCACACTACCAGCCCAAGAACCATTTTGTAAAATAACTGCCATTTGTCTTTTAGGTAGTCGTATAATAAAACAAGTTGGCACGTGTGACGAATGACAGTTCTCGATTAGAACTCGATTACAAACCAATCGGAAAGCAAAACACAATAACCAACTGTCGCCAGAGTGAAACCTGACGGTGTGTGTCTAATTTGATGTAATTTTCGTCCAGTGGACATCTCCACAATCACATTCTGCAAAGCATGACTGACGCTTGCACATCAGGTGCAGAAGTACAAGTCCTATATAATTAAATGAAGTGTCGACCACGTAGTTTCCTTGTTTGCGTGAGTTACTACATAATTTTACAAACTCGTGTTTCGTAAAGAAATTTCGCAGGACGTTTATTAATTGCATTTCTTACAACAAAGAACGTTTACAATGCAAGCAAACAAAAGCACAGGCCTTTGCAAAAGGACCTTTGACATTGTTTTTTTTTCTCAAGAAACTGAAGTGGCGCGCACGGCGCTATACTATTTTGACAATGCGTGTTTTATTTCTTTTGGTTTTGTTTTTGTTTTTTTTACTCTAAATGAACACCGTCTTATTACTTGTGCGTTTAGTTTAACTTTTGTTAGCTTTCTCTGTGTTTACGGCGGTCGAACAAAAGGCCTAAACAAACAATGCCGCCTAAATAGCCAGCTGCGGGGAATTTTATTTTAAATGATTTTGTCCGCTTATTTTCTGACCAAAAAAAAAAAACCCTTTGAGCATCTGTTGGCGGTGATTATAGAATAAACACAGAACACGGGAGGGCGTTATTCTTACCGTCGACATCAGACTCCTCAGAATCCAGGATGGCGGTGACGTCACCGTACACGGTCTCAGGGTCGCTACCCCTCCGCCTCCGTAGTGGCGATAACCGACTCACAATGTCCCGGATGTCCAAGTGCCCGGATTGAGTGAGAAGGTCGGTAACCTCGTCGGGCATGATAGGCGCCTTGTGCTGGTTGCTAGGCGACAGGCCGTGGACGTTGCCATAGATATCGTTTATCATTGCATAGATACGTAGAAGCTGTCGCAGTAGCAACTGGTCCTGCATTCGCATGGCCTTCTAAGAGTTAAAGAAAAACAAATCGAAACTGCAATTTTATTTTCTTTAAAAAAAAATAGAAAAATATAATTTCATTTCAGTGTACTGCAACGCCCCCCCCCAAAAAAAACCCACATTAATTAAATGAAAATAAGGAGGAGGGTGTTTATACGTTCTTGAGTATTACTATGCATGATCATCGAAACCTTCCGAATGGCAATAGGCTAATTATAACAGACCTATACACATTTCTCTTCGCATCTGTAACATAGCTGAATTAACTATCTTGTAAAATCTACAAGGTATAGCGAACACAATTTACGTAATTTCAAGAAACTGGTGAACAGTGACACCTGATCATGAATTTCAAATAACGTCTCAGTTTTGACAAAATATATGTCACTGAGATTCACCTTGTCTCGTGGAAACACTTAGAATTTGCGTTATGTCATGGGATCTTTCGTCGGCACGGAGTTATAGTCGGCATAGTGACAGGCCTCACTTCGCCCCTATACCCCATGCTTTGAGAGTACTTGAACACCCACTCGAAGCATACGCTTACGCACAAGCCTGCAGAAAAGCACACACGCGTGCGCTTCAAATGAATTTTTAAAGAGTGTAAGAAAAGAAAAAAATGTCGAATTTGCATCAACAATCTGCATCATTTGCACCTGCGTGCGCTTGAAGGTGACAAGAGAAATCGATTTCTCGAAACGCTCACCTTCGTGTCAATATGGTTTGAATGATGTTCCTTTATTAATTATGTAACACGAAGAGGTTAATTGAACAAGGTTAGCTGATTGTGAATTGAAGGTATTTGAATTTTATTCTCATGTTTTTTTTGTGTGAACGTCATGTTTGCATGCACATATTAACCTTACTTTACAATTAGCAGTGGTTTAAAATACACCGACTATTTAGCTTGAGATTCGATAAAGTTGGATAACTTCAAGTACACGCACCACGATAAATTAGTTCAGTGACAATACGTTCCCACGTTTGGTGTCATAAATGATAAATAAATATAAACAGTTGCACACAAGTGAGGATAATGTAAACAACAGAGATTTGAGGGTCATTTTTTTTCTTTTAAATAACATTCCAACAGGTCAAGTACAGGTGCAATAACAAAGGGACTATGGTACATGTACTATCACAACAAGCGGTATAATGAGACAGTTATATCACTCTGCCGTGTCACGACTAGATAGACGCCTAAAAAGCATAATACACATAATTTATGGTGTAGTTTTAAAGCTTATTGATAGATCAGCTTTTAGTTTATGGCATTTCAAAGTAGCAGTATAACCTGTGGAGTCGTTTAATTTAGGTTTATAGTTTTCCCGATATCTGTACGTCAAAGCTTTTCTTGATTTTAATAGAAACACTTTTAAATTTTATTGATGTAAGTATTGCCTCAGATGTAACGCAAAATATCGTTAAGTTGACAAAAAAATATTATAGGAGCTTACAGATAAAATACATAATGCATTTCATTTTGAAGCTATTGTGATGAGTTTGTTTCTTGGCAAATTGAGGTACATTTTGGGTTTTAGTTATTAAAAAATGACCCAATGATGATAGAATAAAAAAATTAAAAAAGCACGCTGGACTAAGCTAGCTGGGTTTATTTGTAATAAAAACCCTGAAATGAATATGAACGATACTGCTAGCTGTATGGTGCAGTAATTATGAAGTCGAAAGACATGCACACTGTACGGCGATTAGATTATTATTTTAACTGCATTACTGTGGTGTGGAATTGCAAAAGCTGTCTCAAGTTCCAACCTTGGCCGGCGTTTATACTGTCTTCATATCTCATTTCCTGAAACGCTTTCCTGATGCGCTTTGTTCGTGAACTCAACAGCTATCGACCGAAACAATGAAGCCAAGAACAACAACAATGGCACTAATGAAAGTGATGTGTCAAAACAAAATGAGTCATACGGGGAAGAGTGCACGCGACAAGTGTCCATGACTTTCAATTCGATTGTATTTACAAGGCCTTTATATCTGGATATGCCAAACCGGGGTATTTGACCGCGTGTTTTTTTCTTTCTTTTTTTCAACCAGACTCGCACTAACTATAGGCCCTACTGATATCAATTGAGATATTATGACAATATCTATGCTTAAAATACCCAGCAATTACATTTTATTTTAAGAAGCTTTTATTGGCATTTGTTTCTTCAAAAACCTGTCCCACTTTCCAATGCAAGATTTATCTGCTGTCCGTAGTTCGTACAAGCTCCAATCCATTATAAGCAAGTTATATTGGAAGCATTCTACAAAAGCCGCCTTTCAAAATTGTCTGGGACCGGTCCAAAACCTGTTTTCTAAAGTCCTACATTTCCTTGATTGTAATTCCATCTGAAGTATTATGTTAGAATAACCCCTAAATAATTTACCTTGGACGTTTGCCCTATGGCGATCACTATCATATTGATTTATTTTGCAGGCGCAGCGACTTTGTTACCAGGCACCGATCACCATATGCAATGATTCAACAAAATCTGTTTGTGATCCCATTTTCCCGGGTTGGGTACCGGGGGTGTCGAGATGTGGCATATTTTATGCCTACATGTAGACAAGTTCATTTACACGACAGCGTAAGAGATTGACACTTTAATAAACAAGCCTAGCAACGATTTGCCAGACCAAATTGGTCCAAGTCGAACCCACTGGGTCAAAGTGAGACTAGCAATTCTATAATTCACAAGTAAGATATAGGTACGAATTTGTGGACACGCTGTTGGTCCTCATTGGGGCCAGCCCCCAAAAATAGGACCCGATTGAAATCCAAGGAAAGAACGTTAATATTCCCCGGAACATAGGTTTACGTGACATGTGGTATGTACCCACCAATTCTCTTCGCAGCATCTTCAATTGGCACGTGACCTTCTCTTCAGTGCTGCTGCAGTTCTGCACCATGAACTCGTGTTCCTGTCTCAGTTCCTTGCCTGTGGTCAGACTGGGGATGAGCCTGCTCCCTGCGCCCCACACACCCTTCCTGGGATGCGGCAAGGTAGAGGAATACTTGACGGGCGGTATGGCGTCCATCTTCCTTACGGGATGCTCAGCCATGTTGTTGTTCACGTTGAGGGGTGCCCGACTTTGCTCCATGTTTAATGTGCATGTGCGTTTGATCAGTTGGACATCTCAAGATGAGTCAATCATAAACGCAAATCATATTATCTTCAGATGCATGCACACTCAGAACTATCACCAATTAGGATCAGAGCAGATCGAAACAGCCCAGTATATAGCCGACCTGTTGCTATTTCGGTTTTACAATATTGACACTGCAGCGTTGCGACACCATGTCCGTGTGCTTGCCGTTCTCATTTCCCGCTATTATGAGCGTACAATGAAAGATGAGAGCAGTGTGTACCAAGTGATCAATAAATGAGATAAACACAAGGGGTGACACTCTTATTATGTACACACGATCGAAGTATATCAGTCTGCATAGGATGTAGGTGAGATAATGTACAGACTGTGCACGGAAGAATACGCTGCACAGTACGGATACTAGGCCACAATCATGTACAAGTACTTCTCTCCACCCACGGGGATTATACGCCAGCATAATCAAACCGTCATAAATGATGCTAATGGCGAATTCTGTATCCGTATAACGGCACCCGCCAGAAAATCGAATTCCCGGTGCAGCACGCGGCGCAACATCTAGCCCGCCATCTATATGCGCTTTGTCAATCATTATACCATTTCTTCGCTCTCATCTTGCAAAAAAAAAAAAAATAACAAGAACAATACTAATTATAAATTAATAAACAAACAAAAACACCCCCCTAAAAAAAAAACCCTCACAAAAACAGTGAAAAATGGAGTTGCATCACAAGTTACCGTGAAACTGTGAATTAATATACAACCGCAATGTATTGTTTTAATCCGTGCATTTTAGCATGCATGCAGACATCATATTGCCGCTATAAGGCAAAAACACATCTACGGGGCCTAGACCTGTGGTACATCACAGGGCCTCTTACATTATATTGAAGGAGAGGTTATGGGTTTTTTTCTCTCCCGAAAATAATAGTTGGGGGGGGGGGGCGTTTGCGGGGAGGAGGGGGTGGGGCGGCGAAGGGGGGGGGCTGGCCTCCGCATCCTTTAAGGACTATGAATAACTCAGAAATCCACCCATCAGCGCAGCAGCTTACGTATACCATAGGCATGTTCTCGGAGCGAGTCATCCCCGGCAACAGAGCGGCCGGATATGGCTCAACAAGGCCAGATTTGGCTCAACAAGGGGGTTAACCCTAAAAGGGCCGGGGAATCCGCCCCCTCCCCCCTCAACTTTTTTCAGAGATAGCCTTGAAAAACATTTTCGCGACCCGAGCTGTTATGACTTTTTAGCCTCTAGCCTCGCGCATCTTTTGATACCAAAAACATAAAAATCGGACCACGGGTTGCCACACAGCGAAAAATTTCCGTGAAAACTGAATTTTCCATATACGTCGTGTACACAGAGCAGAATTACCATTCGTACATATGTATAATTAATTAGCCATAATTCCACAACCCTTTGACCTATAGTCATGAAATTTCTTGGATGTGTTCATGATGAGTTGCTCTATGCTAAGTTTCAAAATTTTCGTCACTCGATGGCCGAGATCTTGGGGGGGGGGGCGGAATCCGCCGCCCCAGCAGATAGAGAGATGGTCAAAATAACCCGGCCCTTTTAGGGTTAAGCACGCATATGCATTTTCTTCATGATTTCAAGATGTTGCTATTTTGTTTGTTGTCCTATCCGGGGGGGGGGGGGGAGACACGATACCCCTCCTCAACCCACACAAGGGTGTATTTGCCTGCAATCGGGATTCGGGAAGACCCATATGTTTCGTACACGAATCCAAATTGGGGACCTCTCGGGAATTTGGGAACCTATTGTCCTCTATTGTTCAACGTCCCCTATTGAATGCAGAAACAAACTCCCCCCCCCCCCAGATCTGCCACTGAACAATTAAAGGTTGCCTGTCGTGAATTTCCGAAGCTTTGAATTGAATTTGAATTACTGTTACATGATATTGATAATCTATTTGCCTAATCAGCTGATATGCCTATTACTTTCTTATTTTCTATCTTTTGCATTTCTATAACTGCATGCCTTCTCAACTAAATCCCTCACTTACATTACTCCCCACATTTTCAACCCAAAACAAATACGCCATACCCAATAATCTATGATCGCGGGTAAATCAACCTCGTACCCAGGGTGTCGAACAGTACGCGCCCATCACTACCTGCTCTCTAACGAGGTTGGAAATAAAGTAAGCACTGGGAACGAGGTTGCGGGTAAATCAGAAATAAAATCACAAAACGCTGTCTTTAAAAATTAAATAGCGCCCTCACCCAGTAAAAATACGCGGTGATGATTTCTGACGACGACGTGCGTACGTACGTGGTGGAGCTATAGCTCGACTGATGATACGGCAGAATTTCCCCCAAAATTGTTAGTGTTGACGTCGTCACACTCTACTAGTCACTTCATTCATAATCACTGCTGACCTTTATAGCTTAAGACGGAAAACGTAGCTGCGGCAACTTTATTTGGAATCGTTGAAGAGTCGAAGACGGAACATTAATCTCGAAATGGATGGTGGAAAGGCGGCAAAGAAACGGCGAGTGGAGTCCAATAATGGGTCGGAGAAGCAAGGCGCCGTAAGCATCTAGCCATTGGCATTGTAATATAGGGCCTACATACATGATCATGATCACTGTGGTCGTATTAGAGGTAGCCTTCTACTTTTAGTTGTTATGCCTAGTTGTATCATCAGTCTGTCAGTGCACATGTACGTACAATGACAACGTCAACGGTACCACAGACTGGTCTCGCACATCATGATCATGTAGGTCCTAGTCCGAGTAACTAGTGTAGTACTAGTAGTGGTAGGAGTAGGAGTAGGACTCTACGAAATGCCTTTTTTTAACATTTGGACATTGTCGGGCAATTGCCCAACCATGTCGAAATGTTAAAAAAAGGCGATTCGTAGAGTCTAGTTACTCGGACTAATGATCATGTAGGCCTAGGTCATGTACAATGTAGGTCCATTGTACATTTGTAGGCATGGTAGGCAGTGGGCCTTATCGGTAGTGTTGTAGTTTAGGACACTCATGTCAGTCTTTCTAATACACGGTGGATATTTTAGTATAAAAAGGAGACTTTGGAAAAAATTCCATATACGGACGTCACTCATTTTTTCCTGCAATGGAAAAAATTATTAAACGATTAATAAAGTAGCAGTGTAAAGTGAATGGGGAGGAGGTGAAAGTATGTATCCTGGGCGGCTAAGCAGCTACGTGGCAACGCAGTCGGTGAAACATGATTTCTGACATAAATTTCCTTTGAACATGTTGAAGGTACTTCATAGCCACGACAAGTGAATGGGAGGTGTTGAAATATTTAAAGTTAAAAGTCCTTAAATCCTGGATGAACAGAAATGCAGCTATGCTAGTACGGAGTGGGAAGAGTAGAACTAAAACTGGTTTTATAGTCCACCATGACCATGACCCTGTATCTGAACATGTACAGTAGGCCTATAATATGTGCTAATCAACTTCATCAAGAAGTTACATTTTTAGTAAGGCCGAACAAAAAAGATTGTGTGTTTACGGTAGTGGCCTGAAAAAATCCAGGTAGGTAGGTCATGTAGGTAGGGAAATAATTTTATTTTGTAATTTTTTGTTTCATTTCAATTCTGCATGCCCACGCCTGTTCTTTCGCAAAAAAATTGTATAAATACATTATTCAAGCATTCAAGATATTCAATCGATACATTTCATTCCAATTAATTCGTTCTGGCGTCCATCGGCCAGGTGCACCAATTCACCCCGATGCATTTGTGCAAAAATAATCGTACTTCATAGTTTGTAAATTCAAGTTTTTAGTTCGTCGCAATTTTCGCAAGTGTCAAATTATGGTCAGTTTCAAGTGTGGAAATGGTTTATGTTTGTGGCAAATAAAAAGTACTTGAAATGTTTGAAATTTGTTCATTTAAAATGATCAATATCAACCTTCAAAATGGCAACAAAAAGTTTGAGGTCGGCAATTTGGCCGAAAAAATTCCAGGTCGGTCGGGTTACCTTAAACACACCATTTTTTTTGTTTGGCCTAATAATTCAATCAGCCCATAGACATAATTGTTTTACCGTTATTGTTGAAATGTAAACAACAAAGTGCTAAACTTGCTTCTTGGGTGATGTGGAAAGGGGGGGGGGTCGTTGGATGGAGGCATGAGCTTTGCAGGCCAAATACATTGTAAAATTTTGCATTGTGTGATAGTACCTTTCACAAACATATTGAGATGATTTCTGTGAGTTATTGCATCGAAAGACCCTTCTCAACTTGTTTTCTGTCAAATTTGCATTGCTTAAAAAATCATTACGACGTGGGCCTATACGTAGCGGGCTTGTGTTTTCAGCCTTACCTACTCGAAGCGCATTACAAATAATACAATGCCTACAAACCTTTCACCAGGGCTGCATGGCCTTGTATTATGGACTGTTCCTGATTTGCATAAAAAGGGCTGTGCATGGGTGTGCTGTAATAGACTGTTATGATTGGTTAAGTGTGCCTGCACTGTACCATCATGCCACAACTGTATTCATGTATACATGTACACAGTACAAATTGCTTGTTTTCACGCAAGATTTAGTGTTATTTGAGTACATTGTTCTGGCTTTCTGCATGATATTTTGATTGCTTACATGGATTAGTTTCCTTTTTATTGGCAATACATGTGCATTGTAAATCATACAGAAATATTTTTGAGAAATGAAATATCTCCAGATATCAGCCCTCATGAATTGTCATTTTATTTTTCTCAGGTATCAATTTAAGGATATTTCTGTTGTGGAATTCCATCATGCATGGTCTGATAATTTAGATATGCGTCTTCCAAACAAACTACACTAATCAGAAAATTGTTTTCATCCACCTTTAATATTTGATGTTATGCCTGTGTCTGGCATTTCTCTTCATTCCAACATGTCTGAAAAGATCCCTGACACTTTGTTAAAAAAAACCAAATATATATTTGTGTCCTATTAGTTCTATTGTCACAGATTTCAGTAGGAAATACCCAACTGAAAACAAGCGGACATCAACGCCATCCAATTCTAAACATCACATTGCTAAAAAAAAACTGCTGACATATGGTTGATAAATATGTAATGCTAAAGGTCGACATGATTTGTGAACGATTACAATTTATTATCATAATTCATTTGCACTACATGTAATGGTGACCTGCTGTGGGTATATTTTTTAAGGGTTACAATTACGTTCACGCATGTATTGCCTTTTTTTCCTGCAGGCAGCCAGCAATTTTATCCAATCATGCCTGTATGGGGCTGCAAGTCAAGACGGTTTTATGATCCCACCATAGCACGGTTGAATGCCATGTACATGTACATGTACATGTAAAAGTATCTGTCGGTGGTTGCTTTACATTTATTTTCCACATCAGTGAAAATTGGCTGGATTTATAATGATCCCTTTCCAGTGTTTGAAGCATGCTGTTGTGTGGAAGGTCAGTGATACAAAATGAAAACAATACAATCTGTTCAATTAAAATTTGTTCATTCTGAACGTATCGGCCTACATGTACATGTACAGGGCCTGGTACATATACATGTACACATCTTTGAATATATTTTCTGTACCAAAACCTGTATGGAGAAACATTTTGTAAATCGTGCTTTCGTCATCTACACAAACATGTGTGATTGACCTAGATCGCGGTTAGAATCGCGTCAATGCAGCTTGTGCCATATTGTCCAATTACATGATATACAAATTTATGGATCGGAACTCGTAAAATCTGAGACAAACAAAACTTAGTGTACAAAAATATTCCATATGGTTGTCTAAGGGGCGTGGCTAACTCGCAAATGACAATAAGTCAATACGCTGCCTGTATACCAAATGTGGAATTTGTAAATTTTGTACAGTACTGATGTCCCCAAGTTATTTTCTAAATGATGATATTTCATTAATCACTGAGACAAGTTTAAAATAATTCCGGATGTTGTCTTATGCTGGAATATGGAGCTATTTTGGAAATGAAATGTATATGTGCTTATTAGGCCCTATACTGTTTTGCATTTGATAAATTTGCATTTACACGTAAAGTGCCCTCCATATTGAAACAACAACTAACCTACATAGGCCTACTATTCACATTTTGGTTTGTTTGTTGATGTTTTTGTTTTGTTTTTGAATTGAACCGTGCTCTTATCTTTGCTTTTGACAGGATGGTCAGCAGACTGGTAACAATGGAGGGAATAACAACACATCTCTCATGTTTGGCTTGAAGGAAGAAGTGGGAATCCTTGCACGAACTCTCAAGTTGTTTGAGGTACCGTACAGTACATGGTCACCAATATTCATGCAGAATTAGCCATTTGTCTAGTTGAAAGTACCAGTAACAGTTGCTTTTTGGAGAATTGTGTACGTGGCGACCGGAATTTCTTCTACCCTGCATATACATGTTGTATGCCAGGATATTTTGTGCACACCAAATTGTTTTACAGTTAAAGGGATATTACGGCCTGAAATCAGCCCAATTGGGCTACAAAGTGCTTTTTAAACGAAAGGATATTAAATGGAAAGAACATTTAAAAGTAGAATGTCCCATACCATCGTTTAACCCTACATGTACCTTCCTAGGCCTTTTTGCTAGGATGTAGCCTCATCCTACAAAATCCTCCAATTGTCCTCGTGGAAAAATAGCCTCAATCCTGCAAATTCCTCCATTGTTTCTTGAATATGGTCCGTGGAGGGGTGACCACTGCCTGAATCCTGCAAAATCCTGCGGCGGTGACTGTCAATACATACATGTACATGTTAAGGCTTGGCCAGTGACATCCTGGAGCAGTACCGGTACCTAGAATTTCAAGCATAATCCAGGCCTACATGTACATTTATGCATGGCTGAGCAAAAACAACACAAGGTCAGGCCCAAGACCTTGACAAAGTGCATCCTACATGTACAAAATCAGTAAGGCACTTTTGCCATTAAACCTCAATCCTCCAAATTTGTCCACTTTGGCAAAGAGGATTTTGAAGGATTCAGGACGGTTAGGGTTAAAAACCTGGGCATTTTTGTGTTATTCTTGCGAGAACCGTGCGAAGAAAAAACGAATTTCGGGGTTCACAATTTCATCAAAAAAAAAATTGAGCTAGTTCAGCCACACAGTGGTCGCCTTTTGCAGACATGTAAGAAACATGTAATTTATGTGACACATACGGTACAACGTGTATCATACATTGAATGAAAACAACAGGAAAAATGTAAGCGTACTCCGTCCTGTCCAATTAAAGAAAAAGAGGTTTTTTTCTTTTCTTTTCTTGGGAATAGTAATACGTTAGGTTAGTTTCTTTTCAACTAGACCCTTCAAAGAGTATAAGTAGACAATCCCAAACATGAAATTTTCGGGGATTTCAGCCGTAATGCCCCTTCAATGCATACTGGACTATACAATTTGTAGGCATTTGGTGAACTTGATATGTACAAATGGTTCACATGCACTGTCAGTGTTGAGGACATGGTCGTGTAGTCTCCTTTTTGAGGGCGGGGTTTAAGTCAGTCATTTAAACATTCATTTATGTCTTAATACAATTACATGTAGACCCTTGTTTTTGTAACAGGAGCATGACATCAATCTGTCGCAGATTGAGTCTCGTCCATCCAAGCGTGTCGAGGGCAACTACGAATTCCTCGTCCTGTGCGATGAGAAGGCAGACAAGTTGGATGCCGTACTGGATAAGCTGAAAGAGAAGGCAAAATACGTCCACGTGCTGTCACGTTCACAAGATGAAAATACAAGTGAGCTTCATGTAGATATTAGACATGAGAATCTTCCTGTTTAAACAGGAAGAATTTCTGGGTTTTTTGGTGTCCCAAATTTCCGGCATGCGTTCTTTCAGCAAAACATAACCAATTCACACACATCCCTAAGTGATTTGTTTTCGTTCTGCTGAATGAACACCTTGGTTGTGTTTAAAATTCCGTTACTTGAAAATTACATGGGTAATTTGAATGATTCTTGTACTAAAAGAAAGCTTTGGAATTATACTAAAAGAATGGTCCCAACATTTGGGTTTCGGTTTTTTTACTCAATAGTATTGGGCATGTACATATATGGAAAAGATATATGCACCTTTTGTTTTCGAAGAATAGAAAATGTTCAGTGAAGTACATTAACTGGGATATTTTTTTCTTATTTCCCATTAGCGATGAAGCATTATTAGGTCTTGCAGGTGAACAAATTGCAGGCTTTCAAGTATTCCCGCTTTTCCTACTTTTCCCTGGTGCTTTATTTTACCCCTACTTTTCCTACTGTTTCCTTAAAATTCCTACGTTTTCCTACTCTTCCTAATGTTGTTTTTGTCTACAACTCCGAAAAATGAAATCTCATTGGATATTTTTTCATAACAAACACTGTTACACACTGTCATATTTAAAGCCCGAGTCCATCATTTGCAGCTATCCAAAAAGTAACTGGCGTAATTATTTTTGAAAAACATACTTGGTTGAAAGATAGTAAGGGGACAAAAGAAGGCCTTTCCAACGGTGCTTCTGAAGACGCACCGTAGGAAATTCAAACTAGAAGTTCATTTTGTTATTCGGCGAAGCGCGTGCAAACATTGGCACGACGCACACGCGTGCGCGGTTGCTATAATTCGTCGGATCAGTGCGCGACATCGCGTAGCTGCAATCGGCTCAGTGAGAATGTGTCAAACGCTGAATTCAGGCCCAATTCAAAACATGATTCAGCAACTTTTGATTTGAAATTGAGATCCTAAAATGTTGTTTTTCTCAAAAAATGCAGCTGAAGCTAAGCTGAAACTTCATCAGATTGGTTGTTCAGCATCCTACTTCAGATATTGAGCACTTTTGTTGCTTCAAACGAACAAAATGCACAAATTACAAATGATGGACTGTACCTTTAAATCACACAATGACAAGCTCGGGCGCAGGAATACTACAATTGTACTTCTGAAGCACAAGTGTTGTGAGTACAGAACATGCCAAATGAGGTTTATTATGATTCTGTTGACATGGGTGAGTATCAACAAAAACTACTCCTGAAAGCCTGCAAAAGTCCTACATTTATCCTGATTTTTTTTTTAAATTGTGATTCTTCTGTGCTCCTTCTTTTTCACCTGGATCTGCTTGAAAGCCTGAAATTTGTAAAATGTATGAGAGATGAAAGTATTACTCCATGTATGCACTACATTTTGAGTTGAATAAGTTTTGTTAAATCTGACCTTGTGTTTTGTTTTGTCTGTGTCATTTCTGAACCATGCTTATTACCATTCATGCTTGATGGTGTCACCCATGCATCCCTGCTCCTCCACCCCTGCATCTTTTATCATTGCACTGCATCCACCGATGCCTAAGGCTCTGTTGACAAAAGTAAGTAGTATCATCAGTGGATCAGCATCTGAACCTCTACATGTAGAGAAGATTGAATAATTGAATAATGTAAACACTACAAGTAGATTAGTAGAACATGTTGCTAGGATGTCAAACAGTTTTATCTTTTCTCTTCATATACAGCGTATGTACAAGGGAGGATCCAAGATACATTTTTGTACAATTTTTTTTTAGGGGGGGGGGGAATACTGTGTTCCCCCAAAAAGTGGGTCACAAAAATTAGGGGTAGGGTTCAAAACCCTTTAAACCCCGAATATTTTTTTGATTCTAGACATGCTAGATGCTCTGTGGTGCGATCTGAGGCATTTTCTGACAGTGCTTTAACGAGTTTCTTTTGGTAGGAAAAGATGGTGGTGTATGCAGTGTGTGCCTTTATTGTGATGTCAGTTAACAACAATTCAGGGTTCGGTGTGTTGGGGGGAGGGTGGGGGGCAGTGCCCCCTTTTTCCCCTGCCCCCCCTCCCCCCCTCGATCCGTTTTTATGTATGTATGTACTTCCAGGACACTTTATTTCAACATCAGCCACATCATAACAATGAATTATTAGATGTCATTATGGCACTACAGGATATGTGAGTGCCCCCCTCTTGCCGTCATGTGATTTCAAATCCCTCTTTTGGGAGTCGAAATGTAATTTGTTCGTCAGCTTTGTTATTCTGTTCCCATGAAATCCAAGTGAAATTTTTCGGCATACATGTAGGTCTGCCTTACTGCCAAAAAGAACACTTTAGCTTATAGGATTGTTTACATGCACATTAAAGGGAGAAAGCTTAATAAGGTTGCATGTTGCTGGCGTGAAGTTCTGCTTCTGGTTACCTGACCTTACCTCACTTTCTGGCGCGACCCTAAAGTGTTATCGGCAAGTTTCAAATAAAATATAGAAGTTATGTAACAAAGGGGGGGGGGGGGTTGGGGGGGCAGAAATGAGTCGGAAACTCATACTTATTCTTAAAGGGCCCATGAAATGTATTTTTTTTAATGCAATCCTTGAAAATGCACCTTTGTGTCCCTTTAACCATATTTTCAATTTTCGTTTGGCCATTTTCAAGGGTATTTTGGTGCCCTTTTTTGTTTTATGCTAATGGAGTTTCATTATTTCACTGTCGTAAACGTTCTTTTCATTAGTGATTCATTGTTGTGTCTTTTCATGGCAGTAAGCCAGTGAGCAAACTTTTCTCACAAAATGTTTTCAATGAGCATTTTTTTGGGTTCACTTTTTCGATAGAAAAACACCTAATACACAATGTATGTACAGTGTCTCCCTGCAATGGCATCATGACAACAGCGCCCCCAATTGTCCGGAAAAGCATGGACAATTTTAAATGTTTAAAGAAGTGCACTTTTCAACAAAATTAACCAAAAAGGAATATCAATTAGTTTTCATACACTTAAGAGGATAAGAAAGTAGCACAAAATGTTCCTAAGAAATATTCACTTCATGAGCCCTTTAAGATACACCCTTTCTTTGTAATTAAAAAAAATTCTGAGACAACAAGCTTAATAAGGTAGATAAGCTTTCTGTCTTGAAAATTGGGTTCATTATAGTCATGTTTGCTTAGCTTGCCCCTAAATCACTCAAAATCAGCTGTATAGTGGGTGGCATGTAGCAAATCTATTGTGCATTTTATGATTACAGCGCCAAATTTGGCACAGAGATAGACCAATATCATATCAATAAATGTGGATATTGGAGCATTGCAGATCTGGCCCTTGACATGACGGCTGTGGGAGCCATCATTTCAAAAGTTCTGAGTCATGCTCAGTCAGCATAATAACGTAATGCACTTTTTCATGTAGTGTGGAGGCCAAAATATTTTCTGCAAAACAGGCATAAACGATGGATTATCTTTAAATATCTCATTGGGAAAAAAACCTGAGTAACGCCTGCCAGCATGGCCAGCTGATTCTGCAAGAATTAACTGAGTACAGATGTACATAGTGGACCAGCCAAAGTTATAAATTTATTTCGGAATTCAAGTTCTGACTCGCCAAAAATAATGTCCTGGCAATGTTTTAGACCTTCCACTATCATAGCAGGAAAGGGTCTGGCAAAACCCTTGCCCCACAAATAAAAATCAATTGAGTTTAGTCACAAAAAGTGCTGAGTCGATATTTTTAAAATGCAATTATGTTAAAAAAAAAAAAATTACTACGTCATTTTCGTAAACTTTAACTTAAGTATCCACACACAGACGTGCAAAAATGCATTGATGTCGATTTCTTGTTATTCATAGATGTCGAGGGACAAGCTGGTTAGCTGTTGGGGGGGGGGATGGGGGGGTGGGGGTTTGTCTATCAATGACGTTGCACATTCCTAATAAACATGCAAATTTGATGTCTATTACGTGCAATGGATGAAAATGGGAGCACCTTTTAGGGAAAATACAGGGCTAAAAGAAATATGTAGGCCTATACGTACTGGGATAAGGATTTCTTTTTTCTGAGGGGGGGGGGAGTCGGAACATAACATCGCTCCCCCAGGTCACAAAAGTGACCTAACGTGGTAATCTATGACCTACTGTAGTACTCGGGGACGGGGTTTTTGTTTTTGTTTTTTGAGACTGTGAAAACAGAATTGCATTTAAAAAGTGCTGACACAGCTATGACTCGGCTCTTCTTGTGGCTCATCGCAACTCAATTTTTAGTGGGGCGCGATTTTTGTCAGCGTATTTTCTTTTGTGTTTAATAGTGGAAGGTCTCTCAGTCACATTGCCAGGAGGTCATTTTTGGCAGGTCAGAACTTGAATTCCCAACTGCCGGTAACTTTACTTATGTACATGTCAAATAATGCCCAAACTGACCTTGCATATTTATAACTGGACACCTAATGCACCAAGAAAAGCTTTTGTTTTGGTATAGTCAGGGTTCAAATGTAGCAGAAACGATATCTTAATGTGGACGTAACCGTGTCAAAATCACTCAATGGAAGTGTGACATTTGGGGTTGACACCGTGTCAATGTTTACGTCCACAACCAAGCTATCTTTCTACTCCATTTGATACCTGACTACCATAACAAAAGCTTTTCTTAGTGTGTTGCATGTATAGTAAGAAGAACATGAAGTGAATTTGGGTAATGCTTTGCAGAAATTTAAACAAAAAAAGTACAAATATACCGTAGCCTAATATTTGGAGGTAACAAAGTTGACACGGTGTCAATGTTGCGTCCGTAAAATTCATTTTTGCTCATATTTTTTTCAGAGTACATTCAAATGATTTCAAACTTTCACAAACTTTTAAACACCCTAAAACAAATATCATGTTGAGCAATTGTTTAGAATGCATTAATACTTTTAATAACATAACCAAATATTTGGACGCATAATGCACTGTTTCCAAACCTGGTGGAAAGACCCATATACTTTACAGTACAGTACAGTGCAGTTCTTGCAGGTATAGCCAGGCCTGACATCAGCTAGCAGGCATTAATAGCCCTAACAGTCCTGAATCCTCCAATTTCAATATGATTTTGCACACCCCTAGGGAGTTAGGGTTAATGTTTTTTCAATGAGGTATTGAAACATAATACATCGTTTATGCCTATTTTGCACCCAAGCAGGGTAGAAAAATATTTTGGCCTCGATCCAACCACTTGAGAAAATGCATTACAAAACACTGCTGACTAAGTATGACTCAGAACTTTTTGGTGGTTCCCACGGCCTTTAAGCGATGTTCCAATATTTGTTGATTTGATATTGGTGTACCGGTATCTCTATGCCCAAGTTGATGCTGTTATTATAAAATGCACAATAGGTTTGCTTTGCCGCCCACTATACAGTTGATTTGAGTAGTTTAGGGGTAGGGTAATTAAAAATAGCTATCTAGCAAACCCAATTTTCAAGACAGAAACCTTGTATACCACTCAAATTAAAGATTGTGGTCTCATGTAGTTTTTTAATTATCCAAAAAGTATGTATCTTAAGAATAAGCATGAGTTTCCAACTAATTTCTGTCCCCACAAATACCGGTAGGGCAAAGACACAGGATTTGGGGGGGGGGGGGTGTGTCCTCGAAGCAATACCTCCAGGAAACACGATTGTGGATATGAGACCAACTGTCGTGACTGTCAATTGGAAAGGATTCCCATTATTTTGTTGAATGTCAGCTGGTGCATGAAGCGTTTTACAGCATGTCGAACACCCAGTTTGTGAAGTACAGTGCTAGCCCAAGTGCGAAATGAATGACCTCATTATCAAATTGTCCACGACAGCAATGAATTGGTAGCTCTGGTCAGTGGAGACCTGAAGCACGTGTTGTTGCAAAGGCCTTAGGGACAAGGTTATTGATTGCCAAAAAAAAAGGCATTTGGTGAAGTTTGTTACTGACCAACCAACCTACCAACCTCCAACCAATGACGAAACATGAGTACTTGCAGAGCTGCTTTTCTGCAGCTAAAAATAATACCGAATTTAATGTTTTTTTTCCTCTCACTTTCTAGTCCCTTGGTTCCCGAGAAGGATCAGAGATACTGATGACTTTGCCAATAACATCATGAGCTATGGATCAGAGTTAGATGCTGACCACCCCGTAAGTACATTGTAAACCTCAATACGCAGATGCTCGACCCTCCACTTTAAATGAATTTTCTCCTATTTTTCTTCACATCATTGATTCATCAGAGAATGTAAAATGGAAGCATTGATTATTGTGTTTCTAAATCGTCATGCATTCTTTCCCAGCTGTGACAATACTACAGTCCAGTGACTTGCTACACTTATATAGTTATTTTACCGAATCAACTCTACAAAATACATTGGAAGACCTTTCTATTGAAATCTGTTGTTACATGAACTTTGTTTTTCGTCAGTGTCAATTCGCTGAATTCTATGAGAAATTCACAGGTGACCGGAAAATAAAGTCTGGCATATCTGGAACCATGGGAAAAGGGTGTCGATAACCTTTTTGATTGTATATTTGTAAACATTGGAGAAGCGATAATAAAAGAGTTAATAAATATAAAAACACGAAAAAACCTAAATGGTCAATTTTCTTAGAATTCAAATGGACATTCTGTTGGTAACGTAATGACATTTGCTGGAGCAGGTTTACTATCTTTTCAAAGGATTTTTTCTCGCAAACTCTCAAACTTTCCTCAACTCCCTTTTGGACACTCCCCCCCCCCTCCCATTTTATCATTGATAAATATTGTATGTGTAGTTTACAGAACACAACATGGCATTATGGTAAATGATGGCGCCATGCTGATGAATTGGTATCCATGGCATACATGCACAAATGTATAATATTGTGTTTGTTTCTCAAACTCTACTTTTATCTTTGCTGGTAGCGGTGACATATGTTTAATACGTTAGCCATTAATAATCTATGTACATGTAAGAGAAAGGACCTGCCAAGCATCATGCCTATAGATAGATACATATACAGTGTTTCAAATGCGAACAAAATATAACGGAATGCCAGACATAGATTGTGTAACCGACATAGATAATATACATTTAGGTATGGTTTGAAAGATATGCCTTTCCAAGTAAAAACAACCCTAAAAAATTTCTTGCTATCAGTTTGGGTTTACATGTTTATATGCTAAACATTTTTAGCATGAGGTGATAGCAAGAAAGTGTTTAGAATTGTGTTTACTCGCTAAATACATTTTTTTCGTAGGCCAGGCAAATATCCACACAGAGGCAATTAGGCTACCTTTGCCCCAATGCCTAAAATTGAAAACTTGGTCCAATGGTCAATTTTACCTCTCTCAGAAAATTACTCATAACTCTGTCAAAGTTATCAGATTTGGACGTTTGATGTCTCATTTTAAAGTGGAAAGGCGTATATTTCAAACTAGTATATTATCTATGTTGGTTACACAATCCACATCTGGCATTCGCTTATATTTTGTTTGCATTTTTTTTTAGACACGCTGTATGTTGGTTCATACCTATACATGCGCATGTATTTTGTTTACTGTGCCCACTTAACAGATGTCAAGTTACCACCTACATGTACTGTTCAAATGGTACGCAAGTTTGAAGTTCGTACATGTGCATCATATACACAATACAGCACAGCAAACTGGCTGTTTTACCGGTAGCTGAGCGATGTTTACTTTTAAAAAGGCAATGAACAATGTATAGGCCTACAGTAATAATATTAAGGGTTAAGAACAAACTTTGTTTTCCGGTATTTTTTGGTTGAACTAGTGTTAACCTTTTTTTTTTTAAGAAAAAAATTGCTTGATATGTTCATTTTGATATTTTGAAGGTTCAATTTGAAAATTGTGGATTCATTTCTATTGCCTACCCCCCCCCCCCCCAATTTGGTGAGTGATTTATGAAATTGATCTTGATTGTTTTCACGTTGAATTCAGCATATTTTATGGTCTGTCTATATGAATAGTCCCATTTGAATTGTTTCTATTCTGTTGTCACCTTTATTACTGCAAATAGGGTTTTACTGATGACGTGTACCGTGCCCGGCGTAAAGAGTTTGCAGACATTGCGTTCCACTACAAGTAGTAAGTAGTAATCTGTATTTCTGTGGAATTTTTTGTCTACTGACTGGAACCTTTTAGAAGATAGCGAAGGTACTCTAAGTTTTTCACTGTCAAAAAAGTTCCACAAATTTTTTTTACTTGGATCATGCGGAATACCAACCCTGCCAACTGCAGAAGCACATCCCCATGTGTACGTTCTTTCTCTTTCATTTAAACGACTAATTGCATGCATTTTTAGTTGGTTTATTATAATCAAATGAGGGCAAGAAGATTTTACCGAGGAAAATTCACATGATCAAAGACATGTATGGACTGACAAAGCCAATCCATAATTAATAATTTCTAGGCACGGTCTGCATTTGAATCTGGGTCAACGAGTCATCGTAAATCCTAGAACAAAAGTGGGAATTGTGAGTTTTTATGTACTTTTGGGCCGTAAAACCAAGGATTCTTAAATATTGCTCATGGAACATGTGGATTGAAGACCAGAAGAAAATGTTCACATACTGTACACATGTTCGTTAACTACATCACCCCCGAGGACGGGCACACAAAGGGAGAACAACAGATCCTTTCAGTCTTCGGGAGTTGGGTCTTTTGTTGAAAACGGTCCTCGATCGTACGGTTACGTGCTTAGTCTATAGGAGAGTGTTATATTACAGGGACAAAAGGAAACACAAAGCATTGTCCTCAAGAGTATAGTAAAACACGACTGTATGGGCATGTACAGGTGGAAGTAAAACTGTGAGGTACAGGTATTGTCGGGAACCCCATGGTATCAGGCAGGGACTGAAAACCCAATTCACATGTAGATCTGGGTGGTATTCGAACCAGGGTCTCACAGGAGGACACGATGAAATTTAAAGAGGTTGTGGAATGCTCAAAGACATTTCCGTCATTTTTCGGGTATATGTAGCCTAAGATGTGATGAAATAAAAACGACTATTGTTTCTGTCATAAAATGAGTACAAAAGGTACTTTTGAGAGCTGTTTTTCAAGTCCTGTCATGCCTGTTTAATTTGTGTAGTCGTCGCGGGCAGCAAACAAAACACAGTAAATCGTGACGTAATAAACAGGACTCCCGATGCAGAGTAGCATAAAAGAGTCCTGTTTATTACGTCACGATTTACTGTGTTTTGTTTGCTGCCCGCAACGGCGACTTTTACACAAATTGCACGTTCGGGTCGAAACAGGACCTGAAAAATAGCTCTCAAAAGTACCCTTTGTACTCATTTCACGACAGAAACAATAGTTGTTTTTATTTCATTACACCTTAGGCTACATATACTCCAAAAATGACGGAAATGTCTTTGAGCATTCCACAACCTCTTTAAGGAAGGTACCACTGCACCCACCTGACTCTCTAATTTGTGTCACGAATTGTGTCCTTTTTAATGGCATGCCAATTCCAACTGTCAGCTACACAGAGAATGAGAAATGTTCACTTTCGAAGCCCTGGGCAGGATTTGAACCAGGGTCACATTGTTGGACATGGTGATAGGCGTGGAAGGTGCTATACCACTGAACCAGCCTGACTTTTCACTTTGTGTCGTGGTTGTTTATCATTATCAGCCACACGCCGATTCCCCGCGTCACCTACACAGAGGATGAGATCAAGACCTGGGGCATGATTTTCCGAGAGGTGTCCAAGCTGTTTCCGACCCACGCCTGCCGGGAATTCAACCACATCTACCCTCTGCTGGTGGAGAACTGCGGCTACCGAGAGGACAACATCCCCCAGCTGGAAGATGTCTCAAACTTCCTGAAAGGTAAAGTGGAACACGATTATTATATAATATTGGATAGCTTGGGGGGGGGATACAAGAATATATTGCACGAGCTATAACAATGTTACGCAAGTCGAAGACAAGTGCAATATTGTTAAAGCGAGCGTATTGTTATGGTTTCGTAAGTGTAAGTTCAGTCATCCATCTCAAACAAACTCGATATGTGGTTAGTGTTCATGGTATCTGGTAAAGTTATTCGACTTGGGCAACAGGTCATGACCTCCAGGGTTACTCTACCTGCCTCGGCCGGTCCTAGGTATACATGTGTATGATTTATGTCACTGTGTTTCTCTAGTGTCTTGAAAGTTATTGTTAATAATAACAGAGTCTTATATAGCGCACGTATCTACCAACAATTAGGTACTCAAGGCGTTGGAAATTATGTCAATTATTAAAGAAAGGTAAATAAAGTTTTGTAAGTAAAAGCATAAGGCTACAAACCCAGGCCCCTTTATAGCTACACACTTGTGGACTGTATAGTGAGGCACACACAAGTGACACAACACTGCCTGACGAACACTGCTGCCCACCCATTTCTTTGCTAATCCCTGTTGCTAGTTATGACCCATTCCATTTTTGGTTAGGTACACTGAATATTGCCCTTACTAACTCCCCGTACATGTATACAAACTGCCAGGATGCTAGTCTGAGTATCACCCGTTAACCACTGAGCCAAGTCTCCTGTATAACGTCTGATATGTCAAAGCATGCAGATTTATGCGATCTCGCGCCTCAGCCAATCGAAGTGGACTTTACTAAATCGTGACGTCATTTCATTCCCAAATCAGGACTAAAACTGTGATTGGTCAGTTTGAATGCAGTGTTTTGTAATACAACAACAGCCGCGTGCGTGTCATGTCACATAATACAGAGCACGTGACCACAGCCTTTGTTGCTGTGTCTAGCGTGATTTTTTTTATCCATTTCTAGACGCAACAACGAGTGAATGATGACCCAAGACCCGACATAGAAAGCGTCCGCTTATTGGTCAAAATCGAGAGGTCGAGAGCAAATCTGTTCAAAAATTATCCTACCAGTATGCGAAGGGAATCTGGCAAGTTTTTACTTGCAGTATTTTTTTTTTCATTTCACATTTGGCTGAGCAGATTGCACTGGCTTCACTTTGCGCCCAGTGGCAGGTCTTTTGGCACCGCGTGACTTCTTGGCCGGACTAGCCTTCC
Organism: Patiria pectinifera; assembly: GCA_029964075.1. Lineage (NCBI taxonomy): Eukaryota > Metazoa > Echinodermata > Asteroidea > Valvatida > Asterinidae > Patiria > Patiria pectinifera. The sequence continues at coordinate 1,995,701 of CM057130.1, read as the reverse complement.
GTGTGTTTCACAGCACCCAGTACATAAGGCATGGATCCAAGCCTTGGTACACACCAGAGCCGTAAGTCCTTCCTATCATCGGGAATTAGACCATTATCATGTTGCGGCCATCTAGATTTTTTCCCATGAAACCAAAACGAGGCTGGAAGGAAAAATAGTCTGGTTCCTTTTTGCACAAAAAAACTTTATCATTCAGTACTGTTATTGGATAAAGGGAACTTTACTGCAATGGTGGCAGCATAATAAAGGTCTATTGAGGTTACTCGCCCAATGTTTTTTTTTTTCAATTTTCATTTTGAATGAGAAATTCAACAATAAAAAAAAAGATTGCCCACGTTATAGTTTAATTTGGAAAATTAACTTTACAAATTTCAAATTATGTGTTGTAATTCAGCATGTTCAGGGTGCGTAATGGGCGTAAAAGCAACCCAAAATAACAGCATATTTTTAGAGGGTTGAAAACATCTTAATAGAAACAGGAGCCATTTCAAATAAAACACACAAATTCAAATGTCGTGACTTGAAAAATGAAATGTCGTGTCCTGAATGTTCAGTGTAAAAATCATAAAAATCATCTCTCTTTTGTTTTCCTCAGGGATGTTTGCCATGAGCTGATTGGCCACGTGCCATTATTTGCCGATCCGAGCTTTGCCGAGTTCTCCCAGGTAAGTGTGCATGCGGGGACTGTTATCCGAGTGGTAGTGTGACATCACTGAGGGGCTATCCGCTCCATTCACAAGTACTCCCTCACTGGCAAAGAAAGTACAGTTGGGGTGACCGACCGACGCCATCTTGCCTGACTGTAATTCATTTGCCGCGACGCGCGGCCACTGCGTGTAGGCCTACATAGTACAAATCCCCTGGTGTACTTGCGTCACACACAAGGAACGGTGCGCGTCTACCAGCGAAATGTCCCGCCCATGGGACGTCGTTGCTAGGTAAAAGGGCGCCCTCTTTTGTCGGCGCATGGAGCCCATTGTGCCCCATAACAGTGGACGAGAAAGAGAGGTGATGAAGCAGCCTGAGCACCACCACCACTCTGTGCCTAGGGTCAGGTTTGTCCCTGGTTGGAGAAGCCAAGCATTTAGACATGAATGAACTTGTATACTGAAAATATCTAAGTAAATACTCCAGGGCTGTACATCGGAATCTGATACCCGAATCTGATACACTTAACAAATCCAGTCAAAGAGCGCGCACTTTAAGTAAGGCACAAGAGGGCGCTATATTTGACAGACTCCATTTTAATCACCAGCGGCTCAAAATCGCTATACCGAACGATTGCTATTACGAACATTTTCGTTATAGCAGCATTCCACTGTACCCGGTTCCCGTACTACCCAGAAATGCACATCTCTTGTGCACTTTAGCTCAAGTAAAATTCTAAAAATTCCCTTTGCAAATGATTGTACAAAAACTACAGTTCTTGCGCAACAGTTCTCAGGCTGCGTGTCCATTCATTTATATTCATTATTGAAAGTACTGAACCAATGGAGCCTTAGTGCTTACCACCCAGTTTTGTGCAAGTATGGGGACTCGGAAACAATTTTTATTGCATCCTCCTTTTTCCACTATTTAGGAGATTGGCCTGGCCTCGCTTGGTGCGCCTGATGAATACATTAAAAAGTTGTCAACAGTAAGTAAAAGTTCTTATTTAGATAATTGCATATATGGTCTACTTTAGTTTGCACCTCTCCATCAAGGGTTAGTACTTCCTTGAGAGGACTGTTTTTGATAGCTTTATGCTCAATTATTCTCAAGCCACCTTTAATATTGATTTGAGAAACATCTATAAATTGTAGACAGCTGTTTACTTCTATCATGATAAAGTATTTGTACACATGCAGAGGGCACTAATGAAGAACTGTTAAAAGTAAGCATCGCACAGGGCTATGTCACATAATGTGCGATACTGTTTCTGTTTGTTAAATACTTTTAACATATTTCTGTATATTGAACTCTTTGATGTTAGGCTTTTCTTTGACTCTTGACATTGACGTTTCTCTGTTGGTAGCTTTACTGGTTTACTGTGGAGTTTGGGATGTGCGTTCAGAACGGCCAAAAGAGAGCATACGGTGCCGGACTGCTGTCCTCCCGTGAGGAACTACAGGTAGGGCTGCAAGAACAAAGACATCCCACCCCACTCAGTGTAAAGAATTTTGTATTGAGAATGGGAGCATATGGCAACAGACGTACTCTTGTGACACGGAAAGTGCTGGAACCAGTGCATGCACACAGTTTGAACCCACACACTGAAGCCCTAATTGTCACACAGCCATGCTTTTCTGGAACGCAGTCCACGGAGAGACGACATTCTCAATCTTGTGTATGATTCGAAGCTTTGCACAGTGGAATGAATGGCAAGAACAAGGCTTGGGGATGACACAAAGTGACTGTCAATCACTATCTTTCGATAGTTCTACATGTTCTATGAAGATACATGCATTTTAAAAATTTAGGCTTTACATGGTGGAGTATTGGTGTCTTTTCTGTTTGCGGTAACACCATGTGGTGATAGCTACTGCTCAGTAGATATTTAGTTCTGGAAAGAACTTGTCCGCTTATCATCAACTTTCGCTGTGTAGTTTTTAGTTCTGAAGAGAACAGTCCTGCTTTAAGTTCTCAAAGAACTTGTCTTTGGTCTCAACGTTTCTACCAGCCTGCTCTAGTCATCGTCAGGAGACTGAGGAGAGTTGGAGATGCTACTCCTTATTAGGTAGGCTGTGTTAGGATTGAGAGTACAGCCAATTAGAATCTGCCAACACACTGCCTACTGAAGGAGCAGCATCTCCAACTCACCTCAGTCTCCTGACGATGACTAGAGCAGGCTAGTCGAAACGTTGAGACCAAAGACCAGTGTTGTAGTACTCGTACTCGGTACTCGTACTCAAGTACTTTTTTTGAAGTACCTGTACTCATACTAGAATGTCAAAGTACTCGTACTCGAAATGACGGTACTCGTACTCGGGCAGCAAAGCACTCGTACTCGACATGGCGAAATTGTACTCGATCATCAAAGTACTCGTACTCGAATAGCAGTACTTGGGAGAAAAAATTAATGGTATAGCTTGACTTACCACAGCCTTATTTTATCGATACTTTCAGTTTGAAATGGTTGATTGGCTTGTAGAGAAATCAAAGTTTCCTTATTTTTCTCTGTGCACGTCCGGACAAACACATTTAAAAGCTAGCAGTGAGTGGGGCCGCGTATCAGTCTGACTGGGCCTGGGCCAATTACGCACAATGAACCATTTGCCGTATGACCGTATTCGGAAATACAAGTACTTGTACTCGTACTCGGAAGTACCAGTACTCATACTCGGAAGTACAAGTACTGGTACTCGTACTCGGAAGTACAAGTACTTGGAGACCTGTACTTGTACTCGGAGGTACAAGTACTCGTACTCGGCAACCTCAGTATTCGGCAGTACTTGGCAGTACTCGGTACTCGGAAAAAAGTACTCGACTACAACACTGCCAAAGACAAGTTCTTTTAGAACTTAAAGCAGGAATGTTCTCATCAGAACTAAAACTACTTAGCGAAAGTTGATAATAAGCAGGACAAGTTCTTTTCAGAACTAAATATCCACTGAGCAGTAGTTATTTCCACATGGTGTTACCGCAAACCAAAACGATACCGATACATTTATTCTAAACGTTTTCAAAGAAGGGATTGATAGTCACTAGGTTTGGATTCAAGCCCATTACGAGTCCTTTCCCCACATCCAGTCACAAGTAACTAGGGGATGAACACTTTCAAAGGAATGCCTTTGTCACCGTTCATTTGGGGAGTTAGGCTGGCGCAGTGGTTACTGTCCTCTCCTTCCATCACTGTGTCCCGGGTTCGATTCCTGTTGTGGTCCACATGTGGATTGGGATTTCAGTCACTACCTGATTCCGTGGGTTTTCCCTAGAATATTCTTCTAGGGTTTTCCTCCCACCTCTTAACACTGTAATTTCTTCTCATTGTCTGCTCTCTACGTGTTTCTTCTGGCTTTCAAGCTACAGTGCCTGGGGCACTTGTGAGAAACCCTTCGTTTCATTACCAGAAAGAAAGAAATAAAACCAAATAATCAATTTGTTATGGTTCATGGCTTGTGATGGACTTGCGAGGACATGTGATGGACTTGAATAAGACTCAACTATATAGCTGTAGCCATCTGCAATCCTCATTTGTGTATTCTTATCAACCTTGATTCACTGTCTGTTCCTGTATATGATAGCCACAATATTGATGGATTTCCTATTCCTCTTTTATTGCAGTACTGTTTGACCGACAAGCCTGCGACCCGACCCTTTGACCCAGCTGTAACAGCCGAGCAGGAGTATCCCATCACCAGCCTGCAACCCCTTTACTTTGTGGCAGAGAGCTTTGAGGATGCCAAGGATAAGATGAGGTGAGACCAACTAAGCAGGTCAGCACTGAGTAGGCTTGACCAAAGACAATGTACTCCATGCAAAAATAGAGGTTTTATTTAATTACTTATTTTAACTGGGTAGTCAATTCAGTAGAATCTACTCCCATGGGGCCCAGTATTAACCTTAAAAGGCCCATCTTCCCCCAACCCCCCTTCAACTTTTTCTGCGATAGCCTTCAATTATATTTTTCGCAACCCGAGCTGCAATGACTTTTTTAGCCTCGAGCCTTGCACATCTTTTGATACCAAAAACAGCGAAAATTTTCCGGCGCTATACACTGTGAAAACTGAACTTTCCCATATACCTCATGTACACAGAGCACAATTACCATTTGTACCTATGAATAATTAATTAGCCATAATTCCAGAACCCTTTGACCTATAGTCATGACATTTCTGGGGTATGTTTTTGATTAGTTGCTCTTTTCATTTACCGAGTTTCAAAATTTTTTCATCACTCGATGGCCGAGATCTTGTTGGGCAGAATCCCGGCCCACGGCTGAGAGATGGTCAGAATAACATGGCTCTTTTAGGGTTAAAGAGAAGACAATGTGGAGAAATAACATTTGTAGATGTGGGACGAAAACCCCAGAAAAGTATTCTGAAGAAAACCCATGGAATCAAGTAGGGACTGAAAACACAATCCACATATTGGCCCAGGCAGGAATCGAACCCGGGTCACAGCGGTGGAAGGCGAGGAAAGTACCACTTCGCCAACCTGACTCCTGATTTAGGTGGGACTGGAATGCTTTATCGCAAAACATCAGGCACTCATGTCAAGATTGGTTTTACTAGCGTTCGTGCACGCCGTCCAGTAAGAAACCGTTGAATGATTCATGATTCGTGATGCAACGCAGAAGAGTTATCTTTCAGACCTTTCATCCAATTTTCAGATGTTTTTGTTTAATAATTGACAACCTCATCCCTAAGAGTCTGACTCGTTTCTTCCAGGAAATATGCTGCCAGCATCCCCAGGCCATTCTCAGTCCGCTACAACCCCTTCACCCAGACGATTGAGGTCTTGGACAAGAAGATGCAACTGAAGGACCTTGCCACGAGCATCAGAGGTAATGGTTGTGCCTCCCAACCCGGGGATTTGGATGATGCTGCGACTGTGGTCATTAGAAATCATTCAAGGGTGGCTTAAAGTTGCCCTACTGATGCTTTTCAACATATTCAAAATTGTTTTCTCCCAATGAATTTTGATTATCTCAATAAATGTGATTGTTTGTGTTATCATATTCTTGTACTTTTTTTGTAAAGCACAATAATCATTAGTTTGGAATTGCACTGGTATTAATAATATTTGTTGTTATAATTATAAGTCAGGGACCTAAATAATCCCATGTCGACGGGGGTAAAATCAGAGGCCTGGAAGCCTCGTCATGTCAACCCTTAAAAGCTAAAACACACATTTTGTTTTGTCTTTTCTCCAAAAGGTGACCTGAATATTTTGATTGATGCGGTGAACAAGGTGTCCTAAACGTAACTCGGAATAACTCCTGGGATGGAATGCATCCAAGAAACTTCTGAAGAAATTCCAAAACCGTATGAATACATATTTTTACACTATTCTTAATAATTGAATTCAAATTGTGAGTTTGGCAAATTAAAAAAATCAAATGCAGGTTCTTGGTGAGCCACTATCAGAGTTGAAAAGTGTTGCTCCAAGACAGATGCATCATGTATACATGGAGATACCAAGGAAGATATAATATGAGATTTGAAGGTTTGCATGGTGGAAAGATACTAAGACCTAGATACTATCTTTTCACTTTACTGTATAAGGAAAATGGTGGCTCAGACCCATTCAGAGACGCTCTTTCTTATAGACTGACAATACCCATAAATATGTGTGGGTTTGGGTGTTTTCGTCAAGGTGTTAATTTCCACTCCCTCAGGTTTGACAGGATTGGGTTGGGAAATTAAAAATATGTTTTGGGGGGACCAATATAGTGGGTTTATCCTTTGGTGTGAAGGATTGTTATGGACATTAAATCAAATTATTTTTTTATAAAAATCACTGATTTAAATAACTTTTTTGTAAAAACCAATTGATTGAGGGTCATTTTCATCATTTAAATCAACTGATTCCACTTAATTACAAAGTTTAAGATGTTAACACATTCAAACACCCCTACTTCATCACCATCGACTCAATTTAGGTTTTGCATAATTACACAAAATCGTTGTTTTGATTAAGTCAAGATCTGAGTTTAAAAGTTTTTCTTCAAAGTTTATATTTTTAAAGAGAGCACATTCACGTTTGCTTTAATCATTCCTTGATCCGTTTACAGTAATGTTGTGAAGAAATCAAGTGATTTTTTTAAATCACTGATTCAATACAATTTTTTTTCAAACGCATTTATCAATTTATTGAGTTTTGTGGATGATGGGTATTATAGGAACCTGTAAACTCCTTTGTGATGGGTGTGAGGGTGCATGGGGAGATTTAGACACATGTTTAGACATATCAATATTTTGAAAGTTAAAAAAATCATAAAAATCTGATTTAAATTTTAAAAAATCTGATTTAAATCAAATAAATCTGATTTTTTGGATTTTTAAAAAAATTCAAAAAAATCGCCAACCCTGGTGTGACTGTTGTGTGTGATGGGGAGTGAACCCGTGAATGATAATGAAAGTAACCAGAGTGAATTAACACATGATCAAAAGATAGTATCTAGATAGCTACCGCAAACTTATCTTGTCTTTAAAGATATAATTATCAGCATTTGAGGATCCTTTTTTGATGAACTCAATCACAGAACTGATTGAAAAACTATGCAGTGTCAATTTAATAAAGATACAAATCAGAAACGTAATTCACTGTAAAGACAAATTCATGAATAGTGATGACAGCGTGACGGAGTCAAAAGCTTTACTTCTTGTTTTCATAGATGTTAAAACTTCGCTTGCAGTTGGATTTGAAAAGTTGATTTTAAAACTACACTGAGAGTTGGACGTAGATGCACAGACTTGCAATAAAAAAAACTAAAACAAGATAACCCAGTTTTATGAAAGATGTTACTGAGAAAGGATTGCACACACGTTGGTACCTTGTATGAGACCTATCAATATGTCTCAAATGCTGGACTTAATTCCATATTGGGGGGCCATTCAGCGATGCATGCTAAATTTCCTGAATTCCCTGAATTGAAATTGAGACTGTTTTTTTCTACTGTGGAAGCTACTTACCTGGTTAATACCAGGAAAAATCAAATACCCTACCTCCAGATGTCTAGTTATCCTGTAAAAAGAAAATGCAGTCATTTCATTTTGGACAAACTTCGCCAAATCTCCTCTGAAAATTGTTGGATTACCAGACGTCAAGAGGAGAGGAATTTTATATTCCCGGTATCAACACAAAAGTAAGGTGTGAAATTCAGTCTACATTGGTGTATCTCCGAATTGGACGGAGTATGATGTGTTATGTCTTGCATTGAAATCATATCGTATTTACCCGTTCATAGCAGCATTAAAATCACAATTATGAATTCTATGACAAAGCACAAAGTAACATTAAACAATCATTATGTGGATGTTGAGATATCTAAAGAGTGCGGTGATAGATGTACATGTATAATCAACAGTCAGTTGAGTTTGAATATGATTATAGTGATTCCTATTAACCTTTGTATACTTAGTTTAAATATTTAGTGTGTCCCATACTTAGTTAAAATATTTAGTGTGTGGATAAAGATTATTTGAGCCTTCCCATTGACTTTGTTTCATTATACTGTTACGTTAAGCTAGTTCAGTCATTGCGAAAATGTTCAAAAGACACAAATCTGGGACTGAGAAACATTTCCAGTTTTGAAAATACTTTGAAAATGCACTCAACTCTCCATAGACTTTGTACTATTATTATTATTATTATTATTTGTGGTTTATTAATACGCAGCAGCAGGGCAAACATTCGGGAATTACACAAGTCAATTTACAAATAAAAATAAAATTAGTTAAAATCAAAAAGAGTAAGAGTAAAAACAAAAAAAAATTTTAAGTAAAAAAATATAGTAATATAAATAAAATTAAAGAAAAAACAACAAATACTATACTAAAAGAACCGGTAAAATTTAATGCATTTGGTGGATGGGAAGGAACTGAGGCGTTAACAAGTCTGTTGAGAGAGATATGGGACTGGGCTATTATAAAAACTGTTTGTTTTACAAGATGGAATGAAGTGTGTTCGTTTTTGGACCGATTCATAGTATGGGTGCTTTTAGATTTGACAAACCACTCATTGAATTTGCTTGAGTTAAAGGATTTCATTGCAAATTTGTTACAAAGGGAGGTTCTGCGCATGTCCAAGGGTTCACCCAAAGAGGTGGCGTCTGGATATTACATTCTTTCCCTTTCCCTTATTTTTTTCAGCATTTACCTATTTCTTATTTTGCTTCTTTATCAAGAGAGATTCTCCCTTTAAATCGATATATCAAAATATTGGTATTTGTATAATGTAGAGTAAATATGTAGTCTTATTTCGCTAAATATGTAGTCTTAATTGGATAAACATTTCATTAATCAAATACCGCAGCACAAAGCGTTTTATTATACAACTCTAAACCGTCCTGGTTAGATTGACCCAGAATCTGTGTTTTATTTGGCCTGACAACTATCAAGACTTTCTTAGTCTATGTAATGGACCATAATTTTGGATAACGGGTGATACTCGGACTAGATTATTTTCGGGGTCATTTCGAAAGCGGCAAATGTTTTACCCTAACAAGTATCAGGCCGAATAATCGGAGTAAAATCTGACCAGGGTTTAGTTTTAGACATCAATGCATTTTTAGAAGTGCATGTGTGTGTACGTAGTTCCTCCGTGCGGTGAACACCATATTTTTCCCCCAAAAATTATTGCTCTTTGTGTTTGTAAGTGAATATGGCCCAAGAAAACAAATATCAGGCTAAAAATAGTGTTACCAAACCCCACGTCGGTATCGCCGTACGGAGGGCACCATAAAACAAGGACGAGCTAACCACCATATTGAGCTCATCAGAGTTGCTATTTTTGGCCAGGACAAATAGTTATTGGTCAGACTAAAATGGCTCTCGCCAATTTATTTGCCTATCTTTTAATGGGGAACTTCTTAAATATGCTTTTGTTTTACTGATAAATATCGGAGTACATTGTATATCGGACTATATATTCCCGCGTTCAGCATTTGTAATTTACTTACATGTACTTTGTTTTACGGTGGAGATAAGTATAATCGTGCATGCATTCGCTTCAGCTAATTTGATCGTTATTCTGTTATCTTTTTTGTGCGCTTGTATTAATGAAGTCCTTTGATATGGCATAAGATTACACGTATGTACTCATTTTGCAGATTGTGATCCTTTCACGGGGTTTCAGTTTCACAGGGTTTCTCTGAGTTATGATTTTAACTCTAACCCACCTAAATCTTCCAAAATCCTCCTGACAGTTTTTTGGAGGATTTTGGAGAATGGAGCATGAACATGTGTTTGAGAAACATGATGATTTTGGAGGATTGGGGATGAATGGCGTTAAATCACATGATGATTTTGGAGGATTGAGGATGAATGCATTTGAGAGGCAGGACTGTCTGACGATTTTGAAGGATTGAATCGCTGGGTATATATCCTTCATTTGAACGAAAGTGCACAAGTTTGGAGGATTTTGGAGGATTCGGGACGATTCCTAGCAAAAAGGGAGGTGGTTAGGGTTAACGTCAGTGTATACTTTTTTTAAAATATCGTTATTCTTGCCTTTTGTCAAAAGTATTTTTGGTGTCGGGTTTTGAGATGTTTGGTTCTCTCTCTTTTGCATATTATTCTTTAAATGCAAAAGCGTGATATTATTAATTTTGTTTTAAACCATGTATCTATTATTTCTTCACGATTTGTGTCTTACATTAAAATAGTAAAACCTCTATAAAGATCTTTATTCTTGTAACATTTTTGGGTGAAAGTTTGAAATAAAGTTTTCGTTTAGTGCATATTGCTTATGTAATACATGTAATTATTTTTCCCCTGTCATCATCTGTGAACTTTTGCGTGTGTATGTTTTTTCTTTCTTTAAGTATTTGGATTTATCAAATCGAATGTCATCGCTGAAGCCAGAACAACGCATTATGTTCCAATCCGGTGTAGTGTGAATTTCCACTCTTATGGAATACTGACTCATTGGTTTTGTGCATATGTCTCAGTGGGCAAAATTAGATTACGGGGACAAGTCACGTCCATATAAGGTAAACGAGACCAGATTTCATAGGAGTCCAGATGTCATTACACCGGTGTAGCGTGAATATCCAACTCCATGAAATGTGGACTTATTGGTAGTACTGCGCACGCGTGAGTACGATACTATGCTATTTTTAGGATCGTTTCGGGAGAGAGTGACCTGTCACGTGCGAGGGATCAATCAATACGTAATAGGGAAATAGGGGTCCGATTTTCATAGGAGTCGGATTTTCATGTGACACCGGTACCATTTTGCATCGTGCAAACCTCGTTCCAGAGCTTACTTTATTTTCAACCCGTTTAATACCATAGTAACCCTTGGTGGGAAACATGCTTCCTGTAATTATTTATATCGTGTTCTTGGTAATTTGTATATTTTGTTTTACTGTTCATTCTGAATGATATCGTCCGTCTCCCTTAAAAACAATTCCCTTCTCCACATTGCTTATAATACTAATAATATGGATTGTAATATTGCACTATAGGTGGTAAACATTTTAACTTTTAAAAAAAATCGTGTTTCACGCCGCGAAGAATTGATACGGTCTGTACCCCGGACACCCCATACAAAAAAACACTGATTTTTATCATGGGCAGGCTCCAGATTATTTTGTACCAAATTTGCAAGCGCACGATTTTCGAACATGTAAATGAAGTGTGAGAGAGCAGGTATAGTGGTGGGAGCGTTACTGCTGGACACCGTGGGACCATCACCAAGGTTGGCACTGCGGCAAACACTCTGGTCACTTCGTCTCACCAATGCTTCCCAAGCTCTGAAATATTGATGGAGAATTAGAAATCGAGGACCAGGTGTGTGAGTTGTTGGTTCGAAACCAAATCCCAGCCGGTCAGAAACAGAACACATGTTGTCGTAGTGGAAAGTGACGTAGTCAAATTTACCTTTAAACAACCCACCAAAGCCGTCAGGACTCTGCTTTCTCCCGATCAATAAGGAATAAAAGTAGCTAAACAGTACGTGCTTACGTAGTCGTACAAGCTAATAATTGTTTTACACTCGTGAAGATGGTTCGTGGGGCAGGGGAAGCTCTGTTGTCGAAATGCCAACAAATAGAGCAGAAAAAAATATCAGGTTTGCTTTGGAATCGATACCACTGTTATTCCCCCGTCATTACTCTGCCATCACCACTTTGGTTGCTGGCACGTATACAGCTGCCTGAACTCTGAAAGTGTCATTGTGATAAAATCTTCAAATTGGATTCACTGCAAATTCACCACCCCTTGGCATACAGGTGAGTGGGGCCAGTTGGTATTAATTAGCCATTTATTTGCGTTTGTATGTGCTGCATAGCCAGAGAAACTGTGCTGACATTTACTTCGCATTTCAAACTTTTTATTTCACATCCGCTGACGCCGATGTGCTGAACTGAATCAGAGATAACTTCTTTGGAAAGCGAAATTATATCACGATCACGCAGATACCACTTGACGGGAACAGAAGGGTCAATCCCAGTACATCGGTGCAATGGACACTCATATAAATCCAACATTTCAAGTTCTACTACAGAAAGCAAGCGTAATCACTTTTAAACATTGTCGAGAAATATGGACATGTAATATTTAAAAAGAATCTTGAGCTTGGCGTGCAAAGTGCGTGTCATCAAATGTAGAAAGATAAGTCATACCTGGTAACGTATCTTTCATATACCATATATTTCCCTACAGATAAGTCAGTGGCATAGTCTCTGCCGAGCACAATTTGCTTTCACTCCTGGAATCACCTTTAACGGCGGTAAACAATAGACTCATTTGCCCGTTCAAAACAAATAACTTTATTTTGTTCCATAGAAATACATGTATGCCATCACAAATGGGCTTGGGTGAGTTTTGAGGTAACGTAAGTTACTCTTGATTTTGCAACACTATGTTTGTCTTGAAAACTGGACTTTGCAGGTGTGAAGAAAAGATTGATTATTTAATTGTGTGGACAAATCGTTTCGTTCTCAATTATGATTCCAATTAATGGAAATTGGGGCGTATATTGAACGATACAGCCTTTGAAGTGTGATATTTTTTCTTTGCGAGAAGATAATTTAGTAGCCTTGCTTCAAATGGCATTGGCATTAAAGTCGAGTGTGCTGGCTTCGTGCAAATTTACTAATAATAATCATGAGAGGTTGAATTTTAAAATATATACGGAAAAAATAGTGCCTTAGTTTTTTGGGGTTTTTTCGCATACGCGCTCTGAAAGTCATGCGACCTGAAAACACGTTATTTCCGCCGATGCATATGGGATTGACTTAGAAAAGGATAACGGTACGGTATTGCACTTATTCACAAAAGGCCAATTAGTGCGCACACAATTGATTTTAATGCACTTGCGTATTTCACTATTTTTTCGGTGACCTTTTTAGGCTGTTTTGGGAATTGATTCCTGAGCCTGTATAGCATCTACAGGTGTGAACCTAGCTTTTCATCTTTTCATCTTTTCATCTTTTCATCCTTCATTTCGTCTGTCCCCATGTGATGCACGATGCTACTACCATCTGTTATAACTGTTCGGGCTGGACTCGCCACGTACCAACACGTCATACTATAAAAAGAAGCTTCATTGACTGATTTCAGGGTTTCAAAGCTCAACAGGTTTTTACTATCAAGTAGTTAACACGGCGTTCTCTCTAACCAAGATAGACGGTGCGCACTTGGCTGGTTCATTGCAGGCAACGCTGACAGACATCTCGTCCACGTGCCGTTATACAAGGACCAACTTTGACGTAGTGTGTCGCGTTTGATACCCTGAAAGGTAGCATAGCGTACTGAGACCCACAGAAAAAAAGGAACTCTTTGACATTTGCTATTTTTATTTGCAATTTTAACATTTTATTTACATTCTGAATGATTTCTCTTCTGTTTTACACCAAACAGATTTTCGAGATGTCTGAGTTCGTTGAAAACAGCCGCCAAGATATCGAGGGATTGTCCAGCGGGTATGACGGAGTCGGTAGGTGTTCTATTCTCGCCCATTCCTGACAACTACATCAGAGACACAGAAATGCGCGTGGCCTATTATCCTACTAACTGCATTTACCCCAGATTTTAGTCAAATATGTGACAATGCTGCTGATTATGTTAGTGCATGCCAAAGAAAGAAACAGACCAAGTATACAAAATGACCAGACACACCTAACACCAACAAACCGACCAAGGGATCTTTTAATTTCGCCGGGCTGATGTTGACCGCCAGCACGGGCAATCGGTCCATCGCAGGCTGGCCTATAGAAAGCGGGGTTTACTGCATATATAGAAGCAGATGTAGATACGTTATCGCATAAACCAAAGGCTAAAAAACAAAGCAATAACACGACCAGCTAATCAATAAATATCTGTATTTAGCTTTTATTCTGTGCACTCTAAACAAGATATTTCAAGGAAATCAATACCACTTCCCGTATGTTTTTTTTTGGATATTTTGTTCTTATTCTGCCATTTGGTTTTTACCCCTAGAATTTCCGAGAGACTTCCCTGAGCTGGATCGTTCCTTGATCAGAGACGCGTACGACATGATTCAGCCGAATGTAAAGGTAATGTCCGAACCTGTTTGTCAATTTTACGGTTTTTTTTCTTTGTTTTCATGTAATCAATTGCTTCGTATTATTTGCTGATAATAACATGTCAATCCAGCAATCAGCATACGATGGAATGAGGTCACTTTATAAGTGCTTTGGACTTTGTTCTCACCGCCCCCATTTCGACATTTTCCCCCGTTTTAAGTGACCGTACGCATAATAATTATGCACAACTGTTTAAAGTCAAGAAATGTGAATGTTCTTTGAAGAAAGTTAAGTTGATTTTTTTATTAACAGCTCGTGCACTCAGTGCATGATTTCTTAGCGAAGTGATTGTTTCAAATAACGCCTGTGATGGGGGGGGGGGAATCTAGAATATTTAGTCATTTTGTTTATTCTTGGGATTGATCCTCAGCAGATTTGGGTTTTTTTAAGCAGGCAATTTTGTTTAGTAAATATGCTTTTGCTCAACAAATTTGGCTCCGGAAAGAATCGAACCGACAATTTGGGGGAATAATTTGTTCCTCAATTCCCGGCATTGGCGCAAAATGAATAATTTGCCGCAAAATTTGGGTTGAAACATCATATTCACGATTATTGTGACATTGTTGTGGCCTGTCCTGCTTGGCTAAAATAATTATGGCGTATAATCCATGCAGATACTTGAGCAAAAAGATGAGTAAGTATTGTACAATGTAATGCTTAAAAGTGAATACATTGTATGCATTGTATGTATTGCCTTTTCCAATCCATGCATACAGACATACATAAACGCCATTTTTTTCGGAGGTTAATCAATATTTTCTCGGGATAAATGCGGGTTTATTTAATTTGGGATTAATTTTAAAAACAAAAGGCTCTCAAAACCGATATTTTGAATTTAATAATAAGATGGGGAAATTCCCTCCGCACTGATCACAGCTCGCTTATATTTTTCTCTTCTATTTCCTCCTTTTTAGGGTTTCAACGATGTTGAATTTCGAGGCTTTCGACGGAAATGTCAGCTCGTGACGAAACTGTACAAACTGTGAGTGCATTTATACTATTGGCTGTTTCGGCACATATGCCGAAACAGTCTTTGCTTACCTTTCGTTAAGATTTTTTTTTTGTTTTATTCTTTTTTCTTTTTCAGTCATTTTGGTCATGGCGTTTGTATACGTTTTTTTGTTCCCGGCCCTTGGGCACTTAAATCAATCCGATTGCCTTTATACCTGGCACACGCTTAGACCAGCACCGGCAGACGGTGTCGAACATTGACGTCATCACGTGTCACGTGACAGAATTACTGGTCCGATTGGGTTCAAAAATGGTACCTAGACCGGGATGTGTTATAGATGAAAAATGAAGTGACGTCATGATGACGTCATCATGGTTCACTTGACGTCACGTTAAAGACAAATAGTTTTTATCTTCGAAATCAATATATAATCAACCGCTAGAGACCTGAACATGACTTTTGTGGGAATTGATAGAATAATCCAGGGTCTTCATTTTTGATATTTCAGGCAAATTCACGTGACCCTTCCTTCCGGTTGAAACGGGAAGTACCTTGTAATTTAAAATTGGTAAAAGATGAAAACTTGCTTTTAACGACGTATGCTCTGGCTAAGTTGTTTGTTACAAAACAATTAACGGTGACGTCATAAAATGCTAGGGCGCCCTCTAGCGGCATGTTTAAAATTAATAATCAGTTGATGAGTGTGGCGAAGTTTGCTGAAATCATTGATGCATGCAACCAGCGTCATGCTAACAATAAGTGGAGGTGGGTGGAAGATTGATGACGTCACCATACCGGAAGTTACACTGAAATGTAAAAACCTTTTAATCTTAAAAAAAAAATTGCTGAAAAATCAACCACGAGAGATTTAATCCAGATTTTTTATTCAAATCGCACAGTGAACATAGCTTTCAAGCTATCTGGTAATGACGTCACGATCGATGACGTCATCAAGTATCATATTACAAGCAACAAAGATTTCTAGAGTTAATCTTTGAAAATCAATATAAAATCAACTGTGAGAGATCTGATTTTGCTGTTTACGTAAGTTAATAGAATAATCCAGGATCTTTATTTTTGATGTTATGTGCAATAGCACGTGACCCGTCCTTCAGGTTGAAACCGGACGTACATTGTAATTTGAACTTCAGGTCTGATTGGGTTGAAAGCTGGTCTGTACCTAGAGCGCGATGTGTTAAAGATGAAGTGTCATGGGCAGGGCTGGGCTGGGTTTGGTTGGTATGGGGCTGGGCTGGGCTAGGCTGGGCTGTTTGGGCTGGGCTGGACTGGGCAGGCCGGGTTGGGCTGGGTAAGTTTTGTCGGTTTGGGTGGGTTTTTGTTTTAGTTGGGCTGAATTGGAGAGGGGTATGGGCAGGATTGGGTTGGGTTTGGCTCGGTGCGAGTTAGGTGGGGTTGACTTGTAATTTGTCAGCATACAGTCATTTGGATTTTTGTTTGGGTCAAATCTGCTTGGAATTGGATCGGGTTGTGGAAGGGTTGCTTCGGTTGGGTTGAATTTGTTCATCCTTCAGGGTGTGTTTTACCATGGTGTCGGATTTGGAATAACCACAGTCCCAGGCTTATAAAATTGAATTAACATTTTGGTAATGTGTTTTTATTCTAATTTGTACGGTAAAATAAAAATTTTGATGCTAATTTATAAGGTTACACCGTCTATTTTAGCGGAACACCCATTCCATCCATGATCTACCCAGCTAGCCAGCTGCAGACATGGGCCAAAACCTTCAACAGACTGACACAACTCTATCCGACGCACGCTTGCAGTAAATTCAACCGTTTGTTTAAATTGTTCGTGGACGCATGCGACATATCGGCTGACGAAGTCCCGGATTTGGAGACGGTGTCGAATTATCTAAAACGTAACTCTTTACACCATTTTTTTGTTTTAAATATTTCTAATTGTATTTTTGTGCCGTAGTTTTTTTTTATGTCATTTTGTTCAAGTTGGAAGGAAGAGTTCTCAGTGACGTTAAGAATAATTCAAGTTTGAGAATAAATTAATGGGGTGATAAGAATTGTTAAGTTTCGATTGCTTAAAAACGCTATAAAAAAATACGGCAACGTATAACTACTTGATTAATTTACTCTAGTATTACCGCTTGAAAAGGGGAAAAACACTCATATTAACTTCGACTTTTCTCAATATGTTATAAATTCTTTTATCACTTGTTGATCAAACTCCGGTCATTCATTTCGCGTAGTGTGAAAAGATTGAACTAAGTAGGCCATATTATCCGAGATTTTTTAAGCAACAAAAACATCAGCAAAACATCTCAATGAGTATTTTCCAAACCGTTTGTGTCGACAGGAAAGACTGGTTTTAGACTTCGTCCCGTTTCGACTTTCATGACACCACGTGATTTCATGGCTGCGCTGGGATTTCGTGTCTTTTGCTCCTCGCAGTTTGTACGTCATCGTGATGCAGCTTTCTTCACAAATGAACCGTTAGTATACAAACCAGTTTACATTCCTCTTTGGTGTAGTTGCTGCTGCTGCTGTTGCTAAAATATTGAGTTTGGTAATGATATGACATGGATGCATGAGTGATGATCTGGATGCTGCTTTGCTTGTGCTTCTGTTGTTGTTTGCTTGCTGCTACTGCTGCTGCTGCAGGTGGTGGTGCAGGTGGTAGTGCAGCTGCTGCTGCGGTGGTGGTGGTGGTGACGGTGCTGCTGCTGCTGCTGCTTCTGCTGCTGATGCTGATGCTGATGCTGCTGATGCTGTTGATGCTGCTGAGTGCTGATGCTGCTGATGCTGCTGATGCTGATGCTGCTGATTCTTCCGCTGGTGGTGGTGCTGGTGGTGATGCTGCTGCTGCTACTGCAGCTGCTGCTGCTGCTGCTGACGCTCATGCTGCTACTTCTGCTAAAATATTGATTATGATAATGATACGACATGGATGAGTATTGGTCCGGATGCTGCTGCTTTGCTTGTACTTCTGTTGCTGCTTCATTACTGCTGCTGCTGCTGCTGCCGCTGCTGCTGCTGCCATTCCATTGATTACAGTTATGATGTTTCATGGATGAGTGATGGACCGGATGCTGCTGCTTTGCTTGCACTTCTGTTGCTGGTTCATTACTGCTGCAGCTGCAGCTGCTGCTGCTGCTGCTGCTGCTGCTGCTGCTGATAATCTGTTGATTACGCTAATGATGTGACATGCATAAGTTATGGTCCGGATGATGCTTCTTTGCTTGTGCTTCTGTTGCTGCTGCTGCTGCTGATGATGATGATCGAATATTGCTGATGTTGCTGATGCTATCTTGATTGTTGCTGCTGCATTGCAGTTGACTTTGATATAATTATGCTATTGCATCTGTTGTTTATTTATTTGATTGTTGGTTAGCTGGTTTATAGTTGGTTGGTTGGTTGGTTTTGTGGTTGTTCTTAGGTTACCCATCTTCGTTGACGGTTTTGTAAAACATCGTCATGTTACTTTTCTTGTTCATTAGGGATATCATTCATGAAATACTTGGACATGCTGTGCTCCTCTGCGACCCAGAGTTTGCTCAATTTTCACAGGTAAGCTAGAACTATGATGATGGGAGGAGGGCACTGGGCCCAGCAAAAAGGGTTACAATGACTTTGAATGTCTTAGTTATGACAGAGTATTCAGTGGTCGGTTTCCATGGCAGATAGAGATAGGAATTTGAAATGAAACAATGACACTTCATGACATTATAATGGATCGATACACGTGGGGTTGGTCGATAATTATGCCAGTGACGGCTATTTATAGGCCTGGCTTCTTTTGTTTACAAACGCGAACGCCATTATCAATGAGTGGATTGCGGTCCTTTTCAACGGTCACCCTCTGTGATTTAGAGAGGCATCTTCCTTTTTTTGAGTTTCCTGTTGATAACTCAAAATTTTCAAGACACAAGAATCGATAGGCCGTACTAACGGTATTTTTTAAAACTTGGATAACTGTTCCTTTTTATGCAATGATAGGTAGATATTACAGTTTGCAAGCACTTGTTGGCAAAACCATCGACTGTGTCATTGCGAGAGCAAAGTCTATAGAGATGCTTAATTAAAGAACTATTATTACAGAACT
The DNA here is from genome assembly GCA_029964075.1 of Patiria pectinifera. Taxonomy (NCBI): domain Eukaryota; kingdom Metazoa; phylum Echinodermata; class Asteroidea; order Valvatida; family Asterinidae; genus Patiria; species Patiria pectinifera. The sequence continues at coordinate 1,976,477 of CM057130.1, read as the reverse complement.
ATCTTGTTGATTCAATTAACTAAACCCAAACTACTTCCTTGCTAGTTGAAATGCGTGTGTTTACATGTACATGTACAATAATGATGACATGCCGGTGTTTGTCATACGTGCCATATGGGAATATTCGACACTTTCGCATCGAATCGATAGTGTTTATTTATAAAGCCGAGCGGAGTTTCCTAAGCAGCCCCGTTTTACGTTTACCTTTTATCAAACATGTCAACAAAAAACGTGTAGACGCATACAGTAGGTGTGACCTTTCTCTCGTTGCAATGTTTACCGACAAAATTCCACTATAGTGACTTCGAGGGGAAATTATTATTTGAACATTGAAAACTTAATGAGTTTATAATCTGATCTCATTTAAAACAGGTGAAATTTACCCACAAGCTTTCATTTGTGTATTTGAACAATGTTTATTTTCATATAAAGGACTTAGTTTCATTGTTTTCTTGTATCATTATTGTGGTATTTTTAATTGTGTTCTATTTTTTTAACTGTAAGGATATGGGGCTTGCTACACTTGGTACTCCGGACCACATTTTGGATAAAATCGCATCGGTAAGTGTCTCGCATTCCCAATAATATCCTATAACTCTTCAGTTATATCGTGCTTACTCATAGTGTAGGCATATAACGTGCTCACTAAGACTATCTTTTTATGATAATCTCGTAAAGTTGTTTGCGGTATTGCTAATATCGCAAGCATCCTAACTTCGGGCATGATCCTTTGCCACAATATAGCCTTATGTTTTTAGGAGGGCGCTATTGCTTTGATAAATTTGGGAGAATAAGTCCGCATCCCAATCTCGTGTCCAGAGTTCTTCCCCGCTAAAACTACGTGGGGATAAGCTGACCATAGACACAGCCGTAGCCCTGGAAACCCGTTTCGGCCAAGTAGCAGACTCAGTCACGATGTTGTCAATTAACCAAAGTATTGATTAAAACTAATCTGATTGAACTTTTGGTTTTTGAATGTCTCCAGTTATATAATTGTCATGCATTTCGCAAGATAGTTAACCCTAAAGGGGCCGGGTTATTTTGACCATCTCTCAGCCGGGGGGGGCCGCCCCCCCCCCCTAAGATCTCGGCCATCGAGTGACAAAAAAAATTCAAACTCGGCACATGCATAGAGCAACTCTTCCTAAACATACCCAAGAAATTTCATGACTATAGGTCAAAGGGTTTTGGAATTATGGCTAATTAATTATTCATATGTACGAATGACAATTTTGCTCTGTGTACAAGGCGTACATATGCGAAAATTCAGTTTTCACGGCGCGTAGCGCCGGAAAATTTTTCGCTACGCGGCAACCCGTGGTCCGATTTTTATGTTTTTGGTATCAAAAGATGCGCAAAGCTCGAGGCTAAAAAGTCATGACAGCTCGGGTCGCGAAAAACTTTTTTTTAGAGGCTATCACGTAAAATGTTGAGGGGGGGGGGCGGATTCCGCCCCGGCCACTTTAGGGTTAAGCCACATCACCAATAATTCAGAAAGAATTTAGTCCCGAGCCTCAGGCCACTCATCCGCTCGTCCTCAACGCCTATCAATAGACATGTTCATGCTGCCTCCATTTCAGTCATGTTCCCTGTATCCAATAACAGTATTGTATTCCTGAACGATAATGTTTTTGTGAAAAGAGGAACCAGACTATTTTTCCTTCCAGCCTCGCTTTGGTTACGTTGATCTGAATGGGAAAAAAATCAAGATGGCCGCAACATGATAATGACCTATTGTAGAAGGCGCTGCTGTCAGCTAATTTCACAAAAAGACTTGTGTGAAGTAAACGCAACTGTCGCAAAGCATCATAAGTTGATCAATTTAAAAATTAATAAGTAAAATAGTTCTTTGGCTCGGGTCGTGCTCACGCGTGGTATTGCTGACTCAAGGTCCCTGGCTATACAAAATGTATCGAATTAGAGTGCACATCACATGTAACAACCTTGGATAAGGCGGTTGGTACGAGCAAAACTACCGATGAGGTGGGCCTACAGTCGGAGCAAACAATCCTAAAATGACTGACAGCAATCTGAATGGTTGTCTACAGCTTATTATACAAGATATCATTCACAAGATTATTTGTACAATTAAAAAGCTCATTTCAAGGGTTGACTATATCAATTTCAACCTCGGTCTCAACCCCGGGATGCTTCGTATCTGATAGGTTGAAATCTTACGGCAGCCTTCGGCAGCATGTTGCTTCAGTGCTACAGAGATGAATGTGTAGACTTAAATTTTTGAACTGTACTTTAACATCTTTTATTTTAAAACAGGTATATATGAGCACGGTAGAGGCCGGGCTCTGCCGGGAAGGGTCGGAGGTTAAAGCCTATGGTGCACTTCTCCTCTCTGGCTCAGATGAACTCGAGGTAATAATTTTAAAAGAACTTGTTGATTTGAAATCAATATCCTACGAATGTAAGACAACATGTTTACAGTTATGGATCAGGTCCACCCTACATGTACATTCCTGCTGTTGGCTCAATTGGAGCATGCAGTTTGCATCATTTCTGCAGTGGATCCAAACACGGAGAATTCGCGGATGTTTGGTATTGCAGTATAATCTGGACCCGACTTAAGTGTTTTTATAATTATTTGCAATTAACGTTTTGACAACATGCAGCAAAACTAGTTTGCCTTTAATGACACTGACATTGAAACTTGAAATCCTATACGAACCACTCCAGCACGTGTTCACGGATAAAGCGGTCAAGCGCCCTCTCGAGATGGAGGCTGCATCGTGCTTGCCTGAAATCACTCTGGATAAGTACCAAGACGTGTATTATGTGACTGAGACCATCGAAGAGGCACAGCAGATGGCAAGGTCAGTGTGGCAGTGCTAGCCAGTGTATAATGCTTTATTTGCTGCCATGCCAGTAAAAGGCTGATGGCGCCATCTTGTGATGAGCCCGAGTCCCGTCGTTATTTTTTAGCGAAACAAAGCCGTGTCCAAATTGGGGACGGTTGTACGGCTTCGGTGTTAGCGAGCTTCGGTGAATAGCTAGCAGAAGCCTTAGACAACAATGCCCATTTCATCCTCGGCGACCTACGAGATTAATTGGGTTACATTTCAGTGCATAATAACAGGGAAATTGTGAGTCTTGCCTCGGGCGTAAGAACAGCCTTAAAAAAAAACTAATCCAGGCGCACACCTTTCTGATTGTACCGGTTCACCGGATCATCGGGCCAGCGTACAGAGGTGTGCGCTGAAAATTCGGACCGATCTGACTGTACACTAGTCTGAAGATCAGACGTGTGCATGGCCACGATCGAACGTCTGATATACCCTAACATGTAAATAATTGTACGCGACCCGCGCGCCAGCCAATCGGAGTCGATTTTGGAAGTGTGACGTCATTTCGATCAGAATTGTGGACTAAGCTGTTGATTGGTCAATTTCGATGCCATGGTTTTTGTTGTAATACATCAACGGGTTACGGAAGACCTGATAGAAGTCGCCCACTGAATGGTGAGAATCTCGAGGTCAAGACGCAGTCTTGTTTTGCGTAATTAATCGCTGAATCTGCCCGCTGTGCAAGGGGATATTCCAGAGACTAACCGTACACTGGGCAACCGGATGAAAACAAACATGTTTGATTTTTTTTCCGCATCCGATTTCACTGGATCCTATGTCAGCGGAAAGCAACGGTGGATCCGGGGGGGGGGGGAGGCAAGGGGGGCCATGGCGCCCCCAAAACGAACCCAATATTTTTTATTATTATTATTTAATAGTAACATCGCAAAGAGGTAGCCATTGCGTATACCACCCACGAAACTTTTTAAGAAAGCAATAAGTTTTGAAACCCCTCCTGTTGCTCTTCATATTAAATTTGGGGCGGAAAATTTTTGGACCCTTTTTTTTCGGGAACAAAAATAATTTTGGCCCCGCACCCCAGGCCTTGGTGAAATAGTGGGATTTGTTTATGTTAACCAATCAGATTCACGAAGGAAGTCACATGATTCAAAACTGACGGCTGCGATTTTGTCATTAAAAGTGTGACCGGTCATCACGTGACCAATTATTCGCTCTTTTCACACTTCCGCCATGGGCATGCAGAGCCTCGATCTGGCAACTTTACACAATAAATATAGCCGGTTCAGTGATTCCCGTGTCGGGGTTCAGATCACTGAACCGGCTACTTTTGTTGGGTAAAGTTGCCAGATCGAGGCTCTGCATTCCCAATGGCGGAGCGTGAAATGAGCAAATAGAACGGAATCGGGCATGTGTGCGGGAAAGGTTGCGGTCCAACCGCAACGGTGAAACAAAACATGTAACGGCGAGGGGGTGATCCGGCGAACTGGTAAAATCGGAAAGGCGTGCGACGGGCTATTATAAGCGAGTGAAACTAGACGTATTATTCATGCATTGTGGTCGTCGTTTTTCTAAAATTGTTTTGGTGGTGGTGTTTATTTCAGAGCGTACGTGAATACCCTGCCGTACAGGCTGTCTGTCAGGTACAACCCAGAGACAAACACCATTGAACAGTAGGACCAGGGAGACCGAAGAGGAAAACACTAAAAGAAAAATCCTAAGGTCGGATTTAATCCTGAATTCTAAGTTTGACCTGATATTTTCAGGATAAAATGGCTCATTTCTGAAACAAATGATACTTTTGGCAAGGTTCTGTGCCAAAATTACCTGGAAGATAATCCAGACAAGAGTCATTTTCACCCGGGAAACGTGTCATTTTGAATATGAAAATCAGCCTGGTCAAATAGAACCGGAATCCTTGTCCAATCTGACCAGGAATTACTAAAGAGTAAAACACGTTTATTAAAGTTGGACAGCTTATATAAAAAAATATATAACAGCAAAAGTTGTCAAGTTATCTTCAACGGTAAACCGTAAGCATCATAAAAACGTATAAGAATTAACCTGTATATATAGGTCATATTATATACCAAATGTCTCAAAGCGCTTATTATTCCTGTTCACCAGGCCATGAGACCTTTTTTTTTCTGAGACAGGGGCAAGTGTAGTAAAGTGTCTTGCCCACGAACATAAGCCCCATGTTCCCAGTCAGGGTTCAAACGCACGTGCCGCGGCACATGAGTCGAACTGCGTAACCATTGGACCACAGCACCCCACGATCACGCCATTACACGTTCAGACCTTACGCCATTATGTGGATATCATTAGAGGCCATCATAATTGCATCTTTCACACTTTTATTGCTCCGTACCATTGTGATCATGGTTCCCCTTTGATAGAATCGAAACGTTCCAACAGTGTAGGACACAAGCTAACCTCTTTAAGAAAATGACAAAAGTTATATTTTCCCCCGAAGAAATAATTACAGTTGCAGCATAATTAGATCCAGAAACCACCAAATACAAAATCAATTCTGAATTTGTTCTACAGATTCGTTGCTTCCGAGAACAGGTAATCACATGAACTGTATTTTTTTAAAAATTAATTAGACCAGTAACTTTCTTGTATCGTTGCACTAGGTATCGAGATGTTATCGAGTTTTGAATTTGTGGCACATACTAACAAATCATGTCCAGTTTACAAACTTTGTGAATTTTTTTGGAGAAGTTTAATTGTGGAGGAAACTGGTGTGGTGGAACTACGAAACAAGTACTTTTTACAATAAACTTACTTTAGAAATGGAAACAAGATCTTTACTATTGAAGGTAATAAATATGTGCTTGGCCGATTTTGAACAAGTACATTTAATACCGGCTTGGGGCCTGGACGCCGATAATGGTCCGAGCCAATACCTTCAGGTCAAAAAGTAAAAACAAGACAGAAATTATAAATTTCCAACGATTTTGTTCAACAAGTTTACTTCATGTTTTTTTAAACACCCCTTTACCTATGTTATGCGCCTCTCGCGGGTAGTACTAAATACCTTCTTACATAGAGATTGGCGTGCGCGTTGCGCGGAGTACTGCGCGAAGTGACGCAGAACGCAGCGGTGCCGGTGTAGTGTGAAGTTAATATATACGGACTCAATATTATGAAATACGGACTTATTGGTAGTATTACGCATGCCTAAGTGAATTGTGAACGTTCAACCAATAAAGGTGTAAAATGGACGTACTTATTTCATAGGAGTCCAAATTTCATGTGACACCGGAAAAGTGTTTTAAGAACACGTGTTTTATCACCTGTTAAAAACTACCCACGTGACGGGCTCTTGACCGAAAGGAATGGGTATTAAAATTGTCTTAGTATAAAGCTTTGCAATTACATCACTTACTTTTAAAGACTACTTCCGAATCTAAATTAACCCTGTTGTAAATAGCGCCCTCGATAACTTGCCATGGATTGAGGTAAAAGTCAAATTATATGTATTCTTTAGCATCTTTTTATTGTCAACTTTTCTGTCAGTATTTTTCTCATAACGATCAGACCAAGGTCATAGGAGTATAATATATACCAACTGACCTTTTAACCCTATTATCAAGACTTGGGTATTTTGATGTTCACAGAAGGCAGGGGGGGGGAGGAGTTGGCACATTGTGTACGGTCGTAATTTCCATGTGCTTCGGCCGATTTTCCTCAAAATTGGCGGTAGTGTTGGTTGGCCAATAATCCATAACATGACATAATTTTGTTGCGTTTAGGCGGGCACAAAAGGACGATTACCCATTTATTTTTGCCCATTTGGGTCAAAAATTTCTTTTTGGATTTACATTTTTGGGGGGTAAAATCTGTTACCATGTAAATCATGGATATCCAACAAAAACTGTTTGGGTGTAATATTGACGCCCTTCGAAGATTTAGGAAAAGGCGTCAAATCTCAGGCATAAGTTTCCCTTTTTGGAGGGGGGGGGGACACACTGTGCCGACCCCGGTCCCGACAGGGTTATTTAAACACCATGATAACTATTATTTTCAAAATAATCAAACAATTGTAATTATATTAGAAATATAACACCGCCGGGAAAGTGTTTAATCTGCAGTTTTATTTGTTAATATTGTCCCACTGGTATACTTTAGAGATTCTCAAGCGATATCTCTTTGGCTAAAAAAAGTGGAACATTGGATTTTTTCAGCAACTGGAAAAATTCCGGTTCACTAAAAAATATACGTCCAATTCTGATCAAGAATTTATTATAGGTATTCTCTGTTCTCTATTTCATCAAGGAATTTTGCACCATTGTTTTCATTTTCAAAGTATGCTTGAATAAATTCACACGCAATAAAACATTCAGACTACGAAATTTGTTTTAAAACCTCGAATAAAAGATTGATAATATCATTGTTGGTGTGTTGTAAAGGCTTGATTCATAATATACCCTTTTCAGGGTACAACTTCTTGGAAATCAAAGCGAGGCATATCACGTAAACTACATGACGGTCTCAATAATGCGTACGGTAACTTACACTTCCTTGCCTCAATAATATTTTCTAAAGCATGTAAGACAGTGACTGAATGATTATACGGCCATTGTAACAATCGAAATGGCCACTACATTGTATTATACCCTAAAGTCACGCGCGTTTACCATGCCTCCAGATATCATCAAGTAGTCTTGCCAAACCGCAGTATTGATGAACTTCAAATTCACCATGTGTACAGTTACCATATTAAAACTTTCTGGAAAATCATGTGAGCAATGATAACATCTTGAAATTTAGCCCACCAAACAAAAACGGGGTAAAAACGAGGTGTCCGTAAATTGGGCTAAAAAGTAGGTGAAGGGTTGCCTTACGTCGGAGACTTGAACAAGTTCGAGGAGATTCCAAAAATTATTGGTAAGAAAACGTTTTGATGTTGACATTATTATTGTAAGCAACACTGATCTTTCATTTGGGGGATTTCCTTGAACTTATTCAAATCTCCCCCGTTAGGCAACACTTCGCTTAAGTTTTAGCCCAATTTATGGACACCTCATTTTCCTCCCTGTTTTCTTTTTTGGCCTAAAGATAAAGAAGTTATCATTTTTCACATGAAACTCCATTTATTATTGTTTGGGTGACTGTGCCAGTAAGTAACAATGTGAATTTGAAGCTCATCAGTACTGACGTTTGGCGAGAATTGTTGATATCTGAGGAGTGTTCAATGCGCGCAACTTTAGAGTATAAAAGTAGCCATTTTGGATCGTTACTGTCCTCATAATTATTCACTCACTTATATGCTTTAGAAAATGTTATTGAAGTAAGGAACTGTAAGTAGAATCATCACAAAAAACTTTAAAAAGTACAAAATATACCCAAATATGGGAAACATGTATTACACGACAGGTAATAATCATTTACGCAATTTAGGTACATTTCCACTAAAATTCCAGCTTGGTGTCCATCATTTTCGGATTCAGCACTCCAAAATTAGGTAATATAGATAGGTTACCAACTTCTACTCAAAAATGCCTTTTTTGCCCTAAATGAGCCTTTTTTTTAAAATATGGCCTAGACTACAGGACAAAGGATCAATATCACTGTACTAGCTAAGTAACAAGACGTTCCACCCATCGTGAATTACGACAATCCCTTTAACGTGCAGTGTATGTCCATACGATAATGTTGTCAAAACTTTTTCTTTCATATATCATGCATGCATCATTAGTCATTACCACAAATGACGCAGTGTCGCCAGAAATATGACTATAGTCTCAACTTATAAGCCAGAGTGTCTTGCTGTATTTCCATCGCAAAGCGGTCCACGTGTTGAATAATTTCCTGTACAAATTTCGAAATATTTGCGGCTCGAATTATTTGCTGTGCAGACTGGTTCCCGTCCCCATTTAGAATATAGAAGTTGGGGGAACCAATGTACTTGCAAGGCGGATCTGTTTTTGCACAAAACCAGCCCCAAATAAAAGCTTTTCCTTAAGACAGCTGCAGTCGGCCAAATTAGATGAAAATATTTTAGGGTCAAGCTTGTGCTTGTAGGAGAAACACCTAGACCTACAATCTGTCTTTCACTTCTTTAAAGGCCGACCATGCCAACCCGGCGTGCAAATGAAGACTGTAGGCCTATATACTCACATAAGCCCTCTTCAATGGCGAATCCACTGACCTGCTAATCAACTGCCCTTTGATGGGTTATCTGAACAATATCTGGCACAATGATTTCGCCACTAAGAGGGGGCCTTCATAAATGTACAGTCTGTATGGTCCATACCTTGGAACGCTGCTCACATGCAGAGCTAGCTAGAAAGACCTACGCTGGATGACTACCCGTGTACGAATGCAGCTTGCATATTGGTTGACTGTGAGCAGAAAGTACCACACGGCGCAACGAGACTGCATCACCCGGTACCGCCCTCTGGACTCCGAAAACCTCGCCACGCTGCGCTCCTCACCAAAACGTGGACATATCGCCCTGCCGCCAAAGGACACATCCGGCCTGCCAGCCGTTAAACATCATTAATTTTCAAGCATTAATGTTGAGCCTGTATAGGTATAGCCGGGTGGTGCATGGTTAATGAGTGGGAGCGCGCAGTGTACACGGATGTGTCTCGACAACCTTGCTGGTATAACACCGGGTGATGCTACTGCGTGTTCGCAGCTATATAGGTATTAAGGCGATCCGATATTTGTGTCAGGCGAAATTATCCAAGTGCTCAGTGAGCGTCTGGGTACCGCGGTACGACGAAATGCTTTGAGATCACCCCAATTGGATGTAATATATAGCAGGAAGACCGCTCGTGGATTCAGGCGCTGTTGATAGCTCAGCTCAGCTGATCTCAACCCAGGGTAAGTTTGTAATTGACCCCGGATTTCTCGGGTAATCCAGGTAGCTGCAATGACTGTTATCGGTATATCAAACTTTGGTCTGATCTGTAGTGATGAGAGGGGTTTCCGTTAGTAAGCCCTCCGCGGGGAAGCTGTTTTAGAGTGATAAACGCAGATCCACAAGACAAGTGGCTGTGAATTGACCGTGGAAAACACAATTATTGCTTGACTCATGTCAGTATTGTACCGTTAGACTGCCATCCATTATGCTAGCGTACGTAATAAAAAGGCATTTTGTAATTTAGCATCAAGGACCAATAAATTAAAATGCTTTATTGATAAACGCTCCGTTGTGAAAAGCAGCAGTACTGCCTCATCCTGCAAATTTAATTGGATGCCTTGTAATTTTATGATATCGTTTTTGATAGCATTTGTGATATTCTTTTCCATCCAAATGAGTGATGCTGTTAAATAAGGCTCTTTACTTTGAAACTCTAGCAGTAATCGCTGGATCTTGCATCTCTTATAAAGTAAAAAAAAACTCTTCTCCGTTACTTTATAAGAGATGCAAGATCCAGCGATTACTGCTAGAGTTTCAAAGTAAATAGCCTAATTTAATAGCATCACTCATTCGGCGAGTTAATATAGGCCTACGGGTGTACTGCTGACGTGGTGAAAGTCAGTGAGGAAAAAAAAAGTAGGTAAAGGGGACGAACCCGATGTGTTCACAAGAACGGAGTGCCCATCTTTCTCCCTTCATTAGCGATTGGGCCAGACTCATATGCTGCTGAGGGGGGGTCGCCACACCTCCACAGCGAGTCTGTTACCTTCCCAGCATTGAATAATGACGGTACCCATTTAACACCTGGGTTGAAAGGAGTAATTGAGGTAAAGTGCCTTACTCAAAGGCACAACACTTATGGCCGGCCACGGCGGGGCTCGAACCCAGAACCTCACGACCATGAATACTGTGCTCTACCGCTAGACCACACGGTAGTACACACGAGGAAAAATACCAAACATTTAAAATGTTCAATAAAGGACTATTCTTTCCACATGTCATGCATCTATAGCTGAATTAACTGAATAAAAGAATAGTGTTGATAATGACACTTTTGAAGCTTGAAATCGAACCTTAAAAGGAGTGGTGACGGACCGCACACTTAAAAAGCTAGGATTCAACACTCCGTTTACATCAATTTTCCACTCAATTTCGGATATACTTCCCAACTTATACTGCTGTCACATTGTGTGGTATTATGCCATATTGCTCTATATCTATAGAAGTTTTCCACCAGTGTCGAAGGGTAACATCGGTTCCTTGTCAGGAACAGTACAATGATCAGCAAGTGAATTTGCACAGTAGTTGACACCATTGTTATTTGTAAACGCCTGCAAGAAAATCTTTTATTTGTAACGAGCATATTCATTCGGAAACGCATTTTGCAAAAAGGCTGCAACTTGGCAATTTCAAAAAGAAAAAAATACGGGAACTCATTTTGGCTATATCAGTTGGCATCAAAGCGGGGTTTTTTGAGGTCAAGGGTTCGATTCCGGCCTTGGTCCATTTTCCCTATTCGAGTTAACTGGTCTAGGCCTATATCGCATTCTTTCGTGATTTTGTTTCATTGATTATGTACTATTTTAGTGTCGATATTCATTTGCGAATGTCAAACATTTGTCGAGTGGGCGACAAATAAAACAAATTGCCTGCTGCGAAAGTCCAAATGTGCATTTGTCATGATGGTCAAATTCATATAAATGGAAACTGCATGCATGTTTATGTTTAGCCGAAATGAACGTGTTCATGGTTGTGAGTCAGTGTATGACAGCAGACATCGTTCTTGTTAACGATTCGCGTTTGACCTGACGTGTCGTCTGCTTGCCATTCCGCTTCCACGTAGGGTGTACCGGTAACGCGCATAAAGCACAAACCACTATCATCATTATCATCACGCCAGGGTTCATTCATCTAACACGCTGTTTCATCAATCAGTAACGTTGCCATGGAAGCCGCACTGCCAAGGCAACGCGTTGCTACGCATTTTACTACGTAATTCTGGCCGTCGTTCAGTTGCCTCTTTGTATGTGAGTTTGACCACGTTCCATCGCGAAATTTCCACTTAGTTTATGCTTTCTTTATTGAGACGTTTAGATGATTTGACTTCAACATTTAAACGTCAGTCTCATTGTAAGCCTGTCTAAACACAATGGGCCATATTGCGAGCGACTAATTGGAGAATATTTACATGCAGAATGCCGGAAATTAAGCACGTTGGCCATAACGTTTGGGAAATCGTTCGACAGTGCTCTTGATATTTAATAACAATTCAATAATAATGTTCCATGTTGTTCGGTATGTGTCTTGAGCGAGCTATGTAAACACGTAAGGCCCACTTTCATTCGTCATTAGATGTGTTTGTCGAACACATGACATAAAATATTTTAGCACAGCAAGCAGTCGAGACACGGATCAATGGTTTGTCCTTCAGATATTGTAAAATAAACGTTAAATCAAATTATACTGAGACAATTTTTCACAGAGACACTATTTCAAAGAGAGCTGATCAGCACGGCAAATTATGTACAGAGCAAAATGTGTTACCAGCCGGCAGCCAAAATCATATACAATGTACAAGTATGAATATTATACTTGAGACTGGTTCAAAGCCGGATTTAGCTTTGTACTGATTGGGCCGGAGGGCTGACGTGCCACCAGTTAAGTGGAGAATCATATTAAAAACATTATTTCTCCATACATGTCGCCAAACTGAGCCCTTTATTGCATTTACAATGTATATCCCGACGACTCAAAGGTACACATATCGCATTGCCACTTTGAGATGACACCGTGGCGCGTGTTTGACGTAGGCTTGGGGCCGACCACATCACAATCGGTTAATTAATTTCCAGCATCGACTAATCCTAGAGACTCCGACAGCAGAGTCGAGTGCCTGCTTAGACATGATGAATACATGTAATCTGCATGGCTGCTCGTATCTTGCCAGGGGGCAAACGGAGAATTTGTTTTTGGATTTTGTTTTAGGCAGATCTTTTAGGAATGAGAGAAATGAACGTGTGACAATTTGATTCAGGTAGAATGCATGAATATACAAGAAGCCACGTAAAGATGCTGCCCAGATCTTTGCTACCTTGAGTGTTGACTTGAACACTGTTTCAAGTGGTGTGAATCTTTGTTGATGGTGATGATGATTGTGAAACCCTAACATTTCCGAAACGATGCAAATTTGCAAATCAATGGGTGGACGCAATGTGACACTAGGTATAGTGTTCATAAAAAGTGTATTTATGAATATTTACAAAAAAGTGGTGCTCTCTAAATTCCAAAGAGTGGAATTAGGGACTAGACGTTTTAGAGTGAAAATCACTCTCATTTTCGATTGACAAATGAAAAATCTGAAAAATGAACCACTTCAGTCGAAGCACGAGTGAAACCTCGATCTTTACGATTGAAGAAATTTCACTCTAAAACGTCCAGTCCCTATTTTCCGACTGTAGGAGTGAATCTTCACTCGAATGGAGTGAATTTTCACTCTTTAGAATTTAGAGAGTGGGCAGCCGTGTTTGTCACACAAAATCAAATAATGAATATTTACGTATATGTTGGCTGCTACATAATGTAGGCTGATGCTTCACTTTTGTTCAGCATCATAAGGAGGGGGGATCCGATGTCCGACCCCGGTTGGGGTTCATCTCCCAATCCCTTGGGATGTTTTCCAGTGAGTGAGGCAGAAATGATGCAGCCAGAAAATTGTGTCTTTTTCAAAAAGCATCTGTAAGTACGGCGAAAACTTTCGAGCTGCGCTTTCCGTTCCCCATTGAAATTACTGTTAAAATTAATAACATATAACACAGGGAAAATGTAGCAAGGGAAATATTCCCAAGATGTCCTTCAATATTTCGTCACTTGTATTTGCACCCTGATCGTTACAAGTATTGCAAAAACTAAAATTTGCTCATGGTGTTAGATCACCTTTGGCACGCGTGAACTACGGTGGGTTAATTACCCTTAATGATCCTCTTCGTGGGTTTTTTGTATCTTGCGAAACTATCGCTTACACTTTAATGAGAGTGATGTCACATCTTTTTAGTTCCAAATATAGTTCCAACTAGTGTTAGTATGTGACTTAGTTCTCAATGGTAGAAGCATGCATCGGATTAAACGATCTATCTTTGATGATCAGCCCCCCAAACTAATCATCTGCATGCTCCAGGGCTATCGATTCGGTGGTGATTTGTCACAAGAGAAAAAGCAAAAGAAATGCCTCTTCGCGTGGGTGCGTCGGGAAGGATGCTTTAAGACCCGTGGTGGATTTCCGTCGTTAAGCATTCATGTCCACAGCCTGAGGCTATCAGAATGTTGAGGGAAATCTCTTCTCATCTTGCCAATAGACTCCCCCTCCCGTTACCGTCCCCTGCATCTTAAAGACAGATAACCCGGTAGCTGAGGATAAGCGGTATCACTTGAGGGGTGGAATGGGGGTGAACAGCCCTCAAACTGCGTACGAGACGGGTGACGAGAGAGTGTCTTGTAGGGCTGGTATAGGAGACGATTTGGCGTCTGATACTATTCCCTTCCCTCGTCTTTTTCGTCATGGGACATTGGGTTGCACTAAGGATGACTACCCTTCTGGGTTTACGAGGGAGGAAATGACGTGGGTGGTGGTGGGTTATGTCAATACCCGCACCCCGAATTCCGGCGTTCCAAATGGGTGTTCATCGTCATCGTCAGCGAAATCTCCTCAAGATGCATGCATGCACACGCACTGGGTGATGGATTTTTCTGTCTTGGGTGTCATCGTCACGCGACGAACCAGAAGGGGCATTGACGTATTAAAGCAGGCTGTTTTTCAAAGGGGAATTCACGTTGGATAAAAGTATTGGGGTGGGGTCGAGTGTGGGATGGGTGCGTTTGACACTTGGTGGCGCTGTTCTGGGTGGCTTCATTTTGCTATCAGTTGCAGGATGTTTGTCTCCAAGGGCGACAAATTGGGATGTCACAAGCCACACCCCATCAAACGACAAAAGTGGTTCAGATTGACCAGATTCGATACAATTATCTTGATTTTTGATATCAATTGATGACGTGTGGTATCAAGGGTCTGAAGGCGCTGATGTCCCATAATGGTGATAGTGACACCGTGCTAAGTGCAAGGCTGATGACAGAATGTAAATATTTAAAATATTTTTAATTGGACATGAAGAGCTTGCCATCTGGCGGCATGGCAAACCGAATTGAGTGGAGTGTACATATCGCCAGTGGCATTCATATCAGATTGACACGCCGCTAAGGCTACGCTGCCTCCACCAATTTAGGCTGAGTTCTCTCTGATGACGTACCGACACATTCAAGGGTACACAAATTGTCCATTTCAGGGGGCATGAGTTCCTGACTGACAAGGTGCAAGGTTTCAAGTGGTTGTCAAAATAAAAAGACAGGCAACGGGCTGTTACAAATTACCTTGTCGAGATTCGTGGCATACCTTAAAGTTGTCTAGCCTCAGATCTCAGCCGATCAACATAAGTTGAGATTAGGTCGTAGTCACTCCAGGAGCATTAATAGGTCAAGAGAGGGTCGTCCCCGCAAAATGACGGTACTCGTGTTTTTGTTGCAGGAGAAATGACCTGCACGTATAGGCTTTGGTCATTGGTTTTGGATCATTGTAAAATGGCCCGTTTGGAAATGTGTTACGTCCCGGATCAGATTAGACCTGGAGTAAAGGGGTCAAAATTGTACCTCTCTGAGTAATATTTCCACGAAAATTGTCATCTTGTCCTACATTTTTTTCCACAAAAAGACATTATTATTATGACCCAGAAGAGTGCCAGGTCAAAGTTAACCCGGATTCGAGTGTTTGGTCGCTAAATGATTCAAGTGCTTGTGACATTGCAGCAAAATGAAATTTAAACCCTTTGGCCATTCGGTCTCAAACCCACAATGAGCCATCCCGAAATGTGCCAATTGAGGCGACTCGTGTCACTGTCATTTGACTTGGTTTCGGGTCATTGGTTTCAATGGTCACTGCGTTACAAGGACCCGTCTGAAAGCGTGGCATGGTCGCAAATTAACGCCACAATTGCCGTTGTAGCAAAGTTACCAATGTAAACGTGAGTCATTGGGTTGCTTCATGACAAAAAGCAGTTGAGAATAGTATAACGACCCGAGACAGTAGTGTCGGCAACTGACAGAAGATGCATTGACGATTGAGACAAATTCTTGAGTGAGGTCGTTGTTTCAAAATGGCAATGCTTTTGAGCTTTCGTCACAGTTGCTTATTTTGGTTACTGCTGAGAAACTCTTTTGACTAAAAATAGGGCCCGGGGAAAAAAACTAGGAAAATTTCAACAAGCGAGGCATTTATTTACGAGGGCGATTTTGGTCCATCGTTCTGAGGATCCCTCCAGATCGAATTGTGCATCAGCTGTAGCAAGTGTATTCAAATACGCTCCCCACAACTCAGTTTATTTTATCACCATTTGATAAAGGATAATGTCCCTTGAAGTTTTGTCCAATGTCGCCAAGGTATCATTTAAATTCCCCTAATGAATAACTAAATGTGTTACGCAGAACGCAATAACCATATTCATTTCCCCCTATTTTGTTGTACATTTTACATATTTTAAACATTAGACGGCCGTGGCTGCAACAGCGCGAAACCCACTCCTCGTCTCTCGTGGTATGTGTCCAGGGGTTCATGACGTCAGAAGGCTTCGGTCTATTGATCATTCTGTCGTCAGGCCGTCCTCGGGGGGCCGCGAGGGTGCTCGTTCTTCTATTCAAGGTGTTTGAGTAGGGCTTGTCTCTTGAATTTATTATTAGGATGTTTTTATAAACACATGGCTCTTCGCTTCCTTAATGGAATTCTCTCTGTATTGAGTCTCTCGATCCCACCTTCGCTAGGGGACTTATTTGTTATTTTATTTTTTTTACTTTTGATTTCGGGGTTGTTTTTCATTTTCAGTTGAAAGCTAATGGTCTTCAGTTTTGATCAGCTTCAAACAGTGAGGTTACACTTTCTCTGTATTCTTGTTTGTTACTGTATCATTTAGCAATTGATTCCAATAGACTTGATTTCCTTACCCGATTTTTCCCGTTTGACATAGGAGGGGCTTGAACAAGAAATAACAATCTGTACGTTGTGGCCACTTGTATTGATTCTAATACGAAATAGCTTCGCAACGCACATAATGGAGACGCAAAGAGTCATTGTTATACGCATTTGCAGCCTCGCTTTGGTTCCAATATGGCGATTCTTTGTAAAGATGTTATTGCGGTAAAAGTCATTATTGTAATGGGAAATTGATGCATGCAGGGTTAAGTTAAGGTCTTGTTCTCAGATTCACATCACCCACCGCCAATGATAACGTGGCGGCCCGGTATAGATATTGCAGTTCTATTGATTGGACATTTCCATTTCCATGTTCGACTATAAATCTTGTAATTCATTGAGCAGGCTATCACCTATCTCTCCCTTGAAGCACGCGATGTCTCCAGACTCTTAGGTTAACGGCATCATTAGTGAATTATTGATAATTTTGTTGCCTTCAATTGATGTAAATTTCTCCTCGGCTTGAGGCCTACTTAGTATATAGATTGACTAGTATACTTGATTTAGCTCCTAGTTTAATGAACCAATGAGTTTATACGTAAGCAAAAACAGAAGAAATACTGTCCGGCTACACTTTAAGCGATGCGGTTTGGGCAAGTAGCTCAGCCGTCATGACCTGAATTATTCATGGCATAACAGACGAGAAAAGACGGCCAATGATCCGTGAGGAAAGTAATCACTCGCATGAGGATTACACCGGCAGTGGGCAAAAAAAAGAGAGAAAGGGAATACGCGAGGGGGAAGATATGCCAGAATGATTACAAGTCGTCAATCGTCAGAACACATTCTCCCACCACTTTGAAGATCGCAGATGTTTATCCTTAACCATTTTTGATATCATCCTGGGGGACTATTTGGCATTGTCTACGTAAGGGAGAAACACCAAGAAGAAGTCGCCTATGGTTCTGTTGCTTGTTTTAGGGCAATGTTATTTTTGAACAGTTTGACGTTCATCGGCGGACAGTTGGCTCTTGCTTGAATTTGACGTCATTTAAGTTTCTGAAATACGGTTGAATTCTCATGATCATTATCTTCCACTTCTACAGTCATGCGGACATTGTTCATACATTAAATCGCCACATTTAATGCACAAAATCCGGCTCTGAACAGATTGCAAAGAGTCTGTGGGTCTAGTTTTGTCCTTGAAGCTATGACCAATATGATCCGATCTTACCAAATCAGAGAAACCAATCAGGAACAGAGAACATTTTGTCACCCTCAAAAAGAGTAAAGGTTTGTTAGACGCGGTACATGCACTTTCATATCGGCGATATGAGTTTTCTTTCTTTTTGTGTTTGCCTTTTTTCGTTATTCGCCTTGACCTTAAGGAAACGAATGCGGAGCCTTTTTTCGAGGTTTGGCTGATGTGGCAAAACCACTCCACGCCGCCATCTGTTCGTTCCTTGATTGGTTTTCGTTTTCGATGGAGAACAAAATGTTATTAAGCGATATCTGATGGCGATACACATAGCGTACAGCAACATGAGGGTGCGACAAGCTTGCATTTGGTCCCTCCTCCTAGGCCTATACTCAGCTGCGCGTATGCGAGGTTTCGAAATTGAGCAAATGATGCTCCAACTCGGATTTATTTTTAAAGTAACGTTCCTGTCGTCTTTTGAACGAAAACCCAAAGCCATTAAAATCTCATTAAATTTGAAAATTGGAATATTTAAACAATTTAAAAACCACATCCTGTCAGCCGGGAAGTTATGCCCCATTTTATTGTATAAAGCAGTAGGCCGATAGTCATTGTCCCACTCATGTGTGGTGGTTTTCTATAATAATACTAAGAAGTTCTGATGATCTCATATCACTCGCAATATTTATGTATAAAATATATTTTACAGTTTTGAATTATGTATATCAAGGATGGATATGATAGTAGGCCATATCATTTTAATCAGGTGATTTAAATACACCAGATTAACATATTCAGTGACTACACAAAACACTGACTAGCTGAATGACACACGTTTCTCGAATGGTCTTGTTGTTTTATAGTGTACTTATAAATAGTATAGTATCTAACTCTCTGTGTGCCTGTGGCTAAAACAAGTGATAAAATAGATTGACGAAATTTGGTAAAACGTTCTTCATATGACTTTGTATGAAGAAAATCTCTTCCAATGCCTCCCCCCAATAAAAAAAAAATTGTCGAAATTCCAGTTATTGACAGAACCGCGCAGTGACAAGGCAACGTCGATAAAATAGGTTCGCAAAATATCATTTTTCGTCGAAAGATATATATTACTCACAGTCAGGCAAGCACGACGGGTGGGATTTGGTAAATTTTTAATGCCAAGGACGTGGATAGGTGTGCTGCGATCACTCAGTCTTGGAAAGGTTGGGTTCCTTGATCACTGAACACTGCTCGTGCAATGGGGATACTGAGGGTACCTGGTGCCTATATACCCGCCATTATACATAACTGGACATTTCTTGGAACCTGCCGCATTCTAAAACAAAACAAAATGACCCTATAGGTTTGTCATCATTTTATTCACCGTTTCTCTGCAGTAGAAATGAGGGGGAAAGCTGTGAGTGTAATAGCATGACATCTTTGTATTTGTGCGAACGGATTAAAGTAAGACAAGTACAAGTGAGTGTGAAATACAGAACTCATACGGTCCTTTTCCGTTTTGTATTTATTCCGAATAATTTATACTTATTAATAGTTGTGCAACATGCCAGTGGACAATTGCACATGACGTTCGTCATTGAGTCTCTCCAAGCAGGCGTGTCATTTTTGTTTACTATTGCAAGTCTCAATACCGAACTACGTCACCACAGTGGAGGTATCATAAAGTGAAGACGTAGTATCTGCTCCGCTTTTTGTGCACTCGGCTCCATTTCCAACGGTACATCTAGCGCACTGGTTTGTTTTTCGTAAACCGTATCTGTGACGTATTGACGTAGTATGGTGCCGAGGTGTCTCTTGTGGCAAATAACTGGGTCAACTCGGTGTACCACTCTCAATCAATTTCGGGGATGGTTCTGGCATTATCAGAAATCCGACATCTTCGATTGAGGTTCGATCTCTCTGTCCTTCCAAAGACAACATATTAAATTACAAGCCCCTTGACCTAATTTGTTGAGTTTTGGGCCGTCTCTCCTAATATAACTTGACGAACGGGCAAGGGAAGAGTGGTAAAGAGGCATGGGTTTCAGCAGATTGGCGTGGGCCGAGAGGGTTATGGATTCCTGTTCGTAGCCTTGAGGTTTCCGAGGGAGAATATCTGATATAGGGATGGACACCGTGAATTCCTCATCCTTGCTTATGATGAACCTGATACGGCGTGTACTGCAGGGACTGACGAGTGGAATTCAAATAATAATTCATTCAAATCTTCCCTAGCTGCCTGGCTGTAGGCCTGTATTTTATTTGATTTGATTGAATTTGTATTCTACCCGTGTTTATAATGCAAACGTGAGACCTTTTTTATGAAAACAACGACAAACATAGTCATTGAAATTGCAGGTGCAATTTAACACTAGTGCTAAAAAACGAGGCTGAATTATTCAATTTCCCGAAAATTTCGGAGCGCTGCCCAACATGTTGTCGTCGAGGTACGTGCTTGCCACGGGCTTGGAGCCTTATCTCGTTTTGCGATCAGATTACATTAATGTCGCGCATTAATGTAAGGGGTATATCTGAATCTTATCTCATTATGCGATCAGATTACATGAATGTTGCACATTAAGGTATAAAGGGAATATATTTTGACGACGGGTGCATTACTGTCTTGCGAATATATATGAGCTGCATAAAAGGGCAATCATTGCAAGAAAAAAATCCGGGCTCACATTTGATTTGTCTACTGTTTGGCTCTTTAATGAACTGATTTCAGTTCATTCATTCTGATATGAGACTGGTACGAGTGGCAATCGAGATTACCTTTTCTCTGTCACTCAACCATTGGCTCATATAGCTTCCAACTATGAATAAGACATATCAGAGTGGCCATATGGAACTCTCGCCAAAAGAGGAGTTTTTAGCTGATGAAACCAGACTCGACGCATGACTCGAGGCATTTACTAATGTATCATATCGTTTCCGCGGTCTCGCATCGCATATGCAGCAGCGACCATTATTACCCTGACTGGTTTATCATGGACACGTTAGCTGACTCTCCGCGTCCAAGTTATGCACGATCCAACAAAACTTTACAAGCTGGTTGCACTGTATAACTGTGTGCATAATTTGACATGGCAAATGTCTGTTTTCTATAAAGTTATTTAGCTGATGGTTTATCTTTATGACAATTGTGCACTCTATGTACAATTGCACCCGCTACATAGTGCTTTGTGAAGAAAAAAAACCTGTTACTCATTCGAAGAGTTTGGTTAAACTTACCCACCGCTGGTGAATGAAAAAGAGGAGAGCTTGAAGTCGTGCGTGATATACAATTATGCATCACGTAACACGCTTCTATTTCGATGTATCATCAAGAGTTAATTTGAATTGCCTGACCACCCACAACTCGTTTTTGTGTAAGTGTGTAAGAACGAAATATTAAACACCAAACAGGTGCTAATAGGGTCACAAACTGTGGGCGCTAGTGAGTTTTAATAAATTAAAACTCGGACATCGATATTTCTCCATGCTGTTTTATTAAAAGCCTGTAGTAAGTGGTCGTTTTTCTTCAGGCTGGGGGAGAGGGTTGCCATATAATTCTGGTGTGGGTTTTTTAGTCCTTGATTTGCCGACTTTTTTCGATGTAAGAGTGCTAAGTCTAAAGAGACGCTTTGCCGTTAATAGGACATATAAGTCATGTTGAATCATAAGCAGGAACGAAAAGCCAAACGGAAAACCTGGAGCCTCATGTCGAGTTGTTGTCCTCAAGATACCGCAAGCGGCACATAATGTTGTTTTAATCATAAATGCATACATGGCCTAGACGAAGTTGAGTTGCTCACAAGGTTAACCGTTAATAAAAATCGATGTGAGGGACAAGTGTGTTGCTAGGCATGATGACTAAAAGAATTTTGCGCGGCAAAAGAAGCAATCGGGGGAAAAAACTCCAACGAATTCAGCCACATGTTCACGGCTCTCACAGCTTATGACGTCACTGTTCCTAAGGCGCAATGTTGTATTCTACAGCATGTGAATGCGTGCTATTGTTGCTCAAATCTTAAAGTTCTGTCGTAGGAAATTCAATTAAGTTCCGTTTCTCTTTATTTTGAGTTTGTGGCTCGAAATTGGAAATCTAAGGAGCTAAATTCATGCGTATGATTCTTTTACATCGATGTCCGAGTACAGAAATTTGATCAGTGGGACTCTGCTTACTTTATTATTTGATGGAAAACACAAGACAAAGGGAGACAGTACAAGACCACATGGTAATAAAAGCATGGTAAACACTGCTGATTTTAACTGTTTGCTTTCTCTTTCAGATGGCTGCGTGCAGCACACGTTCATATTTCTACAGGGCGAGTCAAAACGAAAGTGACTGAGTTAGAAAAAAATGGTCAAAAGATAAGATATGCGGCGCGTTTTGTTTAATAAAAAAACATAGGAGCAAAGTACATGTTTATTGATTAGTACCTGTGAAAAGTTCACGTTATTTACATTCTCTGTTCACAAATTATTTCTATTTAAATAGCCTTCCACAAAATTCAGCTGTCAACCGCTCACCTTTTGCCAATACGCATTGATGAATATAGTTTAAGTACATGTACAATGAACAAAAACTTGCATATAAAACAGACAGAAATAACCATTCTCATTTCAGAGAATTAGAAAGACTTGATTTATTCCTCATACAAAACACAAAATCTGACAGCAAAATGAGTGTTTCACTCATGACCCAATTAAATCTAGTTTAAATTTGAATGTCTGCATGCAATCTGTGGTTTTTACTCAGTGGAAGAGCTTCAAAGCGTAGCATTCCATGGGCACCTGTGAAAATGGTTTCTTTTAGTAAAATATATTTTATAACTTCTGATAGCATGCCAGGATCAATTTCAATAACATGCTCGTTTAACCCTAAAAGGGCCGGGGGCGGAATCCGCCCCCCCCCCCTCAACATTTTTCGTGATAGCCTCTAAAAAAAAATTTTTCGCGATCCGAGCTGTTATGACTTTATACCAAAAACATAAAAATCGGACCACGGGCGCTACGCGCCGTGAAAACTGAATTTTCGCATATACGTCGTGAACACAGAGCAGAATTGCCATTCGTACACATGAATAATTAATTAGCCATAATTCCAAAAACCTTTGACCTATAGTCATGAAATTTCGTGGGTATGTTTAGGAAGAGTTGTTCTATGCATGTGCTGAGTTTCAAAATTTTTCGTCACTCGATGGCCGAGATCTTCTGAGAGATGGTCAAAATAACCCGGCCCCTTTAGGGTTAATACTGTGCTTCATTGGTGTATCAAATTAAATTGCTGGGGTTTTTTAAGGGTGAAAGCAATCATTAATCACTGTCGTTTTGGCTCACTCCATGTTTCGGTGGGTTTTTCTTCTGATGTTATCAGCTAATGAATTAGGTTCTGCTGCAGAAGCGCGGACGTCTATGCCGTCCAGGTGATTATTTTTTATTCGATACCAAGGTATCTAATGTGATGCATAAGCTCACTAGAAAATGGTGACAATGTAAGAGATTTGCGAAAAAGTCTGACAAACGTATCATCTGCCTAACTTGTCTTTGTCAAAGAAACGTGCCTTTTTGGTGTTGGGAACTTTTATCTCTACGTTTAATTAGTACTGTTTCAATCATTCCTATTGCGAAACAGAGTAATGATCACACTTCATAACGTTATCAGTAATCCTCTTCATAATAATTCAGGGCACCGATGGTGGTCAGTAGTGACTGATCTCTGGCGCTACTGTCTTCCGTTATGAGTAATATGTCTGAGTTTATATGTCAGAGGAGATTTGTTGAGAAGATAATTATTAATAGATAAATTGGACAGGGACATTACTGGCGTTGGTTGCTAGGTCA
The DNA here is from genome assembly GCA_029964075.1 of Patiria pectinifera. Taxonomy (NCBI): domain Eukaryota; kingdom Metazoa; phylum Echinodermata; class Asteroidea; order Valvatida; family Asterinidae; genus Patiria; species Patiria pectinifera. The sequence goes on along the minus strand of CM057130.1, from coordinate 1,952,766 downwards.
CGCACTTCGCTAGTCGGGGAGTCGCCACGCAGCGCAATAATACAAATCGATAGCTGTCCTTATCGTCGTGGACGAACATCTTTCTTCCCTGCTGTCCTCGGGGAAGTATCTAGGAAGCTGGACGTTCGGCGGGAGATGCAAAGACAGGTGAATCGGAATCGAAGAGAATCGATTCTTTAATCAACGTCAGCCACAGAGGTTGATTGGTAAATGCCAGGAGGTGGCAGGTTTAAGTAGAGGGGAGAGGGAATCATTGGAAAAATATTCTCCGACCCACTTGACGAAAGGAATGTCCGGCATCTTTGGACCGTACCCTTTCGGTAACCTCAGGGTCTCTACGCGGTACAATATTTCCCCGCAAGTTTAGAGAAGTAGGAACTGAAAAGGCAATCTATTTTTCCGTTTTCGCGTGGCGAACTGTAAACCACCTGTCCGTTTTCCCGTTAAATGGGGTATTTTATGCTTGGGCGTACATCTTTTTTAAGGCCAAGAGAAGTCAAAGTTAAATTGTTCTGCACGCATGCAAGCTTAGTAAAGCACAAGAATCGGTTTAGATGCGACGAGGCAAACATTTCGCGTTCAACTGGGTCATTGCAAGGAACATCAACCACAAAAGGTGTTATTATATGACTGCTTCACTAATTTAAACAACTTTGTTTCACTTCCTTGTATTTTTTCCTGAAGTGGTTGAACAATTTTACAGTCTTGAATGTAGCTGAACGAAACACATGGTCCTTTCGGGTTATTCTGATTCGGTGATCTCTTGGAGCAGTAGATTAACTTACAGCCGAAGGGATACTGCATCATAATGTAAGGAAACGTCTTTTAAGAGGCACCGTATATTGGAACAGTGCCCAACTTCTTTTATGATATTACAAACGCCTGCTGCAGTGCGCGCGCTGTAGAGGCGGGAAATCGTCCTTTTCAGTCTGCACACCAAAGTGTGAGTATCGTATAGATCGATTTGTGCTCTAAAACTAACCATTTTACTTAGGAAGACCAGACTTTGTAATTGCCGTACATTCTCATTTCATTGTATCACTACTTCTGCCACTACTAGTCGAGGTTTTAGTTTATAGTATGTCGCTAAAAGGAGTGATTTTGAGGTAAATTTGTACCATCTTAATCTGAAAAGTTTCACGTGCAAATATCATATACGTTATTGCTGTAGGCCTATCTGTTTGATGTTGGGTTTATGTGGCGACTGTTGTATGTTTTACACTTGCGTATCTTTGCCTCAAACACTGTACTTTAATATCAGGTGTAATCTGGAAGGCGGAGTCCATACAGTCGCACACTGACCTGGCGTTCGGGGAACTTTTACTTTACTTTACGAACTTTATTATAAGAACAGAGTTTACTTGATCAACTTAGAACTTGTCAACTGGAATTAGAATTAAGAATTGGGAGTTTGAGTGTAACTTGATTTGAAATTAGTTTTGTGCGCTTTATTAATTGAGATTAAAATCAAAAGCCAGAAATAGTGTGAAGTCTTTGTGAAAGAACAAGTTTTGGAACAAGTACCTTTTGACTCCTGTTTTCATTCAATTTGTCTTCGTTGCCTTGGCGTCCTTAAATCATATCATTTGAGCGGGCCTCTTCAAATGTGTACCGCTACAACAAGTTGAGGAGACTCATGCCGTCTTATGAGGTTAATTTTGTCTGTGGAAAGTCTCCGCGGCAACAGCTATAACGTTTCCACTACAGAGGGGGCTATAACTGTCAGGTTCAGCTTATCAATGAATGTTGGGTGTAACTGGCAATGTTTGGCTGTTTCGATTTCAGAGATTTGGAACCTATATGTATTTCAATATTACATATCCAAGGCAAAACACCCATGGTGAAACATTATCAACAACACCGTGCTGTACGATTGAGCTATAATAATGGTAACTATACAGATCGAACACTGTACAAAGAAGATCCACATGTACCAAATGGGATCATGTGTCACCGAAATACATTTCCAAACATTCGTCCAAGAACTGACCAAGGTAGTATGTGTTTCATATTTTCTTGCAAATGGAGATCTTGATGAGGTCTAACCTCGCGTTACATCGTAATTGAGACCTGGCGGGGGGCAATATTTCGCAGGAAGTCAGTCTCAAGAACGTTTGATCAATCCTGCTGGCCCCGTCGTCCATCATACCGCTAATGGACAATATCCTCTATGAGAACGAGCCGAAATTAAAATTGGCACATCTTTCTTTTTTTTCTTTTTTTTTGGTGGGATGTCCTGGGAATTCCGCGAAGGTCCCCGTGTCATGCATAATGAGATCGATCGAGCTGTGCTATAGACGGTGAGTATATCGCTCTGTAAGATTCACAGCGTGAGGAATCTTGACGATCATAATTGGAGATGCCATACAGAAAATGCTGATGTGTTAGGGTTTTTGTTTTTCCTTCTTTTCAGTTTGCGTGGAGGAAATATCCAATCACTGCATTGCGTTCGTGAAGATTGTGAACCGATAACAATCAGATGTGCTAATCATTAACATATTGTATGATTGTTTTTCTCGAAATGCCAGGAAAAGCTTCTGGCTCTCGGAAATGAGAACAGTGCATTCGCATGAATGAGACGGATCGGTATAATGTGCATGTATAAACGACCTGTTTACAAGCTATGCTTCTTTTGCGACTCTTTACAATTTTCACTTCTCACCAACATTGTAATGCTTTGATATACATGTACGTGTATGTATTTGTGAACACTGCATGGAAATGAATAAGCTGAACTGAACTGAACTGATGACTATGCTTATGTATTTTTCCATCGCTTGTACACTATATTTGATTGATATTCCTTTGCGTTTATCCATTCTTAAGTATCAATTTGTGTTATTTATTTATGCATTGTAATTTACAAGGACCAATACGACATGGCGTTTCTGTTACAACTGTCAAAAACTGATGGGGCTCCCTACATAAGGCGATGACTAAAGTCATTAATTAAAAAGTATCACTTTGGTCGATTTTTGGGGTCGGTTGAACGACTCAAGGGACAGTTTCGTTAGATAAGACGATCAAGGCATAATGTCAAGGCCATTACGTAGCCGCCCCCGTGCTCACGATTCGCTCGTTACAATCGAAATTTCACGATCCCGCGTCAAAACACATTAAGCAACTTGGGCAGAGTTTGTATGTCACAGGCATGCATATCGTGACTCGTTCCTCTCATTTACCTGAATCAATTGTCGTCATTATCCACGGACAGTTATTGGTGTCGTGCTGTTATTCTTTACATGAATTCAAGCATTGAAAGTTTGAAACTTCCTATTCAAAATTACCACATCCAATCACTTCCCCTTTTAGTGGGGCATGATTTTTCTTTCTCCTAATTGCATCTCCTTGTCCAACATTTGTCTTTTATCGGACTCTTACAACTTCTTGATCCATTCCATTTCCATTTTTTTTCATTTTTATTCAACACGCGACACCTGTTAATCAGTGGCGGTTCTGGGGGGGGGGGGCCTGGGGGGCTGTAGCCCCCCCAAAAAATGTGTCCAGCCCCCCCCCCCCAAAAAAAATAAGAATTCCATAAAAAACAATTGCACCAGCAAAATGTAAGAATTTGACGTACATGGGAACGGTCTCCCCCTAAATGAGAAGGGTACATTTGTACACTTTTAGTTAATATAGTTTGCCTGATTGTAGGATTTTATCAGCGCTCCCCATTGAAAATACTGACCAATATATCGGTCTTAAAAACTGCATCTTCTTCAAAGGCATCCACTACCTTTACTTGTCTTCACTGCTTTCTGCAAGGCACGGTCACCGTCACTATCAATCCGTCCGATCCGCAGCTGTATGGAAATATTCTCGCCTGTATTCTCGCCTGTGGTCTTCAGCTTCGGGTCTCGGTAATGTGTGACTTCCTCAAGTTCCTTACCTCGTCTGGCAGGGGCCGACTGAGCTGTGAGCTGTGTATCAATCCAATCTCAGATTTGTCTGTCAATAACGGCCGTATTGAAATATGTTGTCATTATCGGCTGGATATCATTTAAAGGTACAGCGGATCATTTGGGGTGGGTTTTTTTTTTGGGGGGGGGGTTGCCTTTTTTATTTGAAGCAGCGCAATTGCTCAAAATCTTAAAAGGGGTGCATAACACTTAAATGTGTGAATGTTGGTGGATACTTTTATACATTTGAGAAAACAGAGAAAACCGTATGCGGTATGCACAATTTGTGGGGTCTCGTAAAATTTTGCCCGAGGTACCACTTTCTGAAACCACCTTCAATCATTGTTTGCGTTCGAATGATACCACTTCAGGCGGACTAATTTCACAGGGTGTAGCACCAGTTCTATCTTCACTTCGAGTACCGGGGTCTTCTCGTTTAATCACGGCTCCGTTTCTGTGTAATTAGGTGCCTTTATAAAGAATGTCCGTTTCCCGTTCGGTTTTGTGTGAATTTGGGCCTGAGCTATTGCCGGATCCTAGATCCGACAATAGTCCGTTGACGATTTGTCTTCGTCCTTTCTGTAAGCTCTTTGAAGATACGACACAGTAATCATAGAAATGGAATTCGTCAGCAATCAGACGGATAATTTTTGATCTATATACCGCATGCTGAGTGTTTGCCGGAAATGGATGACTTGCATGCACAGGCTTAAAAAACAGCACGGGTAGTCGGAACCAGGAATGGCACACTTTTGTCCGGAGGTCGCCAGTGTTTTATTTTGTTTTCAAAGGTCTTGGTCATCCACACAATGTCTTACCATTACATAGATGATGTCGAAACACCCCGTTTGTCTTACCTACACATATTTCCAGCAAAGCAATCGAATCTGTAGCAAACATGTCAACATTAGACTGGTGCCGAATAAAATGTACATCAAAGTGGCAATGTGCTGTTTGATATCAGTTACAGACTTACACACACATGGCAGTCCTAGCGCACACGTTTGGAGCACCTTTTTAACCGGACTTACGACATGATTTTTTTTAGGACTATAAGTTGTTACCCTGATGTTCCTTCGCAGTGATTATGCAAAAGCCAGCAAATTTGGGGTCTTATCAATATATTGTAATCCTTAACGATCTTTCACATGAATATAGTTGTACGGTCAACGCGTTTTCGAGCCTAAATGAGCGCATTCTCTAGAAAGTGCTCCCGCCTCTGAATATTCGCTGGTTCACGCGTGGTGTTCATACTTTTAAATGTTGAAAACGTATACAAGGAAAGACAGGCTTACAAGACAGAAGCGGGCGGGATCCTAGACTCTATAAAATGAGAGTTACCTTTGAAAATGGCAAGTTATTGTAAAACCCTTTGGCCATCGTTGGTATAATTATCAATTGCTCACACTTGCCCAGCGGCATTTCAAAGTACCTGTTGTCGGTTACGAAAAGCATTGTCCAACTTGTTTTCTTACTTCATTTTATTTTCATCGCAGAGTTTCGTATTGTTTATAGGGAGCCCTATTAGTAAGGCTGGTTGATATTTCGCCCAAGGCGTTCATTTAGGGCTTCATGTCAAAATTGGACCTTTTGGTTTCCGTGTCTTACAAATTGCTTGCAAAACCATGTCCTGTTCAGATAAACAAGGCCACAGGGGTCTTCAAAACTACCTTGGATGGAGATATAATGAGAGCATGACGTTAATTGTACCTCTACTGCTAAATCTGAGCTCTTTTGTAAATGTCGGTTCAACCATTATCACGAACTGTCCATTTGTTTTCCACCTCTCTATTCCAAATAAACAATTTCTTATTGCATCAGTTGCATTGTTGGTTAGCAATGATGTTGTGATGTTCATTACAGATTTCTGATGAAAAGACATTAATATCCATTTGTCATTCATGACTCGTAGTCGTGATTTCTCATTGTTGTCTTTCCGACTCTTCTGGCTAACCCATTTGTCGTCTCCCACCAGTGTAGTCTATCCATTTCCCCCTTTTTTCAAACCCTGATATTCTCCTTTCACATCACCTCGATTTCTCTAGTTATCCCCGCATCCTCTTCACACGCACAGCAGGTTGTTATTAAACATTTATCATTGTAGCTCCAAGCGGTATATCCTTCATGCAAACGCATTTTCTTCATTTCCCCCGGTCGGTCACATTCCTCTCTCAGAAATTTGCATTTGCCATGGTGCTCAGTCTTACTAGTCAATTTGTTTTTCTTCATTCGGGCCGATTTTTTTATTCCTCAGTTCGGCTGACGATGCCTGTAAAGGCGGCCTATGCCCGGCGGCCGTCCATGACCCCCCTACGTAAGGTCGACTTAAGTCTCGATTTTTTTCTCCCCAAGTCTCATTTTATTTTCTTTCTCGAGTGATGCACGGTAGCTGTTGGGCATCTCCCCTTATCAGAGGGAGAGTGTGTCATTTCATTTCCTCCGTCACTTTCTGTTTCCTTTTGCCACTCGGAATCGCCGACGGCTGCGGCAGATTTGTTCGTTCATCTCTATTTTCGCTGAATAAATAGGCTTGTTGCTCGAATATACTAGGGTTGGTGGTAGACTCCGCTGACTGGGTAAGAGGATTAACATTCGTCGGTGTGTGAATGCACGATTGTCCCACAGTACGTCATTTGCGTTTTCTAAGTACCAGAATCAGGGGAGGGGTTAAGTTAGCCACGCCTTCGACTTGCCTCATTCTTTAGCCAACAACCTTTACTTTAGTCTATAGAATATAGTCCCTTGCACGGCAAGGGTTTAGGATACGCCAGCAGATTCGGCGACTGCTGTTATGCAAAGCAAGACTGCGTCTTCAATTGACCTCGAGATTTTGTCTTCGGTAACCCGTTGTTGTATTACAAAAAAAAGGCATCCAAATTGACCAATCAACAGCTTAGTCCACAATTCTGATCGAAATGACGTCAAAGTTATAAAGTCGACTCCGATTGGCTGGCGCGCGTGGTCGCATACAATTTGCATGTTAGGATATATCAGCTGTTCGACCGTGACTGTACACGCGTGAATGTCCTATCCTCAGACTTAATACTTATGGCAACTTATAAAACTCTAAAGCATGAGCGTTTTGGATGTTCATAATAGATTATTTCAACAGAATTGAAGTAAAAGTTGTCACGGTGTCTACCACGTTGCTAGTTCCCGGGTTTGTTTACAATACGTGTAGGCCTAGTGCTTGCAATACACCCGTCGAGGATGAGCAGAACAGAAAAATGGTTATTTTTTATTATCTTGAAGTGAAAGATTGGATGGAATGTTCATTTGATGAATATTTTGTGATTTTACATAGATTTAATTTCCATGTTATTGCCAAAAGTTGCACTAATATACCTGGTTCAGTATACCAAGCCCCAATACCATCTGTAATGAGCATTGACATTAAGCCTAATTGAATTCGTGCCCAGCGGAATCATAGGTTTTCAAAATGTCACGACAATGGACGTAGCTTTCAGTTTCTCGACCCCCCCCCCCACCCCAAACAACAACATCAACAACACGGGACTGGTTTGCTTATTACTAGAAAGAGTGGGTACGGCACAATTATTAAGGCAGAAAGTTGGGAGATAGCCATGTTCTTTCAATTAGCCACTTTCAATTAACGGATTGTAGACAGACGCCTGGATGCAGCTCGAATGTTCTGGTGCTGTTTGCATTTCAAAAGGTCATAGATATTGGTCTCCCGTGTGATTGCATACCTTCTGGCTTGGATCTAACGATTGGTATGTCATTGAGAAGGTTTTAATCAATGCTGATTGCTCTCTCAGGTATATCACTTGGTTGAGGTTCCTTTACGGAGGCACATAGGCTGGTACTGCTACACTCAGCAATTTCTACCAAAGTAGTATACCTCTTAAAATGCCTCTGACTTTGTCCGGGTGAGTTTGGGGAAATACTCATTTGAACCGCAAGGTTTATGTTTGTGCTTGTCCATAAATCTTTCGAGGCCGGCGCAGTGTCACCGGCTAAAGCTTACATCACATTGAGGTTAGAAGGCAAGTACGCACGGGTGACACCAATTAGCAGTAAAAGAATCACCGAATGTCAGAATGATATGGTTTAGTGGGAAAGCTTATATATATGCCATTACTTTTTAATATTATTGTCAGTCCTCGGACCATTCTGGATGCTGTTTGAGGACATTTCCTTCTAAGAATTGTGTGCCATGTCTTATTATAGTCATTTTTGGTAGTCGTGCATATTTAATAACTCCACTTGGTTGAGGAAGCAGCGAGTACTGTATTGAGACTGAGAGTTTGTCGTTCATATCTTTTCGCTTATTCTGTCTTAGGTCATTGGCATATTTTTTCTCTATTATGATCATAAGATGTGAGGACCTTTTTTTCTCCAGACACTAACTCCCCCTTGGGGCAATGAACTCTCCTTTTGTCAATGCAGTCATCTTGTGAGCTCCCAGACGAAAAAGTTGATAATAATACACAGTTCCCGGGCGAGATATACCAGGCTATAAAGCGACGGACTGCGTGCAGTTTGGTACAAACTATGCCTACCACTGGCGGAGGGATCTTTTACCTTTAATAATTTCCACCATGTGAGCGCCGCGCATGGCTGCGGTGACATATGACTTGACACGTAGATCAGACGTGAGTGCAAATTACTTATAGGAAATGAGGTATTGGCAAATGCAGATTAAAAAAATGTGTGTTCCCATATTAGAACAGACCATAAGGTGGATGGAATATAGTACATTTAAATGATGTACAGCCTACAATGAATATAGGCATCTTTACTTATTTTATTTCAGTAACAATGAATGCAAAAACAATCCACTCAAGAATATCCCAGTAAAACAAAGGCTAAGATGGCTGATACGCATAAACGTTCTATGCAGGAGAAAGCATCGCAGATTTTAACAATTTCAGGAAGCATGCCCGGGGGGGGGGGGGGGGCTTGCCTTCGGCACGCCTTCACCCAACCTCCTTCATATCACCCCTCCCCCTTTTCCTGAAAGGTAGATCCGCCCCTGGTTAGCAACTAAAGACTTCAAATAACTCTCTGAATTTAGAGTGAAATTAGGGACTAGACGTTTTAAATTTAGAGTCAAAATCACTCTCATTTTCGATTGATCTGAAAAAATGAACCACTTTAGTCGAAGCTCGAGTGAAACTTCGATCTTTACGATTGAAGAACTAACTCTAAAACGTCTAGTCCCTAGTTTCCGACTGTGGGAGTGAATCTTCACTCTTTAGAATTTAGATAAAACAGACCACATTTTTGTTTTCTACTTCAATGTTTGCGCGCATCTTTCTTGTCTTGTGTTTCACTAGATGGTTCAAGCGTCAGTCCGAAATCACAAGGCTTTTGCGTTTCTTTGTGGGTGATGTATTCTTTGTGGATGATGTGGTTTATGCATTCTCCAAAATTTATTTACCTTGATATACAAAAATGTAGGGCATTGATAATTTGGATATTGAGTATGTTGATACGGTAGTTTTTTTTACACGTGGATGTTTCACCTTTGACGAGATGGGGTACCGCCTACTACTCGATAATACTGTTATGTAAACCGAATGTTCCACGATAGAGGCGCCGAGGGCCCCGAGGGAAATCATTGATTGTCGGATGAGGATACGGGTTCGTCTTTGTACAGGATCGTGTGTCAAGGAGACGTTTTTCACTCCAGCCCCGGGTTTCGTTTACACTCTGTAGTTTGTAGTTTCGTTCAGCTGCTACTGACATATGAGCTCCTTGAAGAACTATGCCCTAAGCGGTTAAAAAAAAATCAACTTCGTTCCCATGGAGACGATCCTGCTGCACGCATGATGTTTCCCACCATGCCTTGCGCGAAGGAAGCCATGTTTTAAACTTTGAAGCATTTATGTGATTACACGGGGGTTTTGCCTTTGCATCTGTGCTCAGGGTGCGTTCACCCGGGACGCATCGATTTCCTGCATGCTCAGTAGAAAATTAGCCGGCCGCACTTTGCCCAAAACGCGAACATGAACTAATGTGCGTTGAGCGCCATGTGTCCATCTTGATTCTGCACGGCGTCTTTCAATGGATTATCGGCAGAGTTCCATAAAAAAAGGCAAGTAAGGTGACGTGACACGTGTACGTAACAATCTATCCAGAACTGTTCAACATCCTTAACACAAGTCATCACCAGCCAATGGTTTTTCAGTGACGTGTAGCATTCGTCAGAGCATGGTCAGAGATAGTCCATGGTTTCCAGTTAACGTTTGGCTGGTTTAGATTCCGGAATGGCCTGGCGTGACATCTCCGGGCCGTATAGCTGTCACAGTGCTGCAAAAAGGTACGGCATGGCGTGAATGTCAATAGACTTAGCACTTTTTCTCGTCAGTAAGTACCCGGGAGCTGGTCAACATTCTACCGCCTGCGGCAATATTCGTCTACCCATTTTGCTGTGTGACCTGACCCAGACTCCCTCGGGATGCATTTAGAGACACTTCGGTATACGCTATTGGACCGGAGCGCACGTGTCCCAGACGCAGTTATACCACTGACTGGTGGTGCGGTATCCGATCTACACAGCTCCGGGGCAAGTCTGCATGCGGAATTCCTAAGCATCCGCCTTAAACGCACGGCTGATTGTTACGTTTAACTATTTATTATTATTCGGCAATTGACCAGAATAGCCCACGAAAATCTTTCGACTTGTTTATCACGGTCAGTGGGATCCCTTGGTATAGAACTTAGACGAGGAAGTAAATTAGAGTTTCAGTGGTGGGAGGAAAACCCCGAAAAGAATCCCTGGGAAAACTCACGTTATCATGTAGTGACTGACAACCTAATCCATGTTTTGGCCGGATTCGAACCCAGGTCACAGCCACGCTAAACTGATACCCCTTTAATCTGTATATTGACTTAAGTTCTTTACGATGTGGAGAGTCATCCCGTCTTATTCACTATCAAACGACCACAGTTTGCAGCCATATCACTGAAGTGGCACGTCGCTGCCCGTCCATGTACCCAAACTTAATACATTCCAGTTGCCCATATATTCTTTTGGGCAAATTGCATTCACATTATATTGGTTATATTGGTCGCAATAATAATGTGTGTTAAGTCCTGTGCAAAAACAATTAACTGGGCACAAACATAAACTACGATATCCGCTACACGCACCTCACTATTGGCTATTGCTTAATAGTAAGACCTTGAACACTTGCAAATATGGCGTCTACTGAAAAGCGTGGGACCTCTTCGCCCCTCCCATATTATACCAGGTATAACGGATATTTCGGAACGAAAACTCGCTTTTTTTAACATGTACATGTAAAGCTCATCTACATGTATAATCGGTTCTTTTGATGCACAAGTCAGAGCGCACGTCGAACCTCGTTCCCATGGTGTCGAGCAGTACGCTCCCACCACGCACTACCTGCTCTCTCACTCTGGTATTGGATCACATGTTCAACAATCTTGCACTTGTATACAAATTTTAAAAAATGTCTGGTGACAGGCCGCGAGTTAAATCAGTGCTTGTTTTTATATTGTTTTTGTCTATCTGAGGTAAAAAAAAATCAATTCGTAGCGGCATGGGATCCGAAGACACCTTCAAATTTCATGTTGTCACAACACTATCCAACCAATAAGTAGTATCACATTTATAAGCAAAATGGAAAGATGGGGATTGCTTTTGAGTTGCAATGGACGTAATATTTCACATTAACGCTAAATTAAATACGTACTACACGTTGGAAATAAAAACACATGTACATGATCCATTACTTGCTATTGCTTTGTCCAACATACATAGAGCAAGTTTCCAACCCAAGAATTACTATTGGAAACGATGTTGCAAACAAAGTTACCCCCGGGGACGAGGTTGCATCGCGTCTAATCAAAGAATGTGAGCGACTGATATGTGCCGTGCGCGATTTGAGACCGAGGGCCCCCCCCCCCCGTGGGACTATACCTAGTCTACTGTTACCTAACACATCCCCAGATATCTCTTAAGAATTCCTGAGACTCCAGCAATACAATGACCAACACAAAAGGCGGGTCCCCTCCGTTGCATACCTTGCTTCAAATGGCGACTAGTGTTTCGTCGTGCGAGACATACGTCTAGTAAGTTCTTTCATTCCAGATAGAACAGATTCTCGTGTAAAAATTGTTAGGTATCGAGCGTTTGTGACCAGTTTTTGGCGAAACCCGGCATATGACTAGCGTATGGAATAGCCAAGCAGCCATATATCATTCAATGCATATTCGACGATTAATTTATGCAATCCCCCCCCCCCCCCCCCCATCTTCAGATTTGGACCACTCAAGTAGCGAACGTCCGTTATCGTGCCTTCGGGAAACCGATGATTATAATTAATAAAATCATAGCGTGCAATCGCCAGAATTGCCTACCAATGCAGCTGATAATTCCCATTACTAGCAGGGAGCTCAAAAAATGTGTGTCGCACTTGTCTTTTACAACATCGCAAACATTTCAGTCTTTTGTGCCACTCTCAGCGCTAAAATCCCAGTTCAAAACTAACAGCTCGAGATGACAAACTTTCAGACATTCGCTCCGGGAAGGCCAACATGTATATTAGAATGATGCAGTTGGGTGAGCTGACAGCTATTGACTAGTCAACAGCTTTGGGCACTTTCTATCCGAGTTTGCGTCACAATTTCCAAGGTCACTTAAAAGCTGACCGATTGTCTTGCACGCATGTTTACATAATATTTGCATTAAAGGGATATCAGAGGTTGTTTCGAAGCTCGCTGGACAGATGATACTTAGACTAGCAGAGGACGTATACAGACAAAGAAAACTTAACCATCAAAGGTTTATGTAGAAATCCCTGCTGTTTGCTTCCTGAAAGTGCCAGAATTCTTAAACTGAAAGCTGCTGCTTCACACTGTCACTAGAATACTGAAGCAGAAAGTCGTTGATATTGACTGTACCATGGGCTTCAAATCTTCGGCTCCTTAGCAAAAATAATGTCGATGCAAGGAGGTCGCATACCGCAATTTCTTGTAAGATTGAAGTATTAAAATGACTTCTGCGTTTTTGTGTTACTTAATGAGCTATTAAACCCAAGTACACGATGCCTTTTTCATCTTAATTTTACATCTTGGCATCTCCTTCTACTTTCAGATAATTGACCATTTGGAATAATCACTTGACGCTGTACGGTCACATCCTACATCCAAGCGAGGTTCCGCCCTGGCTCCTTATCTAGCGAGTGGTAAGTGCAAAATATGACAGCTCGGGTATTTTGACCTATCATAGCCAATTTTCAATTGAGAATTTAAACCGAGGACATCAGTGTTCTTTTGTATTTTAAAAACGAAAGGTCCTAAATGTCATACAGTGGCTAGACGTCGAGAGCATAATGCTGACTTAATCCAATGCTTCGCACGTTTTCACTTTGCATTCTCCCGACCAACGAGACTGCTACTATATCATGTGATTCGGAGCAAGCCTTATTATGCTAGCAACCCCAGCTCCGGCATGGTCTGGTGCCTTGTGCCGTTCTCACCCATTGTGAACAATGTATTGGTGCTGAGCGTCTCTTCCGTAACTATGCAAGAGCTTGCTCCGAATCATGTGAGTTGCAACAGTGTCTTTGATCTGGAGAATTCAAAGTTAAAATGTGCCAAGCATTCTGAGCAAGTCAGTGTACCAGATGTTTTTCAAATTGAAATACCAAAATGTATAGGTCACTCGCAAATGGCTTATTTGAAATTCGACAAAGCCTTTTCGTAGTTCATGTCGAGAGTTCAGATTTTGGTTTTCTTTAAACAGTGGTTCCACATTAAGGTGCACGTTCTTAAGTCCTGGGTCGGATTTGACACGGCATCCAAGTCATTTGACCTAAAAAAAAAAAATTAAGAATAAAGGTGATACTTTTATGGGTAAAAATAACACTTTTTGACAAGGTTTTGGGATTTAAATGACAAGGAGTATGTTCCAGAGAAGTGTTATGTTGACGCGAAGTGGTGATATGCTGACCCTGAAAGGTATATTTTGTTTGTGTTCAAATCTGACCCACTGCGGCCGAGGGACAATGTCACCAACCGCAAGTTATTGGAAATTACTTTCGGGTGACATTCGCTCATTTTCTCAAGTAAAATGGGGACATCGCAAGAAACTTAGATTCGGCTATAATCCCACAAGAAAGATATTCAGTGTAGTTACAACGGTCCATTAAAGTAGCACCAGTAATTGTTAACTTTTCCATAAAATTGCGGATCTAAAATGCGTGGACGGAATGTACTTGGGGAAACGGATCGATGAGCAAAATCATTGAGGATGAGGGCGCTCTACCTCTTCAGTATTTAAGAAGTAGACAGACTTATTTTTTTTCTCCAAAATATATATTTGTAGAAACTTTTTAAAACCTTCATTTGATGCATTAAGGACTGAGTGTACATTGTTCTTAGGCTGCAGAACTCAACCCATAAACATTGTTTTGTAACCACTGTATTTTCCAAATAATTTCTGCAGTTTCCTATTTTCAATTCGATACAATTATTCTGAGTCAAAATTAATGTTTACAGCGTGCAAGTTTGACGCTTTCAAATAATTATGGGATGTAATTCATGCCAATTTTCCGAATCATTGCGAGCACTATTATTACAAAAATAATATATGTTCAATCACGAAAAAGTCACCTACGTAAACAATATACAATTTTCATCGAATGTACGCATTTTCCTGACATTACTCTGTGATATCGCCGTTGAATTGAAGACCATCCCCTCAATTCAATACGGCCGGCCTCGTAATTATGCTGGACTTAATAATCATATTCAGTTGGTAAAATTGGGGCCGTTGATAAGCGCTGGCACGTACTGCGAAAAGGGGACCAACGCAATGAGAATGATGGACGCAGATTTTGACCTGGAAAATTATAGCAGACACTCGTGTCAAGTGACCAGTCTTTAATTGGTATAATATCCATGCTTGTGTAATTCTCCAAATTAGCCAGCGGAGAATTGTGTGTCTATTTATTGACATACGTTGGTTTTTTTCATCGGATTGTCATAATCTTAATAATACACGTATTACACGCGTGAGCTTTTCTATTCGGTAATGGTGGTGCGACTATTTTTTTTTATATTTTTTACATTTCAGGTCTAATTATATATATATATATCATCTCTCTTCAGGGTTCTGCTCAAAAGAGTTGCGAATTGATAATTAATATGCAATAGTGTGTGGGGTTTTGAAAAATGATTGTTCAACAAAAACTAGTATCACGGTCTCTGAAACAAGCACAGTCTCTGGGTAGCAAGATTAAAAAAAAAATAGTGATATTATTATTGTTTGCATTCAAATCTTAAAACAATATATTGCTCGTGTCTGGTCGTGTTACTGAGAAATGTGGCGTCTTGTTCCTGGTTCCTGACCAACTGCACAACGTTATAGACAAACTGAGGCACATTTTAATCAAAATAAACAAGCAGCAGTTTTACTGAGAAATGCATGGGTGTTGGCAAACTATGGGCGTCCGTGATTTCAAAACAGAGCAATTCAAAGTTTTGAAATGCCATCAACTATAGTTAGTAGAACTACTGCAAAAATACCTTAGAAAACCTGACAAATACCTCTCTAAATTAAAAGAGACGTACATATTATGTACCGTTGTCAGTGAAATTTGTTGCCAATCACGGATGTAATTTAGGCTGACTATACAAAATGGCGCTCGAGTCTTGTATAAACAAGAGAGTCCTTCAGGAAATTAACGGCAACACGGTTGATAATCAACAACACGTCGACGTTATAAATAAAATAACCCTTCCGAACAGTTCTTGCACACATCATAAATTTTCCCGCTTCCTTCGCGATGAGCATACCCCCATGACATTGCCATAAAATGGCCCATTCTTTCGTTTGTTGATAACGAAATACTGGGCGAAAATATTGAGTGGGGCGTTTGGGGACATCACTTCAAGCGAAATCGATTTCTTGAGGGTGCCAGCAGAGATAATAATCTTTTCTGGATTTCGAAAAGATTGGACAATCTCCGTCGTGTAGCCCCTTGCTTCGTGCCATGTTCAAGAAATCTCCCTGCCTCTTGCCCAAAGAGACACTGAGTAAATCGAAGGCGAATTGGTTCAAGTACATAGTCAGTCCCGGAGGAGAACCAATAATGTTGAAATTGGATCAGTGTAAGCCTTGTAAGCGAGTCGGAGTGCTCCCCGCAGACGTGTTGTTAATGACCTATGTACGGTAAGAATGCCGCTTGAGCAAACGTGGTGGAGTGCCAACCCTACTCCTCGTGTAGTCTTAGTCCGAGAGTGGATTTGTTTTTGCTCCTTTATAACAGCCGGTCCCTGACATGTGAAGCCACCTCGACGGAAGACAACGCTATCATCAACAAGATGAATCAATTTCAGTATTGGGAATTTCGGCAGCGCTACCCAGAAACTTCCGAGGACAACTATAGCGCACGTGCATTAGCTTGAGCTGAGAACGGTTCCATGTGGAGATACAACTTTATAAAGTTGAGGCTCTCTTAATGAGCTGGAACAAATAACTCTCTTATCACGACCTCTAACCTACAAATCATCCTAAATCCTCTCGTCGTTTTTCGTTTTCAAAAATATCAATAGATTACAGTAATCAGTTGCCATGTTTATTGCTGTCACAGCAGAGAGACCTGTGTTCTTCTAAAAGTAGAAAATAAAACAATTAGTCATGGACGATAGATTTACTTTTGGTTGATGAAATATTCACCAGGTTTTCGTTTGCAAGGCCAGACCAGTACCAGGTCGGGCGGAAAGTAGCATCGTGACCATAGCTTTCTCCCCGGCCCCCTGCGTCATTCGCGCCTCTCACGCCGACCATCATGCATTATACATACAAGACTCCCCACCACTAATGCCGAGAAAATGACCGGGAATGGCCGGGGTCGGACCCGCCATCTTGGATTTATGTCACAGCGTGTTTTGAAGAAGAAAACAAACAAAAAAAGGCAATTTTGTCCTTTTCACCCACAGCTGTGACTAGAAATAATCGAAAGTGCGCACCTGTGGGAATTGAATCTGGGTGAAGTGCTTTATATCAATTCGTTAGAGAGAGTAACTTTTTTTTGTAATTCAGAAATAGGCTTCATCAATATGTATGTTTACACCTAATTGTATCTTGTGCGTTCACCATTTCGTTACCGACTGGTTGTATTGTAGAAGTACGTTCATCAATACAGTGCTAGGGAAGCAGTTCAGAATCAAAGAGGCTCTCGCTGTATATTAGGCAGCGGTGAGAATTTGAAGTCACACCGGTAATGATCTGTTTTCCTCATCTTGTTCGCCTAACGTATGAAATTTGCCAGCCGGGTTGGACATTCTCGAGACAAATGCCGCATCTTGGCTCGCCATCCTCATGAAAAATGCATTTCAATCTCGGGTCCATTGGGCCGGCTGCTCACACTTAGCCGTAATTGGTCAAATCTAAATTGAGATCGAAGTCATAAAAATGTGCGCATTGGCATTTGTGCTTGCGTTTGACCCGGGCGAATCTGGAACTGTGAGTGGGGCTGCACGTTGAAAACAGAGGGCGGTGTTTTGCTCAGTCTTGCTGAAAATGCCACCAGACTTCATAATATTCATTATGTAGGATAAAAACAGTTGTAGAAGTTTATTTTTGGCTGACATTTAAGTGACACGTGTTTTGCAGTAATCAACAAAACCTATAGGAGGGAAAGTTGTTGTTGAACACAATGTTATATGATGATGTAAAAAGCTAACTGGGATCAAAATTTACTGAAGAGCATACCAAAATGTACCCTACTTTGACAAACTTTTTATTTACTGTGGTACGTTTCCTGGTCTGTACCTATACGGACGCACCAATTGTTAAAACTTTAAGTCACTGATTTGCCAAAGTTTATAACTTTTTATCTTCACGGGTCGTTATCAGTTTTGATTGATATGTTTCGTGTAGTTTGTTTTTGATCACAGCGACTTTGGTCTGACGTCAAAAACAAATGGAGTGACTCCCACACGATTGTATTTAATTGCTTTCCTGCTGATTAATTGAGCCGTGGAACGACTTCGTGAGATTGCGCCTTTTATGAGTTTGTTTACGTGCAATCAGGTCGTACCATACAGCGTGAGCGGCGTAACGCATGGCTCTGCTGCGTCTCCCGCGCAAAGCAATACATTAGACCACAACGCTTAATTTCATAAGAAAGGACTTCTGCCCCCGCAAATGAAAACAAACATCGCTTATATATAGGGTCCGCCGTGATGACGTCATGGAAGATATCAAAGAGCTTCCCCTTGTTCGGCGTGCTGTCTGATAGATTGAGATTTGTATATTAGCCCCCGATCTTGCCGCACGTGCCCAGTGCTGTTTTGATGTCGGTACATTTAGCTACTCATCCTATGGCTAAACTGATGGTTAGTGCGTCTTTTGCAAGTGACTACTCGTACGGTGAATTCTGGAGCGTGCACGGTGAACTTTGCTCTTCGGAAATTAGGCATCGCCGGGCCGGCTAAGAAGCACTTGAGAGTTTGTGCGCGTGGTGGGGGCCTAGAGAGTCTCGCCTGTCATTCATTCATGGTGGGCAAGATGTTGACTTTCCTTTATTCAAGTGTTCACCACTCCAGCACACGCAACCGGCCACTCGTGCCGAAAATAGTCGATGGGATAATATTGATGGCAAGGGAGAAGTGTATTTTTGACGCGTTCTCCCTCGAAAACCATCACTGAGCGGTGTGCGCTGGGTAGTACAGTTGATACAGGCGGCTCTATGAGATGTAAGTAATTGTCAGTCCGAGATTGCTGACTGTCACTCTTCAACCCGTGATATGTCATTGTTTATGTTTAATTCATGTCACCAATTCATTACCAAAGTCGGCCCATGTCAAAGTCATCGCATGTGTGAATCTCTTTCTTGAGTCCAGTCTTGGACTTTTTCTGTGATATGATTACTCCCCTTCAATTGGCCTACTTCTTTGTCATATCCTGATTCGGGGTGGGTACATATACGTCTTTTTCTAAGGTAAATACATCATTCTTTATCCTGGTACAATTCTTCGGATTACAGTAATTCAGGTGTTTTTGGTCATATCGTTTCGGTCATTTTATGTTTTTCCCCCACAATCTTGTAGTATTTAAACCATGTGTACCGATGTAGGTAAAATGACAGTAGGGAATATCAAGTCGTCGTTGACAAAATCATCTTATTTCGTTTCGTCTCCACTGCCGACAGAGGGCGTCCTATGTACATGAAAGAGCAAGTTCGGGCGAGGACCATAAGTCGACTGGTAGTTGATTTGTGACGTAACTTACGCTTGCGCACTAATAGCAACGTGCGAACGCCTAGTTAACGATGGCCAAAAGTCCTGGCTCCCCCGTTGTGCTATGGTAACCAGCGATGCAACCGTGCCCCAATATCCGGTCGAACTATGGTTAACTATAGTTCGCGCCCAAACTTACTCATAGCTGCAGGATCAGTTTACTAAATGTACAGTTGTGATTTTCTTTTCCAGCCACGAGTTGGCCGATGGAACCATACGGCTCAACAATGACAATAGAACAGGCCAAACGTGCTATCAGAGACCACGTGAACAGATCAAATGCAAGACACGGTAAGTCCTAGCTCTAGCTTAACACAGGAAAGTATTATTATCGTGGATGTCATTGTCGAATGTGGGGAAAAAAGCTTCGAATTCGTTATTACTGAGAGCGGACATGGTTAGTAGAATGTCACAATTATGTGAATTGGTTACTTCGTCGGTCGGGATTTTTTTCCCAGGAGGGTTAGGGGCAATGTCATGAAAAATTCAGTTTTTCCTTTGAATCATTGCAAGACATAGGTTCTCGTTCTCTTTTTCCCTTTAATTATAATTTTCTCAACGATAAATGTGGAGAAAAAAATAGTCGATGAAAATGAGCAGCGACGACATGGATTCGAACCAGGGATCTTTGTATCCATAACTCATATCGCTATCCGCTAGACTACTGTGTGGTGGCTCGGCGACAACTGTTCTTTAAAATGCTTTAATGTAACTGGAAGACTAAATAACAACAATGCTCTTGGTATCATTACTGTTCTGTTCTCATGAATGAACATACTGGCCCGATCGAAACTACTGAATTATTCATGACTTGGCCCCAACCATCCTGGGAAAAAAAGTACGCGTCTGGGTCTGTTGGTAAACTGAATTCCCGGCTTGCTGGCTGGCAGGCTGGCTAGCAGGCTGGCTGGCTGGCTTATTGGTAATAACTCAGGTTGATTAGCCGGCTTCCTGGCTGCGCTGGTTGGCTTAGGTTGGATGATTTGGGCAGTATATAGCCTGGGTTTTTTTCCATTTTGTTTTGGGGGGGGGCGAAGAGGGAACCGGCAATTTGGTGGGGGGGCACACCTAGGACGAATCAAAACATTAAAAATCGCAACTTTTTTAGGGGGCCGAGTGGCCAACCAGTTGTGGGGAGGGGGACCTCATTTGACGCTAGGGCGTTCTTTTTTCCATATCCTTTATGCTATCTCTTTATTCATATTTCATAAAACCGAATGATGAAGGGAATTAGCATCGAGTTTACAATTGGTCGTGTACATTCCTTTTATTGTAAAATCACTTTAAAAAGCCACTTCTTGGGCAAGGGGCTGCGTTTGGGTTTTTGTGGGGGGTACCCCCTCCCCTAACCCTGTGGCTATGCCATGTGCTTAGGCTGGCTGGCGAGCTGGTTGACTAGCTGATTGGCAGGCTACGGTAAACTGCAAGTTGGTTGGCTGGTTGGCGGGTTGGCATGGTTAAGCCAAGTCGGTCAATCGGCCTGTAGCTGAGTAGATCAATTGGCCAATCGTTCGGTCGTTCAGTGGGTCTGTTGGTTGATTCCTCAGGGGTTAATGCAATGATTGGGCGTCGGTTATGGTCAGCGGTTTGTCAGATAAGATTGTTGAATCTTGTCAGCTGGAAATACATGCACTTGTACTTTCATACATAATAAATTCCCAAAAAAATCACCATTCCGAGGTACATTAGAATCCAAGCGACTTAACCAGTCTAGCCGAATGCCTGCAGGTAAACACACTGAAAATTTAATATTACTGCGATTAGATTACACTGGTATCCAACGTGAGGAGCTGGAATCGCACGGCAATTCAAAGAGAAGCAGTCAAGCAATAGTGGGCTACCCGCGATAGAGAGAGTACGGATACCCGTTGTTATGGTCACCCGGCGTGCAAGGCGAGATTTAGACGGAAATATTACAGACGGTAATTTTATGCGTGATTCTCCGTACGAACGATATCAACATCACTGTATCGTACGCTCACTGGATTTGGGTTACGATTTCTAGTCTACATAAAAAGGCAAAAAAATATAATAAGAAAATTACGATTAGACCAGAAAGTAGTTCGTTCTTCAAATGAATTTTAAGAACGGCAGGAAGTTGGAAAACTTTAAGTTTAAGTTTACATCTCATGGAGAATTATTTGAGAATTAGGCCTACATTTAGGCCTTATAGGCCTACACGAATCTTCCATGAACAATTACGCCGACAGTGTCAGCTGTTGCCCGGCCCATTTGCAGATGTATTCCCCCTCTCTATTTTCGGCTATATGCGAAACTATGTGAATCTTTTTTTCCACATTGTAGCTTTTCCGAAAATGGGCCAAGTTTTCCAGAAAACCTAAGACTTTTTCGTAATCGCAATAATTGGGACCGGGATGTGTTACAGATATAAATAGAAGTGACATCATCATGACGTACGTACGTCTTACAGTGTCACGTGACTTCACATTAAAAGTGCATTTTTCTATGGTCTATATCTGCAGAACTACAGATCCTGTTTGGTTGTATCTTGCATGGTACGTTCCTAAGCCGGGATGTGTTATAGATGAAAATTGAAGTGATGTCATGATGACGTCATCACATGAAATGTGACGTCACATTAAAGGTACATTTTTACAAGCCTATATCTATGGAACTATTGGCACTTATCACTATGCAACTTTCTACTCGTCTATGTCCCATCAGTATATAACATGACCTGAAAGTACAACAAATTGCCGAAACAGCCATGACTGTGTTTGTCCACAAACTTAAATCTACTTGAGCTTGTTTTTTTGTATAGTCAACCACAAATTGGACGGTCTAATATGCCAGCTGGACAAGGATCCACCTGCGTCGTAGCGAGGGGAGGAGTTGACCACACATTTCCAATTCATTATAACTGGCAGTTACGTACCGACCACCGGATGTTCACAACGCAACACCAGGTGGGAGCTAGTACGTGACTGGACACCACTGACGCTAATGTCTCTGTTATTAATGACCACCTCCTTTGTAATTAGTTACACGGTTCTGCTTGCAAGTACGTCATACCCCGACGGACCCTCGGCAAGACTTACGTTTTTCTTACAAAGAGAATTTTCCTCATCCCTTTTAACTGTTTTTTATTTTTTATTACGTGCAAGAAGCCAAGCAAATAAGATAATGTCACAGTGCAAGCATGTAACTGTCATTGAGGGCGCTGTTCTTACTCACCAATTCTGGGAGTTTCTGTTCGGCGGGATGTGCAGGCAGTACTAGGTTTACCCGGGGATTGTGTACTTGTAGGGAGACAACATTTTAGTGTTTCCTACGTGTATTTAGAATAATATTCTCTGAAGAAGTTGTCGATGTACGACCAAACAGCTAGTGCACTGATAATGCAAAACAGTGAAGGTAAGCCTATTAATTATTAATGACCGATGCGCATTGACAGATAACAAAACCTCGTATCACTTCGAAGTAACATATATCGTATTTGTATCTTATAAACACTCATTTGCTTGTACCACCACATGCACCCACTTTTCTACAACGGACCTTTTTACTGATAAATTCATAATTATACACGCATGCGCATAAATGGGCCTGGTGGCAAAAAGCGAAAGCAGTCCCTTAAAAATGTACAGGGCTACCAACATTCGGGTCACGGGGGGGGGAGTGATTGATTACGTGTGTGGATGGGTTTGAAATTTTGAGAAACAGTGTAACACCATACCAAAAGACGGCTTGATTTTGTATACGAAAAAGTTTCGATTTGTTGTATAAAAACAATCAAATCATGTTTCATTTATTTTGAAGCATAAACCTCGTCTGTAGTAGCAGAGCCGTATATACGGCTCTGAGCAGTAGTGATGCAGCACGCCCTCTCTTGGTCAATTGCACATGCTTTCATTGAGCCGAATGGTCCTTATCAGAGTGCATAGAGTATATGCACTTTGTCTGATGTGATTGGGTTCGATCAAGTTGGAGCTACGTCTACGTGTTTATACGCGTTAACGATCCGGGATGGGATCATGCACCAATCCAGGGGCTAGCCCCTGGATTGGAGTATTCCCGTACGCGATAAGTTCTTTCAATTTCTTGACTTCTTGCCAGGTTTTGAGAATGATCGATGAAATTCTAAATGCTTATGCTTCAAATGGCAAATTAATTCCCACGCTGCATCCAGTGTTTGGTCCTAACTGAAATAAACATGTCCGCGAACACCGTGTAAGGTGATCCTCTATATCAACAAATGACAAGTGTGTTACCATCAATTTTCGTAAATGCACATTATGGAATGGGTGTGAACTCAAATCGCCTAAAATGGTACGTGTAAAAGCCTCAATGTCTGCAATCTTTTCTGAAGAGTTGGATTTTTTTTCTCAAATATTTTTTTTTTTAAGTTGATATGATCTGCTGATTACGCGACTCCGTGAGCTTATCATTTCTAATGTTTTTATTCCAAAGAACATATTCGTACCCAGCGGGAGGATGTTTTTACATGTTTCTTTCGCATCTAACCTTCTGGAAGGAATGGAGTAAAATACAGTACTCTATATTTGAAAAAAGAAAATATTGATTTGCAGTTTCTTTTTCCCTAATTTGATTTTTGCCTTTCGCCTTTTCCCGTGTTCTTCCTCTATCTTTACAGGCCTGCATCCATAAACAGTAGTTTTGGTCATAGTGTTATTTAACCGAACGATATTGTGTTTTGTTTTGGTCCTGAAAATATATTGCGTGATCGTTTCTTCCCGTATGTATTTGCCTTCTTCAGGCGTTGTCGCAAAGTTCAAGAAGATTCCCATATTGCATAAAAATAGTACATATCTGCTCCATCAGTATTAATTGTCCAGT
This sequence comes from Patiria pectinifera, assembly GCA_029964075.1. Lineage (NCBI taxonomy): Eukaryota > Metazoa > Echinodermata > Asteroidea > Valvatida > Asterinidae > Patiria > Patiria pectinifera. Next base: position 1,928,806 of record CM057130.1, on the reverse strand, counting down.
TGAGCGTAACCGAATGAGGCGCCACTCTATCATTTCCGGCAAACGAACGCATACATTATGCAAAATCACATCCGGCAAAACAAATATCCACGGTTGGTGTGCATTTTCAATGTTTTTTTCCCCTCAAAATGAACTTGTCTTCTCCAGACAAGCCATCAATAAATCAAAGCCTTATTTAATCAGACGTCACTTTCCTGTGAAATACCATCAATAAGCATGGCTTTGGCACTAGGCCAAAATCGGCCAACCCGGTCACCTTAATATATAGCAATGAATACTTCATGTCTGTTTCATCTTCAATTCTTTTCCATCGTTATTTTCATACTTATTGCAATTTCAATCATCTGTTTTGAAATCCAATCTCTTAGTTGAGGGAATACTCATATTGATGTGTACTCTGGTACTGAAACCGTTTCACGTTTTATGCTCTGAATATAAATGTTCGCCTTATTATTTTGTTTAGTTTCTTTTTTATTGTAAATTTCCGCAACTGGACCTCCCGCCACGATGGTAGTTTTTACTCAAATCAGAATGAATAGAGGAATGAATGAATGAATACTCATCCCAATTTAAAACACCCAACACCCTCCCCCCATTTTTTTAATTAAATATTTAGAAATACCTAATGATATACACAAATACATGAAAGCAAAATACTAAATGCGAGGCATAAAACTTCGGAGTCTCCAGCGTAAAAAATGAGTCTTACCCTTTTCGCCAACGTAAGATAAACCTTGAGCAATCTTAGCTTCAAAACAACTAGTACGGACATGTATTATAATTAGAAACGTGATCACCGCATGAGGGCAGTAAGCCAGGCAGTTGCGTTTACAAACCATCGACAACTGCGTCTGGTGCCAGTCCATGCTTTCAGTTCAATCAGTGTTTGTTTTTGTATGCGGGTAAAAACGGAATCAATTTGTCCCGACGTAAGTTCTTGAAAAACCTTTTTTTTTCAAAGCTATTAAGTTACAATCTTGCCCATCCACTATGCAGTATCACATGACATATTATAATAAGCGAAAAGGAAAAGGGAGGAGGGGATGTAATAATTTACAGTGAACGATACAACATGTAATACACGTTGGAAATGAAATCACCAGGTACACGGTATAAATCCATTACTTGCTTTTGCTGTATCGAATCAGGACACAGGAAGCAAGTTTCCCACCCAGGGGTTACCACTGGTAACGAGGTTGAAAATAAATTAAGTCCTAGGGACGAGATCGGCATCAGGTGGATTGCAGTTATTGCACGCCCTCTGTTGGAAATAAAATCACCAAGTACACGGTATAAATCCATGACATGCCATTGCTGTATCGAATCGAATCAGAATACAGGAAGCAAGTTTCCCCCTCAAGGGTTACTACTGGTAACGAGGTTGAAAATAAATTAAGACCTAAGGACGAGATTGGCATCAGGTGGATTGCAGTTATTGCACGCCCTCTGTTGGAAATGAAATCACCAAGTACACGGTATAAATCCATTACTTGCTTTTGCTGTATCGAATCAGAATACAGGAAGCATGTTTCTCACTCAGGTGTTACTACTGGTAACGAGGTTGAAAATAAATTAAGTCCTGGGGACGAGATTGGCATCAGGTGGATTGCAGTTATTGCGCGCCCTCTGTTGACAGTCTTTGACAATATTTCATTCCTTTATCGTACACAATTACCTTTTATTTCAACAGGCCGTGTCAGTGCAGGGTTGCTTTAAAATGTCTACAATCGAATTTTTCGCATTGTTTTAACAGCACACTAAAGTAATTAATTTCTCAAGATATATCGCGATGTTGGCGTTAAATTAAAATCAAGCATTCGCCGGATAATTATGACAAAATTACGGTCGTATCGAGCAAAAGCGGATCGAAGGATACCCAACCACCTGCTACATTAAGTCTTTCCATGTAAGGAATTTGTAATATCCTTGGGAGTATATCCTTGTTGAATCTCTCAGCGGATGAGACAACGGCGTTCGGGGGAGGGGAGATGAGGAATGGGGCTGCGAGGTGAGTTGGCAAGGGTTGTTTTTACTTTTATCCCGGCAGGGTTATTGACAGCTGTCCCGGTGATAGCAGTTATCAGTTCCGCTGTAAAAGTCGATGGGACAGGTGACGGAAACAGTTCTCGGAAACACAGATCAGGTGTCTGCACTTGTCTTTAAATTTCATATTTTCCCCCATTCCTCCACTTTGTTTTGCCTGCTAGGGTTTTAAGGCATAAGAACCAATAATTACCCACCTTTTGATCTGGAAATTACTTTAACAGTCGTTCGCCTGGCCTCTACGCCCTTGTCATAAGGGCTACTAAAATGGTGTCATTTTTGGAGAGAGACTTTGAAAACAGGAACGTGACTTCTTTTTGGCTGGGATTATCTTTTTAAGAAGGAAACTAGATTTTTTTTAGGATCTGTTATTGAGTATGTTATTTAGACTGCATAACAGAAACAAACGTAGGCAACCCGCGCATGAGTTGGACAGCTCAATTATGTAATAACCTAGGAAGAGGCGCATATCCAATTCATAAAATAACGTGTTTAAATACCCTTACGAATTTAGAGGCCATCGTTGCTAAATTAATTATGTTTGCCTTAGAGGTAATGCGCCTTTGACGAAACAATACAGAAACCCAATTAAGCGTATCAAGCGTTAACCCTAAAGGGGCCGGGGGGCGGAATCCGCCCCCCCCCTCAACATTTTCCGTGATAGCCTCTAAAAAAAAATTTTCGCGACCCGAGCTGTTATGACTTTTTAGCCTCGAGCTTTGCGCATCTTTTGATACCAAAAACATAAAAATCGGACCACGGGTTGCCGCGTAGCGAAAAATTTTCCGTGAAAACTGAATTTTCGCATATACGTCGTGTACACAGAGCAGAATTGCCATTCGTACATATGAATAATTAATTAGCCATAATTCCAAAACCCTTTGACCTATAGTCATGAAATTTCTTGGGTATGTTTAGGAAGAGTTGCTCTATGCATGTGCCGAGTTTCAAAATTTTTCGTCACTCGATGGCCGAGATCTTAGGGGGGGGGCGGAATCCGCCCCCCCCCCCCCCGGCTGAGAGATGGTCAAAATAACCCGGCCCCTTTAGGGTTAATGGGCAGTGATGCAATTGTAGGCCCTGAGGGGTGGTAGAAAATGACGCCAAATACTGCTAAGCGTATAAAACCTCGAGTTCAGCGATTTGCGTTGAGTGTATGTTGACCCTGATATTTCTACGTTGCAGTTTCAGTTCTTCAAGTGTTTCTAGGTGACAATGAGAGCGCACCAATCGTGTCAAAGTGTCTTGAACTTATCTACACGAGTAACCGAGAGATTCTAAAGCAGTGTGTTTGCCAGTCGAGCCAGTAGAGGTCAAGATTAACTGGTTCACCGGGCCCTCGTGCTGCAGTGATGATCGATACTTGAACTTTCAAGTACCAGTGAAGGTCAATGACGAAGCCTTGGGGCGTCAGGGTACCGCGCCTCCGTGATTTCCGGGATCTACAGCGCCACCGTTTAATTGATGTCGTCCACACCCGACAGGCGGCTGCGAGGAAAGATCCGGTCAAACATAACTGGCGAAATGCAGTTCCCGTTGAAATCACACACAGAAATATCACACCGAAAAAGAATCGTGCGCTCAGAAAATCTAATCAACTGCACCGACTTACGAAATTTACTTGAACGCCAGCATGCATTTTATATTTTTTATCGACAAGCGAGCTTTGCTTGTATTCTCCAAGCCTCTCAAACCAATTTGAATTATAGGCCAAGGTTGTTTAGTAATTGTCAACAGCGCCCGGCATGAATAAAACCGTCAAAAATAGAGGTGTTTTCTCCTAGCTCACGGAATTGAGATTGTTGGCCTTGAAATAATCTGAAACACGAGTGGTTGGGCACCACTCGAGCAAAGCATATCACTAGTAAAACAATCCATAAGAGTGTGACGTATTTATCAATCTGCCGTAAATCACCATGTACTTGGCCCAGTAAGGAATTATGCAGCAACGCAAATACATTCATTTACATATTAGTTTCATGTCTGAACGTTGTACCATGAGGCCAGAGAGGTTTTGTTAAGAGGTATTGTTCAAGTCATTGCTTTGTTTATCAGTATTGTTTGTTTGTTTTTCTGCTGAGTCAAAATGACCGTGATGTACCATAATAGCCCGAATCCCAAGAAACTGACTGAGGACACAACCAAGCTGCAACTATAATTTGTGACCAAAAGAAAGTAAATAGGTTACACCTAGGTGGTTTTGTCTGTTGTTGTGACGGCTCGCCATATCAAATCGGACTCTGCTGAATAAATTTCGCCCCATGCCCTTGCTTAATAAAGCAACGCCAGCACCTCTCGCATATTAAATGAATTCCATGTTGAGCATGCGCCTCAGTTCCCTTATGCACGAGCGTGCATGCATTCAATCATGCACCGCTAAGCTGCAGCACACATGTGTGTGTGTGTGCATGGATATACGGCAGTCAATCGCAAGGCACATCGCCAGTTGAACTCACCTGCTATCTACCGTAGACGAACCGGTATCTCCTGGCGTTAGTTCTCTTGGAACAATCTCATGCGGACGTCCTTACTGGGTAACCCGCGTGAATTAGAAGCCAAGGAGGTGATCTGTGCGTGAGTAATATACTGAAAACTCTCATAAATATTTAGCTCGCATTAGTCATCTTTTGATGTTATTGGAAAAATTGTTTATTTAAAAGTATGCACTAATCATGCAAGGGCATAGTGTTTCAATAGGTTCGATGTGTTTCTCAATGTGTTTTCAGTCAAGCACGTGTTTGTTTATTCATTGGACAAGCCAATATGAATTGATATGCTAAGACCCATAATGTTATTTGTATGGCAAAATACAACCACTGTGGCAAAATAGAAAAACAATAATGCAGTACAATTCCTTTTCTCTGTTTTTGTCGCGGATCACTCTGCCTGGCCCATTGTGTGAACGATCAACGCTGTTCCCACTTTGTTGCCACGACTACGTCATTGTGAACACGTGTCGTGATAAAACGGAAATATTTGTAGTTGACAAATGCTATACATATCTGGTTTTCTCTGTTGTTATGTTGAGGCATTTTCTTATAGCCAAAGGCAAGAATAATGAAGCAAATTCGACGCGACGGCGGAAGATTTTTGATAAACAAGCGAATATTTGGATTGACATATGAACGTGAACTTAGATTGTGTAAAAATAGAGAGGATGAAGTCATATTTTTTTATTTCACCTCTAGGCTTCCAGTACTTCGACTCCTCTTTTCGGTTCTATGTTTCACATTTTCTTTTTTTATTATTATTTTATTGTAGCTTTAAACAACCTGTAAAATTAAATCGAGGAATACAAACCGGCAATTATTGATTGTTTTATTGTATGTACGATAAGCTACTGGAAATAATGGGTATTGGTTGGCCAGTATTCATTTATTTCGTCATATCATCATTATATATTCGCAAAAAAAAAAGGTTATGACAAATCTATTTTTTTGTGTGTTTCGATCATTACCAGCGATTTGTAATTGTAATAGTTATCTTTGAGAAATGTGGGTGGTCTTTTTTTACGTCTCAGTCAGTTAGAATCAGGCGTGCTTGAACCTTGCTCCCGCATTGTACCAATATTTTAGCAGGTATCCGAAATAGAGTCTATTGAAGTGTTGTATGATGACAAACACGGAGGAATATTAATTATGAAGACCCTGCTGCTATTTTATGCACGCTTGTGCTATATGTCATTCTCATCTCGGCTGATTGATGTTTCTTTCTTTTTTCAACACCAGTGTTAGAACCTTCGTTCGTAAGATGATTACAAATCCAAATTTCAAAGCGTGGCTCGTGGGTAGCCGTTTTTTATTAATTTGCACTTTCTCAAGCTTCTCCTATTCTAAGGTGTGCTTGATCGATGATGCAAGTTGCTCATAGATTTCAATGCGGCGTCGAGGCATGGTGACTTTATTAAAACAAAATCTCAGTGCTGCTTTTATTAAGGTAATGTTGAGTTGGATTTATGAGGCATACATCTTGGCATCCGGTATCTCCATGTTTCACTCGTCATGCATCTTTCGTTTAAGTTCGTTACCGACAGGAGAAGATCGAGGACATGGGTGATTTGATTATCATGTCTGGTCATGATTACGTGCTCCTCGCTTCGGGGCATTAATGTCTTCGCACCATCATCAATAACTTTCATTGGTGTTGAGTTATATCATATTAAAGTAAGAAGCTAGACTTAGCATGTCCAATAGACTGCAACATTAACATGTTACCTGCCTATTGCGGCCGTTTGGTTTGGAAGATGTAAATCACAAGCTGTAATCGGAACATCTGTAGATTACATTTTCTTTATTTTTTTCTTTTCTATCCTCGTGCACCTTCAAATCCCGTACAGATTACCAACAAGGTCGAACACCCAAACAAAGTGCACAGCTTCTTATCCTATCCGGATGAGGTCTGGTATATTTGTAGTCCCTATAAGACATTACAAGTAATATCGCACGCCATCGTCAAGGCCGCATCCTTGTCTTCAATCCACCCCTCTCTCACAGATCCTAATTATCCTTCTATACATTTCCGTTGCTGAGAGCCAAGGCCCCCATTAGCGAGCCAATCCCCTGGGGTCGAGGATACTGAGAACATCACATCAGTACGAGAGGAGGCTTAGATTTAGCATGCCGCATGGAAATATTCACAAGTGGACAGTTACATAGCGTTCAGGTTGCACAAATCTTAAATATAAATCTTGCACAATTTATATCCATGGGGCGATTACACTATCTCTGTAAAACCACGATTTAGTGGAATATTGGTGGGAAAAAATTGTCCAGCTATCTGTGGCGCACTATGGGGCGTGCTATGGGGCAAAATCTGATGTTTAGTGGGGATATGGCTTAAGCCTCACCACGTTTTACAAAGGACCATTGAAATTCCTCCAAATGAAATACGGTTTCGTATAGACCACGATATCGTTGTCCCTCGTAGCAAGTAAATATATGCAGGTCCGTAACAATCTCGTGTTTTTATGCGATTAAATCTCGCAGGTTATTCGATAAGAAAAAAATAAGAAATTTGTGTTTTTTTTAAGCAATAAATATGCACTAAGAGATTTAATAGAATCTTATTTTTTCTCAAAATTTCCCCAGAATTTCGAAATTGGAATTAATTTTGTTCCCGTATATGATCCAAAGAAATCCTTTATAAAATCACACAAGTGTCAGCGGAATTTTTATATGACCCCAGGTACCAATAATCCTATCATATTAAAGGCGCCAATACGGTCCGTAAGGTCCCATATAAAATCCCATAAGTGCTGCGACCCATGGCGTGAGTCCCCCGAACCCTATTGGGTCTAATGGAACAGGCACTTATAGCCTTCTTGGCTGTCATATCCCAGTCGATCATCGCCTTAGCTGGGCCTTGGGGCCTTTATTAAGGAGGCTGGAGTTGCTTACATAGACACAGATATATCCTGAGTGTACCCACTGCCATCGCCCGTATAAGTACGTACATCATGCATACCCCATATACGCAGTCCGACTATTGGTGCCTCCTTCATCACTTATCTAGTGGCGCGCTTGGTCGTTTTCTTTATACTGAATGCAGACTGTAACGGATCATTAGAGACGTTCCCGGTCCTTGGGAATGTTTCATGATAACCTTTATCATTAGGACAAGTCATTAGCTGACAGTAATACCTTTGCCCATCATTTCATGTGTCGTCTTATCAAAATAATAATGGTGGGATTACACGTAGTAGATGGGATTTTGTTTTGGTTACGTTTCCATCATTGGGAGACCATACTGCTGGGTTAGCTTCTGCTCGGCTTATGAATTTATGTTATTGATTTTCATTCGTCGTTTATTGCTTAAAAAGAGAGTGAGACATTATTTTTTTCTCAACTCACGTTTATTAGGATATATCCATTAAGTTTATTTGGTTTCTGGGTATTAAAAAGCCACGTGGTAATAATATTTAGGAAGTGTTATGCTGATTCCGTTAAGAACACAGGGGATTAAAGAGAAGGATCGCCAATGATAATACTATTAAGACAGCGATCGTTTTGTTGATGAAGCTTGCCTTAATTCCCATCCTGTCTTAGCTTCCCTACTGGATGGCTGTAATTGACTTATGTTGGCAAATGTCCGCCGTCATGTCTGAACTGCAAGTACATGCGTCGTCACATTCGTTTTTCATCATCCTTGGATCAGTTAGTATACCGTCTTCAGAACTCCGTGTCCTGGTAGAGGTCTTGCAAATAATATAAAGACAAATTTAGTGCAGTAAAACCTAGCTGGTGGGAGACTAATGCCTTAGATTAAGTACTACCTCTATAAAATATCTGAGTGTAATTGCCATTATTAGAAGACCCATGAATCATTATCTTTTAGGCGGTTCTTATTTCCAAGAGTTATAGAGGGAGGGTACATCTGAGACAAGTTGTAGAAATAAGCGATCAATCATAATAGGCATAACATCATGGTTAAACAACCTTGCATTGAGAGAGACCAATGCTGATTATAAATTCACGCGCGAATCGTGTTATTTATTTCAAAAAATGAAATGTCAATGCAACGTACCACAGAAATAATTTGATTATCTATGAAAGGTGTATGCTGTAGGAACGGAGTCCTCATATAGTGTCCGAGGTCAGGCATTACATCATGTTTGTACTCACGAGGACCCTAATCCCAAATTATGGCACACCCCAGCAAATCCAAATGACATTTGTTGACGCTGCTGTGGCCGAGTTCACATTAGCGTATGACAGCCAGAGATGTTTTCCCACGTCAGATCAAATGCATGGGCCATTAGCGCACGCTTCTTGCCCCCTAGCAATAATGCATTAGTTCAGGCGGCGTGATCCCTAGGCGCGCGCACGCCGGGCTGGATATAATCCGCTCGTTTTCCCTAACGGTAGAACTCCTGTATTTTCCTGGGGTTTTATGCCCATTGCATCAAATAATAGCGGGTGTAGGCTAAAGTGGTGCTGGGGTGTCTTTTTTCTTCTTCTTTCTAGCCTATGATTTCACTCTGTCTTGTGCTGTTCTCTTCCATGTAACACATGATTCTCTGATGTCATCTATCCACCTTCTGTGTTGTCTGCCTCCTTCTGGTATATGCCATATAAGGGTCCAGTCTATCAGCTTATGGGTCCACCTGTCATCTGGTTTCCAGCTAGATGACCAGCCCACCTCCACTTCTTTGATTCTATTTCTTGTATTATATCTTTCACTTTCGTCTTCTTCCTCAGGTCTTGGTTGCTAACTCTGTCCTTTCTTGTAACACCAATCAAGATCATATCCATTGCTCTCTCTCTCTCTGTGTCTCTGTCTGTATGTGACTCCTAGCTTCTTCTCCAGTCTCTTGGTTGTTGTTCGAGTTTCAGCTGGGGTGTATGACAGTCTCATAAACAAGATATCGAATGGAGAACGTTTTTAAATAATGCTAATTGGAGAAAGTACAGATAATGCTAATGGGAGAAAGTTCAGTCTTCTCGACCATATAATAAGCAGGTGTAACCAAGTATTTCATAACCTAAAAAGGTGGATATACCTATAGAAACTTACAAGCTAAAAAGTTTTTTGCTCAGGCTATTTCTAAAGGCGCACATGCTTTTTCCAACATCATCTTATGGGTCTTGTCACTTTATTTTAATAGGAATATAATATGTTTCGCGTTCGAAGTTAAAATCAGGTTGGTTCGTTGCACGGGTAAACTTCTCATTGTGAAGAAAGAACTGCAGGGTTGTTTAAACGAACGAGCATACAACGTTTCAATGATCTCAGGTTAATTTCTTACCAAATGACAAACATAACATGTCTCGTGATTTTGTTTAAAACCCTTTGCCAACCTGCAATAAAGATTATTGTCTTATACACCCTATATATAAATTCCTCGTCTATTTGTTTTGAAGACGATGACTCATTGACCAATACTCGTGACTGTATTTTCGCATTGAACTAACCTTGTCCTTCGTATAATACGTCACATCTCCCATAAGATCCTCACCAAAAAAACAATATTAATATCATGCACGGCTATTTCATGTATGAAATATATAATACATTGATTGGCCGCTGACGGGTTTATGCAGGTTATCTGACTCTCCGCGTGTGTATTAAGTTGACAAGCCCGTCGGGTCAAGTCTTTGACTAGCTTGCTTGAAGAGTGATACCTGCGGCGTTAATTGCGAATCGATTCCTTTCGAATTAGCCATCGGATTGTCATCCTCATTACAAGGTTCGCATGTTTGTTTTTGTTGGTGCTGTAAATTTGTGTCAGTGTGATGCCTGGAACGTGGCATGCCAGCCCGAATGACAGTTGTGTGGATCTCATAAGATATTCGTTCTTTAAACGGAAGGTATTACAAAAAAATAAATAACCGATTTGACCCGAAACTGACCCGTAATCCGGGCCATAATAGACCCTATAATTTTCAGAGTCAAAATGGCACCTATTCGGGTCTACGGTAGCAGACCAGTAAATAAACTTCCATAGACCCCAATGGTAAATGCTCCCACTTCAAAAATTCGGGAAAAATACTCACAACTCTCCAAGGTGTTCGAGACACACATCAAATTAAAGCTTATTTCATCATCTTTCAATTTCTGTTCAATTTACGGGGGGTCAACTGATGACTTTTAGGAGAAATTTCCATCTGAAGACGATCACCCCTGAAAATAGTCCTGAAGCCCATCGCCATTTTGAAAAACGATGCCTACACTCCATTGCAAAGTAGAGCGCTTTTAGGGTCCAAATTACATCAAAATTACACAGAACTGCAAGCTCCAAGTCCTGTGCACGGTTTCCATCCATATTTTTAACAAACCCTCAAGTTCATGGCCCACAGCATGCTCAAATACCGAAGATTTTGAGGGCATGCCAATCGTGATTTGGCCGGCGCAGGCAATTTCGGACCGATATACTGGTCTGCACCCTATAGAGAAGCGAGGTTTTGAAAAATTTCTCCAAACCACTTGTACGGCACGAGGAAGGATGGATGACTCATATTTCATCAAAAATGGCGAGAAAAAATCTCTGACTGCGATTTCTGGCTAAAAACAAGCCCTTTTTGCGGCTACCTGCGGCTATGGGGCGCCCCAACGGGGCGTGAATTGTTTTTTGCTCCTTCCGACCCCAAATTACCCCCTTGTTCGCTCGAAATTGCTGTGCTCCTAGGACGGTCCATCGGCCCTATTCAGATTTTGGGCGCATTTGTTCTGGAACCGCCATTGGTGACCCCTTTGAAAAGGTTGCCCCCCCCCAGGTTCCGCCTGAAAAAAACCACTCCGCAAACAGTTTGACAACGAACGGTGGAAGACGCCATTTTGAAACTATATAGAGAAGCGAGGTTTTGAAAAATTTCTCCAAACCACTTGTACGGCACGAGGAAGGATGGATGACTCATATTTCATCAAAAATGGCGAGAAAAAATCTCTGACTGCGATTTCTGGCCTGAAAACAAGCCCTCTGTTTGCGGCTACCTTACTGTAGGGCGCCCCCGCCCCGCTGGGCGTGAATTGAATTTGCTTTTGCCGACCCCCACCCCCCCCCCTTCCTCGCTTCGAAATGTCTGTGATCGGAGGGACGTCCATCGGCCCTATTCAGATTTGGGGGCGCATTTGTTGGAACCGCCATTGGTGACCCTTTGAAACGCTGCCCCCCCCCCGTTGGAGCCCCCCCGAAAAAAAACCACTCCGCAAACATTTTGACAACAAACGGTGGAAGACGCCATTTTGAAACTACAGGTAGCAGACCAGTAAATAAACTTCCATAGACCCCAATGGTAAATGCTCCCACTTAAAAAATTCGGGAAAAATACTCACAACTCTCCAAGGTGCTCGAGACACACATCAAATTAAAGCTTATTTCATCATCTTTCAATTTCTGTTCAATTTACGGGGGGTCAACTGATGACTTTTAGGAGAAATTTCCATCTGAAGACGATCACCCCTGAAAATAGTCCTGAAGCCCATCGCCATTTTGAAAAACGGATACACTCCCACTGCAAGTAGAAAAGTAGAGCGCTTTAGGGTTACATCAAAATTACACAGAACTGCAAGCTCCAAGTCCTGTGCACGGTTTCCATCCATATTCTTAACAAACCCTCAAGTTCATGGCCCACAGCATGCTCAAATACCGAAGATTTTGAGGGCATGCAAATCGTGATTTGGCCGGCGCAGGCAATTTCGGACCGATTTACTGGTCTGCACCCCTACATGACACTTCCCTGGATCATATTCCGGGTCATTTTGACTCCGTCTGAAAAATATGACCTCGATTCCGGGTGAATCTAACCCGGTATTTTTTAGAGCGTAGGCCTAAGTCGCCAAAAAATGACCGGCTGAGCCTCTCTTTTGACCCACCCGTGAAAGGGATCTTCTTGAGGAATTAAACTTGCCTTTTTTTTGTAGTTGTGTTAATATTCTTCGAGTTCAAGGCAAAGGAAGGGAAGGTTTTCCATGTGGTTACTAAGGCAACATAATATCTAAAACTCTCGAATGTATCCTAGTCCTCAATTTTGTCAATTCGATTGATTGCTTCTATGCATCCATTATTTGCACTCTTAAAAGTCCCAGTCAAATCTAACCTAGAATCAAGGTCCTATTTGACAAAATATTTTCAGGATCAAAATGACACTTTTGTGGTTCCAAATGATGCTTTTTAGGATCACATTTCAGGTCTTTTGACCCAGAAACTTTGGCAAAAGTGTCATTTGATCCAGATGAGTGTAATTTTGACCCTGAAAAGTAAAAGGACCCGCACCCCGGGTCAAAACTAGCCATGGACCTTTTAGAGTGCGGGCGTAGGACAATTGTTCTCCATCATAAAACTCTTTGGAATGATTAAACTTTCTGATTGCAATTGTGGTGATAGCGGATGTTGAGTGGAAGTTCCTTCCTCCACAGTGCGGTCTGCAGTCCGGGCATTACACCCGGTATATCGGCTCATCCAGCGCGCCAAGGCAACTACAGTCTCGCGCAGCTTGTCAGCGTGTAATTCGGAGCTGTCTCTTTCCCTTCGACAACTGTCCCGTCTGATTTTCCGGTGACTGGAGGGAGAAGGCAAAGATACCGAAGGCCATAAATTATGCATCCTAACTACTTGGCGCTATATGCGCGCTGAGATGACTAGGGCGCGAAACTGTGGAGATTGGACGACCTAAGGTGACTTTTCCATATCGTAAAATTTCTCCTAAGTGAACGAGTCCTAGACAGCATGCACTCGATCGCTTGTCAATTGTTCTTGTGGAAGTTTTGTCCTCATGTGCAGTTCGGTTATTTTTCACACAAAATACGAATATAGTTTAATGCTGGAAGTGTGAGCGGGTTGACATGTCATGTGTACGGACAGCAGCATTCACCGGGCATTGGGCTTGAATATTTGTGATTTACGCTTGATAAGGATCTACTAGGCCTATGTTGGACAACTGGCAACACTAAAAAAAAAAACACCTAAATTTATTCGAGAAACCAAGAGTGTTGATTTTAAGACATCAGATGCCATTGGTAATATATGCCTCACAAATGCAAGCACGCACATCGTGTTTTGATTGCTGATATCGATATAGTAATATTGTACGTTCACTTTAAGTGGTCGGCGAGGAGATGAGGAATGGAGCGTACTAAACCTATCCCAGTATGGAAAGTGCAAGTCATTCAGACAGTAATCAAGTAGATTGGGTGTCACACACACCCACACGCTGCAGCCGGGTAATTTCGTTTCGCTGTTTGCATCCTTTCCTTACAACCATACACCAAAAGTGCAAGAAAATCCCCCTGGACCTTCCACGTGGATTATTGGAATTTTTAAACTCATTTTGTTGTTATTCCGTGCAAATTCAAATAGGAAATAAAATCTTCTGTCTATTACTTCCAAGGCATGCTGTTTTAAATTTAAAGTGGACAATTTGAAAGAAAGGAAACGCAATTGTAGCTCAGCTTATATGATTCGACACTTTCTCATTCTAACCTTTGATCGCAATGCAGCATTTTTTGGTCCGGCAAGTTTCCAGTTAAGCCGGCTCCAAAGCTACCTCTAACAGCCCTTCATCGTCTTGGTATTTCGCTCTTAAAGAAATGACACTTCTTTCTACAACGCCTGACTAAATCCCCATCATCTGATGGGTTGTTGATCACTAGTCATTTAAATAATTTATTCAACGTTCTATTCCACGATAAATAGAACTTCCATTGCACAGTCACGCGATTGTTGGCTCTGACCAGTCAGAATGATAGATGATTTATTCAGGTGTTGTATGAAACAAACAATGAATGTTTCACATTCGTGCATAATTTCATGAGGTAACAATTGAAATGTTCCATCCCACGCGGCGACATCCGTTTGTCACCTCATGAAATTATTCTTACCATTGTACTTATAAACATTCATTTTTTGTATAATATATTATCTGTTAGGCTTTTAAAAGATTACTCGTTTATTTTGTTCCCAACTTGTACTAAGTTGAAATAAAAAATATGATGAAATCCAAACGTTGCTGTCTTGTGTTCGCAGACATGTACTGAACAAAAGTACCGAGTCTGCTTCAAGCGTCCAGACATTAATCACGATCTCTTTTTGAAACTTCCACATAACAAAATAGTTACTGCTTTCCTTTTTTTGGTCATTGATCGTGCATATTATTACATAATGGATCTTCAAATACCCACATCTGCTTTCGACTATCAAGCATACCAAAACAATATTGGGAACAAAAACAAAGATTACCACGTGTTGTTGTAAGTCCATTTGAATTGCATTGTAACTGTAACCTTTATCAAAATTTCGGCATTTGCGCAGTTTCAATAATTGAACATATTAACCTTATTACTGCTATTTGCCCTAAATAACACAAACCGTGATCGTTTTAAATGTAACAGTTTACAATGAACGTATCTATTTTTATATGAATTGAATATTGTCAGGTTGAAATGTATTTTTGTTTGGTCATTCCCTGTTTTTATCCTTGTCTGTTTCCTAACCTCATTCTTTTTGTCTATATTCAGTCTATTGTCTATAGTTATGTTTTTGCTGTTTTTATATCGATCTTTAATCACTGCTACTTAATAATGGAACCCCTATGAATTGTAAATTTTGCATTGAATTGAATTGAACTGAATTATCCCAACCCGAAAAAAGTGGAGAATACCTTATAGAGCTGTAAAAAAAAAAAATCATTTGTCTAAGCTGTGTTGGTTCTTGTCAAAACCACTTTCACGACGTCAATATTCGACGCCATTCAGTTTTCAAGGTTGCATTATTTCAGAATCAAAAATTGTGAAATTGAAGGGGTAAAAAAGCCATCAGAAAAACAACAAAAATCCGAGGTAGGCCTAGGCTTCGGGGAAATCCTAGCATACATCCTGCTGGTTTTAATCATAACATCTTGCCTCGACACGAGTGACTGCTGCAGCTCTTGTGTCGTTTGCGTCACTGGCGATTATTAATTCACGAATGTGCCCCGGTGTAGGCGTGCAGGATTCGCAGGCGACCCACTATCGCCCGACCATTTCAATATATCCCGACACCTTTTAGCTGCACGAGCGTGCATACGAATCAGGATTCGAATGAATATGTTCTTCCGGCTCTTTCGTCGAAATACATAACGACGATTATGTAATACAAGGCACGGACTTTACCCGTAAAGGATAAAGTTACCAAAAAAGGTATAGCTCCAGTTGTACCAATATTAAAGCCCGTCATCGGATTAGACGTTTAAATAAAAAAATATATATTTGGCAAAAGTCCATTTTGCATAAAGCCATTATTGTTGTCATTTCGATGTTTGCCATTTGTGTTTTTCGGCACCCAATTATGTTCATCTGTATTTTTTTTTGAAGATGTGTTCCATGTGAGGCCGCAAATAGAACACAAATTAAATATTTACTATTTGAAAACTTGAATTGGTTATTTTTAATCCATCACGGCAACATTTTTTTTTCCGGGGGCGGGAGGGTGTCGCACTTTTTTTAAATGTAATATTTAGAAAATACACGATGCATCACTACAACCACTTCATTATGTTGGACGGTCAGTTACTAACCTTGGTTGTAGAAAATAAATTTGCACCCTGGACGGTTCACCGTATGGGTATGATTCATGGTTCCATGGCCCGTACCCTGGTCCGGATTCCCTGGTGAGCTCCTATATCTGATGTCTATTCCCAGGCACCAAGCTTTTGACCGTCTTCCTCATCAGCTTCCCACGTACCACATCTTCCTCATCATCTTCCCACGTACCCCATCTCGCACATCTTGTATTATTAATCAGATGACTTCATATGAACTGAATCTACAAAATCGTTGTTTAGTCATCGAGAAGATTTTGATTCCGTTGTTGCAAATAGACTGATAGTAGCTTGTGTAATTCAAGAAAAACCTTGGTTAGATTAGGGAATTATTTATACTTTTAAAGGAAAAAAAGAAATTTGTATCGATTTTTTAAATTGTAATTTTTATGTTGCAGTCATTTGGCTGGACCATTTTATTTTATTTTTTTTATTTTTTTTAGTTTTTTTTATTTTATATATTTTTTTATTTTTTTTTTTATTGGGGGGGGGGGGGGAGGCGTTAAAGGCATTGACAGCCATCTTTTGAATTTTACCCTGAACTGTGGGAGGTTTTCCTACCAAAAAGGATTGAAGAATTTTGGCAAAGCGTAATAGGTCTGTGTGCAATTTTGGGGGTATAATTAGACTTACTAGGTTATACATTTTTTCTTTCTTTTTTTGTAATTTTCGTTGTTTTAAAACAAAACAATTGGTTGAACCATTTATGTTTTTAGCAATAAGTATAACGTACGGTTTAATTACAACTAATTTTCAGTTGTTTAGTCATCAAGAAGATTTTGATTCCGTTGTTGCAGGTAGACTTATAGTAGCTTGTGTAATTCAAGAAAAACCTTGGTTAGATTAGGCAATTATTTATACTTTTTAAAGGAAACAAAAAAATTTGCAGATAGACTTACTAGGTTATAACTTTTGTCTTTCTTTTTTTGTAATTTTCGTTGTTTTAAAACAAAACAATTGGTTGAACCATTTATTTTTTTAGCAATAAGTATAATATACGGTTTAATTACAACTGATTTTTAATACGATTTATGTCAATGGTTCAAAACCACTTTCACGCTTCAACTTGTCGTTCTGTTTTTATTAAACAAAAAACAAACAAATACATCATGAATAACCCTCAAGAAAATATATCTTGTAACAAACTTAAAAGAAAGAAGAAGTATTATTGCTGGGGAGATGCCCCAAAATCCTTCCTGGCCAACCACCCGTGTACCATCTAAGCCGAATGATAAAAGACTGTTTGATCTTCTCGCTTGAGACAAGCCCATTATGCGAACAAACATATCGCACGGTATCATCATCAATTATGGTCGGGTTTGGAGACAAGCGCCTATGCAAACAGCAATTAATGCAGTGATGGGACAAGCTATTCATGTTGTGCCAGTTCAGAAGGTAAAAATAAATGAAGTCGGCCATGCAAATGCAATCTAGACGCAGTCCTATAAGCTCATTTTCAGCGATCATGTGACAATTAATCACAAAGATATGTAGTGCCCATAAAATAATTAACTGCGTTCGAGTGAGGACCAAACAAAGGTACTTTTATTACCCCATATGGTAGCATGTGTTGAAAATAAGAATTAAGTTAATATATCCCAGACTCGGAAACAAAATGTTCCATCGTAATAAATAGTGATATGTTCAATGAGGTTTTTGGACATTAATGATGTGAGGATTTTGATGTTGGCTTCATACATCGAATGTTCCCCCAAGTGACCTCAATTCACACGACCCCTTTATTCACGTCAGTCCGTAACATTATCCTTGGCGGTTCATCTTGACCGTATTCTGCGCCATTAAAATTCATCCCGGGATCTCGGGTTCGAAATCCATCCATAATCTGGCATGTGTCGCGTGGTTTGTTGCGTCAACAATACTCGTAGCGATCATAAACTTGATGGAAATATAGTCCTAACGGTGACGTGTGTTAAATTCATATGTACCAAACGATGACAGTTTCCCGTTATTTATATTAACACTTGCTCAAAGATGCAGGTACTTGGTCATTGTTCCCCGAAGTAAAGTCATCCAGCCAGGCGCGGTTCTAGAACCAATATTTTTTTATTTTTATTTTTTTGGTGGGCTAGCACGGTGGATCCAGAATTTTTTTTAAGGGAGGCGTGCTGAAATGTTGACCGGTTATTGTTTCCAGACACTTAGGCCTCCGAAAATCAATAGGTGGGGGGAGGGGAGGGGGGGCTCATGCCATATTTTCAATGGGGAGCGCCAATAAAATCATAAAATCATTCACAATATATTAACTAATGCACCCTTGTCACGGCTATTTCTTCTTTAGGGGGAGACCGTTCGCAAGTACATCACAATCCTTCTTTTTGCTAATGCAATTTTTTTTTTTACGGAATTTATTGGGGGGGGGCTAGACAAAAAATTGGGGGGGGGGGGCTACAGCCCCCCTAGCCCTCCCGTAGAACCGTGCCTGCATCCAGCAGCTTGCATATATAGAGGGGACTACAATTTTCTGCTTAAAATACAATCTTTAGTGATGAGTCGCTTGCCTTATATTGACTTGTCACCATAACATAGTAAAGTAATTTTCGGTGGCTACATTTACAATGAACGACAACAATATCGATTACTTTTATAATTATTGTGTTTTTCTTTAATGAACACGGGAATTTTCAATTACGACGAAAAATACAAAAATAGAATGGGAACTTCTTATTTTAATGCCGCCAATACACGCTAGAACAGTTTTTACATGGTTTAAACAAATTAACAGAGCCCTTTGCCCACAATGTATAAATTGGTGCATGTATTACACCTTCCAAAATATAATAAAATAGCCGTTTTGAACGAGCGCCTGAAACAAAAGGGATAATTCCTTCAGCGCAGCATAGCCGTGAACACGCGAAGACATGACTAATCGAATCAGCGTTCACGTTTTGCTATATTAGACGCCCGAGTCTCCCCTCGTACCAACCAAACATCAAATTAAATTTAATTAGTTGTTGCTCGCAACGGTGTAATTTCTGATGGCGGCGTAGCATGTCATCAACCGTGCCGTGTGTTGCTGCGCTGCACACAGTACAGAGAGCACCGATAATCAGGTGGTGAAAATAGACTGCCATTAGTCCGTTCACGTCTCAAAATGGCCAACGCCAGTGAAGGCTTTATTAAAGGGCTCGTGAAGTGAGTGTTTCTTGGGAACATAATTTTGTTCAACTTTCTAATCCTCTTGAATGTTTGAAAACTGTTTGCCATTCTTTTTAGTTAATTTTATTGGAAAGTGCACTTCTTTAAACATTAAATATTGTCCATGCTTTTCCGGACAGCTGAGGGCGCTGCTGCTGTGATGTCAACATTGTTCATTTTAGGTGTTTTCTGTTCAAATTGTGAAACCAAAAATGTGTTATAGGAAACATTTGTGAGACTGCCATGTACTGAAACAACAAGGAATCACTAAAGAAAAGTAAATTATACGACGGCGAAATATCCAACATTTTGGAAATTTTAGTGCTGAAACTAGTTGTAACATTGAGGATTCTGCCTGAAATGACATCACACTTTTGCTCATGAAAATGAAAATTCGCATCAGCATAAAAACCCAAAAGGCACCAAAATGTCCTTAAAAATTTCAAAAGAAAAATTGAAAATAGAGATAGGCCTATTTGGCGCACAATTTTCGTTTTCAAGGATTGCATAAAATTACATTTGCATGGGCCCTTTAAAGATCGTGCTCGTTCAAATGTACTCCATTTGGCCTGATACATCAGCTTTGGTGCGGTTTGAATGATTGCATTTGTATTATAAGATACCGACAGGTTTGATGATTTATTCACGTTTGTCACGTAGCCCCTGATCTTGATATCGAGTGACTTCATGTTTGACCCCCAAAGAGTCAGCTCGAAATCCTGTTAATTCCGATATCGACGTCACTTTTGATTCTTTCGAGCCGAACCTTAATGAGATTTCGGCTGATGTCTTCCGCACATTTTAACGACGAATTTACCGCTCTTGCTAAATATCAAATTTTGAACGCCGGTAGAGTAAAAGGTTTAGGGTTTTTTCCACAACTTACACAGAAAATTTTTCTAGCTGATCGCAGTGTAAATGGTAACTGGCGGACATTGCAAAAAAAAATTGATTTGACGGAAACCTTGCAGAATTCGTCTCACCTTTTGGCGGTGAGATGGTGAAATATGTTTGGGGTAAAAAAAACCTCGGTTTTTCTCGTTACATGTGTAAAAGGAATTAATCCTATCTGTTCTCCACTATCGTGAAGTATTGTGAAATTAACGCAACACGATGAGGGGTCTAAGGTTTAAAGGGTTCATATTCACACTACAATGTCAGGCCCGAACCGAACATTATGGTTACGGTTATCTCCAAAAGACAGTTTCTCTCGAAAGCAAAAACGACCCATGTGTACATGCAGATGTAGGCCAACCATCATGTTCACGTACCTGACGCTGCCCAACAGGCAGCATAGTATCTCAACTAAATCCCCCTTTAATGTTATTTAAATCCGGAAGAAGACGAGCAAATTCAAGACGTGGTGAGACGCTGCATGTTTCCTCGACATTATGAATGATTTTCCCGGTGTCTTCCTCCTTATAATTCCGGGAGCACTTTACGAAAGAGGTGCAATTAGGTTGGGATTGCCCGATGTGCACTCAATAACTCTGTCAATGACGGTGCCTGTCCCCCCCCCCCCCCCCCAACGCGGCTATGTGCCTGCATGTGTGCGAACGCTCCAGCTTGCGTCTCGTTAGCTAGCGGCGCATCGGTAAAACCCCCAAGTTGTCGATTATTCATGCGCCTTGCCGTAGTCCCACCGCAACCCCTCCTTTGATCGTGATTCACTGCTATCGGTGTCACTCCAAACCCGGGGCCGGCGGTGTCTCGGTAACAGATACAGGGCCGATCTATACCCCTCGGTCTTACTCCGCTTTCTCCGGCAATCAAGCGGGGTAAGCAAATCGATGCTAATTCTCTTTTCAAGTCTGCGGGAAAATTACCGAGCAGTAGGTGTCGATTTAAATAGCCCTTTTGCCCTTAAAAGCAGGCACGACTGATGGAGTGAAAAGTGTGCTTTGAGTCAATAACGCATTGTCACTACCCTTAAGGAAAAAAAACATAGTACAAAAAGTCATGTATTTTTTTCCAGCCTCCTATATGTAACCTCCGCAACTGTCATAGATTCTTTGCATCACGGTAGCCATCTTTGAGAACGATGCTGAATCAAATGGGTCTATATATCATATGCAAACAGCTCATATGCCCAGGTCATCCGTTCATCCATGTAGTCTAGGTTCGAGACGTGCTCTTTGAAGCCATTTTCCTCTCGTTATAGATCACGTTGATATATATATAGCGCCCCCAAGGGGAACATCAGATTGCAGGTCTCGAACCAAGACTAAAGCACAGGCGAAATTCACAGCCAATTAGAAATCATTCCAAGTGAACAAGACGCTTCTCTTCCTCAGACAACTGTCGTTGGGATTGGAGAAAAAAGTGAGAAATTCGGGCATGACACTGATCGTCTCTCTTAAGGTTTGATGTGGTTTCATAGGCCTATCAGTATTGTCGTGAAACATATAAATTAAAAGGGTCAGCAGTTGTGATATACTTTCACTTCACATGTGACATGGTGCGCCGGTTAAACGAACTACTCATTTTCCCCTGGACGATGACCTCTTTTTAAATTTGCATTGGTGCATCTCCACATTTAGCAGTCTTGGCACGAAGCCCTTCAGCTAAACCGTAAAATGGCCCTCCAGGGTCGACGCTTACTTCACTCCGTAATCCGATAGCCGTTGTGAGCCTGTTCTCCCGCCAAAAATCAGACTAAAAATATTGTTTTACGACCAGGGTACGCTGACAGCGGCGGAAAGCAGGCTGGGTCACCAAAACACACTCCCATTCTTTAAAGGCTCACCTATGTACAACACGCACCCTAAAGTGAATGCATTTCCGAGTCTAAGTCTACCAAAACAATGCCTTAAGTCCATGCCTTTAGCCCAGAGTGCGTGTTAGAGTATCCTATTCAAGAGAGAAGTAAACTCCGTACTCAGCTCTCCCGCTGAAAAGTCAGAATTGCCAGCAGTAAAAAGACGTAAACTGTGGGTAGGCTTAAGCTCCTCGGGTAGCTAAATATTTGTATTTCAAAGTCAAGTCAATATTGTGCTGGGTGTTGTCAGAGGTGTGTACCCTTTCGACGATCGACGTAATGTAACATGAAAAAAAAAATAACGTCTTTGCTCTCTGGGAAATTATTCATATATTAATGACTGCATGAAAAAGCCTGGGCACTATACATATCACAGATTAATGTGTTGGTATTCAACCACTTTCATTACATACACCATGGGGGATATTATTGACACCACTGTATGTTATATTCGTCTGTCATCTTGTTAAACATTTTGCAAAATATCTCAAGATGCTTTCTATTCCGTTACACTCTATTGTGAGATTTTTTAGTCCTCAGACTTTCTGAACGCATTTAGTGAGCGCTTGTGTGTTTGATACTACTACTGTCTAAAGAGCCGTCAATTCGTTTTAATATCATTTGTATGGGGTTGGCTTTTTATTATTGTGTACTATGTTGACTTTAGAATTGTTTGTGCAATGTATCATGGTCCTCCCATTTTTTACTGTATTATATTGGTTTATTTTTTTGTGTGAGTTCAGTGATCTGTGTATATTGTACTACTTATTGGTTTTATTGTGGTTTTATGTAATGTCATTGTTAAGAAATGCCAGTGGAAGCTGAATTTCTATACTTTTTGGTGTGGATAGGCCCTAACAAACTTGAATTTGAATTTGTTTGGACGGGGTTTTGATATGTCTGGTCTCCCAAGTCCTTCTTCTATAAACCTTATGCTTCATATCCGTTTCCTGGTACCCAGTCTACCATGGTTTTATCATGGTTTCAATATGCTCGATTGGCACTCGCCTTTTGAAATCATTCTCAAACGAGCTTTGAAAATGTCGGTAGACCTTCTTCTTTGACAATTATTTGGAATGTTTGACTTTTGCCAAGTCCCATGCAGAGCCAAATAAACTGGACAAAATATGCAAAATAATAGAGTATAAAAATCTAACGAAATAAGTGCTATTTTCTGAATTGTCTTGCTAAAATACCATGCGACAAAGGTACATTGCAAATTTGTCTTCAATTTTTTTTTCTAATCCCGTCTGACCTGTAACTGACAAAATGTCTAAGCCACCTGTTCGCATGGCCACCGATCAGGACTTGTTTCGCTTTAACTCAGTTCAGAATGAAAAGATGGAGCCTCCGCTGAAAATACAGAATTGATGGAGCCTCCGCTGAAAATACAGAATTGCCATCAGTTCGACAGTCTTCATGAGATAACACTTCAACCACCCCCATTCCATGCCGCGTGGTCTTAAATTGTCTTACAAAACTATGCCAGACATTCCAAAGTACATGTAATTGAAGACGTTCTATTTTAATCTGCTATCGATTACCTCATTTGCAAAACTCTTGAGCAGCTTTTATTTTCCCTCTTCCGTGTCGCACGAAATGCCCGAGGATGGGACCTATATGTTTTGATAATGAACCCACAGGCTCCCCGCTAACACGCTGGTCTATTTTTACAGACGGGCAAAGCAACTATTTAAAGTGTAACTCGAGATCTGGCGACACCAGCACTGCACCGGGGAAGTATTGCAGGCGGCGCCAGGTCTCATTTCATACCTTGGTTTCCTTGCTCAGACCTCTCATCATTAAAGTGCCAGGGTAGAGCAATTTCTTGCATCTTTGTCAGGTTTGCCATCAAAACGGTATGGCTTTTCTCCAATTGAGAGTGAAATCGTGCGAGATGACGATGTTGATGAAATAGTTACTGACACTACACGGCGATTAACGCTGATGGTGTCCTTTACACCGTGTAGGCAAAGCCATAGCTGTCGTTGAGACAATATATTATCAGCCTCATTATGGACACATTTTACGTAACAACATACAGACCTAAAGTAAAGTGATGAAGGGCATCGCTCCAAATATCATGGCATTTGTTTGTCAGAAATTGAGGCGATTGTCGCAGCTCTATGAACGACTGAGATTTGATGGAAGATGGTGTGCACCAGAATGGTCGTTTTGTTATAGACTATAATATTTGTTGTAACTCACTGATCGTTATTAAATACTCTTGACTTGTAATATTCTTGTAATACCCAACAAAAGATTTCACAATTCAAAAATGCCGAGAAACAAAAAATGATAAGTTAGAAGAAAAAAATAGGAAACTCGCGTCTTTGTAGAATATGCATCCAATGAAATCAAAGGAAAGAAACATACCCTTCTGAAATAAGTAGCAGCTACCCCGTCTTGTGCGTTTGGAGATGTACAAGTGCAAACAAAAAGAAAATAGATACAATCGTTGACCTCCAAAGATTCGTCACACATCTCGTATTTACATCCCAGTACGTAAAAATAAAAGTGCAACTGCCCATCTTGATCAGAATTACACTCCAACCCATTCTGCATAAGTGATGATGAGCGGAGGAACCTAATTAAGAAAAGCTTTTGTCCCCTGTCGCCCAGCCATGTCTGACAAGGCCTATTTTATTGGTGATTTGCACATGTATCGTAGGCAATTAAGTGTTCAGACAACCAAATTGGAGCGCGGTATAATTGGCGCGAATTACCCCCTAAATCATACGATTTGCATTCGGAATCGCTGGGTCCAGGCACTGAAGCCTCGTGGGGATTCCCGCTTCTCGTATCAATCTCCGCAGTATAAAAAGAACTCTGGTTGTGTATTATGGAGAGTCGAATAGGACAAAAGTTACCTGGGGGACTCGAATTGATCGTAGGGGGAAGTCTCCGTAATTGAATGGGTCATTTGTCGAGCACATTAAAAGCGACACAGTGGTATTTTATGGTTATGGTCACTGCTGGCATTGAATTCTTACCGTGTCAAATTTTCATTGCCGATAAGGCCAAAAAAAAAAAGTCTCCGGTTTCTGGTATGGAGCTTGCCCCAAAAGTGGTGCGGCGACGCGGCTTTTTTTTTTTTTTTTACCTGGTTTTTTTTTTTTTGGCTTCAAATGTCGGCTGATGACTGCAAATGGTGCCCGACTAAACTTAGTGCAAATATATGGGAGTCCAGAGAGGCCACATAAATCTTATTCTCGATCATAACCCCTTCTAAATACACGTTAAAATTGTGCAGCAGCAGAATTCCAGTCAAACCAGTGAGTTTGGCGGTTTTGAAACATCATCTTGTATTGAAAAAAAAACATTTTCATTTTGCCGACGCGCATGGCTACGGCGACGCGCGCGCATACCAGAAACCGGAGACTTTTTTTTTTGGCCTAATTGACTGTTATCTGAAGCTCCATTTACGTACCTTTTTCAAAGTAATTTCATAATGACTTTACTCTATATCTACCGCTAGAAAATCTTAAGAAACACAGAAGAAAAAGTTTAAATTGCAGAAATGAAATTTAGGAATTACGTTTGTACTTTGAAAAGGTCGCCTTAAAATTAATGTAATCCTGAATTGTCCATTCTCATTTTGAGTTGTGAATAGTCAAAATTCCTGCAGTCGAACATTATTTAGTTTCGTAGGCAACACTCTTTTCCTCACCGCTGCTGTTAACGACGATAGTTGGCTCATTTTTCTCCGTCACTGATTCCCAGGGCTGACAAGAGACAACTCATTTTCCAAACATCCCTACAGCCTGTCGATCCATTTCAAACTCCGGCAGTATCCGACGGGAACAAACCGCCCACACACCTGCATTACCGTCTCCTATACATCCATCGCTTGTCCAGAGTCTTCAAGACCTTCGGTATTTACCTGCGGAATTTTTCAGGGTTATTTTAGGTGGGCGGTATTTTTTTTTCTTTTTTTAACATGACTTTTATTACAAATTTTTTTCATAGGAAATTTGAGCAAATCACTTACATTTTACGAGTAAGTCCTTTAATAGACAAGTTGCATGAATTTTATCTTTCCATTTTCTGATTGAAGAGACAGATAGTAGGCCCCTCTACCCAAATGGGCATTATTAATGCACGCTTTGCTATCGCCGAATCTTTTGGCATTGATTTGAATATCCAATCTTTGAAATATTCGCATGAAAATTATTTTGCCTTGAGCGCGTGAAATATTTGATTTGCATGGTACTTTGGACTCTCCTTTAACTCACATGTAAAACGGAAAGCCATTGATACTGATAAAAAAAAATGTCTTGGTGCGATTCCGCGTCGCACGGGTGCCAAGGCAGAAAAGAGAATACGGTGTGTGTGGTTCGCAATTGGGTTATCATTCCAAACCGGGTAAATAGGTTCATTCAAACACTATTTTGGTCAAGCAGTCATCCGCAACGATGACGTGTCATTTGATTCTTGTCCGTCTTAATCGTCACATGGGTGTGCTTTCCAGACAGTAATTTGTCACTCATCACCAATGTGACAGCCAACTTGCACTTGCACACATTATGCTTCAGGGCTTTCGGAGATAAAACACATTTTAGCCTTGTAAAACACCTTTACGGTGAGTTCACGTTAGTAAATTGAACTTGAGTTTCGACTTGGCTTTTTGAGTTTCGCATTTACTTTTTCTGAGTTTGAGTGGACTTTTCGAGTTTCGAGTGGGCTTTTCGAGTTTCGGGTTGAATTTTCAAGTTTTGAACTGAATTTGAGTTTCGAGTTGTTTCGCGTTCCGGGTTGGCATTTGAGTTTCAAGTTGAATTTTTAAGTTACGAGATGACTTCAAGTTTCCAGTTGACTGTTTGAGTTTCGAGTTGATTTTTCGTGTTTTGAGTGAGTTTTAGAAATTTCACGTTGACTTTTTGAGTTTGGGTTTACTTGTCTAGTTTCCAGTAGTCTTTTCGGGTTAATTGAATTTTTAAGTTTCGAGTTGAATTCGAGTTTTGAGTTGACATTTCAAATATGGCGTTGACTGTTCGAGTTTCGGGTTGAATTTTCGAGTTTCAAGTTGAGTAAATTCATAGGTCTTCTTCAAAAATCAACTATCAATAAACACATAAGCAGAAAAGCAGGTTGTATTGTCCTCTGTTGACAATCAACAATTCTAGTTTAGCTTGCTATCAATTTCGTGAGCTGTTTTTTTTTACTGGTCATTCCGGACTTTCTTCTTGATAAATCAAACTCAGACTGTTCTCTAGCTTTACTTGAGTATACCCTTACTTTTTTTTAGCGACAGGTGTTTTCATTGTCCATTTCTGAATGCATTTCCTCTGAGCATTGAGCTTTGGTTATCCATCTTATTCATATTTTTCCCTAATGTTATTTTTAACTTTCTTTCATCTTTCTGCAATGCTGCCTGGAGTTCGAAAAAGGTCGTTTAAAAGGGCCCCTTGAAGTTTTTCCCCCAAACCGTGGGTCTTTTTTTTTTGCAAGGGGACCTTCTTTTTTCTGTTTTGGTTCTGAAATGAGATATCACAATGCACATTTCTCTTCAGAAATAGAGAAGAAAAGTTATCCCCCGTTTTGAAACTCAAACCCATTAGCCGATCTCAAATTTAAGAGGATCCGTTCTTGACTCGAGGAGAGGGAAATTCAGATGCGAGGCCCCTCCGGCCAGAATACAGCTCCCACTGAAGGTTTGTTCGAAGCCCCCAATGCAATAGCTTGAACCTGACCCGATTGGATCTCGACTTCTCTGAAAATGTACTCTATTGACCGGCGACTGTTCTGTGTATAGTTCAATATCAGATCAGTTCCCCCTAAATCAATACGGACAGAAACATTGTCATGAACAACTGCAAGCATCCATTCAGATCAATTAACGGTATTTGGATGAATTTTTTTGCTAGATTTATGCCGTGATACATGGAACAGTCGTTGGCGAAGCACACAATCTCGAGCTTTGTAACGGGACTAGGCTTGCCTATAACGGTACACCTGTAAATTTAGCCGGTAAATTCAGCAATCAGGTTCCCTGGCCGGCCGTGCGAGGCCGATCGATCGATCCCTGTGTACTCATCGGAGACTGGGTCTGGTAACCCGAGTCGACAAGACTTTCCCGATATCCCCGCTCAAATTGCCAACTTCGCTCCCGGGCAGAGAAGTCTAGTCTTCCGTCTCAGGATATGTACGAGTCCCAAACCAGCAATCCCCAAAGAGCTGTAATACTAATGGAAAAACGACGGAGGAATTGATAATTTTTCCCCCATCTCTGGCTCGGGACTCGCGTTGCATTGTCAGCGTGGTTCTTGGGGACAGGCTGACTAAAGTAACTGCTGTATATAATATCAGGTATGCAGGCAATCCATTACCGGGCACAGGTTAACACGAACAGACAGGTTCCTTACAAAATATCTGACGTTAATTTTGCAAACCCGTTCCTTGAAAAGGACTTCTTGTCAGCGAATTAATGTTTTTACTATCCGAAGTCCTTCTGCAAACCATTAGTATAATCATATATCTAGAGATACATTCCACGATTAACACGCGTTTAATAACACCTTTGCGTGCGTTTGGACGTTAATTTTTCGAAGGCCAAACAAGTGGTTGTTAAAGAAGTTGAAAGCTCAAGTTATGCCTTCAGGTCGGTACCATGTAATGAACACTTCAACGTGTTTTTTTTTTCCCGTGGAGTGCGTTTTAGTGTAAAACGTTTTCCGAAATGTAAATTTTGTTTAAAGGCACCTCGGCGCATTTGATTTGAAGAATTAATATACTAATAAGGCAGTACTCAGAAGGCACGCAATTTAGTATATGCGAGCCCAAGCCGTACAAAATGGATTAAATTTATACATAGTTTTGGCTTTTATTTCCTGAAAATAAGGTTTTGCAGTAAACAGCTAAAATGAGTCAATCACACGTGGAAATAAAAACAGTTTATGCAACGTTGATATACAGGGTGGTTCAAAATAAAGGAAATCCTCTTTTGACAGCAATTTTCACCTATTTCCCCCCCCCCCAAAAAATTTTTTTTGTAGATATCAAAGTACTGGTCTTGAAACATCAATGACGAAAAAAATCATTGGAATTGCTTATTTTGTCTCTGAGCTCTGGTAGTTTGATCATTTTATGTGCGAAACCTGTTTGTCCACTGAGGTATACTCTCAACACAAAGTGCACCAATGCACGCTTGAACATTACCATTTGAAAAGGCCGCTCTAAAAGCCCATTTTAAATTTGAAAGGGTAACAACCGTGACATTTGATTGTTATCTAATGTTATGCAACAATGAACTTAAGCCTACAGCTCCTTGTGTAGATAATCTTAACACTGACAGGAGTAATCGGAGAGCCTCAAACAATACAAGTTATGTTACCAGGTCAAAACATTTTGTTGGCAAGGTTTCTCATTTTTGTCGTTCAATTTAAATTAGAATAACACGTGGACAAGACAATTCTTGCGACTTTTACCAACTTTTTTTTTACCATGCATGGTTAAGGGGCTATACTTTACTACCATGTGAAGAAACAATTGAAATAAGTTAAGTAAATATGTGAACATTGGTGAAAAGTGGAATTCCTTTATTTTGAAACACCCTGTACTCTTACAAAAATTAGGCGACCAAAAAAATACGTCGCCGATAAAAAAAAGAAACCGCGCATTTCGGGTTAATTTATCATTGATGCTAAGAACCAACACCCTAACCTAATGCATTGTTACGTATCCATAACGCGGGATGTCAGTTCGTAGTGTCAGTGATGAATTATGGAATGATTAATAATAGAGACTAAAATCCCGTTGGTGAATTATTGAAGAGCCGCGATACACTTTTTCAGTCTGGCTTCGTGGTTTTTTGTGCACTACACGCCGCTACCACCACATTTCAAGGTAATTTCATAACGCTCGGCTCGTTCGCTAAAATGTCAAAATGCACATTTTTTGGGTGATAAATCTTCTGTTTTAATAGCCAGTGTCGGTCTGATTCCCCGCCATCCATGGCATGTTGCCATATTTGATGTGCCACGTGGCATTTGCCCCTTAAGCGTCTTGCAGAGAAAAGCAAAATAATAGGGAGAGTGGTCTTGTATATATATAAAATAAAAAAAGCCCCTTCCAATTTGCGTGGGCGGCACGAACACGTTCCTTGCGTGTTTTGGCCATCGTTGGAAGATAGCGGAGTTAATGTATCAGAACGCGGAAATTCGTCGTGGAACGCGGATTTTAGCAATAAAATGTACATGACGTCATTTTTGAACAATCAATCTGTCAACAACTGGCCTCTGTTACAAAGTTGATGACTTACTATCGAGATGCCTTGCATGTCTTAAAAAGATCGATTGATTGTAAAAGCGAGTTTGTTTGACGACGAAATTTCGTAAGTAGGAAAAACGAAGTCAAAACCGTCGCAAAAAAATCTTTTTA
Organism: Patiria pectinifera; assembly: GCA_029964075.1. Classification (NCBI taxonomy): domain Eukaryota; kingdom Metazoa; phylum Echinodermata; class Asteroidea; order Valvatida; family Asterinidae; genus Patiria; species Patiria pectinifera. The sequence continues at coordinate 1,898,458 of CM057130.1, read as the reverse complement.
TGGCATGTTTGGACAGTCGTGTGTAGTTGTGTATAAAAGTGCAATTAGTTAATGTCATGAGACTGTCATATCCAAGTTGAAAGTAAAATAACCTCTATGAAAGAATATTCGGTATCATAGTAAAAATTTGCAGGGCCTTGTGCTTTCGACTTGAAAGAAGGGGACATCAACACGTATTGGATACGACGCTGAGATATCTAAGGTTTTGCTCCAGGGATAAATTATACTTCGATTGATGTTATTACTAAGAAAGGTATGCATTACAAACTTCTTGTCGGAAATTGAGCCTCCCTTTGCGGTGTTGTTCCAGACATTACTCAAGTCATCATTCAGTTTATATTCTTTTTAACGCTCAAAATTTGATAGCAACCGGTTTGCACGAAGGTGGCTGCGCCGAAGCATCACCGCAGAAATGCAGCAAGGCTTTTTTTTGGCAGCACCGTTCCTTCCTTCCTCGCCATTTATCTTTCCTCGCGGAGTGTATGATTGGGCGGAATTATTTTTATTTTCCCGCCCACGCATTTCTCCAGTGTCAGGGCAACGAGAGCCTCGTTTAAGGGCAAAGGACGGTGACCACGTCAATGGATGCATAGATTACAAAGGGAAGCCATCTGATGCATGTAACAAAGACTTCTCCATTTTTATTTGACAGTTTTGATTATTTTCTGAAGTTCAAGGTGGAGTCCGCCTACAGTAAGATTTGTCAATAAGGTATTCCAACGCCCACTCGAAATTATTCCCAAAATCGTCCCGTTTTGTACCAGTTTTGTGTATGCATTTTGGTTGTTTGTAACTGTTCATTGTGACTAATCGTAATGCAAGAATCATGTTCAAATGTCCTTTTGTTTTCTAAAAATTGATGAAAAAGTGTGTAAGATGTGACTTGTTAAGGCCTTTATTTAGTAGAGTGTTCAAGGAGATATAAAAGAGCACCCAGAGCTACATTTTATAGCGACCATTTTTTAGGGGAAAAAAAGTCATTTTTGTGCTTAGTTGCAATGACAGGGATTTCTGATTTCTGGCACTGCTTTTTATCGATTCATTCAAAAGTCCGTCCAGGCTCGGTCACACGTCATAAACAATGAAGTCAGGTCAAAGGTCAGGTCGGAAGGAAAAGAGATGACAAATAGCAATTTAAAATGTAGGCCTATTGCTATAGTCTCAGTCCAATTGAATATCTTCACTGAGAATATTCAATCTAACACTTTCAACATGGATTACGTAAACACTAATGCAAAATCTGACCTCAATTTCCTGCCAATTTAGCACGCTTTTGTCTGGGTAAAACAGAAAAAGCAGGCCTTTGTGGCTAAGGCCAAACAACAAAAAGTCTTCGGTTTCTAGTATGGAGCTTGCCCCAAAAGTGGTGCGGCGACGCTGGTTTTGTTTTTTCGACTATTTTTTTTCTTCAAATGTCGGCTGATATTGCAGATGTTGCTGCGATCCCCTTAAAACTCTCAAAAATCTCCTCCAAGGTGGAGCTTGAGGTGACCTCAGTAAGGCCATAAGGCTTGAGAATTCTGCACCCACTTACGATCCCGACCGACACCAACAACATTCTTCGGGACATTTAGATAGTCAAGACAAAAATCAGAGAAAAATGGTAACGTCAGACCATACATGCGACATCGACATCATGCATGTGATGCCAAGGCTAGTCATTAGTCTGCTACCTTACATATTGCGCTAATTTAAAAAAAACGTTAACAGGTTTCAGATACACGACTATCGCTCCCTCAGTCTGGCTTCCAGACGCACTATCACACAATTACAACACCGTCTGCAAATGGTGCCCGACTAAAATTAGTGCACAATATGTGTGGGAGCCCAGAGAGGCCCTAGAAAGCTTATACTCGATCGTAACCCCATCTAAATACACGTTAAAACTGTGCAGCAGCAGGATTTCAGTCAAACCAGTGAGTTAGGCTGTTTTGAGACATCATCTTATTACATTGAAAAAAATCTGTTTAATTTTGCCGACGCGCATGGCTACGGCGATGCGCGCGCAGACCAGAAACCGGAGACTTTTTTTGTTGGCCTAAACAAACCGGTGTTTGAAACCCAGACGTTCATTTGAGAGTAATTGCAATCTCGCGAAACGATCACGGGATACGCTCTGATGACAGTATTGTAATTGTTTAGTGTGACAATGAAGCTATTAAATTGAAAAATTAAGCTGATTTGGGTAAAGACCGAAAATTCATTGACCCTCGGTCTGTCAGTACAACCTTGTCCTCCTACCCTTCACCGATCATTTACACACACAGATTCGCATTTATGAAAAAAAGAACCAACGAGTGGCTCACCTGCTGCATCGGACATTTGAAAAGTCCACCATTAGAAAAGTAAATACACGGAAAGGATGATGACCAATCGATATAGTTTCGCACTTCCTTAAGCTGCAGCAAATGTCACGACGCCATCTGCTTCAGGTGTAGGCCGGTTTACGGCATTCTGACTTGCCTTCAATCCTACAAATCACCGTAGCAGCCCTGTCCCCGATCTGGGCCGCATCATCTTCCCTCCTTCTGGCAAACCAATCATTCCTGTACACTCTGTAATCGCAAGAAATCGATAAATTGCTGTCATCTTGTGTACACTCGCGCAAAATATTAGGGAGGAAAGTGTTCAGGTGGATGGGGATTGGCGGGCATGCAGGCCGAGGAAATTAGCATCGGCACGGCAGAGTGCAAACCCTGAGGGAATGACCTCCAGATGAATAAAAAAAAAGATTAAAAAAATCATTATGGCCGGACGGGTTCAAGTGAGTTTTTGCTTTTCTCATGCGACGGTACTCCCGTCAGTTGGACTCCAAAGATGGCGACAGTCTTCCCGTGGGAGCGTTTCGTAATTGTCGTCAGGTCCAGTTTTACCCCAACTTCGGTCATTCATTTGGCCGAGAATTCCCAAATGGTCCAAAAACATTAATGCGTGGGATCGCATATTTATTGTTTTTAAGATGGAACCAATGTTTAATCATTCGTGTCTTCGAAAAAAATATACCGAATACAGGGACATAAATCAATAACTTCTGCATGTAAGACTCCGGCGTTTTGCATGTATTCACCAACATTTACATTTTACATGAAATCTAACCATATTTTCATCACTGTGAAGCACCGTCCATAAATCGTGGGCCTAAACCAATTTCAGGTACGCCACTTTCGCAATTTCTTCTTGAATACTGTCAGAAGAAATGGCGCCTGGATCGACTTAATTGCTATAAATTGAGGCTCATTTCATAAAAAGTGAAGAAAAAAACCATTCATGCAGGTGTTTGCTCCTTTAGAGTGTTTTTAGCAAAGATCTATGTCGAACTGCACATTTCTAAGGTACGAATTGGACATTTGAGTCAATACTTATGCTGTTATCGTGATAATTCTTTTTAGTGTAAAATCAGACAATGGTGGGGACGTGCTGATTTTCTTCGTCATATTTGCCAATGGGCTGTGAATTGGCTTGATTAAAAAAGTAATTAAGTGTGTATTGATAAGCCAATGTATTTTTATATTACGTAAAACAATGTGTCCTCCGGTGTAAGTATACCTTATCATTTACTTGTTCAACACCATTTAAAATTTCTCTCACGAGTGCCACCACGTGACAGGTAACGAAAAGGGAAACCATGCATATTCATAACCATCAGAATGACGTGTCATTGAAGTACAGTTTGTCTAAGTGTACATTCATACATCCATGTTGCATTCCTTTGGTGTTTTTATAGCAAGACATTTAGATCTCTGTTCCTGTCATTGGAAGTTGCTAACAAAGGAAAGATGTCTTCCTGCTTTTGCTGTCATCAATGTGCATGAGATTGTTCTCTGACCAGACTTTATTATCTATCTCCTTAAGGTGCTATATGTACGTGGGTGACCCTCACCGTCGGTGAACCTAATGGGGCTCCGTGATGAAATATCGGGGTCAAGATGAGCCACTGCACTCCATCCGGCCTCCGGCCCAGTAACCGGACCGTAATCGTTTTACTTAGACCTTGCATGGCCAGTCCTTTAATCTGATCAGCGGGTCGTGTTGCACGCGGATAGGACATTCGGTTTGCAGAATCAAACGTTAACGTCTCATGAAATTTCCTTTCCACTTTTATTTTTAACCAAGCTGTTTCAAAATTAATTAAATTCTGGCTGTTGATATGGTTTGGAGTTGGCAACCATCTCAGCCCCGTAATAGTCACAGGCCTTACTTGGGGTTTTTTCTTATTCATTGTGGTTTGACAATAATTGACCGTTTCACAGTATTTTCAACAGTTTCTATTCCAATTTGGTGATAGCACGAGATCAGAGGCTTCTGCACGCTGTCTTTGAGGACATGCGAAGAAACAAAATAGTGGGTCAGATACGTTGTCTTATTTGCTGAATCCACAGGGAATCAGTCACACACTGTGCGATGAAGGACAATTTGGTCGTTGGCAGCACGGCAAGGCTTTGGGACGAACTGCAGTTTCCATTCGTAATTTATGAATTGAGGTCAACCTTGAATCGGTCATGATCCAAATAATCAGAGATGAACACTAAGCACAGATGAGCACTAAGAAACTGGCCAAGCATGTTTGGACCTCCCGCTAGCTTTAACAACAACTGACCAACTCGCCATAAGCTCAGTCTCAACCGAGTCTTATACCTAGTCTAAATCAAGACGCCATGCACAACGAACGCGCCAGACTACATCATTCATAGTAATTATTTGACCATTTCGTACACATGCATGCAACCCCTTGCCCACTGGACTTTCCCGTTTTAGGTAGTTCTTTCGTTCCCTGGCTATATAATTGGTTTAACTGTTCCACAAACACCTAGTTCTGCATCCTCAAGAGAAAGTCAACCACTGGTACATCCCCTTGGTCAGGTACCTGTGATGGACATTCTCGAGTCCCCTGCATGATAAAAGTCACGTACACTTGTTGTTCAATTATCTGGTCAAGTCCAATGAAACAGTTGCAGGAAAGGTGTCGGGTCCCGAGGACAAACTGCAGCTTTTCACACGCTGGTCTTGGGCCAGACATTGTAATTAATACATTAACCATTTACCTGTCCTCGGCATGTACGGAGACCAAACCATTCCATCCAAAATTGGCTTTATTCTTAAGCAAATGAGGGCGCTGTGAAAACGCTATTTTGGGGGGTACCAACAGTGGAAATATCACGTTTATTGAAGCAATTTAGCAACTATAGGCCTAACCTCGATCTAATAGTAAAACGGATTGTAAAAAAAAATGTAATTTTATAAAATAATAGCTACATATAACAATACAAAATAGCTACAATATATCAATAGCCTGGGATTCACGTGTTTGTACCTCAAAATGGCGTTGATACAGCGCCCACGTTCTTTCAAGAGAACACTTTCAGAGGTATTTTGTCTGCTGCCACCAAGGGGTAAAATACGGTTAGTCACGTAAAGTGTACGAGATCAAGATCGCTCCCTGATCCCGCAAATCAAAATTATGGGCCTTATGCATGCGAAGAGAAATGAAAGCAAGTTAACTACTAATTGATTCCAGTGTGCTTCAATGAAATATCTAAAAAAAAAATTGTAATTAAACATTCCCTAATGTTTAAAGCCAGATTTAAAAAAAAAATGACAGTAAATAAGGCTGCATTATGCCTGCATAAATAGTCTGGCGCCATCCAATTCAACAGTTAACAATTACTGATATACATTCAGGGTACTCAACAAAAATGGCCAACTCGTACATAAGGCCCATTGGGTGCATCTGCGAATTAATGTAAAAGTATTTTGAACACAATTGACCATGCGCTGTTTTTGGCCAGAACAGAAATATTTGGGATAACCGGTTAACCTAATTTGCGAAAATGTAAGTAAAAATGGTAAACTGCATAAGATATAACTTTAAAGGCTTTTGCAAGCATTTTTTTCCATCTGGTAAAGGATAAGTTTTTTCTTTCTTGGACGAGCCATGTGCTCCATAAAAGAAATGGTTTTTACCAGTGGTTGTAATTACATTTCTTTCATTCTTTTATTCCCCTAGATCCATCCTGTCAGTATCAGTTCTGAGATCCTTCTTTTCACTATCAAATCTTGGATCCATTCTTTATTGAACCAAAGTTATACTAAGATAACCTTCCGTGATTGTGTGTAATCAATGAAGAAAGCTATATACAATATAAAAAAAATCACGCAACATGGGTTCACTTTGGGATTATCCATTCTACGCGAACCAAATTCTGCGAGAACAGTCCAAGAGTTTGAAAAGGGTTAGTTTGGCAAAGTCTACGAGAACAAGATGGCTTCCTGCAGATTGAATCAATGATAGGATGCGTCTGTGTTACTGTTAAAGTATTTTGAACCTTATTACATAGTTCTGGTAAAGTTGTGAAATCTGTTAAAAAAGAAATATGTACCGTTTGCAAGCATATTCTATGTGTGGTTTAACTATTGCAAGGTGGCCCCCTTTCATTCCGTGGCTCCATTACTCGGGCAGATCGTGACACGTGATAAGGTGTATCCTCTGTCACATAATCACGTGTTTTCATCAAATGTCCTCGATGCGACCATGGTTTACGTAGGGCCTATCGTTTATAGCTTCAAGCCAAACACCAGATGTACGGTCACTGTCACCTGCAGTGGGCGGTGGGTATAACACGGTGATCCTACATAATCGTTCTTACATGGCATCTTCCCCTCTGCATGGCGAGATCCCGGATCGATGCCACTTTGACATATCTCAGTTTCGGGTTCATCCCGGGCATCGAGCGATCAATCCTTTTGGCTTTTGGGGCGCGTTTAACGTTACTTGATTAGTGTGTGTGGGTGTGAGGGTTGATCCGCCTTGGCCTGAGCTCCAATACGAAATGGGTTGTCTCGTGGTTCAGTGAGATCCAGCTCAGCTGCTGTTGTAAGACTCACCGTGGACCATAAGTTCATATACAGTGTTTCATAACACATTTACATTTAAATGTGTGAAATGAAATAAAGACATATAGTCTCTTCTTGTTTGCATGTAAACTGTGTTTGTGCGTGATACAGGTTCGTGGTCTCCCTCTCTCCACTAATTTACCAGCACAAGCTGACGCCGCAAATTGTGTACATTTCGATTTTATGAAGCTCTAACGTTTCTAGTCATGCATGGCTTTCGTTTTTCATTCTTTTCATTCAATTCAGTTTATTTTTCAACAAGCAATAAACAACATCAACGGAATAAAAACACAGTCAAACAAAATTTAGTCTCGCATGAATATTTGTTTAGATATGGCCGCTGATTTGTCCGTCCCAGCTGTTTTGTGGGACACACTGCACTGTAGTTTCATGTGAATGGAAAAGATGGTTCGTACATGTAGTTTAAGTAGAAATTATTCAAGTGGTATACTTCCTTTTGGTGTCATTTGGCCTTTTATGGAAATGTGAACTCCCTAAATTCATTTTTTCCTCATACTGAAAGCGATCCAATAACATTGTTACAACCTCTGTTTGTGTCCAATTCAACAAAATATATTGTTAGCTTGCTACCGCTGTAAGAACTTAGGCATCATGTCATAGTTATGAGTTTACACGTGTGTTGTTGGGGGGGGGGTTGAAATTGTTAAGTGCTACTGACAAAGATTATGATACCTTTTTCCCCTATCCGACTGGCGGAACTGCGATCATGAAATAGCTAACGGTACACGAATTTTGATTCAGCCGCCTGGTTGAATAGAGCGAACTCGACGGCCGCTCGATTACACCTTCCTCTTTTCATTACAGGTGTGTGGGCGTCGAGCCGGTATGGGTTCCGCACTCTTTGCTCTGATTGTCAGATTTGATGTCTTCTTTGGCCATCTACAAAGGAAGATCCTCTAGTTTTTTTATTCCCCTCGCAATGTGGTAGAAAGAAAAACAACCATGTTGCACTGATCAACATGATGCCGCACACAATAACGGTTGGGGGAGTGAGCCTGCTTCTGCAGGTATCCGTTTCATGTCTTCAAAAGGGACAGCACAAAAGAAAGTGTCTCTCCTCGAAGGGAAAGAAGAAACACGGAGGGGGAGACCAGACTTGATTTCTTCGCATCAACCTTGGCGTGGTCGTCAATGACCACGAGGGATATGGGTGTTTTTTTTCTTGATGAGCCGCGGAATGGTTCGTGAACACAACAACGGGGGAGGGAATCGTAGGGTTCACAATGATTCATTGGTGGGATTTTGTTTTCGTGGGTTAAAGAGTACGAGTTAAATAAACCTTGTCGACAAAGCTACCCGTTCCCACGCGCTGCACCGTTGTGGGCCGAGCTTTATTTATTTGCCGTTTTTTGCTGTTCCGCGAGTTCAATTTAACATTGTTCTGAACATCACATGTGATGTTCCTCGGCGAATCTCGAACTATTTTATATTAGTTTATGAAGCTTTCCAGGGCGTGAGCTGATGAATCAAACGGGGAGATTTATTCTGTGTGCGGCCGATGTGTGCCCACGCAGCAATCCAGTGATAAATAGTTAAGTTAACTTCATGTCATTTTCAATACATATTCGATCCTGATCGTGCCCTAGCTCCATTGATGACCCGTTTTAGTTTAGTACATAGTGCTAGTGTAATCAGCGTGGGCTAGGGGAACCTTGCCTGTACTGTCATTATGCCCCGTGCCCGGTCATTTTACCCCAGCAATGGGTGATTATCGATGTTCATTTATTTATTGATATCATTTCGACATGACTGTTTTATAGGTCATAAAATGAATAATTTGCGGGCAATTTAGCTGGAGTTGCATGGGTATATAGTTTGGTGGCTGTCTCTTAGGATGAACGCCCCCTCGTAAGACGGGGCTTACTGGCGCCTGTCAAAAGTTTTTTTTTTTTCAAAGTTGGGTGTAGTCAACATCATGCAGTGGCATTAATGTGAATAGACTTTGGCTTTTTAATAAATAATGCTTGCTCTTGAATACAAGTGACTGTTTAAATGTGGAAACTTTCTCCCCAGATTGGTAAAAACATCCCAGCCTAAAAGGATTAGTTTTAAATATTAGTATTCCATTTGTATTTCGACACAATAAAGTAGTGTCCCGTGCTGGGTTTATTACCGATAATTGAAGATGCAGTTCCGATCATCTTGCTTACAAAGATGTGCCCCGCAGACTCACGAGTCCAATCGAACGTGATTAATGCAAAAGGGCAGTGAAGATGAGGTTAAAATTTGTCGAATTTCTGAGAGTTGTACCAAGCACTGAAACTGTATCATACACTGACTTTGAAATGATTAAAGCCATCAAGTGAACTTGCTTAACTCGCAACAGATGTCCCTTCTTTGTATGCGTCACACGACACAAGAAGTCAGACCAGAGTCGACAGCTTCCATTTATCAGTAGACTTCTGCGTGGATGGGGCGGACAACCAGTCTATCGGGTCTTTGTATCTGTCCACGGAAAAAAATCGGCCGTTTGAGAACGGGCTTTTCGCTCGCCCACGCATCCATCGATCACCCAGTCAGTACGGGAGAAAAACTGTCATTCCTCTCCTTGGTTGCAGTAATTATTGAAGTCACAGAGATGTGAAAACTCCTCGGCGCTGCTATTAAAATCGATACTAAGACTAGAAGCAGGGGCCACTTCTCATATAAAGGCTCCATTTTTAGGCTGAATACAGTTTTGCCAATACTGACCAACGCCATTTTGTTTGTCATTTTTAGATGAACTATGTATTACGGTATTGTTTTGGAGATAGAAGGAGCACCTCATCTTCAACCAAAGTCGTGTCTTAGACCCGATTTAACGTCAGCTTTAACTTGTTGGCAAGACGAATTCAATATAATTTGCGTTCTTAGATACACTGAAAAATTGCCTACTTTAATTTTACCCAAGCAAGGGTGAAAACTGCAACTACCCAAAATTGGGTTGTCCTTTCAGGGGCGGATCCAGGCATTTTCAAAGGGGGTTTCATCAGCAAAAAAATCTGAAATGTAGCCAGGGTTTGTTTTCTCCGGACACTTGGCCTCCGAAAATCAAAAGGGGGGGGGGGGGGGCTCGTACAATACTTTCAATGGGGGTGCTGTTGGAATCCAACGATTATTAACACTAGCCTACATTGTATATGACACAATAGTGTACAAATACTCCCTAACCAAGCTGGCTTGGTCCGTATTTTGTGCAAAGGCAGACATTATTACCATTACAAAAAAAATTGGGTGTCAGAGCAGGGGGGGGGGCTCGAATTGTTTTCATGAATTTCTATGGATTTTTTTTTTGACAGAGCTGGGGGTTTTTTCCCCCCCCCCCCCCCCGGATCCGAGCCTGCCTTTACCCAATTGTTTGGGTAAATTCTGTTGAATTCAACCAAACCTTGTGGTCATATACCAGACTAAACTAAATTTGGTCTTGTATGACCACAAGTTTTGCTTGAATTTTACAGAAATTCTAACCCAAACAATTGGGTAAAGGACAACCCAATTTTGGGTAGTTGCAGTTATCACCCTTGCTTGGGTAAAATTAACCCAGGTAATTTTTCAGTGTAGAGTGGTAGCAATGCAGCGGTCGCATGCGTCTCATTTTACCGTTTACTTTTCTTCAAAAATAGCAATGTCGGGGTCAGAGTATAAATGAATTTAAGTAGACAATTCATCCCCCAAAATGTTCTACGAGGAAGTATAGGCTAGGCCTACATGTCAAAATACATGTCGTGAATCCTGGCGTATTATTGAAATCAATGCAAATGTAGGACGGCAGCAATTTCTTGTGTCAAACTCGCTTTCTGAATAGTGGCTGTTGTGTGCGTGGGATCTTCTGCCGTTGAAACTGACCATTTGAAACTGAAATTCCAACATTGTTTTTAACTGATTGTAAAATATCAGTTCCCTCCCAATCTCAACTCTGCAATGCTGCTCGCAGTACATCCACAATTCGAAGGTCCTTCGGGGCGACATCTGATTTCTCCAAGGGAAATCAGAGGGACAGGCATCGTGATGACTTCAAAAGTTTCATATCGTAAAAAGCGTGGACATCGAGTCGCGCCAGTATTAATGGAGGGGGGGGAGTTTAGAATATGAGCCTAGCCGAATTGAAGTCATCGTAATCTCCTACATCCTGTAGGACTTGGTGGGCAGAAGTGACATCAATCCACACAGATGCCCAGGTCAGCCAAGAAATTTGTCTGCGTTCGTTGACCTCGTGGTACGCTTCCTCCCTATTGACAGCGAGGAATTGAGAATTCCTTGTGAATATTACTTCTCATCAACACGGTTTTTGTGAGGTATTGGACATTTCAGAGTTTTCTTGTACTTGAATGAATTTTAAAATGTGCCTCACGGCTTTTGGTTGTGCCGTAAATACCTCGTTTAGCTTAACTCGTTTTCTGCACAGGCCGGGGAAGATGAAGTCAGTGCACCTCCGAAGTTTATGAAACGAAAACCGTATGCTAAAATGATAAAGAAAAAAATATGATAAATCTGCTGACGTTGGTCTCTCGTGAATTCCAACTCATCCGTATGTAATGGCAATGAAGTGGAATCAAGGCAGCTTGGAATTTTGGACAAAAGGGGGGTTGTTGTGTTCTGCCTTTTTAAAACCATTGATATTTAAACTAATGAAACCCCCGTTCTGATCAAAATGAGGTAATGAGGCGCACATAACAATAATGCCTTTAGCAGTTAACTGAACGGCAGTAATGCGTACCGCAAAAAAAAAATCCGGAAATATCTTGTAAAAGGAAGAGTTCAGTTGCAAGCTAGAAGTGGTCAATTTATTATGGAAAATGTACAGCACGGCGCTCGGTGCTTTTGTTAGGCGATCTTGTATCCTCGTCCCGGATATCTCCTGGTTCTTGCATTGTCTTCAATTTCAGCCCACCGCATTTCCGCGTTAAATTGTGCGTGGGCGTTCGTCAACGGAGTCTGCAGTTCATAAAAGGGAGCATAATCATTTCTGTGGAATTGCTGGGTAGTTGCGGGATATTCACTATATTACGCAGAGCCAGTGCGCTGCGCCGCATTTTCATTTTTCCCCACCGTCCGCAATCAGCAAGCGTGGTTTATCGTTGTGATTGGTGAAGATGTTTGTATTACCCAGGGGTTTGTGGCGTCTACAAGCTTCTACATGTTCATCAGTCTTGATTGTAGTCTTCCCAAAAAATCTTGTATTATGTCTGTTTCTACTGTTTTTGATTCAATATTTTTGACAGCATCCATAGGCTATATACCGGTGCCTATATTAATAGCGTGTCTGTTTTTCTCTACTATCAAAAGGAATTAAAACGTCACAACAGACCACCATAGCTCACGCAGTGTTGAAATTAATCCTAATTGCCTTCGGATTTGGTGATCGAGACAATTCAGCAGGCTTGTTTTATTATTGACCAAATACGAATCTGCGGCCCAAGTTGCGCAGCGAGGAACTCGGTGTGGATCTCCCGTTTGCTCCCGGAATTTTTTACTCGCAGTTGATTGGCCGGAATGTTTTTATGATTCTGATTTTGCTTCTTACCCACAGGAGGCGGCGGCACGGGCATTCCATTGGAAACCATCGCCATCCCGGTATCTCTGACCACACTCATCCTAGTCATCGCTTTCCTCGCGGTGGTCTGCGCGCGCAGGTTCAAGAACCGAGTTGCGCAGACGGAGACCTACACCATCCAGCGGAAAGTCTGCTACGAGGCCGACTCGGACTCTGAGAACGAGAGCGGAATGAGCTACGGGAAGGACGGCGCGGGGAGTCCGGGAGCCCCGGTTAGCCCCATCACCTCCCCGCTCAAAGTGCTGCCCCGCCAGGCGACGGTGCCGCTGCTACCGCAGAGGGTACGGCAGGAGGCGTTCAAGCGACAGCGCCAGCTCTCCCTGCAGCTCAACCTCGCCAACATCGAGTTTTCCGTCAAGAACGTCCACCGGAAAGAACAGCCACAGCTGGGTGCACTGCGGCCCGAGCTGTACCGTGACAGCTCCCAGGATCGGGGTGGTAAGGACTCGGACAGGTGCGGTAAACTCTATTTCTCGCTCCAGTACGACCACCCTACGGAGTCCCTGCACGTCCACATCGACCGGGCTTCTGGTTTGCCCGCTAAAGACTTCTCGGGAACTTCCGACCCCTATGTTAAAATCCACCTGTACCCAGCGGACAGAAAGAAGAAGTACCAAACGAAGGTGCACCGGAAGAATTGCGACCCGTACTTTGACGAGAAGTTCACCTTCAACGTGCCCTACAACGACCTGCCAGACAAGACGATGAAATTCACCGTTTATGATTTCGATCGGTTTTCGCGGCATGATCTGATCGGTGAGGTGACGATCACGAACTTATTGGGTCATGACCGAGACCTCGTCAAAGGAGAGCGCTTCGAGGAAGACGTCATCAAATGTTCAGCACAGGTCAGTTACTTCCAGTCCGTGTTAGTTACCATATCTGTTAATTATGTAACGGGACTGTAGCAAACATTTTCATGGGGCATAATGAAGCTCTTGAGGGCAGCAGACATACCTATCCTGCTTGTATCGGTTGCGTTTTTTCTAAGAATCCACCTTAAGGTGAAATAACAGTTAATTGGCCAACAAAATAGGCCCTTAATTTTAAGGTATATGGTAAGATTTCGGCCATTTTAGATGTGGCCAACTGGACCACATGAAAATCTTTCAACAGAACCAAACCATGCCTGTCCAATGGTGTATTGTTCACTAACCTTATGAGCTTTTTAACGTCTACTCTTAAAACAGGCGTCTCTGTGGGGTGTGACACCCCCATTAACAATTTGTGTCGACAAAAACATTGTACTGTCGGCAAAATCGTGTGTCTGTCGCTAATTATGCCATAAAAAACAACGCCATCTTAGTTTTCAATAGTGTCGAAAAGATCATCGCTCGGTGCCCTCATTTAGTTGTTGTTGATGTTTTTGTTTTGTTTTTGCGGCGGCCGGATAACCGGGGAGGGGATCTGAATGGATTTCTTCAATCGCGGAGTGCTGTGTTGACAAGGGTGTTGTCCCCCTCCATTCAAATCTGCCAGGCGACGCCCGTTATTATAAATAATCATGTCCCATGCTCTAGAATTACTTTGTTGCCGTGCACATCCCCCAAAAATGTGCGCACGAACGAATTAAGAGTCATTTCATTAATTATTGCCACACAATACACGCAACTTTCCATGTTTGCATCAGTTTGAAAGTACACAATAAATATGTTCGCCATCTCATTGCACCTGAAAATCGTATTATATCCCAAAATGGTATCGATTGGAATGCCTCATGCTACTTGGTAATTGTCAATCTTTCATTCGAAAAAAATAGACCTTGCATTTTCCCTTTCTCTCGTGAGCGGCCGCGTTCTTTATCTCGTCTTCAAAAAAAAGCACCTTCGCACAGTCTGAGGTCGTTAAAGCCCTTTTAATCCCCGTCCCCGGGATGCGTGCACGAGAGGTTAGACAACCATTGACTTCACCGTGAAGAGGGCGAAATTTAATCACCGACCCATATCCTGCCAGATCCCCGTTTTACCGGGCTATAGTCCGCACCGTGCGCTCACCGTCATCTCGGTGGGCCAATATCAAGCCATATTGGCGCTTGCTGACCTGCGAAGCTCCGCTCTGCATATTTACCGGAGAAGTACCTTGATTTTTTCTTCGATTTGGATTTAGCTTTAGGCTCGTGCTCAGAATACGTGCCAAGTTTGCAAAATGCAGAAAGTTTTTATTAAATCCGACGACGGTCCCAGTAGTAGTACACGTAATTATGTTTTTGAGCTGTACGCAGACAGACTTCTAGAATGCTTGTTTGACAAAGGAATTACCTGGGCGGTATTGAGGGTACGAGGCGAGCCATACACGTACGTTGTCTCATACACCCACGTGAAAAAGCCATGCTTCTCCTATATGGAGGCAACCGCGACGTGTTGACATAGCACCCACACGAACTGTTCTCCCTAATCTCACTTTATTTACTCTCAGAAAAATGCCCTAGTATGTTTTGATCTCTAGTCCACGTGAAAGCTTCGATGTTATATTTGATGTGAGGCCTCCATGTTTGCCATTTGCTGAGAAGTCGCAAAGCGAGATGATACATCAAGACAGAACGGGACACGAACATAACTGGGTTTTTTTTAAAACAACTTATACGCTCTTTTTTTCTGCCTTGCTCTTTTTTCCATGAAGCAAATGTAGGTCGCTCATACTCTGCAGTGCAAGTGAGCTTTGTGTCATGTTCTGTAATTCGGCTAAATTGCGGTCTAAACAGCCCTTCGGAAGTTATTTGATCCTATCTTGGAGTAAAGTACCCCGCGGATTTATTATCTCTTCTGAAATGCGGGAATTTATGAAATTGAAAACGCTACTTTGAAAGATCAGAGATTAGGTAGATTTCGCATCCAAACGGATATGGGAACGGATACGTTAGGTATCCGTAATCGTAATCGACCATGTTGTTATGTTTGGCATCGAGTACGCGTGGCGCATACGCTTGGTTATCGTATTGGGACTGTTTCCAATAAATTAAAGTAGTAGGCCCTAATCCAAAAATGGTAGCATGAAACTCCTGCGGCTAAGCCTGCTTTGTACCACAGACAAATTGAAACTTAATTTTGATGCTCAGCAATTGATTCTCTTTCAATCAAATCATACGTGAATAAATATCAGAAAATAGGGCGAATATCGACAATTTACTATAATGCATTTTACACTGACGGGTGTCGTGCAATACCCGTTGCGTATGACGTCACAAGACCACACAAACCGATGACATATCCGGCGCACTAACCGTATCCGTTCGCTTCGGAAACCTTTGTAAATATTAGGGCCCCTGACAGTCGAGCAAAGATATCGGCACGTCTACCTAGGTTTACTGTTTGTATCTTGTCAAGGAGTGTGTGAGGGGTATGTCGCAAGTAAAGTGCATATGAACAATACACCTGTCTAGCCAAACTATCACACCTATTTTAATACGAGAACCCGGGGGTAGGTCAGTCTAATTGATTCCCAACATTAAGCGTTGGTAAGTAGGCATATTATTCTCATACCAATTTTTAACCAATTTTGGTAAATGCAAGCAGATTTCTTTCCGTGCTGTACTGATTTACATCAGGACAGCATAGGCCTATATACAGAAGCTTGTCACTACGGCAACCTACTGATTGGTGACAGGCAGGGCCGATTGCGAACGAATGAATCTTGTCACGGTCGAAGTTCTTGAAGAAAACAAATTGGTTCAATCACCTTTCTCAGTGCAACGCGCGCATAAACAATAATAGATTCGGCTGATGCACCGCGACGTTCGATGACAGTCCTCGTTACTTATATACTCAGATGGTTCCGCACGAACTGAAGATTAAATGATAAACCTTCTGCAAACCTTTACTTTTTTTTACTCCTTCGAACTCGATTAAAATTAATGTGTGCGGAGAAGAGACCTTTTACCCCATTTTTGTTTGTTTCTTATCTGCCAGGAGAAAGCGGACCTTGGAGAAGTGATGTTCTCGCTATGTTACCTACCGACCGCCTGCAGGCTAACACTTACTGTCATCAAGGCAAGGAATCTGAAGGCAATGGATATCACGGGAGCTTCAGGTAAAGTGTAGGTCCAAATCGGTGTATCGATATCCAGGAGATGTATGTTACCCACCTACTCTCCTTCCCCTTCTATTGTGTCTGTCACTTCAATATCGATGGGATGTACCCAGCAAAGCCCAACCCACCCACTCGGCCCTTCCTGCCCCGCCACGCCCCGCCCTGCCCTATTTCCTTTATAGTCATTAGCGATGCTCCTCGCGCGCTCCTTTTATTTGGTATTGCACATAGAGCTATATTAAATTAATATAGCTCTATGGTATTACCCTATCAGGACCCTTATGAAACGTCTTAATTGCATGTAGCGTCTTGTTAAAACGTCTTGTTCGGCCGATCGGCATAAAATTTGGCGGCTTTTCTTAATGTTTATCGGGGGTCAATATGGTTTTAAAAAATCGATTGGGTGTTGATGGTTACCATGGCAACCGATTTAAAAACACTAGTAATCATACAATGTTGTTCTTTTTTGGAACAAAATGAAATATACATTATCTGTGGGGCAAAACCATGTTTTCTTTGCCCAATCCTGTGCATATTTACAATTTAGACTAAACTTCATGGTCACCTGGTCAACAACAATGCATGCTGGGAATCCAACGTGGCCGCCATTGGCACAAAAAGCCTCATTTAATTTCACCTTTTTTTCCCCTATTACTTTGTTTTGGGGTACTTTTTTGATCGTTCGTGCAGGAATACGTACAATACGTATGATTTTTTTTATGCCGATTTGGTTTGGGGGAAAACATAATATTTTGCGACAAAATCACGAACAAAATGATAAAGTAGCTACAAAAAAAGTTGAAGGCATTTGATTGAAAAATGTAGAAATAATTAACAAAAAACGGGCTAAACCACAGTATTAAAGCGCCCTCTTGTGGCAACCGAATTATGCCATATTATAGATTACCGGCACACAATAACATCCCTGCTAAATTTTAGGATAAACGGCCGTTGCATATCGAGAAGCCCCAAAATACCCCGGTTCTGATATGGTTAACAAGCACCTAACTTCACTGATAGTAGAAGATGAGCTTTCGAACACATGTTTGTCAAGCTGTATATCCTTCTCTATGTCATTTATTCATGACTAAATATCTGAATTATTAGATGCACCCAACTGGTATTTGCGCGTAAAATCACAGAAACCGGCAAACAAGGTCAAGGTCAACCGGCAAACAAGACACGTGAGGCTCAAAAAACAAATTGAGAGTACTTTTGCCTGTGGTTTGTTTTTGGTTTGTTTTACGTGTGCACAGATAGTTGACGATCCATTTTAAAATCCATCAATTTAAGTAGCGCCGGAAGAATAAAGGCAGAGCACCTCATCCAATTTAATGAATTTTATACCCCAGTCAAATTGCAAGGGAGACATTAAGCTTTATCGAATGGTTGCTGACCGTACCCCACACCGGCCCTCGGGGGCGGGTATACGGTGAAAGCACTCCACAGGCACCGAAATTAAACAGTCATAACACCGACGGGAAACGCGAGTTGACGGGCGAAGCCGAGCGACGTCACTTGTGTCAACCAAGTCTTGTTATTCTTGTGTAAATGTCTGCATATTATCGAGAAATAGAGTCGATGCTTGGGAGGAAAAAATCGAATCATTAATATGTAATATGACTGCCACGGAGCGGGGGAACAACTTGATATTTTTGAGACTTGCTAATATGGAAAAAAATATGTTGTTGCGTTTTTTTGTTTTTCTTCAATGAACAAGGTGACATTTGATACTCAAAACAAAATGTGGGGGTTTTTTTGGCAAATAATCACCCAGGATGATGTTTGTATCGAATGAATCGTTTTCAGAAAAGAAAAAGCAAAATTCGTTATACAGTTTTGCGATCAATGTATTGCACCTTTGGGAAAATAATATGGTTTGAGCTGCAGAAAAACAACCACTGACGCGGTCGGGAACAGAGACGTTAGAGAGAGTACAATTGTTTATGGCAAATATTTGTTTTAAATAACACAATAACGTATAGGACAGTGACCTCGCCTCTGCATATTAACTAACCAGAAGAACTAAAGAAGTGTATTTTTTTATAAAATGATTTTGCATAGGTCTCACTGTATGTAGAGGAATGTTAAATCCGAACAAAATATTGAACAAAAAAATCTTTTAATAGGCAAACAGGCAAGGTATTCAACGTCTATTCAACGGCTCATATTTTTTAATCTTAAATTCGTCTATATCAGTGGCGCACCCGGCGGGGGGGCTCGGAGGGGGCTTGAGCCCCCCCCCCCCCCAAGAGGTTGTCCTTTTTTTGGGGGGGGGGGTTAGTCCCGCGATGTTACCTTGGTGATATGTATGTGGCCTATTTTCGAGTACTAATAGGGGTGTACTTAGTGGCGCCACCAACATCAAAATAGTCCGCCCCCGAAAAAAACCTCAATTTTTTTCTGCGGCCAAAAATTTTGGGCAACATTTATTGAAACAAAATTGAGCCCCCCCCCAAAAAAAAAACCAAATCCTGGGTGCGCCACTGGTCTATATGCCTGTTGTCCATGCAGTTCACGCTCATGGATAGTTTTGAGAACAAATGGTCAAAAATTATTGTTTTCCAAGGAAATGAAATCTAAACTCTTCATACAAGGTGAGTTCAAAAAGCGGCACCCAAACCCCACAAAAATATATTTCATATTTAAAAAAAATATGTAGCACCAAACATAGTAATGTCTGGAAAGCCAATTTCATAAGCTATTTTTAGATGAAAATACTGAAATTGCTCAATCTGTTCAAAATATATCACCATTTAAACACCATGAGTGACCCTAAAACCTTTTCCGTTAGAAAACAAGCAGTTTATTGTGTATTCTGACTGTTTGGAATAACAAACAAAATGGCACAGAATACTTGTTTCAACAACTGTCAACAACTGTAGTACACAATAATTTTGTTAACAACCCTTGTTAGGCAAACAATATGATTTATAAAATCCAAATTTTTTTTTAAAGACGGGCCTTCAGAAGGACTTTGTTGAATATTTTTAACTTTTAAAATGAGGTTTTATCGCTGGTGATGTTTGAAGACAATAATTGTGACAACGATTCTTGAAATAACATTTTTTTGGACGAAAGAGGTTTTAGGGTCGTGTTTAAATGGTGATATTCTTTGAACGGTTTGAGCAATTTCAATATTTTTCATCTAAAAGTAGCTTATGAAATTGGCTTCCAGTCATTATTATGTTTGGTGCTACATATTTTTTTTAATATAAAATATAATTTTGGGGGTTTGGGTTCCGCTGTGTTGACTCACCCTGTAGAGGCTAAATGCATTTGCTCTTAGAGGGTCTTTGCACAAACCTACACACCTTGCATTGGTATGTATATAGTTCCATAACGGAGGTATCAATTCACTGTGTCAAATATAAAAGCGGGTGAGAACTAGAAAAAGATACAAAATGCACTGTTAAAGACAACATCACGCCATGAATAAAAGAAAATGGTGACATTCCACTTTGAATTCCTATAACGTCCAAACAATGCACGTCTCTAGGCAAAATGAAATCATAACAAGTTAGCCGTCAAAAGTGTATGGGTTGACCCTCGGAAGTGCCGGACGCCGTTGACATATCGACACATCACCCACGCTTCGAATCACACCTGACAGTATTGTTAGCCTTGCTTTCGCATGATGCCAATGCCCTGCCGGACGGAGGAGCGGCCCGTTCGCAAATGGGCGAAGTTCAATCGAATGCTTTTTGTGAAGTAGATGACTGTGAATTTGTGTGTATGTTTCCCACATGAGCGCTTTCTGTTTTGTAGCCGGAGGATGCAGTCCGGTAATCTATGGAATAGCCACTTTCAAAGCAAGCGTCTATTATATGCGATTATGTGCGCAGATTCGGCGATTAGCCTAATTATGCAAAACAAGACTGCGTCTTGACCTCGAGATTCTGACCATTCAGCTGGCGCCTTCTATGCTGTAACACGTTGTTGTATTACAAAACATGGCATCCAAATTGACCAATCAACAGCTTAGGCAGATTTTGTGCTAGAAACGACGTCACAATTTCTAGTGTCGAGTCCGATTGGCTGGCGCGCGGGTTCGGATATAATTTGCAATGCTCACATATAATTATCATATCAGACGTTGATGCGGAGCTTGCGGGCCCCGTTGAACAACGAATGACACTCGGGCTAGTGGATGCACAACGAAATATCAAAAATTTAGGTTGATTAAGATTTTCAAATCAGTGAACCTCGTTAATTAAGAATTACTACGTTCATTAAAGCATCACAGATATTTAATTAAGTGATTTTCTTTAGTTATTTTTCTTTCATCACAAGTGTGCTTGAAAGGTAACGCATTGGAGGTGTCATATTGTTACTGAACGTTCTTGGTCGCATTAAAAACAATTTCTTATCAAACAAAGCTTGCTAAAAATGTGTTCATTCAATTAAAATGTGTTCTTAAAGTAAAGTGTTAAGACAAGAGTGGCCCGTTGCATGGCTATCAGCCACGTTGCCCTATTTGCATAAGCTTAATTCGTCTTGAGCATCTTCGTGATTTTTCTGGTTCTGTTTAGATCCGTACGTGAAGGTATCGATGGTGAGCCAAGGCAAGCGGGTCAAAAAGAAGAAGACAACGGTGAAGAAGAACACCCTAAACCCCGTCTACAACGAGGCGATGGTCTTCGACGTCATGCCGGAGAGCATGGACAGCATCCTGTTTGTCGTAGCCGTGGTTGATTATGACTGGTAGGTCAATCACATTATGGTAACTCCATTAATCAATTATCATAAACGTAGAAGTGAAGTATAAAGTCAAGTCTGTCACGAGCCAGTGTAGCCCATCAGGCCGGCGTTTATTTCCGGTTTCAGTAGCATGAAACGAATGAAAAATATTACTATTCTCATCATGAGTAACAAACCCTAATTACCACTGGGCCAAACTCCAGAAGAAGAAGACCAATTGGTAAAGGAAATAATTCCCAATATCAAAAAGCAAGGGTTTCTTAAATTTGACACAGTAATTGTACCAACCTTTTTTGGGAATATTTTTGGTCTTATATCTGATATGTTTTCTTTGGCTAACTCAGCGATGGTTGTTTGGATATTTCTGACCTAGAAAACATTCAAAGTAAATATTTAATTCATTCAAAGTAAACTTGCTGCTTTTTACGGTGACGATCAAAATTAACGATAGACTCTTAAAAGTTCAAAATTCAGCTTCGTTGTAAACCTGAATAACACGAGTCGTCGGCCAAGGGGCAGATCGTGAGATCTCATGCTTACAGATGTATAATGCATGCTGATGCATAATATATATGTGCTCATCTCCTCATTTTTAAGTTTAAATCAAAAGCTTTATGGATAAAGAGAACAAATAAAATATATAAAGAGAGCAATCAACAGTTTTTGGTGCAAGTGAAATTGAAATTTGCAAGCCCAAAGAAATTTATCATTGCAGTTTTCAAAAACCCTTCTGCCTTTTTGTTTGTTTATTTGATGTCGCTTTTGTAAATTTCCACAAAACCAAACTGATCGAGGTCGAAACGATTTCCATCGGGACTATGGAATCATCTTTATTCGCAGCAATCGAAAGGACATCATTTCTGGCGCTAGTAATCTCTCGTTTATGTTCAGCCCCCAACAATCACCTGTCCGTGAAGTGATTGGAAATGGTACTGGGAATTTCCCCCAGGCCCGTCCTCGACAAGTAGAGCGGAATTAAAATCTGTTTGGATCTGACCGGGACGAGATAAAAATGTCAGAAGAATTGAAGCAAACCCATTGGTGTAATATTTATAGGTTCAGGTGTTTGAGTTGTCAAAAAGCTGAGACTGATCTAGTCGAGTTGATTTGCAATGATCATTGCCTTCAAACGGCCATAACTATACTGAAATGAGGTCATTCTTTCTTTTCTTTTTTACAGAGTTTCAATTTCCATAGTGACTGTCCAATACAAGATGGGAGTAGTTTTTTTTCCTGTTGCACGTTACAAACCTTTAATAAATCTTCTTATTTGTTCCTTTCCCCCACTCCCCCCCCCAAAAAAATAATAATCAGGGTGGGTCACAGCGAGCTGATCGGCGTGTGTGAGGTCGGACCCAACTCCTTCGGCCAGGGTAAAGAGCATTGGGAGGAGATGTTGGCATCGCCACGCAAGCAGATCGCCCACTGGTACCAGCTACAGGAGTCTTCGCCTTCCTTGAGCGCGGCGTCGGTGACTTCCTCCATGAAGGGATGCATGACACCACAGCAGTCCGTCGAGTGAAGGTACCCCGAGTCCTGCTCCGGGGAGGTCCTGTAACCCCCGGAATCATTATAGTTCCATCCATTTACAGCGGGTACCAGGTGATGAGGAACATCCAATTGGTACCTTGCTTTAGGTAGAGCTTCTCTCCAATGAGGTGACGTTGGTTCCGGTAATTGGAGAGGAACATGAGGGTCGTTTTGTGCTTCGTGATGATGGTTAGCCAATGGGAAAGCTCTTCCAAAAGTCCCAAAACGAGTCCAGGAGTGATTGGAATGTAGTAGTCCATCGCGACTTGAAGAATTTGCGAGTTTTGTACTCATTGCACACGTACTGCACCTTAACAGTGATTCTGCACGTAACTTGGTGTCTACTTTATCAACTCGATTGGTTCATTTCTTGCCTTTGAACGCACACATTGAGAAAATGTGCGAGCTTTATTTTAAAACAATACCGAATGCGTATAGGAATGTACATAACTTAAACGCAGGGTTATCAAACCGATTAATTTGTGTTACCAAAGTACCAATCACAAAGAACATAACCCGAGCTGTGTCTTTTAAATCCAGTTTTTGTGTCAGCAACGTTGCCTTGTGTCATTGCAAAGAACCTCTAACGCACATGTTTAAAAAATGCATTTTTTTGCAAAGGCTTTCCACAAGAACCTTTATGACTTAAAGAAAAAAGTTATCTTTTGAAATTGTAGCTTAAAAAGGCTTCTCTCTGTCCCCAGTCAAATAACCAGTATTGACGCATATTGTGTAAATAGGGGCCTACTGCTTCCCATATAATCATGATTCAATGACAGAAACGTTCTTAAATCAATGGAGGGCAGCCGTGTATCCACCATCGACCAAATCTTATAGCTTTTATTATATTAGTCGAAGGAATTTGTAAGATAGCCCATACGATTTAAGATCCAAAAAGTTTAATTTGTACTACTTAGCGTATAAGCTATAGTTTTTTTCATAGAGTTGGGCACACAGCAAAATCATCCGGATGGAGTAAGCGTAATTTCTGCACAATGTACAGATAGTTGTGTACGCGTGTGATGGTGCTACGTGATTTGTGAATAGTGATTACTTAATACTTTTTTTAATCAGGTCAAACTGGTACCATAAATGGAATGCCTTCTTTCATGTAAATAGGCTGGTTTTTCATGTTCATGATTTAAACAAACGCATGTTGTTATTCAGAACAAACACGGAGGAACACACTGCAGTTGCAAGGAAGCAATTAGATAGATGGGCCCGGTCAAACGAGACCTGCATGAAAGCCGAGAAGGGCCTCTGGCCTATAATCCACAATTTTTGATCTAAGAGACTCGATGCATAATTAATCGCATCCTCGGCGGAAAGGCATTAAATATGAATGGAAGGGATACGGCATGGAATCTAAGATGGACTTTAAGGTTATTATTGAGCTTATTCTCAGGAAATTATTAATATTTCCGGTTACGTCAAGGGTAATAATTGAATTCACATGATTACGGAAACTCGACACTAAGTAGGATGACAACTGCATCCAACACCGTTATCAAAGACCCAAATTTTAAGTTAAAAAAATAAACAAACAAACGAACATCAAAATACATTCCAGAATGAAAGAAAAGACAACAATAGAAGAAAAGACGTTCAACGACGTTAAGAGTACAAAAAAACTGGCGGTATATCGGAGCTGGAATATTAACTCAGTGCAGGTTTGCCATTTTGGTCATTGCAACTAAAAGAAATGCACTAATTTCTTCTCACCAACTGTTCCAACCTATCTGTTCAGATGGATACCAGATCGTTATCGTAGTGGGTTTCTTAAAACGGGGTCACACTGTCTGACCTTTTTGATATCTTAAATCTTAACAGCTAGCGACACTGGAGTTCAAGAAAACATAATCACAAGTCAAAACGTTATCTTCAATTTACGCCAATGCCCACTGTGGAGTTACACGATTAGTATAATGGGTATTATAGGTTCGCAGATGTATTTGCAGTGTTACAAATGGCTTTCATTTCCCTAATGAAGTCCAGAATCCTCCGATACTCATCATTTTATGAAGGTCGATGATGTTATCTTCTTGCCAGCTTCTTGTCTTCATAACGGTCTCCGTTGCAACAAGACCAAATCAAACCAGTTCAAATCTTTAAGAAGTCTCGCATCATGTACATATTTAAAACAAAAATGAAATGTAAGTTCTCGGATCTGTTTCTCAGAAAATAACCCACCTTGTAAGTGTACAAGTTTCCAGCAAGACCAAGTTGAATGTAAAAAGTCAAAAATCTAAAATATTATATTATATTGTAAATAACCAAAGTATTCTTTGTCGAAAGACAATGCACTGTATAAATTGTACAAGCTACTGCATCCGAGTACTCAGAATTTTTAAATACACCACGTAAGAGATGATATAATCTGTAATTAATGTGTCTTTAATAATAGTTTATACCAATGTATTTGTACATCTATTATTTTAACAAATAATATCAATTGTTATCAAATGTGTATTGAAACACAAATGTCATTTTGCCTTTTGCTTTAAAAAGGGTAATAGTTGTAATTGGCCAATCAGCTGGGGGCTATGAAAAAGTTAAAGCCAGGCATTCGGTGATATCCACTTAAATGGAGGAAGGATGACATCAATCTTTAAGACAGTATACACCATAGGCTATTGCAAATTATGCACATAGAGGGTGCGGTCAGGGTCAATTATGAAAAATTAAAAATGGAAATAGCCAATTAAAAAGCGCTTTTAGTTCGTGCACCTTCTTCCATCTATGTTGAAGTTTTCAACACCGCTGTTGTACTTTCAAGTTCTTAATGACCACTTAGTATTTTCTTTTGAAAAAATATGAAACAAATAAATCAGTCTTCATGCAGGACTGTGCTATTCACATGCATTTTTTTTTAATCCATGAAAATTGTACATTAGAACTGTTATAGAGTTAACTCAGTATGTAATGGGAACCTATTCACCTCATTTTTCCCCGTGTACTCCAAAAATATCGTGGTGAAAAAAGAACAAGAAAATGTATTTCATTTTGTTTTACAATAATGAGAGGCAAAATCTGAATTTAATACAAACACCAAAGATCATAAACACTTATTATTTATATATAAGATTTACAACAGAGTTTTGGAAAGGGGAAGTTGCATAGAGTTTAAAATGTATACTGGCTTACGGTAGTAATATCAAAGAGGGTTTTTCGAATCTTCGGCTTCGCCTCCAGGGGATTTTAGGCCCCTGAATTTGAGGAATCAATTTAGGGTTGTTTTTGCTCCAGGATCATCAAATCCCATTATAAAGCCACGGTTTTCAGAGTTTCCAATGGGTTGACTATGGCTTACCAATTCAACATTTAATTCTGAAATAGTGATAGCTCTATTTTAATAGAGATACCTCTAATTCCAGACGTGCCAAAGTTAACATTTTGTCACAAAATATAGATATCTCCATTTCTAATCGAGATATCCCCATTTCTAATTGAGAGTTCTATATTTTCGGGATTAAATAGTATTAACTTGGCTCGTCTGGAGATAGATATGTCTCTATTAAAACAGAGATGTTTCTATTTCAGGGTTAAATGTTAAATTTTGCACGCCATAGTTCCGACATGAAACCTTTATGTTTCTGACGAAGCGTGCACAGTATAGCCGAAGCCGGTGACAAGACAATTTTCGAACTACCCATCTTTTACAAAATGGAGAGGAAAAGAGTGAAGTACATGTATAAAGGTTCAAGACTTCAGCTGTTCTGACCATCAGACGTGAGAAATAAGGGTCAAACATGAACAGTGTTGTGTGTAATTACTGAATTATATTAAACGATTATAAATATTAGAGTATAAGTTGAATATGACCACTGATGTAATATTTTCTATCAAAAAATACCACTTGATGTTGTAATAAGAATGCGAGAATAAATTGCTAATATAATGTACTTGTTGTTTCTGATGGACTGATGAAATGTACAAATGGGTGGGAACGATTTTTTTTCAAATACATGTATATACATAATTGGGTATAAAGTAAATAACACCAAGAATCTAAGATTAATCACAAATAATGGTACACATGAATTGGGTATCTGTGATAATATTGGACAGACATATTTATATACAAAAGTTCAAATTATCCGAGTTCAAAAAGTAAATTGCGCTAGCAGAAAACTGGCTTTTATCACAATCAGCAATAACATTAAAATCACACTTTATAATCCGTTCAAGTAAACTCAATTCAGTCCCAAAATTAGACGGAAACTTATATACAAGTATTTCAAACCAAAAAGGTACATTTGGGTCATTAGCAGACAGAAAAGGAGTGTTCCTTTAAACATATGATTAAGATCAAACTTTATAATACATCCAAATGAGCTAAACTCAGTTGTAAAATCAGACGGAAATTTATTAAACAAACATAAAAATATATATATATATTTGGACAAATACATGTAGCAGAAAAGGAGTGCCCTTTTTAACCATCTGATTAAGATCACACTTTCAATTAAACTAAATTCAGTTGTAAAATTTGATGGAAATATATATGAAAAACATTTGAAAGCAAAACGGTATATGTACATTTGGATAATTGGGTTTATGTGGCATAGTGGTTATGGCTCAGGCCTTGTGATTAGAGGGTCAGGGGTTCCAATACAGCTGTTGGCCATAATCGTGTCCTTGGGCAAGGCAATTTACCTCACTTGCCTCTCTCCACCCAGGAGTATACATGGGTACCGCCATTAGTTGGCAATGGACTGGCATCCCATCTGGGAATAGAAATATTCTCAGTCGTTTCATGCCTAGGAAACCGGAGATACACACCAGCCTGATGGGCCACATCTGTCCTGCTGACAGATAGCCTTCCTTTAATTTACATTTGGACGATCAGCAAACAGAAAAGTGAGTGTCCTTATATAAGCTCACTTAAATAGGTCACAGATGTGCATCAATGGTCCATGTACTTTCGCATGGAATCCCTTACTGATGATCAAACGTACCATCGAGCTATAATGAAGTCTGCACACAGGTACCCCCTCAACGGTACAAAAGGGAGAGTTGGGAAGACCACTGGGAGTGACATTAAAAAATATTGCTAATGACGCATGATGATGACGCATGATGCTCACGCACAAATGCTATGGCTTTGTGCACATTCAAAAAAAAGGAAAGATTTCCATATAAGAAGTTCACTCAACACCCTGTGTACAAACCCTATGAGAGTGGACTGAAAAATTCTAAGTGTTCTAAGAAAATGCTTTCTCACTGCTCAAATTGACTTTGATGACATGAAATTGCTATCTGGGGGCTTGTTAGTCAATACAGAGGAAAATTAGTGAACTTCTTATATGGAAATCTTTCCCCCAAAAAAGTGTGAACCAGTCCGCGTATGCGGCATGCCCCATCCACAGGGCTCTTAAAAGTGGTAACAATAACTCTCATGGGTTCCTCTCTTGGGTCGGAGCCCATGGGGGTGGTCACCTTAGTTGAAAAAAAAAATGTCATCTACATGTAGTCCATTGAAAGAGTATGTAAACGGTTGTCTGCGGTGACCAAATGCGGCCAGTGGAACACCATGGATTTGTCAGGAGTGGGGGTGGAGGGGGTGGAGGGGGGGAGCTCACTTATATTTTTTTTACCAGCCATTGCAAGTTTGAAACAAAAATCAAATGGGATTGGGGTGGCTGCTTGATCTCTTATGCTAGGAGCACTGTTCATGATAATTTGTACTATACTCCCTCCCACTTTGGTTGCACTGTTGGATGTGTGGGAGGTACCTACAGTAAAAAAAATATTTGTTTTTAGCCTAAAGTAAACACTCTAATGGATTCAAAAGTACACCTTTTAGGCTGGAATTACGAGGCTACCCCTTGTCTTAGTGCCACACTTGTAGACTGGGAGTTGCATAAGCTTTTCCCTAAATTGGAATTTCTGGACACAATACAGTGCTACATGTACTTACAGTAACGCATGCATGCAGCCTTATTTTCAATTTCATGTGTGCACCTACTTGCGAAAATTAACAATGCTGTACTACAACAGCAGCTTTTTAAGTTGCAATGAGATGATGATATTAATTTTAGACTTAAAAATTAGAGTGGATATTTTGGTCCACTTGACTAATCTCTCCTGCTCTCTGGTGCATGCATGTGATGTATTTCACCGCAGTATGCACCCCACTCTGCAAGTCTGGTCTGCACCCTAAGTGTCAACACCACATTACTCAGACTTTAGGACATTCAAATCCAGTTCGCCAGTTACTTGGGAGAGTTGATCCGATTCAAAGGTGGCAACCAGCGTCTTCTCACCAGCTTTCCGAGGGTTGAAGTTGACGGTTTGAGTGAGTGTTCCACCCGCCGCCAACTTACTGTTGTAAAAGAAAAATATGTTTACGAAAGTTACCTAATATACCAACAAGAGAGGTGTGTCAACAGCCTGATTTGGAGGTGGGGCAATGAAGTAATTATGAGAATATCACAATTCCACGTTTTCTCATTTGACGTGTTTTCCTCTACAAATGTCGCATATAACTTTCACTTCGTATGTTAAAGACATGACCAGAACAGTCTACAGATTGTGCTATGCTATGCTATGAATATATTCATGAACCTATTAGTTACCATGTGCTTATTATAAGCACTGATTGAAATAAACCATTCCAATTCGGGCGATTCACAATGCAGTGCGCCACCAAGAGTTTGCCACGGAGAGTTCATTTTTTCCAGTGCATTGTGGGAGATGTTCGACAAATTCGCAGCGCTGGACATTTGAAATTGTTAGTTTTTTCCGGTCAGTATAGTTTCGTGAGCGTATGATTCGAGTATATGTTTGCCCTTTTCTTTTCTTTTTATCAACGTGGTTTTTTTAAGGCGGTAGAACGCTATGCCCCAATCTATAACAAATTAGCTCAAGTTGTCTACCGAACACTCATTCAAATGGGCCATGTTTTGTCGACCGTAAACTTGAAAAAAGAACTCTCCATGGCAAACTCTTGGTGGCGCACTGCATTGTGAATCGCCCGAGTTGATTGGGAATCAGTGCAGGAACAAAAGATTGCACCTTTTGACTTCTCATGAAACTCCATGTATGGTACACTCTGCATGTGCGTTTCCAGCACGTATGATGCAGAGTAAACTGAAAGCATACCGCATCAAAGCGGATATTCCCATGAAAAAAACAGCCTAATGGTGCTATATGCACTTTATTTGAACTGCATATTATTATTACATTCAAAAGTCCTGCCTTGCCCTCACACTGTAACCTTTGTGGGGGTATATTGTGCAGGCAGTTTGTTGAAGGCTAATCAGCAGAAGAAAGACATACAGGTATAACTGCTTTCGTATCTGAGTAAAGATGAAGTGCCTGGTTTTACACTGATATACATGTAATAGTTGCAGGCATGTATACAATAGATACTCCATGCTCAATGGTGATAATGTAGATAATGGAAACTTTAGCACCACAAGGCTAACAAAATATTGTGTGTCTGCTGTAACACCCTAAAAGTTATCCTGGTAGGTAGGTAGGAAAAAAAGTGTATTTTGTAACTTTTTTAATGTTTGTCCGTTGGTCTGTTATTAATTTGTTTACTTTACGGGGTACTGTTTAATTGACCTGGTTTATAGTTTAACCTTTAAGTCACCCCAGTGCCCCAAACCATCCTGCCTATTACTCACTGTAGTGCCCAAAACCGCCTGAGCACTCTATAAGCCTGTTCACACAAGGCACATCTCAGGGTTGACGCAGGTTGATGCAGGGTTGAAAACATGCAGCGTTTCACACTTGAAAATGTTCAAGTGAAAATGCGCCAACTCTGCGTCAACCCTGAAATTGATTTGGCCCCGGGTCGAACTCAACCCTGCTCCAGACCAGGGTTGGGACTCTCGCCAGGGTCCCAAACAGTAGTAATCGAGCGAAATAAGCTCGGTTTGCAGGAAACAGTGTGAAACAACGTGGGATGACAAATAAAAAACTCAACCCTGAGCAGCACTGGGTTTGCCCAGGGTTGAGGTCAACCCAGGTTGAGAGGCTGCAGTGTGAAAAAGCCTTATGGTTTTATTGATTCTTCAGTGAATAAACACAATGTAATACAATGTAGTACAAAAAATAATCCGTTAATTAACCCAAAAAAATGCTCACTATGTTTTATTTAAATTGAAAAGCTACTTTTCTTCATTTTTTTGTTGTTACCTTCTGCAAGTATGCTTTCACTTAAGGTTGCTTTTGCTGGCATACGCATGATAGATACACCCGAATAATTGTTGGACGGCAAATAATTCAGCTTGTGCAGAGTAAATATTCCATAACTAAGCGTAGGTAGATTTTTGATTTTTTGAGAAGCATTCAAAAGTGAATAATACTTGCTAGAAAAATAGCAATTTAAAAACAACATCTATTTTTCGGAGTGAAAATCAAATATAGCATGGGAAGAGAAAATTTAGACTGCAAGCACTGACCTGAGTTTGATGACACGAGGAGCCAACAGCCCTGAACCATCGACGCTAATCTTGCAACTTGTCAGCATCTTCTTCAGAGGGTTCTGCAGACTGAGCTCCACTTCAACCTCCTCTCCCACCTTCATCTCACTGGCTGCGGGCCGTAGCAGCTTGACGTCAAGGTCCGGGGTGCGCAGACGGAAATCCTCCTCCTCAGCAAACGCCTGGCCTGTCTTCTAGAAGAACGTATAGATGATCATCATTTGTGATCCAACGGTGGAAATGAGTCACTGTACTTTTGAAGTACATGCCTTAAACAAATCTTGAACATTGGATTTTTCAAGAAGAGCAGAAGCGGCTGAGGTGTAGAAGTCAGCAAGTACACAGACCAACACGCCTTAATGAATGAACTAAGATTTGCAATAGTGTATTGCATCATTTCTGGAAAGACCTTTGGAGATTATGTTCCCATCATTTCATAAATGTTTAACATTGCCAAAACAGAAGACATGGGTGGATGACCACTCCCCCCTAAATCTACCTTTTAACGATTCCCCTTTCTCCCCACTACCCCTCCCTTACTGACAAGCAGAGATGGATGGACATCATGGTTTCAGTCAGAAAATCATTCAAAGAAAGACACTCCAGAATTAAGAAAGATTTGTTATGAACCAAGAAGAAAATGGCAATAACTTTATACTTACATCAACATGGCCGAGAAGAAACACTTTGAATGCCGATTGGTCCACCATTTTGTCAAGGTACTCGTCAGCATCAATTTTAAAGTTCAACTGATGATTGAGGCCTGGACCAAGCCTTTTCGTTTCATCAATTCTTTTAATTTTGTCAGCAAGAACACCTTGACAAAACCACACACAAAAATGGGAAGATTGTTATCATTTATATTGGGAAGTACATACATGTACAAGGGCAAAATGTAATATTTTGTTAAACCACACCAAAAGAGCTATAACTGGTAAAAAGGCTCCTCTTGCTCCAAAATAGGAAAAAAAGTTACAAACTTTTACAGTAGAGTATGATCATTTGCAGCTACCCAAAAAGTAACTGACAAAATTATTGTTGAATAGCTCACTTTGTTTAAAGATCGGGATGGCAATAAACCCCCTGCAAAATTATTCTTTCTGGTATGCTGTCATTTTGAAGAAAACAATAAAAGAAGACCATTTGCAAACATGCATCAAGTGACACATTTTTTGGTAATTTCCGTTAGTAAGTTGGTTTGTAATTCGCCAAATCTGTGAATGGGTGCGCGCAGGCGTTTACGCGACGCACACAGGTGTGGTTACTATTATTCGTCGATTCAGTGCATGACATCGCGTAGCTGCAATTCAAATCAAGGACCTAGAATATTGTTTTCTCGGAATAAACAGCATTCACAGAGCTAACACTTCATCGGGTTAGTTGCTAAGCACCTTTGGATTTTGAGCACTTATGTTGCTTCAAACAGAAAAAATGCACAAATGTAAAATGATCTACCCTACCTTTAATTATCCACGTCAACAATTAAGTATTGTATCACTTAATGTTCAGTACTTTCTCTTGTGCCGGTAAAAAAAGAACTTGCAATGGCACGGTTTGGAAAAAAAATAAAATTAAAAGCTTAACGCATAATTCCTGACCATTTGACAAGTCGGCCCGCTAAAAGTGGCTGACTAATTTACAAAAGTTTGCCTTATTGAATTACATGTCTGAGTCCCCACTTTACATTACAACAACCAAGGTAGTGTTTTCATTGGTTACATACATACGAACAGTTTACATGTTGACGTACCAGTATAGTAAACCACCTGCACAATGACCGTAATGGAAACTGTTCGGTCTTCTTCACTCTTATTGGTCAATGGCACCTTGATGTCAAAGTCTGCTCCAACGAAGAGATCTTGGAAGTCAAGCTGGACGTCTACATCCTCTGTGTTTTCAGGTGAGTCATAAATCCCAGGTTTGGTTCCGTAAGAAGTTGCGGTTTTGACAGCAGCTCTTTCAGCTGCTGAACCTGAGGAGTAGATCAATGAACGGCCCATGTAAGGTTCAGCATTTTCCTTAGGGCCTGTCTCAATTCATACCTGGGAAGAGTTCCGGACAAGTTCCAGACTCTGTATCGGGTATAAGTTGCAGGATTCTGAACATCTTCCCCGTAACCTTCCCGCAATTGAAGTAATCAGTATTGGTGAGTCAAGCAGTTGCTGATGAAAATATCCCCGGAACATGTCTGGGACAAATGCAGAGCTTCTTCTAGACAAAGTGAATGATTCTACCTGCAACTTGTCTGGAACTCGTCCTGGATATGAATTGAGATGGGCCCTCACACAAGCAAGAAATACTCAAGAGTGCTTTGAATGTGACCTGATCTCACAGGCGGGAAAGTAAGGAACTCAACGTTTCTTATTCATCACAGTCCCTGGGGATGATACAGAAATTAGACAGGAGGCCAACAAATCTTGCAGACTTGGGGGATGGGGTGCTAGGAGGGGCCAAAATATTAAAGCTGGAAAATCAGCAACAAGGAGAGTGGGGGTGTTCAATGTATTTGCCCCCTCATCACCCCCATCCCATTCTTACTCTGTCATTGATGATTACATACCTTCTTCATGTTTGTACTCCATAGTCAAATCCTGCCTGTCACTTGATCCTACTGCCTTTGTACTTATTTTCTTTCCCACTTCGCTGCTCTTGACCTTGATCACTTCAGTAGTTCCGTCCCTTTTCACCTGGAAAGGGAGAATGTGAAACCACAATTTGTGAAAGGTGTTTTTACTTCTTTGAAGATGGACCATAGGTCATGTCCTCACAAAATAATAGCACACAGCACAAAATCAAATCTGAAATATTCAATTATTCATGCATTCAAAAAGGATAAAACATTGCATTTCATACTTAAGCAGTCAAAACACTGTAAAACAGTGTGAACAGGGGAAAAAAGTGCTGTTACTTTTTTTCTTAAATTATTTGTCCTGAATTGTCAGGACATTTCATTGCTTTCAAAACGCAAACTGAAAG
This sequence comes from Patiria pectinifera, assembly GCA_029964075.1. Lineage (NCBI taxonomy): Eukaryota > Metazoa > Echinodermata > Asteroidea > Valvatida > Asterinidae > Patiria > Patiria pectinifera. The sequence continues at coordinate 1,864,345 of CM057130.1, read as the reverse complement.
AGGGACTTGGCTAAGTGTAGGTTTGTTATGTAGAGCCCCCCCCCCCCCATTCAAGGCCAGAGCTGCTCCAGATAATGCACATGGATAAAATAATTTGACATGGTGTACACTCACCCGCCAGTTAACAATGTCGCCGTTCACTTCAGCAAAGACAAATTTGGCGTCATACGGATAGTAGACGTGGCCTTGCTTGATGGCATTAACAGAGCATGGTCCAGCGCAATAGATACCTGAGGGTGGACAAATGATACCAAATGGTATACTGAGTGGGTTTTTACCCCTCTGAGGTTATGGGCCCACTCAGCCTATTATCCACGGCTACAGCCTTTATAGCGGGTCATGTTGTTTGGTGTCTAGCAGAGGGTTTTGGTACACAACTTAAAGGGTGCAGACCAGTAAATCGTTCCGAAATTGCCTGCGCCGGCCAAATCACGATTTGCATGCCCTCAAAATCTTCGGTATTTGAGCATGCTGTGGGCCATGAACTTGAGGGTTTGTAAAAAATATGGGTGGAAACCGTGCACAGGACTTGGAGCTTGCAGTTCTGTGTAATTCTGATGTAATTTGGACCCTAAAAGCGCTCTACTTTGCAATGGAGTGTAGGCATCGTTTTTCAAAATGGCGATGGGCTTCAGGACTATTTTCAGGGGTGATCATCTTCAGATGGAAATTTCTCCTAAAAGTCATCAGTTGACCCCCCGAAAATTGAAAAGAAAATGAAAGATGATGAAATAAGCTTTAATTTGATGTGTGTCTCGAACACCTTGGAGAGTTGTGAGTATTTTTCCCGAATTTTTGAAGTGGGAGCATTTACCATTGGGGTCTATGGAAGTTTATTTACTGGTCTGCTACCCTAAAGGGACCCATTGACCCTAACAGAACTCAACCCATCAAACCCCAACGCCATGTTTCGTTGGAATCTGTCACGATGGGTACAGTACCCCTATTGCTGACATTCTTTAACATTGGGTTGGCACACCTCCAGAATCAAAGTAAGAAATACGTTTATACAGTTTCCCATATGGTGTTGGAATTTGCCAGGATGGGCATGGTTTCTAGTAAATCATGGTAAAGGAGTTAGGGTTTTAATGAGTTCATGAATTCTATGGGCAATTAAAGGGATTCCCTAAAATGTAAAACGTTGTTATAATACACCAGACAGTTTCAATTTGCCTAAATTATCAGATCTCCTGGTATTTTGTTTCAGCCAACCAGAGATGCCAGACATGGCTCCCCTATTTAGGCCATCCCTTTTTTATTCTTTGGATCTCATTTCCGACACACCCTATTTTGGGCTCCCGACTAAAAACAAACACCTTTTTTTCATTATTGCCGACCTTGTCTGGATCCCCCACTTACACAAAAAAAAATATTCTAATGTGCAATTATTATCAAATTCAGGAAATCAGAAACTGTGTTATTTTAAAAAAGCTATGAAAAATAATATCCGATTTTACTCGAAGCACGGCGTATAGGGACAAACCAATGCAATACAGAACCAATGCAGTCCAAGAAGTGCTGAACGTGAGTGAGCTGAATGGTGCATGATATAATGTACGTCCACTACATCTTGCAAAGATGGCTTTCTTATTTTGTTCAGTGACATTTACTCATGAAAATCTCATTGCAATAAACAAAAAGAGACAGTACGAACTAGGAATCATTTAATTTAGCCATATATTCTGGTGCAACTGCAAGTTTCTTTAGATTTTTACTTAGTTTGCCAATTGACCAACCGTAGAAATACGAAGGGATGCCCTTAAAGGGAAAAAATTATCAATGCAAATACCATCACTGGTTTCTTGAGGTGTGGCATCAACAGCCTGCCAGCCTCCATAGCCTGCTGGGAGTTCAGGACGACTCATCCAAGCTTCGTTCCAGACATGGAAGTTCCAGATGGAGTCACTTTCATACCTTTCCAGTCTCACGTTGTCCTCGTCGTAAAACCTGTCCTGTATTTGCAGATATCAGGAGAAATAGATGGTGGAATATGGATTATCTGCTGGCAGTTGAAAACAGAATTAACTGAATTGAAACATTGCACAGTGAGGTGATATATGGCTGATTTAATGTTACTCATGATCATCAGTGTTGTAGTCGAGGCCACAACCTCCGAGGCCACAACCTCCGAGGCCGAGGCCAAGGCCGAGGCCACAACCGCGAGGCCGAGGCCGAGGCCAAGGCCGCCACCTCCGAGGCCAAGGCCGAGGCCAGCTATTAAAACACGTAATAAAATATAAATCACTAAAACAAGGCTAAGATTATGTTGGAGTTTTAACATCTTTTTAGTTAAATTCACTGAGTTTTGGAGTGCCTGCCTTACAAATTTACAGCTTGCAATGTGTTTCCTCTTGGAGGGAGCCCGGCAAATTTTATTTTTTAGAGAAAGAAATCTCACGTTTTGTATCACTGAAAAGCGAATTACACAACAAAATCAATGGCGTTTGAATCAGCCTCATAGATGTTTGCACTTTGGAGATACAACAATTTAAATGGCCAAATTTGGAGTTTCTATTCTGTAGGATTTACATTATAGGTTTTTATTTACTTTTAGCATGTTTTGTAAATCTTATTTTCCAAACCCATCAAAATGTTTAATATCATGGGAATCCCCATTAAATAAACAACAACTTGATTTTTGAATCAGGTTTTTACCTCTCATGACCAAAAAGTTACGATCCCCCCCCCCCCGGACCTTCGCACTGTCTAGGCGCGCGCCGAGCAAACACCACAATGCGACCAGACAATGCCAGATGGCCCGCCGTTAGGCACGGGCAAAGTATAGTTCCAATCCCGCTCCACACAACGGAATGTGTGTCCACGCATTATCACTGTTAATACCGCGGTGCCAGACAAAGTCTGGCAATGGCCGATCCCGCTCCACACAACATGGCAACACGGAACATGCAAGCATGATATCACTCAGTTCATCAAAATGACCACGAATTCTCAGATCATCCGATTTGAATCCAATGGCTTTGAAGAATTTTAAGATCATGGCAAGAGGTAGGGAGTCCAGTGGTTTTGGCCGTATATCTGTAACCACGCAAAATTAGTCAATTTCAAACCGTGCTAATACATGTAATAAGTATCAACATGGCTCTAAAAATACAAAAAAAGTATCCTGGTACCACGAGGAATACTGACTCCTATTATAAAAACATTAATTCAGAACTTTGCATTCATTTGGATGGAAAAACGAATTCTGAAATCATGCTTTCCATATCGACCAATTGTGCCAAACATTACCGTGTGAGAGGGAACTTTCATTTAAACCACAGTGTAAAAATAAAATCTACTTGATAAATCGTAACTGTTTTTATCATATCTTTATGAAAAAAATGGTACGGACTAGTACACTCGATCGTACCCAGAAAGTTCAGACTTTTATTAAAACAGTGGCCTATAAAAAAGAAATGATTAAGCTTGCCGCACCTTGCCGCAAATCATTTTTAAAGGTCGGGGTACAGAGGCGAAACGAGAACATTTTGCACAACACTGCAACCAGACTAGTCTACTACCACATGTTATTGTACGCGGACGGGATTGGTGCCAGACTTATGTAGTCTAGTCTGGCACGCGGTAACTGTAATAATGCTTGCACGCACGTGGAAAGCTGAAGCGCAGGCTAGGCGAAGACGCTACGTGAGTACGTTCAATGCAACCATTACCAGTGTGTTCATTCGTGCGTACATTGTATATGCGTTCGTTTCATGGAACCCACTGCGGCAGAATCTCGAGGTTTAATTGATACGGTAAAAAATTAAAATTAATTAGAATAGAAAACACATCAAAATGGGCGGCCTCGAGCCGGCCTCGACCGATTCGCCGAGGCCGGAAGGCTCCGAGGCCGAGGCTAAGGCTGAGGCCTTGCACTCCGTGGCCAAGGCCGAGGCCAAGGCCATGAAAATCGGCCTCGAGGCCGAGGCCGGCCTCGAGACCTCCAACACTGATGATCATCATATCTAAACTGATGCTTTGAGCATGACATAAAAGACAACAAACAGTTATTATTAAGCTTCAGCCCTTTACAACAAATCATTGGTTAATGTTTTCCATTTTTTGTAGTATGAAATCTATTTGAAAAAGGTCTTTCTACTAAACCATGAAAGGAGAATTCAAGTTCGGTTCAGACAGTAGGTCTTTCCCTTAACTTCCACATCGTTTACACTGAATTCAAATTCCATCAAATTTTTGGTGTTCCGCTTCACCTATATAACAGATATCTGCTAAACATCTCCTCATCAAAGATTCAAAAGGTACATGTATGTTACAATAAGGATGCCATTTTCAGGAGACCCTTTAACCAGTTCACGCCGGCATTATTTTGACAAGAACGGAACGAGGGTGGGGATTTATTTTCACTCCACCTCAAGCCAGGCGCGGTGAAGCCATCACCCTTGGGCAGCACACTCATATTTCCGGCCTCGCTCGCCCACAGATATTTCCGGCCTCGCTCCCTGCGAGTTTATCTGTCATCCATTCCGAATGCCGCAAAACTTTCGTGCGTATACACGGCCTTCGGCGCAGAACTGGTTACCTTCAAAAGCCAACTTACAATAGACAGACTGATGTCAGTGTCATGGGCAGATTTGAAGTTGGTCACACTCCTTGCCGGTATGCCAAGACATCGAAGAACAGTAGTAAAGACGCCTGAGAACACCCAGCATTGGCCGTAACGAACCGGAGCTTTAGTCTTGAAATGCTTCTGTGTAAATTCAAGACACAGACATAGGCATACAGTTGCAAATACTCTTAGAAATACACGTAATGCATAAATTTAAAATTTCTTTGCTGAATTTGAGCAAGTTATGGATTTTTTTTTTCAAATTCTTTGTTTCCTGCTACATCTGAGGCCCTGGAACCTGACATGGTCTTTTATTGTATGCAATGATTAACAAGATTATTGTTTCTACAAACATATGATGGATTCTTACTAGAAGCCTCACTATTTTGATTTATATTTTCATTCATGAAGGATAAGCTGCAACCAAGTCAAAAAATCAGTCACTCAAATTACACGTCAGGTCAAAGTTAAAGGTATAGTCCATCATTTGTAATTTGTGCATTTTGTTTGTTTGAAGCAACAAAAGTGATTAAAATCTAAAGAAGGGTGCTGAACAACTATCCTGATGAAGTTTAAGCTCAGCTTCAGCTGTATATTTTGAGAATACAAAATACTATGATCTCGATTTCAAATCAAAAGTTGCTGAATCATGTTTTGAATTGGGCCTGAATTCAGCGTCCGAGACACGTTCTCACTGAGCCGATTGCAGCTAAGCGATGTCGCGCACTGATCTGACGAATTATAGCAACCGCGTGCGCGTGTGTGTCGTGTCAACCCTTGCGCGCACTTCGCCGAATAAAAAACGAACTACTTACGGAAATTTCCAACGGTGTGTCTTAAGACCCACCGTTGGAAAGACCTATTTCTGTTGATTTCTTCCAAATGACAGCTTGCCAGAAAGAAGAATTTCACAGGGAGTTTAGTCCCCTTACTATCTTTCACCCAAGTATGTTTTTCAACAATAATTATGCCAGTTACTTTTTGGATAGCTGCAAATGATGGACTCTGGCTTTAAGTACACCTGTAATAGGATGAACAATGGCAAACGTGTACTTCATTACAATTCATGAGTGACTTGTTATTGGTTTTTTATCCTCTTCGCAAAAGGACTACAAATTTACAAACCTTTTTACTCAGGTGCAAAGGAAAAAAATTCTTACAAAAGTCAGCAAGTGATCCGAATAGATCAATTTTTAATGTTGTCAAATTGTACTCACCTCCAGAATGCGTTGGCTGCCTGTCCATGACGTAGGATGAGCATGTGGGTGGTAATTGCCGCTCCAGCGGCCACGCAAGACTCCACCACCATCAGCGTTAACAGCTGCTGACATGCGTCGGCTGACACTAACAGAACTTCCACGTTCATAATCCTCCACCTAGAAAACAGTTTATGAAAACATCGATTTTATGAAAAATAACCACAATATAAAAGCCTATTTAAAAAAAAAAAAACCGACATTTGTCAATGATGCAGTACTATATATAAGTTCATAAAAATTGTCAGTTACACCCCCCCCCCGAAAAAAAAAAAATGACTGAGGTGAATTCAAACATGCATGCCCCCTACTATTTGTTAAAATGTATGTACTCTTTTCTGTACAATATGTTTGTTTTAGCCATCAGACATTTTAAGATTTGTTTACTGGAGTGAAGAATTAAGTCATAATAAACAAGAACAGATTTCAACTTAAAATATGCTAGTATCCACTCTTGTAGGTCCTGCAAAAAGGTTTAAAGTCATAGTTTGTATCTGGCATTATTCAAATGCACAAGACTTTAAGGCAAAGAAAATTAAAATTATTTTGGGACATTCCAACCAACACACACAATCCAACCTATGGAAGAAGTTGCATTCTTAACCCCTCCCCCCCCCCAAAAAAAACCCAAAACAACCTGAAGTTTACTGTACCAGGGTTCCCAACCCTCCCAGTCAAAGCTTTTGTATATGATACCTACATGTTTTTCCAGCAGGTACATAACAGCCTCAAAGACAGTCTTCTCAAACTGGTTGAAAGCCCAGGGCCTCCTGCCCAGCTGTCTCCAGTTGCCGTACCAGATGAAACCCTTCTCGTTCAGCACATACTCCTTCCGTTCATCCTCCTCCTCCAGGTAGACCTGATCAGTCTCGCACCAGGCGTTGAAGAGCAGAAAGACCGGCACGGGCTCCTTGAACATGTATCTTTTGGGTTTGGCAGAGCCACCTTTTTTAGTAGGCAATAGACATGGAGAAAAAAATGTGACAGAATGCCGCTGCTTGTTGCAGGTTCGATCCACACGATCAGATCACATAACTTTCATCCTCTACTAATTTACTACATATAAACTGGTGGAAAAATTCGGCTATCCGATCACCACTTTTTTCAATTAAGTTTCTAGCGCCAAAAGTTACCTCTTTTATGGTTATTCCCTCCACTTTCCCTCCTCTACTCTCAACCCCCTCCTTTCCTTAATTTCTATTTATCAATCAGTCACTCACTTCATCGAGATTCGAACCTCGAACGCTTGCTTGATACACGAGTCTCTTAACCGCTAGGCCGCGCACGATCGCTGTTGCAATGATCAATCTTTGGACGTATTTGAAGTATCCATTGAAATAAACTAAATATTCATGAGAAAATAAATATTCATAATGACGTATTGCACTATCATTGGCTGGCTCATGCGACGTCTCATGCGACGTCATGAGTATCGATGTCATGCGTATAACGTACCGCTGTTCCACACTAGCACTTCAATCAGTTTTGACCGGCTGCTTCAACTCAGATCTGCACTACATGTGCATGCAAAATGTGCTCCAAAAACACATTTTTACCAATTTTTGGTTTGCAGGTCCACTCTTTCCTGGATTCCTCTTGGTTGAAATCACAAGGTGAGGTGAAAATTTGGATGTATGGCGGCAGGTAAGTGGTGTTCGGAACACCACTTACCTGCTTCGGTTGGCCGAATTTTCCCAAACTGGTTACCCGTTAAGTACAGCATGAGGTTCAAAACCATCACTGGTCCCAGAACTTGGGAAAATGAAATGTGGCTTATAAATATGTCACCGTACCATTATAAACACACACATATGGCGACAGCTGACTCACTATGGCAAACCTTTGTGGTCGGCTGGCTGCGGCAAGCGAAAGACTGGCACCCCTATACGAAAAAGGACTCCCTGAAAGCCAACATGAAAGCACTGCCCATGTTAGACAGCATGATTGGAAAGTGGAGGGCATGAGACAGTTCGCGAGGCAGTTACAAGATGCATAGTGATCCAGACGCTACACTGGTTTGCCACACCAGTGGTTGGATCTGTGAAGCTTGGAGTGCTTGGCTGACAAACTGGAAACTTCATGAGAGAAGTGGTAGTGGTCGAGGGGTGCTCCTGAAATTTGGGAATTGATTGGCAGGCAACGTCGAACTTCACATTTCAAAGAAGTATATGACAAATGCTGCCTTACCCGATTGGACTGTAGTACGTACTTGAAGGGAGTACTTTCCAACCAAGGCATCATGTGAAGCAACGATGGACACAGTGATTGTTTTGTCCTCCTGTGCCTCAGTTTCTGCCTTCCATCCTCCAGCTAGTGACGGGTGGGGATCATGGAGTGACACAAGCACCCGTGTGCTTTTTTGGAATTTCTGGGTTTTTCCTGTAATAAAAACAGAAATATTCTGTTGACTGACTCGTCTGACAAGTGGATTTTTTTTTTTATGGATTCAACATGGCAACCCTGAGCTTTACATGTAACTTTGTGATAATATACATGATATATGATGCAGGGGCGTCAATCGCTTCTCAAAAGTGGGGGGGGGGGACATACCTTGATTAGAAATAATGCCAGCGCGAGGTGCGAAACCATTACAGCGTGGGGTTCGGAGCCCGCTTAAGGGCCCCGAAAAAATTCGGATTCTAGATGCTCATTTGGTGTGATCTGAGGCAATTTCTGACCACTTTAACCAATATTTTCTAAGCAAAAGATAATGATTTAAACATCATTTTCGAGGTTGAAGTCATTGAATAAGCTATTATATTCTCAGCTAAAGGTGTGGGAATTGATTCTAGATGCTCTGTGGTGCGATCTGAGGCAATTTCTGACCACTTTAACCAATATTTTCCCAGCAAAAGATAATAATTTGAAAATCATTTTCGAGGTTGAAGTCTTTGAATAAGCTATTATATTCTAAGCTAAAGGCGTGGGGTTCAGGGCCTGAGGGCCCTGAAAATTTTTGGATTCTAAATGCTCTGTGGTGCGATCTGAGGCAATTTCTGACCACTTTAACCAATATTTTCTTAGCAAAAGATACATTGTAGTACATAATAGGGCCCTGTAAATGAGGCACAAGTTCAAAAATCTGGGGGGGGGGGAGACATTTGATATTGTGTCCCCCACCCTTCAAAAAGTGTGGGGGGGGGCATGTCCCCTGTCCCCCAGGATTTACGCCCATGATATGATGTAAATTATATGCATCCATTAAAGTATGTTTTTCAGCTGAAAGTGCAAAAGTGACATTTCCTTATTATGTGGAACTTGATCAGGAAAGTAATCTAGGTCACATGAAACTTTGTGAGACAGAGGTAACCCATCGTCTAATAGACATTGATCCTATTCCTGTTGTTTCTAAAACATACCCTATGCATACCTGTTTGAAAGTCAAAAGCGATATCATCGGTGCTTGTATCATAAGGGCGATTCAGTGTCAGTTGCACCTTGAATGCTTGGCCACGTCTCACCACCAAGCCATCCACCTCATCAATATCAGATGTGTAGTGTGGATGCTTGTTGCTACTCTGCATTAAGTCACAGCTCCAGACCTTCATTTCAATTTTATTTGATTCAATTCAAGAAACATTTGTTGCCACACAATGCGTGCAATGTAAGGTCAGTGAAATCAACAAGTCAGATAAAATAGAGACCAAATTAAAAAAAATTAATAAAAAAAATTACCTGCTTAGTTTAAAAGGATTTGAAAATGTATTATAGTGTATCCAGAAAATGTACTGTAATTTAAGTAAATGATTATATTTTAACCAAAATTAAAACAAATAAAATTGAATCAATCAAACATGGGGACTGATTTAGTCTATTATTAGTCAATAAAACATGTAAATATAATGTAGTACTGGTAAATGTATCATAACGTGGACATCGGGACAAAATTCAGAGAAAGACATCCCAACAGATTGACAGACACATTATATGTGGATGGACAAGGTGTATGGTTGTATTTATGTTGAGCGCGATCGGTTGATCTACATGATCGGTCAATCATGCTGCGCAATCAATCGACTGTGCCGCCATTGGTCAATTTCACTACCATCAGTCGATCACTTTTTCTTTTCAATTTACGGCTCTGGAGGATTGTTTTGAAAAGGGATTTAAAGTCTAATTTTTCCTAGGATCGACTGACCATGCAAGTGCATTCTTCACGATAAAGTGATAGCACAGATCCATCGATCGTGCCCAACATTTGCATCGGTCATGGAAATATGAAAAAAATACTTAGCAACATATTTGCAGATAGGGAATTGTTTCAAGGAACCTTCAATTGGGTGTTGGTTTTGGGCAGGAGTACGGGTGTTAGTCTCAGTCTCTCCTTAGCAGCTCGGGTGGTGCAGACACGCCGACGGCCGCCATCTTTACCAAAGGTATAGCTATGTCCAGTGCTTGCTGAGGTTCTCATTTCTTAACATACATAAACAAATTTAAGAACATCAATTTTACAAAAACAGTCTCGAGTTTCACCATGTAAAATTTGAAATATGAGCATATATAGATAAGTTTCAAATTAGCAATGAAATATGGACCTCAGCAGTCTTGTATGCCGAGGATTACAAAAGGAATTCCCCAGTGTCATGCAACAGGATCGATTGTTCGCACAAGTGCCTCCTTGTTAATCTCCCTGGCGGAGAATTCACGAGGAATTTCAACCAAGTACCAAGAAACAGTATTATAAGTACCAAGTAACAGTATTACAGTGTAAAATCTAGTGTTTCAGAATTTGCTGCTTATAAAAAATGCGTACATTAGAATTCGGAAAGATACACGTACTGTAGTTTGATATTTATCATTCATACTGAGTTGAAATGTAATTTTATCAGGATTGTGGAGATAACAAGAGCCATATACCATACAGTACATCATAACCCTTTTCTCTGCACTCAGCTTGAATGATTGTAAACAATGGCAGAAACAAAAATCACAAGTCTTCATCATGTGGAGCTTATGTTGTATTTTTTTATCAACTTGTCACAATAAATTCACACGCCAAAAATATGTTTTGCAAAGGGTACAAATTTAATAAAATTTACCTCTGCAGTGGAAATCAAAGTTAATACTCGGAGCAAAACAGGATCAGGGTTTTACAGGGTCTTTTGGCAAAAATATCTCATGCCTCTCTCTGCCAAATGCCAATATTCACAGGTTACTTTCAACAAAACGCTTCCATAACTAGCACAACTGAATAGCATTGACTACCGGTAGTAACCATTCAAAGCCACAGTGCACTTTATTGCTAATATAAAACCCCAGTGCTAGGTGGCACCATGACAACGTGGTCAATAACCAACTTATGTATTCCCAACCAAAGTAAACTGGCTGGCCTCAATTCAATGAAGTTATTGTGGGCTGTTGGCAGGCTTCCCAAAATCTGTTTTCAAAGTTGGTGGGGATTCTGATGTGCTAAAAGCAAGTACTAAGAAAACTGCTTGCTGTTGTCATGACAACTGCCTTTCATTGTTCTGCTGACTTTAAACTCTGAATAATAGGCACACTTACATGAATGATCGAGTTAGCATGACCGAGTTAGCATTGAGTTTGGCTTTGGGTTGTCTTGACAACGGATATATACAGTGTGTAAACTCAAGCAATTTCAAAGGATTTTGGAAGTACGACTGATATTTGCGGATTTAGATCATGCGGACACAGTAAATACAGTCAAAATTAAGAAATTGGAAACCTATCACAATAACAAAAATTCTGTCACCAAATAATTATATACCGTAACTTTTATCCAAGCTTATTTCGATTCAGGTTATAGATTTATGTGACCAGTTAATCACATTATGTAGAACTTTGCAGCTTACAGAATTCACATGTATCAAACTGCCATAGTGCTTTGCACTGGAATACATTGTACAACACTTAAGATCGACTCGCTTCCAAAGAATACATTATGGTCTAATAATAATACTACTAATTAACGTTTATACATAGCGCCCGAAAATCCATAATATGCTCTTAGGTGCTGTTCACATTAAAAAGATAAAGTAATTAAAAAATAAATATTAAACTAGAGTTTGAGGACAAACACACGGTGTTGGGCTAGAGGTTTGGCTTTTTCGCATTGTTGATTATTGTTGTTGATTGTTGATGTTGGTTGTTGATGCTGATGTTGATTGTTGATTGTTGATGTTGATTGTTGATTATAGTTGATGGTAGTTGTTCATGTTGATGTCGATTGTTGATTGTTGATAATTGATTGTTGATATTGATTAACAATTATTGATGTAGATTGTTGATGTTGATTTTTTTTTTAATGATTGTTGATGTTAATTGTGATCATTGTTGATGTTGATTACTAGTGTTGGTTATTGATGTTGAATGTCAGATTGTTGATGTCAATTGTTGATGTTGATTGTTGATGTTGATTGTTGATCTTGGTGTTAATGTTGATTGTTGATGTTGATTGTTGATGTAGATGTTGCTGTTGATGTTTATTGTTGATGTTTATTGTTGATGTTGCTGTTGATTGTTGATGTTGATTGTTGATGTTGATTGTTGATGTTGATTGTTGATGTTGATGTTGAGGGTTGAGGGTTGAAAAATAGCGCGTGGAGTAATTATACAAAGGATGGTTAAAAAGAGTCAGGTGAGGATCTGCACGCGCTATGCTGCTGTACTGTAAACCTATCTAGTACAATTGTTACAAAAACCCATTAAATAGCTCATATCTCTAAAAGTAAAGGTCGCACACCATTGGCGCAATAAAAGATATTGCTCGCCATACTCTCTTTACCCCAATGCGCATGTTTTTAGAAAAAAGCGCCCAGTTGGGTGTTTTTGCCAGCCCAATTTTTGAGCATCATATGACGTGGCATTAAATGAGCGTTGGCATTAAATGAGCGTTGGCAAAATGTACGTGGCATTAAATGAGCGTTTCAATGCGTAGGCGTGTTCAACTTCAAGGGGACTGCAGGGCATCTTCTAGTAAATTTATTGTAACGAAACCTTAGGAAGTTTTAGACCTATTATTGAAGTGCCATTTAAAGCACAAAACTGGATTATATCTCTGACGGTTGATTTTTTTAGCAATTTTCAAAGGAAAAGAGGTCCTTTCATTGTAACTTCCGGTCTAATGACGTAATCATTTTTTTTCGCGCACAGGTCTTGTCTGCATTAAGATCATTATGCATATTAATTTTGAAGCGATTACCGCAAATTTCGCCACAGACATCAACTGAAAATGCGTTTTGGACATTTTGTAACCTGCCACTAGATGGCGCTCGAACACTTGATGGCGTCACCGATCATTTTTTCGGAAAGATCAACCCACCCACAGGCTAACATCGTTGAAAGCAAATTCATATCTTTTTCCACTTTCAAATTATTAGGCACTTCCGGTTTCGACCGGAAGGAAGGGTCACGTGATTTGACGCACACAAGATAAAATGAAGATCATCCATTTTTATCACGATTCCCGCAAAATTCAAGTTCCGGTCTCTCACGGTTGATTTTATATTTCAAAGATTAAATTTATTATTTTTTGAAGTGACGTCACGTGACCCATGATGACGTCATGATGACGTAACTGCAAAAAAGCACATCTTCAGTGGGTTGTGCATTCATGTATTGACAATTGAAGTTCATATATGTTTTTTCATTTTGACAGACAGCTCTGGAGAAGAATATGCTGAGGAGAACATTAATAACTAGAGGTTGTAGGAACAACCACACGGTGTTCGGCCATGGGTTACCGCAAGGTTTGCCACACACATCAACTCAAAATGCATGTTTAAATCCATGTTTGACTTTCCAACATGCCGCCAGAGGGCGCTCTAACATTTGATGACGTCGCCTGTAAAATTTGTGTACAGTACTGCCTAGGCAGACACTCACATCGTTGAAAGCAAGTTCGCATCTTCTGCCAATTTCAAATAATAAGGCACTTATTAATCAAAATGCATGTTTAAATCCATGTTTGACTTTCCAACATGCCGCCAGAGGGCGCTCTAACATTTGATGACGTCGCCTGTAAAATTTGTGTTCAGTACTGCCTAGGCAGACACTCACATCGTTGAAAGCAAGTTCGCATCTTCTGCCAATTTCAAATAATAAGGCACTTCCTGTTTCGACCGGAAGGGTCACGTGATTTTGCACTTAATACCGAAAATGAAGACCCTGCGATATTGTATCGATCGCCACAAAAAAACAAAATTAAATCTGTAGCAGTTGATTTTTTATTGATTTTCAAAGATTAAATCTAGAAATCTTTGATTACTTGTAATAAGATACTTGATGACGTCATTGTGACGTTATTACCAAAAAGTTCAAGAGCTATGTTAACTGTGCTATATATAGCCAGATCTTGATTGATTCTATCTATCACTGTTGATATTTTAGCAATTTTTGAAGGTTTACAGGTCTTTGTATTGTAACTTCCGGTCTGATGACGTAATCATTTTTTTTTTGCGCACAGGTGTTGTCTGCAATAAGGTCATCATGCATACTAATTTTGAAGCGATTACCGCAAATTTCGCTACAGACATCAAGTGAAAATGCGGTTTTGACGTTTTTTAACCTGCCGCTAGAGGGTGCTCTAACATTTTCTGACGTCACCGATCATTTTTTTGAAACAGTCAGCCCACCCACGGACTAAAATCGTTGACAGCAAGTTCATATGTTTTTCCACTTTTAAATTATTAGGCACTTCCGGTTTCAACAGGAAGGAAGGGTCACATGATTTTACGCGCACAAGATAAAATGAAGAGCATGTATTATCATGTCGATTCCCGTAAAATTTAAGTTCCGGTCTGTCACGGTTGATTTTATATGGAATTTCAAAGATTAAATTTATTTAACTTTCAAGTGAGGTCACGTGACCCGTGATGACGTCATAATGATGTAATTACAAAAAAAGCACATCTTCAGTGGGTTGTGCATTCATGTATTGACAATTGAAGTTCATATATGTTTTTTCATTTTGACAGACAGCTCTGGAGAAGAATATGCTGAGGAGAACATTAATAACTAGAGGTTGTAGGAACAACCACACGGTGTTCGGCCATGGGTTACCGCAAGGTTTGCCACACACATCAACTCAAAATGCATGTTTAAATCCATGTTTGACTTTCCAACATGCCGCCAGAGGGCGCTCTAACATTTGATGACGTCGCCTGTAAAATTTGTGTACAGTACTGCCTAGGCAGACACTCACATCGTTGAAAGCAAGTTCGCATCTTCTGCCAATTTCAAATAATAAGGCACTTATTAATCAAAATGCATGTTTAAATCCATGTTTGACTTTCCAACATGCCGCCAGAGGGCGCTCTAACATTTGATGACGTCGCCTGTAAAATTTGTGTTCAGTACTGCCTAGGCAGACACTCACATCGTTGAAAGCAAGTTCGCATCTTCTGCCAATTTCAAATAATAAGGCACTTCCTGTTTCGACCGGAAGGGTCACGTGATTTTGCACTTAATACCGAAAATGAAGACCCTGCGATATTGTATCGATCGCCACAAAAAAACAAAATTAAATCTGTAGCAGTTGATTTTTTATTGATTTTCAAAGATTAAATCTAGAAATCTTTGATTACTTGTAATAAGATACTTGATGACGTCATTGTGACGTTATTACCAAAAAGTTCAAGAGCTATGTTAACTGTGCTATATATAGCCAGATCTTGATTGATTCTATCTATCACTGTTGATATTTTAGCAATTTTTGAAGGTTTACAGGTCTTTGTATTGTAACTTCCGGTCTGATGACGTAATCATTTTTTTTTTGCGCACAGGTGTTGTCTGCAATAAGGTCATCATGCATACTAATTTTGAAGCGATTACCGCAAATTTCGCTACAGACATCAAGTGAAAATGCGGTTTTGACGTTTTTTAACCTGCCGCTAGAGGGTGCTCTAACATTTTCTGACGTCACCGATCATTTTTTTGAAACAGTCAGCCCACCCACGGACTAAAATCGTTGACAGCAAGTTCATATGTTTTTCCACTTTTAAATTATTAGGCACTTCCGGTTTCAACAGGAAGGAAGGGTCACATGATTTTACGCGCACAAGATAAAATGAAGAGCATGTATTATCATGTCGATTCCCGTAAAATTTAAGTTCCGGTCTGTCACGGTTGATTTTATATGGAATTTCAAAGATTAAATTTATTTAACTTTCAAGTGAGGTCACGTGACCCGTGATGACGTCATAATGATGTAATTACAAAAAAAGCACATCTTCAGTGGATTGTGCATTCATGTATTGACAATTGAAGTTCATATATGTTTTCATTTTGACAAACAGTTCCGGGAACGAATTTGCTGAGGAGAACTAAAAAAAAAAATAGTAAATTCTTACAATAACAAAAGGTTTTGGGCTCAAGGCCCAACACCTAACTAGAGGTTGTAGGAACAACCACACGGTGTTGGGCCATGGATTACCGCAAACTTACCTTGCATTACGAAACCGGCTCTCTTAAGAAAGTGGCTAGTTTCACACTGTTTAAAGCCCCTGGGGAGCCCTTAAGTAAACCAAACTCCCCTCCCTGCTCCACAGCCCCAGCGAGATAATGACTTGTGGTTAAATGAAATACCAACTGTTAGCCACACTGCTTTCTGGAACTATACTTTCTGGTGAATTGCGGTTTTATGCTAGCATAACAGTAACAGATCGTTCTCAGCCATTTATTCACGGATTTTCACATTTCAACATTCAACATAATAAACAAGTTAACCTTTCAGGTACGTCATTATGATAATACAATTTGTTGGCCGACAGATTAAATTTAGCAACCAAATATTATGCTTGAAATCTCTCCGGCAGAGTGACCTTCGCTCCTTTTAGGAACCAATTATAGAATAAGTGCTTATAAATATCTTAATCCCCTAGGGCAGGCTCCCCAAAATGATGTGTCCTTACCCGAGTTGCCTACATAGTTGGTCGCGTTGGTCTTACTCGGAGGAGTGTTCACGTCATGCCACACACATCAATTCATGTTTAAATCCATGTTTGACTTTTTCAACATGCCGCCAGAGGGCGCTCTAACATTTAATGACGTCACTTTTTTTTTACAGTACTGCCTAGGGGCTAGGCAGACACTCACAACGTTGAAAGCAAGTTCGCATCTTCTGCCAATTTCAAATAATAAGGCATTTCCGGTTTCGACCGGAAGGAAGGGTCACGTGATTTTGCACATACCAAAAATGAAGACCCTGCAATATTGTATCGATTGCCATAAAAAACAAAATTAAATCTGTAGCAGTTGATTTTATATTGATTTTCTAGAAATCTTTCATTGGTTGTAATATGATACTTGATCACGTCATTGTGACGTTATTACCAGAAAGTTCAAGAGCTATTTCAACTGTGCTATATATAGCCAAATCTTGATTATATCTATCACAGTTGATTTTTTTGCAATTTTTGAAGGTTTCAAGGTCTTTTTATTGTAACTTCGAATCCAATGACGTAATCATTTTTTTTTCGCGCACAGGTCTTGTCTGCATTAAGGTCATCATGTACATTAATTTTGAAGCGAGTACCGCAAACTTCGCCACAGACATCAGGTGAAAAAGCGTTTTTGACGTTTTTTAATCTGCCGCTAGAGGGCGCTCGAAAACTTCATGGCGTCACCGATCATATTTTTTGAAAGGTCAACCCACCCACAAACTAACATCGTTGAAAGCAAGTTCACATCTTTTTCCACTTTCAAATTATTAGGCACTTCCGGTTTCGACCGGAAGGAAGGGTCACGTGATTTGACGCGCACAAGATGAAATGAAGATCATATATTACCATGTCGATTCCCGAAAAATTCAAGTTCCGGTCTCTCACGGTGGATTTTATATGGAATTAAATTTATTATTTTTTGAAGTGACGTCACCTGACCCATGATGACGTCCTGATGACGTAATTGCAAAAAAGCACATCTATATGGGTTGTGCATTCATGTATTGACAATTGAAGTGCATATATGTTTTCATTTTGACAAACAGTTTCGGAGAAGAATTTGCTGAGGAGAACAAAAATAGTTAATTCTTACAATAACAATGGGTGTTGGGCTCAAGGCCCAACACCTAAAAAAAACCACCCCAGATTTCCCACTAAATGGAGCAATTTCTCGATAAACATGGCTCCAACATTTTCCATGGGGCTCACGATATCAGTCAATGGAGTCTGAGATGATAGCATCTGGATTCTGGATACAACATTCGGGTCTGTTTGTATGAGGTCTCGATACAGGCATGCGCATGGCAAATCACATCACATCAACATACTTTTTTTTTCTCAATCAAAATTCAACCTCCTACTTAGATTGAGACTCGGATATAGGACACACAGACTCGTCCTTGGTATACTTGGACTTCGACAAAGACATTAGGACTGGGACTCAACGAAGTTGATTTTAATTAATCAAGAAAACAGAAGGAAAGGCTCATGCGGTTAAAATGGGATCCTTGCAAGCCACCTGCTGTATAGCTATGAACTAGAATTCTGCCTGTGGCCTTCGGTTTGGGGCTTTGATAAAGCACCTTTATGGAATACAAACGAAGTTATTATGCAAATTGCCTTAAGAAAAGATCAATGTCACAAGCGTATCATTGGTTGCTGCACAAGCATGCGCCTAAAGCCGGTGTCGAATTTTAGCAAAGCAAAACAAGTTTGGCGAACGACGTGTCTGCAACAAAGGCACTAGGAGTGGGTAGCAGGGTTAAACATGTAAATACATGGAGTTCAATGGCGGATGTTTAAGTACGGTGGTATACACAGTACCTGTGATACCTGCGTCCGTTCCATTCACTGCATGGACGCCATTTTGTAAAATAAAATACATTTTGATACATTGCAATGACGCTGTTCGTTACTTTTTAGTTACAATGTGCTACAGCAGGGACGGAGCCACAAATCAGATGGGGGCATACGTTTTAGTCATTAATTGTGGCGTCTGAATTTTTTGAAAGAGTGCATCAAGGGGACAGACACCGTTGTGTGAAAATCACTCCAAGTTTAGATTGAGATACTCAAGGAAAAGGAAAGAATAAATCCTACAAATGATTGTTATTATTTTCTTGCAGATGGTTGTTTCTTTTAAGGTAATACAATCATGAGTTTTCGACCTACGTACACGCTCTTTTAAAGAGGCAGTGGTCCCGCATCCAAAAATAACAAATTATATAGTGCAGATGAAAACAAGGTTATATAATGGGCTAATAATAGCGACTAATTAGTGTTCGACTGAAACCTCTACTAAAATGCGGTGTGCCTAGACGAATGATCTCTTAGATTATGCACTAAACTTGTGTGTTTTGACTCCATGTGTGTGTACACTGAATGTCACATTCCCATGTCAATATCTCTATAAATGTGTTGCGAAATAGTGCGAAAAGTGAGGATTTCCATTCAGCAGCTTATGGTAGCGGAAAGAATTCCATACAAGGCCGCCACTCAGACCTCCTGCACAAAGTCTATGGGCCATGAGAGAAAAGGTTATAGTATTATCAAAAAAAAATTGCACTCCTAAAATAGTGTCTCTTCACCAGATTTGTGGTGGCCTTGTATGGAATAGTATGGTAGCACTAATTACCGCATCAACAACACAATAATTGTTTATAAAGCTGTGGCTACCGTTGTGAGTTTTAATCTGGCATGGAAAAAGTATTGTGTTCTGTTGTTAAACTTGAAAAATACGGTTGAATAAATGAAGCATACTTTCCGAGAGAAAATAAAAGATCGTCTTTTGCCGTATGTGTTCTAGATTTGTCAATTCTTCTTACTTCGGACAGGTTTTAATATGGCATCAATAAACTGTGTCAAAATAAACATGAACGTGTAGTTCCTAATCTCTGTGGCACATGTTCTCCATCAGTCATGCCACCAGACCACTGATGGGGTCAGTCTCTTCAAACAGTAGGACGTGTACCAGTCTAGTCTTAGGTTTCAAATCTAATCATTTTGCTTTTCAGGTGCAAACTTTTGAAGAAAAGTGTCATTTAATAAAATAAATTGAGACCTCAAACTTGAATGGTGAAACACTGAGGACCTTGCATTTGCCTCGTGAAATGTTTGGAGAATTTTGTCAGCTATTAAGAGTGAGTCAAGCTGGGCTAACTTTAGTTTTTTATGTTTTCGGCACTCACGGCCATATGGGCCCAAAAAGTGTCTCAACTGGACTGGAACACATGGTTTGGACGGTCCCAGACAATGTTGGGAGCATGCATGGTCAAGTTTGGGCGCAACATTAACGGCTATTTATTCACATGCAATAATCTACGAACATGAAGACAAGATGATCGCTCGATCAATTCTTTATGCAATGAGGAGGAATCACATGAACATTTTAACTGGTTCACAGTCCTAAAGGTTTGTGCACAAATTGCCTGGTTTGCTATAATTGACATACCAAAATATAACCGATTTCCCAAATTGTATGGAACATTTAGTCAATAAAGGCTGCAATAGTTGGGTTCACGATGTAAATTAATGGATTTTGAGACGATAACATCAGGATACAACATTCGGGTCTGTACATGATTTCATAATACAAGCCAAATCACATGACATCTATATATATTTTTCTCTCCATCAAAACTTGCAACCTTTTACTCAGACTGAGACTCAGATATAGGGCACACAGACTCGCACTTGGTATACTCGGACTCTGATTCAGACTTTATGACCGGGAAGTAACGAAATTGATCAAGAAGAACACAAAATATTGGTTCACAGGGTTTAAACAGGTCCTTGCAAGCCACTGCTGCATAGCTATGAACCAAAGATGTTATAGCGCCGAAGGCGCAAGATGGGGAACTCCATAGAAATTGCGAAATCGCCATGGACGCCATTCGAGCAAGCAAACCATTGTGCAAACCATTATTTGCACAATGGTATGCTTACTCGAAGCAAACCATTGTGAAACAATGGCTTTCACAATGGTTTGCTGGCTCGAATGGCGTCCATGGCGATTTCGCAATTTCTATGGAGTTCCCCATCTTGCGCCTTCGGCGCTATAAGATCTTTGCTATGAACTAGAGCTCTGCCTGTGGCCTTGGGTTTGAGGCTTTGATAACGCACCTTTATGAAATTCCAACGCACTTATTATGCAAATGACCATAAGAAAAGATCAACATCACAAGCTTGCCATAGGTTGCTACATAATGCGCCTAAAGCTGGTGTCGAGTGTTGAATTTTAGCAAAGCAAAAACAAGTTTGGCGCACGACGTGTCTGCTACAAAGAGGCTAGGAGGAGTGTGTAGCAGGGTTATACATGTATATACATGGAGTTCAATGGCGGATGTTTAAGTACGGTGTGTATACACAGTACATGTGATACCTGCGTCCGTTCCGTTCACTGCATGAAAGCCATCATACATTTTGATACATATTGCAATGACGCTGGTAATTACTTTTTAGTTACAATGTGCTACAGCCGGGGCGGAGCCAGAAATCGGATTGGGGAAGGCGTTTTAGTCATTAATTGTGGCTTCTGAATGCATGAAGGGGACGAGACACCGTTGTTTGAAAATCACTCTAAGTTTAGATTCGGATACTCAAAGGAAAAGGAAAGAATTAATCCTACAAATGATGGTAATTATTGTCTTGCAGATGGTAGTTTCCTTTAAAGAAATAAAATCATGAGTTTCTGATCTGTGTAGTACACGTGCTTTTAAAGGTGCCAGTTGGCACACACAGCCGAGAAAAACACATTATATAATGCAGTGAAAACAAGGTTATATAATGGGCTAATAATAGCGGCTAATTAGTGTTCGACTGAAACATCTACAAAAATTTGGTGTGCCTACACGAATAATCTCTCAGATTATGAAATAAAATTGTGAGTTTTTACTCCATGTGTGTACAATGAATGTCACATTCCTACGTCAACATAAAGAGCATTGCAAAATAGCGCGAAAAGTGAGGTTTTCCATTCAGCAGCTAATGTAACACTAATTACTGCATCAAGAACGCAAACATTGTTCATGAAGTTGTGGTTAACGTTGTGAATTTAATCTGGCATGAGAATATATTGTGTTTTGTTGTTAGTTTGAAAAATAAAAGGTTGAATAAATGAAGCACACTTTCCGAGAAAAAAGGATCATCTGCTTTATGTGTTCTAGATTTGTAGCATCTGCTTCCTTCAGCCATGTTTTAATACTGCATCAATCAACTGTGTCAAAAGAAACATGTAGTTCCTAATCTCTGTGGCATATTTTCTCCATCAGGCATGCCCCCAGACTACTGATGGGCTCAGTCTCTTCAAACAGTTGGACATGTACCTGTCTAGTCTTAGGATTCAAATCTAATAATTTTGCTTTTCAGGTGCAAAATTTTGAAGAAAAGTTACATTTAAAAATTGAATTGAGACCTCAACTTGAATGATGAAGTGCTGAGAACCTTGCATTTGCCTCGTGAAATGTGTGGAGAATTTTGTCAGCTATCATAGAGCGTCAAGCTGGCCTAACTATAGTTTTGCATGTTTCATCCTATCGAAAGTGTCTCAACTGAACTGAAACACACGGTTCGGACGATCCCAACCAAAGCTGGGAGCATGGTCAATTTAAGTTGGGGCGTAACACTAACAACTATGTTTAGTGTTAAGTTATACACATGCAATAATGTACGAATATGTAGAAAAGACGATCACTCAAATTCGTTATGCAATGAGGAGGAATCGTATAAAAGTTTCAACTGGTGCACAGTCCCATAGGTTCGTGCACAAATTGCCTGGTTTGTTATACACAGCCACGATGCAACGTGTAGGCCTATACTATATTTGTCATCATTCAAAATCTAAACGTGCGCAAATATGACTAAAAGTTAGCGAAAATTGTGTAGCGAAAATATTGTACGTCAGCTTCTATACTCACTATAATTTGCTGAAAAACAGTCCTCCGAACTTCTGTCTTGCCGATCGAACTGCACCTTCAATATTGTAACTTTTAATTACAATTTTCAAGAGAGTTGTTAAGTCCACAAAAGTAATGCAAGTTATTTCCTGTTTCGCAATGCCTATATTTCGCAATGATTTATGGAAATAACCGTTTTTTCCCCAAAAAAGTCGGTTAGATGAAAGAGCGCCCTCTTTTTGTTACATTTATTTATTCTGACTCCAACGTCGTTTATATGGTCTCTAGCGGTACGATCATTTTTTGAAAAGTTCCACCCACCCACAGACTTACATCGTTAAAAGCAAGTTCATATCTTTTTCCACTTTCAAATTATTAGGCACTTCCGGTTTCGACCGGAAGGAAGGGTCACGTGATTTTACACGCACAAGATAAATTGAAGATCGTGTATCATGTAGATTCCCGCAAAATTCAAATTTCGGTCTCTGACGGTTGATTTTATATTGAATTTCAAAGATTAAATTTATTATTTTTTGAAGTGACGTCACGTGACCCATGATGACGTCATGATGACGTAATTGCAAAAAAGCACATCTGCAGTGGGTTGTGCATTCATGTATTGACAATTGAAGTTAATATATGTTTTCATTTTGACAAACAGTTCCGGAGAAGAATCTTGAATAAAAAAAAAAAAAATAGTAAACCCTTACAAAAACAATAGATGTTGGGCTAAAAGCCAAACACCTAATTATAGTAAATTCTTACAATAACAATAGGTGTTGGGCTGAGAATAGTAAATTCATACAATAACAATAGGTGTTGGGCTGAGGCCCAACACATAAAAAGTGAACGCATAGATCAACGCACATAAGTACATTATAAGCCCAGCAAGGAAAAATTAGCCATTAAAAAAACATTACCTATGAATTAAAAAAGCCTGCTTAAAAAGGTATAGATCAATACCTTAAATAATACATTATAAACCCAGCCATTAAGAAACATTACCTATGAATTAAGAAAGGCCTGCTTAAAAAAAAAACTCTGTACACTGGTAGACTCCCTTAAGGTGTACAGTATTGGCCAACAATCAGACAATACAAATTTCTTTTGAAAAATCATTGCACCGTACCTTACAAAGGGAAGCAATGTTGTATCCTTTCTTCACAAAGAGCTTAAACAATAATTTGTTTTGTCTGATTGTTGGCCAGTTACCGGTGAAAAATTTGTACATGTTGCCAGGGTTTTTTTTAACTGGTGTGTTTCCACTGAGTCCTCACTCTTTAACATGTTTAAATTCTACCACACATAGAAAATTTCAACTGGGAATTTCACATTTATTTCGCTTTCACACTGTTAAGTCCACTTCAAAAGACTTTTACTCAGTAAGGTGGAGATTATACCAGTTTTAGATCAGGTTAAAATTCAGACTACAGGACATTTAAATCCAGTTCGCCAGTCACTTGGGAGAGTTGATCCGATTCAAAGGTGGCAACCAGCGTCCTCTCACCAGCTTTCCGAGGTTTGAATTTGACGGGTTGAGTGAGTGTTCCACCCGCCGCCAAATTACTGTTGTAAAGAAACAATATGTTTAGGAAAGTTACCTAATATACCAACAAAAGAGGTGTGTCAACAGGCTGATTTGGAGGTGGGTCAATGAAGTAATTATGAGAATATAACAATTCTACGTTTTCTCATTTGACGTGTTTCCTCTACAAATGTCGCATATAACTTTCACTGCGTATGTTAAAGACATGAACAGAACAGTCTACAGATTGTGCTATACTAGGCTATGAATATAATCATGAACCTATTAGTTACCACGTGCTCATTGTAAGCACTGATTGAAATAAACCATTCCAATTCGGGCGATTCACAATGTAGTGCGCCACCAAGAGTTTGCCACAAAGAGTTCATTTTTCGAAGTGCATTGTGGGAGATGTTCGACAAATTCGCAGAGTGGGACACTTGAAATTGTTAGTTTTTTTCCGGTCAGTAGTTTCATAAGCGTATGATTCGAGTATATGTTTGCTCTTTTCTTTTCTTTTTATTAATATTGTGGCGGATCTCGATTTTCTCGAGAAGTGACGGTCTCGAGAACCCTCCAGACGAGCGGCAGTCCAGATGGTCCTCGGGCGATAATCCGTTTGGAGACTGTCTGTCGCCACACGTAACTACTTTTCCCTTATATTGTTCGAACGACAAATCTACCCAACCAGACAATAAGTGGGACCCAGACACACAAGCTAAAGCTTCAAGAAGTCTCTTTATTCAGCCATGCAACAACTGCAGTTCCTTTACTAAAAATGCCTCAACAAAAGGCAAGTACTTAAAAAGATGGGGGTTTCCTTAAGGGAAAGGATTTCCTAAAGGGAAAGGGAGTTTCTCAAGGAAGGGGGTTTCCTAGGCTCCAGACGACCCTCCGAGGTCTCCCGAAGGCAGATGCCGATCCTCCTGATGAGCTCGACCCTTCGTCTCCCGCGAGGCAGTTGTCATTCCGGATTCCTTAGAAATGGGTTCCTCAAGGAAGGGGGTTTCCTTAAGGAAAGGGTTTTCCTTAAGGGAAAGGGAGTTCTTTAAGGGAAAGGGTTTCTTTAAGGCCAAAAAAAAAGTCTCCGGTTTCTGGTATGCGCGCGCGTCGCCGTAGCCATGCGCGTCGGCAAAATGAAAAAGTTTTTTTTTTCAATACAAGATGATGTTTCAAAACCGCCAAACTCACTGGTTTGACTGGAATTCTGCTGCTGCACAATTTTAACGTGTTTTTAGAAGGGGTTATGATCGAGAATAAGATTTATGTGGCCTCTCTGGACTCACATATATTTGCACTAAGTTTAGTCGGGCACCATTTGCAGTCATCAGCCGACATTTGAAGCCAAAAAAAAAAAAAAACAGGTAAAAAAAAAAAAAAAAGCCGCGTCGCCGCACCACTTTTGGGGCAAGCTCCATACCAGAAACCGGAGACTTTTTTTTTTTGGCCTAAGGGAAGGGGTTTCTTAAGGGAAGGGATTTCCTTAAGGGAAGGGATTTCCTTAAGGGAAGGGATTTCCCCAGTTTCTAGACGACCCTCCGAGGTCTCTCGAAGGCAATTGCCGATCCTCCTCATGAGCTCGACCCTTCGTCTCCCGCGAGGCAGTTGTCGCTCCTGATACGTTAGGAAATGGGCTCCCAAGGGAAAGGGTTTACTTAAGGGAAGGGGTTTCCGTAAGGGAAAGGAGGTTTCTTAAGGGAATGGATTTACTTTAGGGAAAGTGTTTCCGTAAGGGAAAATGAGTTTCTTAAAGGGAAATGGTTTCCTTAAGGGAAAGGATTTCCTGAAGGGAAAGAGACTTTCTTATCGATAGTCAACAATAAAAGTGCTTCACAAAGATCTGCCAAGTATGTCTACGAAAGCAAATGGAGAATTCCTGCACAGAGGTGACAATAATAAACCCAAATATGCTGTCTTCAATCGAACGAGTATTAAGCTTCACTTAGTCAAGTAAACCCAAGGATCAATTCCACAATTGCACCACTATTTATAAAAGAAAAGGAGTGTGTAACATTAACAATACAGCTGCTCAACACTCACGATAAGATTTGCGGTCACTCCCCGACACAACGCTCTGTCTGTCTCCACGAAGCTTTTCTTAGTCTGCCACTCTACCGTGCGCCAAAACAGTCTGGCTGGAATCCGCGCGAACGCTGCCTTATATACCCCATTCTAAAAATAGCGCACAAGCTATGGCGGGCAAACGAAACATATAAAAAGTATGGAGCGCTGATTACATTTCGTTACAATATGGTGGGTTTTTTAAGGCAGTAGAACGCTATGCCCCAATCTATAACAAAATAACTTAAGTTGTCTACTGACACTCATTCAGATGGGCCATGTTTTGTCGACCGTAATTTTCCAAAAAGAACTCTCCGTGGCAAACTCTTGGTGGCACACTGCATTGTGAATCGCCAGAATTGATTGGAAATCAGTGCAGGAACAAAGATGCCTCCTTGTGACTTTTCATGAAACTCCATGTATGGTACACTCTGCATGTGCGTTTCTAGCACGTATGATGCAGAGTAAACTGAAAGCATACTGCATCAAAGCGGATATTCCCATGAAAAAAGCAGCCTAATGGTGCTATATGCACTTTATTTGAACTGCATATTATTATTACATTCAGAAGTCCTGCCTTGCCCTCACTCTGTAACCTTTGTGGGGGTATATTGTGCGGGCAGTCCATTGTATGGCTAATCAGCAGAAGAAAGATACACAGCTATAACTGCTTTCATATCTGAGTAAAGATTAAGTGCCTGGTTTGACACTGATATACATGTAATAGTTGCAGGCATGTATACAATAGATACTCCATGCTCAATGGTGATCATGGAGATAATGGAAACTTTAGCACCACAAGGCTAACAAAATATTGTGTGTCTGCTGTAACACCCTAAAAGTTATCCTGGTAGGTAGGTAGGGGAAAAAAATGTATTTTGTAACTTTTTTAATGTTTGTCCGTTTGTCTGTTATTAATTTGTTTACTTTAGGGGGTACTGTTTAAAGGGAAAATACAACATTTGCAAACATCAAAAAATAAAACTACCAAATCATTTTGAAATACCTTGCTGGACTGTTAGTGAATGACAGTGTAAAGCATCCTGTAAAATCATGGCACCTGGTATACTGTCATTTTCAAGAAAAGTGATATTTTTGTATCAATTTCCAACGCTGATCGGCCGATGAGGGTTGGAAAAAACTGGCTTTTTTTTCAAGTACTGGCCCCAATTGACCATCGCACTTGTTTGCAATCGATTACAAACCTATGAACGGGTACGAGCCAGCTAGACTGGTTCCCTGACCTTACAATTCCCCAATGTATGTAAACTGCTCTGTTTCTTCTTATATGGAGTCAGGGAACCAGACTATAGGAAAATGATTGTTTTTCTTGGTTTTTATAGCATTTTCGAACCCAAAACCTCAAAAAAGTCAGTGTAACTATATTTGCTATATATTTCCAACCCCCCAATTCCATCCATTTCTGAAAATTACAGCAAAAGCAAATGATGTATATTCCCTTTAATTGACCTGGTTTATAGTTTAACCTTTAAGTCACCCCAGTGCCCGAAACCATCCTGCCTATTACTCATTGTAGTGCCCAAAACCGCCTGAGCATTCTATAGGCCTTTTCACACAAGGCTCATCTCAGGGTTGACGCAGGTTGACGTAGGGTTGAAAACATGCAGCGTTTCACACTTAAAAATGTTCAGCCCTACGCCAACTCTGCGTCAACCCTGAAATTGATTTGGCCCCGGGTCGAACTCAACCCTGCTCCAGACCAGGGTTGGGACTCTCGCCAGGGTTCCAAACAGTAGTAATCGAAATAAGGTTGGTTTGCAGGAAACAAGTGTGAAACGACGTGGGGATGAAAAATATAAAACTCAACCCTGGGCGGCACTGGGTTCGCCCAGGTTTTTCAATGAAAGATGATGTCTCAAAACCGCCAAACTCACTGGTTTGACTGGAATCCTGCTGCTGCACAATTTTAACGTGTTTTTAGATGGGGTGATGATCGAGAATAAGCTTTATGTGGCCTCTCTGGTCTCCCATAATATTTGCACTAAGTTTAGTTGGGCACCATTTGCAGTCATCAGCCGACATTTGAAGCAAAAAACACAGGTAAAAAAAAAAACTTTTTGGGCAAGCTCCATACCAGAAACCGGAGACTTTTTTTGGGGGGGGGGGCCTAACTAAGCGTGGGCAGATTTTTGTTTTTTTGATATGCATTCAAAAGTGAATAATATTTGTACTGCTAGAAAAATAGCAATTTAAAAACAATATCTGTTTTTAAGAGTGAAAACAAAATATAGCATGGGGACAGCAACTTTTAACTGCAAGCACTGACCTGAGTTTGATGACACGAGGAGCCAACAGTCCTGAACCGTCGACGCTAATCTCACAATTTGTCAGCGTCTTCTTCAGAGGGTTCTGCAGACTGAGCTCCACTTCAACCTCCTTTTCCACCTTCACCTCACTGGCTGCGGGCCGTAGCAGCTTGACGTCAAGGTCCGGGGTGCGCAGACGGAAATCCTCCTCCTCTGCAAATGCCTGTCCTGTCTCCTAGAGAGGGAAGAACATGTAGATGATCATCATTTGTGATCAAACGGTGGAAATGAGTCACTGTGCTTTTAAAGTACATGCCTTAAACAAATCTTGAACATTGGATTTTTCAAGAAGAGCAGAAGTGGCTGAGGTGTAGAAGTCAGCAAGTACACAGACCAACACGCCTTAATGAATGAACTAAGATTTGCAAAAGTGTATTGCATCATTTCTGGAAAGACCTTTGGAGATCATTATGTTTCCATCATTTCATAAATGTTTAACAATGCCAGGACAGAAGACATGGGTGGATGACCACTTTCCCTAAATCTACCTTTTAAGAATTCCCCTTTCGACCCACTACCCCTTCCTTACTGACAAACACTTGGAAGCAAAGATGGATTGACGTCGTGGTTTCAGTCAGAAAATCAATCAAAGAAAGACACTCCAGAATTAAGAAAGATTTGTTAGGTACTAAAAAGAAGAAAATGTTAATAACTCTATACTTACATCAACATGGCCGAGAAGAAACACTTTGAATGCCGACTGGTCCACCATCTTGTCAAGGTACTCGTCAGCATCAATTTTAAAGTTCAACTGATGATTGAGGCCTGGTCCAAGCCGTATTGTTTCGTCAATTCTTTTTATTTTGTCAGCGAGAACACCTTAACAAAACCACCCAAAAAAAGGTAGATTGTTATCACTTATTTTGGGAAGTACATACATGTACAAGGGCAAAATGTAATATTTTGTTAAACCACACGAAAAGAGCTATAACTGGTAAAAAGGTTCCTCGTGTTCCAAAATAGGAAAAAAAGTTACAAACTTTTACAGTAGCGTATGATCTTTTGCAGCTATCCAAAAAGTAACTGACAAAATTATTGTTGAAGAGCTCACTTTGTTTAAAAATGATGGCAATAAACCCCCTGCAAAGAAAACAATAAAAGAAGACCATTTGCAAACATGCATCAAGTGACACATTTTTGGTAATTTCCGTTAGTAAGTTGGTTTGTAATTCGGCAAATTTGTGAATGGGTGCGCGCAGGTGTTTACGCAACGCACACAGGTGTAGTTACTATTATTCGTCGGTTCAGTGCATGACATCGCGTAGCTGCAATTCAAATCAAGGACCTAGAATATTGTTTTCTCGGAATAAACAGCATTCACAGGGTTAACACTCATCAGGTTAGTTGCTTAGCACCTTTAGATTTTGAGCACTTGTGTTGCTTCAAACCAAAAAAATGCACAAATGTAAAATGATCTACCCTACCTATAGTTATTCACTTCACCAATTTAGTATTGTATCACTTAGGCCCCCCCAAAAAAGTCTCCAGTTTCTGGTATGGAGCTTGCCCAAACAGTGGTGTGGCGACGCGACTTTTTTTTTTTTTTTACCTGATTTTTTTTGCTTCAAATGTCGGCTGATGACTGCAAATGGTGCCCGACTAAACTTAGTCAAGTTAGTGCAAATATATGGGAGTCCAGAGAGGCCACATAAAGCTTATTCTCAACCATAACCCAATATTAAAAACACGTTAAAATTGTGCAGCAGCAGGATTCCAATCAAACCAGTGAGTTTGGCGTTTTTGAGACATCATCTTTCATTGGAAAAAAAACTTTTTTATTTTGCCGACGCGCATGGCTACGGCGACGTGCGCGCATACCAGAAACCGGAGACTTTTTTGGGGGGGGCCTTAACGTTCAGTACTTTTTCTTGTGCCGGTAAAAAAAGAACTTGCACTGGCACGGTTTGGAAAAAAAGAAAAATTAAAAGCTTAACGCATAATTCCTGACCATTTGACAAGTCGGCTCGCTAAAAGTGGCTGACTAATTTACAAAAGTTTGCCTTATTGAATTACATGTCCGAGTCCCAACTTTACATTACAACAACCAAGGTAGTGTTTTCATTGGTTACATACATACGAACAGTTTACATTTTGACGTACCAGTATAGTAAACCACCTGCACAATGACTGTGATTGAAACTGTTCGGTCTTCTTCACTCTTATTGGTCAATGGCACCTTGATGTCAAAGTCTGCTCCAACGAAGAGGTCTTGGAAGTCAAGCTGGACGTCTACATCCTCTGGGT
This sequence comes from Patiria pectinifera, assembly GCA_029964075.1. Lineage (NCBI taxonomy): Eukaryota > Metazoa > Echinodermata > Asteroidea > Valvatida > Asterinidae > Patiria > Patiria pectinifera. The sequence continues at coordinate 1,833,570 of CM057130.1, read as the reverse complement.
TTTCAGGTGAGTCATAAATCCCAGGTTTGCTTCCGTAAGAAGTTGCGGTTTTGACAGCAGCTCTTTCAGCTGCAGAACCTGAGGAGTAGATCGGCAAACGGTCAATGTAAGGTTCAGCATTTTCCTTAGGGCCCATCTAAATTCATACCGGGGACGAGTTCCGGACAAATTCCAGACACTGTATTGGGTTAAGTTGCAGGATTCTGCACAACTTTCCCGCAACCTTCCCGCAATGAAGTTATCAGTGTTGATGAGTCAAGGAGTCAAGGATAGTCAAAATTTTCCCAGAACATGTCTGTGACAATTGCAGAGCTTCTTCCGGACAAAGTGAATGATTCTACCCCCAACTTGTTCGGAACTCGCCCTGGTTTTAGTCTGATGTAGCAGCGGGTACTACAGTAAAACTATTCATAAGATGAATATGCGTCGGGGCGATATATTAGGTGTTGCCCTTCCCCGACGTATAAACAATGTACACTCAGTATGTTACCTCCCGAGTGAAAGTTGGAAAAAAATCACTCGGGTGGGACTCGAACCCACGACCTCCTGCTTTCTAGTGCAGAAGTCTTACCACTCGACCACTGAGCTTGCGGGATCGGTTGGCTGGTTCGATTCTGATGTAGCAGCAGGTACGACAATGAAACTATTCATAAGATGAATTTTAAGACGATAAATGCAGTGCATCTGTATCCCTAATACTAAGCCTTCAGCCTTGTGGCATGTGGGACACAGACACACTACAGTATTCCATGTTCCTCTCGCACTAATGGGATAACTAATAATTTACCTTCTGCGTGTTTGTACTCCATAGTCAAATCCTGCCTGTCACTTGAGCCCACTGCCTTTGTACTTATGTTCTTGCCCACATGGCTGCTCTTGACCTTGATCACTTCAGTAGTTCGGTCTCTTTTCACCTGGAAAGGCAGGATAATTATGATACCACAAAAATATATCAAATTCCTTTTTCAATGCCGACCATAGGTCCTGAATTCTCATAAAATGACTTCCATGTCAGGGAATCGAACTCGCAATCTGCGATGTTTCATGCATTCAATTAAAAAAGGACAAAAAAACTGTACTTCGTACTTAAGCTGCAAAAAAAAGTGTTAAAAAGTTGGTGTAAACTAAAAAAAAAATTACCGTATCCTTTTTTAAACTTAATTTATATGTCTTGAATTGTCAGGACACTTCATTGCCTTCAAAATGTCAGCTGGAAGAGGGACTTTGCTACCTGCAGGGGCTTTAGGGAGCCTGCAAAGCCAGGACTACATGCACTCCAGATAATGCACAGTGAGGAATAATTTCACATGGTGTTAACTCACCCGCCAATTAACAATGTCACCGTTCACTTCAGCAAAGACAAATCTGGCGTCATACGGATAGTAGACGTGGCCTTGCTTGATGGCATTAACAGAGCACGGTCCAGCGCAATAGATACCTGAGGGTGGACAAAGGACACTAAATGGTTGCTGAGCGGCCCCTTAACCCTCTGAGGGTGAAGGGCCCACTCACTGCTACAGCTTTAGTGAGCAAGTCATGTTGTTTGGTGTTAAGCAGTGGCTTTTGGTACACAAGCTAAATGGACCAATAGATGAGTTCATGAATCCTATGGACCAGCCCTGAGTGGGCCCTCAACCCTTGGAGTGTTAAGGGCCCACTCAGTATAATCCACTGCTACAGATTTATAGAGCAAGTCATGTTGTTTGGTGTCTAACAATGGGTGCTAGTACACAAGCTAAAGGGACCAACAGATGAGTTCATGAATCCTATGGACCAGCCCTGAGTGGGCCCTCAACCCTTGGAGGGTTAAGGGCCCACTCAGTATAATCCACTGCTACAGATTTATAAGTCATGTTGTTTGGTGTCTAACAATGGGTGCTAGTACACAAGCTAAAGGGACCAAAAGATGAGTTCATGAATCCTATGGACCAGCCCTGAGTGGGCCCTCAACCCTTGGAGGGTTAAGGGCCCACTCAGTATAATCCACTGCTACAGATTTATAGAGCAAGTCATGTTGTTTGGTGTCTAACAATGGGTGCTAGTACACAAGCTAAAGTACACAAGCTACCGGTAGTATACAAGAACTACATCAATGGGTCCTTGATGAGATATTTTAGAGAAATAGTATAACAATTGTACAAAATAAGTGTTTTTCAATGAAAAACCAATTGGCATCTTTCATTTTCACAACTACAAAACTCGAAACTTTAAAGGCCTTTTTCTCAGCATTTTAATTAAGCCGTAACTTGTCAATGGAATGTCTGATTGAAGTGCAACAAACAGTATTGTAAGGAGAATATTATTCTCTTTCCTATTACCCCCCAACCCTCATTTCAACCTCTGCCCAGGTCTGTCTCCTTTTGCCAGAATGCCTCACAAATTCAGTTTGTCTAAATTACCAGACTTTGATTGTTTTAGATAAAAGAAGATACCAAATATGGCTCCCCCATTTAAGGGAAAAAAATTATCAATGTAAATACCATCACTGGTTTCTTGAGGTGTGGCATCAACAGCCTGCCAGCCTCCATAGCCTGCTGGGAGTTCAGGACGACTCATCCAAGCTTCGTTCCAGACATGGAAGTTCCAGATGGAGTCACTTTCATACCTTTCCAACCTCTCGTTGTCCTCGTCGTAAAACCTGTCCTGTATTTGCAGATATCAGGAGAAATAGATGGTGGAATATGGATTATCTGCTGGCAGTAGTGTAAGTTGCAGCATCAAGGCATGTGACTCACTCTTTGATGTTAACTCTTTGAAAACGGAATTTGATGTAATTGCCTAATCACACTGAATTAAAAACATTGCACTATGAGTGGATATATGGCTGATTTAATGTTTACTCATGATCATATCTATATATGCCGTGAACATGACATAACAGATGTTATTTAGCTTCAGTCCATTACAACAAATCGTTGGTTTATAAAATTCCATTTTTTTCTGTAGTATGCCATCTTTTGGAAACAAGGTCTCTCTACTAAGCCCAGAGAAGAAGAAGTCAGGTTCGCACAGTACGTCTTTCTTCACCTTCCACGTCTTTCATACTGAACTCAAATTCTGTCAAATTTCTGGTGTTCTGCTTCACCTATATAAGAGGCATCTCTCCAACACCTCCTCATCAAAAATTCAAAACGTGTGTTACATTTAGAATGTTGTTTTCAGGAGAACCTTTCACTTCAAAAGCCAACTTACAATGGACAGACTGTTGTCGGTGTCATGGGCAGATGCATAGTTGGTCACACTCCTTGCCGGTATGCCAAGACATCGAAGAACAGTAGTAAAGACGCCTGAGAACACCCAGCATTGGCCGTAACGAACCGGAGCTTTAGTCTTGAAATGCTCCTGAGTAAATTCAAGACACAGTAATAGGCATACAGTTGCAAATACTCTTAGATACAATGATACACGGGTCAATTTTATGCAGGGTTCCAGCAAGCAATGGACCTTTTCCAAATTCTTTGTTTCCTGCTGAGGCCCTGGAACCATTTGTTGGTCTTTTGTTGTGTGGAATGATTAACAAGATTATTGTTTCTGCAAATGTATGATGGAGTCTGACCAGAAACCATCTTAATTTCTTATTTTTATTGATGAAGAAGAACCCATAATTAGGTAAAAAATCAAAACAAAAGCTAAGCACACCTGTAACGGGACGAACAATAGCAAAGATGTAAACTTCCTTACAATTCATTTTGCGATTTGTGATTGTCTTTTCATGCCTCTTTGTAACTCGAATACAAATTTCCCCCCCAAAATTAAAATTTCTACTTTGCACTGGGTTTTTTGCAAAAGGCAATATTTTCCAGCCAACTTGTTATATACAGCCAAAAATACTGATTCGCAAGAGTCATTTCAACAGTATTTGTACGATATTTCTTGCCGAAAGCTCATATGTTTCAATACTCCGGGGTGTGCAATGGAGCGTAAATTGTACAATAGGCCATGCACAATGGCAAATGCAAGATCAGCACATGGTCCGCCTCCACAGACTTCACGGACTTGTGTGTGTACAAAAGGCACAAGGATTGGCGTGTTTAGACGTCACCAGCGGGCAAGTCGAGGCAATCTTGACGTTTTAACCCGTCAGCCGTGCCTGTGTATAAAACAGCCAGTGCATGTTATCACGTCCTCCGACACAAACTGGATAAGCATCCAAGTGCAAATCAAAAATGTCAGCAAGTAGTCCAACAAGATCAAGTTTAAATGTCCTTAAGTTGTACTCACCTCCAGAATGCGTTGGCTGCCTGTCCATGACGTAGGACGAGCATGTGGGTGATAATCGCCGTCCCAGCGACCAGTCAAGACTCCACTATCATCTTGAGCGTTAATAGCTGCTGACATGACACGGCTGACACTGACAGAACTCCCACGTTCATAATCATCCACCTAGAAAACAATCAGTTGTATCACTATCATAGTAAATCACCACAAGATCGAGCCTATTATATATCATATATCAATGTTTCAGCAGTTATGTAATGTTGTCTAAGTTGATTGAAATTGTCAGTTAAACAAAGAAAATTTACTGAAGTGACTTCAAACCTGCAAGCCCTCCACCTTGTTATTAAAAAAAAAATATGAACTCACTTCTGTAAAGAACGTTTGTTTCATTCATCAGACATTTAGATGTTATTTTTTCTTGAGGGAAACAAAACTTAAAGCAAAGTCTGAATAAACATGCACAACTTTTAACTTGTCGGTCCCTCAATAAGGCTACAAAGTCATAGTTTGTATCTGGCATTATTCACATGCAATACTATAGGACTTCAAGACAAAGTAGGACTGTTTTGGGACACTCCAGCCAACAAACACAATCCTACCCTGGAATGAACTTGCATTCTTTAAATGAAAACTGAAGTCATTGTACCATTGTACCAACCCTCCCAACCAAAGGTTTTGTATACACGTTGGGGCTTTCAAGCACTTGCATTACACACTGAAAAAGGATGGGTCCAACATATTTTTTCCCGATGTTGGTCCGTGTAAACACAACGCCTAAAATAGCAGAACAGCTATGAATTAAGCCTGTTTTTAAATGCCCCTTTCCCACCATGTGAAAAATGTTTTAGATTTATGTTAGGAAAGCAACAGGAAGGAGGGATTGAGGGCAAGTATTTTAGGGACACAGGCAAAATTCCTCCTCCTATCCCTCCGAAACCAAAGCTCTGATGTATTTTACAAGATCCACTCTGATACCTACATGTCTTTCCAGCAGATACATAACAGCCTCAAAGACAGTCTTCTCAAACTGGTTGAAACCCCAGGGCCTCCTGCCCAGCTGTCTCCAGTTGCCGTACCAGATGAAACCCTTCTCGTTCAGCACATACTCCTTCCGTTCATCCTCCTCCTCCAGGTAGACTTGATCAGTCTCGCACCAGGCGTTGAAGAGCAGAAAGACCGGCACGGGCTCCTTGAACATGTATCGCTGGAGATCGGTGGAGTCACCTGTTTTTACACGAACAGGCAAGAAAAAATACATTGCTTCACGGTCTTCCTCAAAATAATATAACAATCTACAAGTACAGAATGCTTCTGCCGATTACGGGTTCTGCAAAATCAATTATATCACGTTAGTCCTTCTACAAACTACACTTGGTACCCGGTACCAGGTACCAAACTAGTACAGGATTCAGATAAAGATCAGAATTGATCCAAGAACATGGGTGAATGAAAGAAGGCTCATAACATGCTAACTATGTCAACTAAAACTGGAATGCCATGGTCCAGTGGTTACGTGTTTGACTCATGAACGATGGTGCGTAGGTTTGAACCCTGCCAGGAACATGGTGTTTATGCCCTTGGGCAAGACACTTAACTACAATTGCCTCTCTCCACCCAGGAGTACGAATGGGTGCCTGTGAGGGTAGAAGACCAAACGTGCACTGATATCTTGTGGCCTGATAAATGGCGGAATAAATTGTAAAGCGCTTTGAGATTGTTCAAACGATGGAATGCGCTACATAAGCATTACATATTGTTCATTAACGATGATAAAAGCATGTATGGATGACAGCCGACTCACTAAGGCCACCCTGTTTGGTTAGCCGGCTGCAGCAAGTGTATAAGACTGGTGCCCCTACTAAGAGGAACAATGACAGGACACCCTGAAAGCCAACATGAAGCACTGCGCCATCTGAACGTGTTAGACAGCATCACTGGAAAGAAAAGTGTATGGCACATGACAGTTCATGAGGCAGTTACAATATGCGAGTCTGACTGAATCCTGCAAGCCAAAGAGATGGACCCCAAAAATGCATAGTTGATCCAAACTCTACAATTGTCTGCCATACATGTACCTGTTGGATCCAAGGACTATATTCCAAAAAAAAAATGTAAAAGTTGGGCATTTTTCCGTCATGGGCAGGGGCGAAGTAGGCCTAATGCCAGCGCGAAGCCCCAACGATGTGGAGTTTAATAGCCCACTTAAGGGCCCCCCAAAAAATGTTGGGCTCTGTACAATCTATGGTGCGATCTGAGCCCATTTCTGACCATTTTAATCCGAGGTTGGATCTGTGAAGCACAGATTGCTTGGCTGACAAACTGGAAACTGCATGAGAGACGTGGTAGTAGTCAAGGGGCGCACTCCTGAAATCTTGGGATCATGGCGGGACTTTGTCAAACTTCATGTCCAAGAAGTGTCAAACTAATGCTGCCTTACCCGATTGAACTGTAGTACGCACTTGAAGGGAGTACTTTCCAACCAAGGCATCAGGTGAAGCAACGATAGACACAGTGATTGTTTTGTCCTCCGGTGCCTCAGCTTCTGCCTTCCATCCTCCAGCTAATGACGGGCGGGGATCACGGAGTGACACAAGCACCCGTGTTCTTTTCTGGAAATTCTGGGTTTCTCCTGTAGAAATTTGAAGTAAAACAAATAAATACAATTCTGTTAACTGACATGTCTGACAAGTGGAACTAAATGTTTTAATTCATGGATTCAACAAGCCAACCCTGAGGTTTTACATGTACCTTTGTGATAATAAATGCTGTAAATTATGCATCCGTGAATGTAAAATGAATATTCCTCAACATATATAACTAGACTTGTTTCTTTTTAAGCTGAAAGTGCAAATTGTAATTTTATCATGTGGCACCTGTTCACGAAAATTACTTTTGGTCACATAAAGGTTTGTGAGACACATGCCTAGGTAACCTGCTGTCAAGTAGATATTGACCCTAACCCTGTTGTGTCTAATATGTTGCATTTGTCACTGCATACCCATTTGAAAGTCAAAAGCGATATCATCGGTGCTTGTATCGTAACGGCGATTCAGTGTCAGCTCCACCTTGAATGCTTGGCCACGTCTCACCACTAAGCCATCCACCTCATCAATATCAGATGTGAAGTGCAGAAACTTGTTGCTCCTCTCCATCAAGCTTGCACTCAGGACCTTCAATTCAATTCAATTCATAAATCATTCATTGCCATTACAATGCATGCAATGTATAGTCAGGGACATCACCAACAAGTCAGATAGGTACAAGTGGATGGAGACCAAATCCAAAATAAAGAAACAACCAAACAAATACAAAAACACCTGCTTAGTTTAGAAGAAAATAAAAATATATAGAGGACATTCAGAAAATCTATAAAGAAAAATAAGTGACACCCAAAGTCAGGGGGAAAAACAACACAAAATTAATCAATCAAACACTGGACCAATTTTGAATATTACATGTATTTTTTCAATAAATAGACACAAATAGTAGTGGTAAATGTATCATAAAGTGGACATCTAAGGACATAATTCAGAGAAAACTTGACATCCCAACAGTGTATATATTGCCATGGAGTCATGGAAATTTGAGAGAAAAAAACAACTTTGCAACACATTTGAAGAACGGGAAGTGTTTAAAGGAACCTTCAATTGGGTGTTGGTTGGTGGCGGTGTTGGACTCCGCCTCTCCTCAACGGCTGGGGTGGTGCGGACACGCCGACGGCCGCCATAGCCACCGAATCTATTGCCATATCTTGGATTTATCCAGATGACATTCGAGGGAGGGCCACTGGTACCACTGCTTGCCCCAGCTCGCCTGTTGCTTGCTGCGGTTCCCATTTCTAAAAAAAAAAAATGCAAGAAAATCAATGTTACAAAAACAGCCACAAGTTTGTCGGCGTTTACAGAATTTTGAAATTAGCCATGCAACTGATTTGAGGGCCCAAGGAATAACAAACGGAACCGTTCCCCGATGACCTGCAACAGTACTACACTTGTAGCACCAAGGGTTTCAGATGGGCTGCTACATGTTATTAAAATTTGAATATTAAAATTATGAAAGAAATATGCCATTTGAAATTTATTTTCTCAAACTTAGCTTAAATTTTGTCAGGATTGAGGAGACAAGAGCCGTGCAGATTCAACGCACCCTTTTTCTCTGCACTCAAATGGCATTATTGTATGCAATTGCAAAAAACAAAAGTCACAAGTCATCAACATGTGGCGCTTATGTTTATTATTATCATTATTTGTCACAAATTAGTCACACGCTATTAATGTGTTTTGCAAAAAAAGTACAAATTAAATAGAACTTACCACTGCAGTGGAATTGGAAATATCAAAGTTGATGCTCAAAGCAAAATAGACCTGGTTTGCTGAAATCTCTCTTGCCACTCAATAAATTGTACAGGTGGTGTTTGCCAAATGCTGATTTACACAGGTAACTATCAACAAAACGCCTCCGCACAACTGAACAGGCTGGTTAGTGACAATTCAAAGCCATGGTGCACTGTCATTACTAGTAGTATAATAGCCCCAGCGTCCAGGTGACCTTGACAACGTAGTCAATAACCAATTCACATATTCCCAACCAAATTACACTGGCCTCGATCCATTCAAGGTTTAATCATTGAAGCTATTGTTGGCTGTTGGGATGGCAAACTGCCCAAAAATCTGGCATTCAAAGCTTGTGGTGACTGTGATGTGCTAAAACCAAGTACAAAGAGGACTGCTTGGTGTTGTCATGACGCCCCAATTCAATTGTACTGCCAACCTTAAAATCTTAAAAATAGGCACACTTTACATGAATGAGCACATCAATAGAAGTAGGGTACATGTACTGCATGACCGAGTTAGCACCGAAGGTTTTGTGTACTTGTTTGAATTGACTGCAGTTTGGCTTTGTGTTGTCTTGACAACGGCTAAATACAGAGCGCGCACATGTTTTAAACACAAGCAATCAATTTCAAAGGATTTTGGCAGTATGACTGATATTTGTGGATTTAGATCATAAGGATACAGAAATACAGTGAGAAGTAAGAAATCAGAAACATATCACAACAACAACAAAATCTGTCACCAAATCATTATGTAACTTTTATCCAAGTTTATTTCAATTCAGGTTATAGATTTATGTGACCAGTTAATCATGTATTACATTATGTAGAACTTTGCAGCTTACAGAATTCACATGTATCAAACTGCCGTAGTGCTTTGCACTGGAATACATTGTACAACACTTAAGATCGACTCGCGATTTCCAAAGAATACATTATAGTCTAGTGGCCAACAATCAGACATTACAAATTTCTCTAAATCATCAAATTTCAAGCTCTTTGTTAAAGGAAGGACATACCATGGCTTCCTTTTGTAAGCTACAATGATTTTTTATTCTCTGCATATTCAAAGAGCATGATGTACAATATCTAACCGTGAAAATGTTACCATATTAGCCAGGTGTTTTTTGGTTCTTATTTTTGTTTTTCCATTGAGTCATCAATCACTTTTTAACCAGTTCACTCCGGGAATATTTTGACAAGAAAGGAACGAGGCGTGGGATTACTTTTCACTCGACCTCAAGCCAGGCGGGTTGAAGCCATCACCCTTGGGCAGCACACTCATATTTCTGGCCTCGCTTGCTGCGAGCGGGTCGCTGACAGATATTTCCGGCCTCGCTCGTTACGTGTTTATCGGTCATCCATTCCGAGTACCGCAAAAACTTTGTGCGTATACACGTCATCCGGCGCAAACTGGTTAAAGTCTACCACACATAAAATATTAACTAGGAATTTCCCATTTATTTCACTTTCACACTGTTAACTCCACTTCAAAAGACCTTTTCTATAATAAAGATGGAGATCAGTTTTTATATCAGGTTAAAAAACAAATTCAAAAACATCCCTGATACAATTCGTTCTACTCTTCTGCCTCTGATTTCTCATAACTCGTGAGCAATTATCATTGGTAATAATTACCGATAGCACACCTATTCAAGTTTTGTCTTGGACAAAAGCCGTTGAATCACACCCACAACACATTTTTGGAAGTTGCTTGGTCAAAACTTTGCATTCTAAGTGTTAAAGCATTAACATCCTTTACGAAACGGTTATAACCTGTATTTGCTACTTTAATATAAAAAACTGAAGTATGTGCGAATGAAATGTCTCTCAGCATAGCCACTCCACGAGAATTGCCACTACACAAACAGTCTTAGTCAATGATATATTAATCCAAACATGTAGTTGCAAGTTTTACTTGACAAATATTGACACAATTTTCATTAGATGTACTTAGAGTAAGTTGCAACTGGTATCATCAATCAACAATTAAAATACACGTATATGGATTTTTTCCAGACAAATTTTGTTCAGGATCATTACCACTACCACTACCACTTCAAACAATTTCTGTAAAACACAATAAATTAAGTTAAACATTCTCAACTGCAGCATTTATTTATTAAAAAATGAACTTCAAATTCTACTCATAAATATTTTAGTACTCTTAAGTGGGGTTCTACACTACATGTAAATACTCTGTTAACACTTTTATACATGTATACATCTTAACATTATTGTACTAGTAATACGTATACATTGTATAGTTGTTGTAAAAAGGGGTTCCATTAAAAAAAAAGACAATTCAATTTTTAATTTTGTAAAGCATAATTAGAAACCGAGGCATACATTTTTGTGTTTAGCACCAGGAATTATACATTGATTCCATGTCACTTATCAACACATATTATTGTATCTTGTTGGCAATTCTGAAAGCATGTTGTATTCTAATTTTGGATTGGATGGAGGTGGACATTTGTATAAACCTGAACTCTAAAAGAAGTATTTCTCTTTCATTGGAGATTTTCATTTATGAATTTATGCACCAGACAGCTCAAGTGTGCACCCCACCATACATGTACACAGGCCCATAGCCAGGGAAGGTCAAACCCCCCCCCCCCCCAACCCCCTCCCCCATTCCCAAATCAGCAGCAGGTCCACTTTTTAGTTTTACTCAAAATATGTATGTGTGCGCTTTGGTTGCGTTATGGTTACACGTTGATAGTTCAACAGGAAATATTTAGAAGAAGAAGCTCCATCGTGCACTACATTATAGCCTATGTATTAGTCGTCACATCGCACGTCCTGGTATCGGTATTCTGGTCTGAGCTGTATCGGTATTCTGTGTGGCTAGCAGCCTGGTCTAGCATGTCTAGTCTCCACATGATCTGTCTGCAAGCTGAGCAAGGCGACGCAGTGATAGTAATTGGATGTAAAGGTCCACTTTATTGTAGAAACGACCCCTACCCCCTTCCACCAGGCTGGCTATGGGCCTGGGTACATGTACATACAGGTATATGGATATGTACGCACCGTATACATGTACCGGTATATCATGATGTATAGTTGCAGTCTTCGTTAAAATGATCAACAGTTGAATATGCATGTATTCATTACAGTCGCTTTTGCCAAAACAGTTACTTTTGCCCAATAGTACAGAAACTGTAACACTTTCCTTGGAATTTTTCAACGGGAATTTGGAAATCTTGGAGCATGGCAGGGGAAAATTGCTAGCGTTAAAGAAGTGAGCAACATGTATAGGATGTGACTGAAATTACAATGAACAAATGGAAATTATTTTTTTCTCAAAAGGCACATAAATTTACACACTTTGTTTAACAAAGATGGTCTACAAATCGAAAACACACGAATTTCTTATTGGATAAAACCAAACAGTGTCTTTTAAAAAAGTGTAAAATATTCTTTAAAGTAAAAGAAATTGACGTTGGATATGTACTTGATAAAAGGACAATATTGGCACTATTGGTGCATTTGTGAACCTGAATTGCATCGGGGGAAAGAATTCAAAACAACCTTGATACTACACGTATACTTTAACTGGGAGCCAGAAATGCTACATTCTAGGGTTTCATAGTCGCCAATTTTTCAGATAATTTGATTATACATGTATAACCAAAATAAAATGCGTACATACACTGTACATGTACAATGTATGCATCCTGATACCCTTGGCCTGCATATGTGTGCATTTAATAAAGCACCCTGCCTGCTGGACCGTGACCCAACAAACAAATGTTTTGTATACACGTATTTTGGAGGTTTACAAAATCCCGGCTTCATCTCCGACTTTGGATTCAGGCTCCAACATCATGATTTTGATCCTGTAGTCGACTTTCAACTTCAGAGAGACAGAGTTTGAACACAGCATGATTCTTAGGAATCTTGGGCAAGCGACAAAGATGTGGCCAGAGATGAAGCCATGGTACAAACATGTATGTACATGTAAACCTACATGTACAACATGTTCATGCACAACATGTTCATGCACAACATGTTCATGCACTTGTACATGTACATTTACAAGTATATATATGTACAAGTATGGAGTACCGAAGTGAATACGTCACGCGCACAAAATGTGTGTAAAAGACATTAGCGCGTGATTCAGCCCGTGAACCAACACGCGCGCGTACTGCATTCGTTTACACTACACTTTCTGGTTCTAAATGACGTCAAACTTCGGTACTCCATATTTACAAGTACATGTAGTATGGTCTCTTGCACAAATATCCATGAAACTAGAATTGCCTGAATTCAGTTTCACTGGGAATGCACAAAGTTGAAAAAAAATATTGAAATAACATTGGAATTGCTAAATTGAAGAACTGGCAATAATTCCATTCCTCAAAAATCGCCTGATAAATATTCATCTAAGTACAAAACAAAAAATCCATAAACTAAGTTCAATTGCAGATGAATATTGGATTGCTAACAGATGATAAAACGACACTTAAGAAATTGATAAAGTTTTTAGACATTCTCTATAAGATTCGTTAAAATTTAAGATTTCTTACAGAATATGTACAAGTTAATAAGCCATCTTACTTACACATGTGTACAAATATTAGGTTTAACTATGAATACTGGATTTAGAATTTAACACATTAATGAGATATGCCACTCACATCTAGTGAACAAAAAAGTATATGTAATTCAAAATCTTTAAAAACAAAATGCTAAAAATCCAATGTTTGTCTCGAATATTCATAATAAATAAACTTTTGTGATGAAAAAACTTTGTTGCCAAACAGTTTATTACGAAGCCCAAAGCTTCTTTTTCAAACTTTAAAAGTTCAGATTAACATGTGTGCAAGCATGGCAATTTGCAGGAAAAAAAATCATATGACGTCTGAAACTTGATGGATATTTTAGTTCTGAGCCAAAGAACTTTAGTGAAGTATATGCAAAAGAACTTGCTGACATGTCTCATTTCATGCATAGAAAATTCAGTATTTTAGTAATGCCTTGATATGCGAGGAGAAAGTCAGGCATGCAACTGGAAAATAACCAAAAAATAAGAGAAAATCCCAAGCTTTACAAGACTATATATATACAGTGTTGTTCAAGTTTTCATGGCATTTACAATGTAGGCGTGAAGTGAAAAAAAAGAGCAAATCAACTGCTCCGAGGAAAATTTGCATGCCTGCAAAATAATTGAGATCACCTGATCACGGCAATGTCGAATGATTACAATGGCAACCCATTCATGTCACAAACAAATTTCCATTTTTTTGATAAAAATCTGTACTGTAAAGTTATGTACATGTACAAGTACAGCATATCATGACTTCTGTGCATCATGTTTGGATGTATATGTAGGCATATGCTGCTTAGACATTGCCTTTCCATAAAACTACTTTTAAGCAGCTGCCAAAAGAAAAATTGCTAAAACCAAAATTGAATTTCTGGACATGACGTCATGTATGAAAAAAAAACTCGAAAATTTAAAACGTTTCCTTGTTAAAACAAATTATTTTAATGCAAAAACATGAAGAAAATATCTTACGTTGTTGTCTTCAGCATCAATCAATTTCAGACTCGCCGTGATGAGACTGTTCCTCCTCCTCTTCTTCGTCACTGGAATCCACCACAGCTCCCTGCAGGATGTCAAAGGAGGAAAAGGGGACTAGACTTACAAACAAAGATTCACTTTTGGAATCATTAGCAATCAAATCCATCCAAAACTACTAGCTTTCAACTGATCTTCCGTCCATCAAAATCTTCAAGTGTCTTCTGTCCATCAAAATCTACATGTGTAGTAGTCAAATTCATCGCAAGTAAATTTACACTTCCAGAAACAAGTAACAGAAGATGAACCATGCAAAATGAATGTCACAGATCAATTGAACAGCTTGTGACTTGGGAATGGTATAACTTGTGATGAACTTGTGAGGACCTATGAAGGACTGGACTAGAGGCCTGTGCTCAGGTAACAGACGCAATGTTTCCATCAAGTTTATCTGGACTGCAGGGGTTTCTTAAGTAAAATCCCTCACAATATGGGAACACTATTAAATGTAGGATGGAGTTTTACGTCAGGGAGATGTACATTCACTATTGGCCTGTGCCCTTTGATGTAATTTGATAAACATTGTAATAGTCGGTGTTGTCCGAAGGCTTGCGAGAAGCAAATCACACGCCTACTTAGGTGGTACTCGAACCCACAACCTTCGGCCCACTAGTGCAGAAGTCTTACCACTCGGCCTACAAGCTTGCCAGGGTCAGCTGCCTGGTTCATAGAGCAGCGGGCACTGCAACCAATCACTATTAATTGTCGGACAATACAGGGCAAGAGAAAGCCAAACGAAATTGTATTCCTACCCATCCTCCTTGGCTGTCCAGCCAGGCAGCGAATCGATCCCCGATGTACCGCAAACTGTTCTGTTTGATGTCACTGGCCCTGGAGCCGTAGTGCTGGGCAATCTTCATGGCCAGCTTGGTGAACTTGAAGACCAGGGCCAGCTGCTCGAACCCGGTGTCCTGGCCAATCAGTCCCTGCATGGTGTCTCGGAAGACCGCGTAGGTGTGGTCTCGCACCACCGACAGGATCGACTGTGGCGAGAAGGGGTGGAGGTGTTGGTTGTGGCGCTGTGTGGCCGGGGTGTGGGGGATTAAGTGGGGCGATGGGTATTCAAAATCATAGGAACATAATCGTGGGGATTTCAGGAAAGCAAAACATGGATTTGAAGCGTGGGATAACAGGTATGGACAGGGATTGTGAACGAAAACAAGTGGCATTAGGATGAGAAATGGGAAGCATTTGGAATAGAAAAATCAACAAGGAAATTTAGCATGGAATTATGAGGGCAGGGGAGGGTTTGCAGAGCAACCGATATAAAAAAAGATAGTGTATGCGAAAAAGTGGGCAAAACCAAGAAATAGAGAGAAGTGAGGAATGAGAGAGTTAGTAAAGATGAAACGCACATAGGAATAACTGTTGGCAGCTTATCAAGGCCACTTTATTAAATCGTCGCGTTAGTGCAACAAGGTCTGAACTCGATTCTGCAACAAAGTCGTATCTCGTGCGAATACGCTCCCTGCAACAAGGTCGTATCTCGCGTATCGCGACGTCCATTGACTTTGTGTGTACATCCGGGTTATTTTAAGCGAGATACAACCTTTTGACACTGAAAACTCGCAATTCACGTTCATGACGTCACACGCCGTTTTAGGAGATACTACCTTGTTGCATGGACACAACGAATGGTACGTTGTTTTCTGGTTATCATAAACTTTGACCAACATCAAAAAGGGGGCAGTTACAGTTGGCAATTAATAGACTATAATTCTTTATATAATATATTATAATGCAATGTTGCTCGCTTCATGGGCTAGCGAATGATCAACCGTAGCAGACTAATTTGCATGAGCAACTGGTTAACACATACGCATAAACCCTTTGACATGATATAACAAGTTTGTAGGTCATGACAAAGAATTAGTTTTCATCCAAGTTGTAAACTCATTACAATGAAATTGAAGTTGTAACTCATGACAATGAAATGCTTTGATGTTACGTTTTTAAGTTAAATTGAATCATCTGCATGAGTAAGACTTCAATGTAAGAGGGAAATGTGCATAATATATTTTTTAAGCAGAGAGTAAATTCTTTTTCACAGATCAATACTGAAATGCGGGTCTTCAACAGCAATTTTTTTTAATAATGTAGAAACTATGAGCTACAAAGCTTAATGATACAAATGCTGCTAGTACATTAATTATCAGATGCTTAAAGGGGGGTCATGATGCATGACAACGTGTATGCACATGTTTACTAAGAAAGCAATTGACGAAGTACATGTGTGTTCCAGTCAAAGATGGTAGTATGGAATGTGAATAAATCCTTGACCACTTAGTCAAACAATACAAAACTAACTGACCAATTCTTCATTTCTGGAAACAAAAAATGTCTTGCGCTATTTCTTGGAAAACAGAAGAGAGGCAGATAAAGTTAAAGCTACAGTTCATCATTTGCAGCTATCCAAAAGTAACTGATGTAACTATTGTTGAAAAACATACTTGCTAGTAATGGGATTAAACTCCCTGTAAAAATTTTTTTTTTCTGGCCAACTGTTATTTTGAAAAATCAACGAAAGAAGGCCAACTCCAAAGATGCATCTGAAGATACATTCTTGTAAATTTCTGTTAGCAGTTTAATTAGGCGACGCAAGTGCAAGCGTTGACATGACCCACTATAATGGTTGCTATGATTCATCGGTTCAGTGCGCAACCTCGCGTAGCTGCAATTGGTTGAAGAGAACGTGTCCCGGCCGCTGAATTTGGGCGCAATTCAAAACTTCTGATTTGAATGGAGATCCTAGAATATTGTTTTCTCGGAATATACTGCATTCACTGAGCTAACACTTCATCAGGTTAGTTGCTCAGCACCCTTCTTTAGATTTGGAGCACTTGGCATGCTTGGGTTGCTTCAAACGAACAAAATGCACAAATTACAAATGATGGACTCTATCTTAAGAGAGTTTACCCAAAGGGAAAATAAAAAATGGTCAAGCGAGATTACCAAATAAGTCCACACAGTAGAATGGGTACATTATACAATTTAAAGGTGCTGGAAGATCTGAACAAACTCCACCTTTCACTCCAAAGGAACACAGTGGTAGATGTGTACATTTTACATGTTGCAGTTCAAGTCTTAGTGTGTTATTACCTCTTGCCAAGGAGGTTATGTTTTCATCAGCGTTGGTTTGTTTATATGTTTGCTTGTTTGTTGCTTTGTCTGTTAACAGGATAACTCAAAAAGTTATGGACGTATTTTGACGGATTTATTTTTAGGGGTGGTCCTTGGTACAAGTACAAATCGATTAGATTTTGGAAGTGATCCGGATCTGGGTCTGGATGCAGGATTTTTGTAAAGGATTCTACACCATTTTGTGCGAATATGCTTTGTGTAGAGATGTGTGTGGTAATGCAGCATGCTGTCTTTGAGCGCATAGCTCATGTATTGAAATTAACAGGTCAATGGACTCGCCTATTTGATATTATGGGAGCGAGAAATGTGCAATAAAATATGAAAGTCCAGTGGATATGCGAGTATTTTGTTTGGGTGTACTGACAACATGGCGGGGAATTGTTCAGCCTTGACTGAGGTTTGCGCTCTCTGAATGCTTTCCAATTCTTTTCTTAAATATATGTTAATGAGAGAAGAATTCCTTGACAGAAGGAAAATGAAGACAATTTCAGTCTAGGCCTGAAAGGTTAGCTTAAAGGGAATGTACAACATTTGCTTTTCTGCAATTTTCAGAAATAAATGGATTTGGAGGATTAGTATGTTATAGCAAATATTGTTACACTGACTTGTTTCACATTTTGGGTTCGTAGATGCTGGAAAAACCAAGAAAACCAATCATATTCTTGTAGTCGTAGTCTGGTTCCCTGACGCCACTTAAGATGAACCGGAGCAATATTTAGACTTTGGGGAATTGTAAGATCATGAGAATCAGTCTAGCAGGCTTGTAGTCTTCACAGGTGTGTAATCAATTGCAAAGAAAACGTAGACGAACTATATATGAAAAATTAGAAGAGAAATATGAAAAAAGCCAGTTTCCTCCAACGCTGGTCGGCTGACCAGCGTTGGAAAAATACATTTTTTCTTGAAAATGTCAGCACACCAGGAGCCGCAACTTTTAAGGATGCTTTAGGCTGTCATTCCCTAACAATCCAGTGAGATATTTCGTGATAATTTGATCATTTCGTTTTTTGATGTTTGCAAATGTTGTATCTTCCCTTTAAGACTTTTTTTAGAATCTGGTGAAAATCCAGAGGATCAGTAAGCATTGACAAACCCAATCCACACAGTGCACCAATAGGAAGAGAAGAAAAAAACTTGGTCACCCCGGTGCTAAAATATCACTGCACGAAGACGAAGACGGTGCAGATGAAACGCAGATGAAAAATGACATGTACAACCTCGTGTTAGTGGGTGTCAAAGTGCAAAAGCTGGCAGCTAGATGGATCAAGCAACTATTTGGTTATAATTGCAACAGAATCGGACTGAACATACCCTTGAGATATCAATGTCGGGTGAAAGTGGCAATTCGATCAGATTACCACTTAACCTGAGGAGCTCAAATACAATCAGCTCACTCTGGGGAGGGATTTTAACATAAACAAATCAGTCAAATCAAAGAAAACTCAAATTATTATCACACAAAACAAAACTAAATCAAATCACACTAAATCCCACCAAAACAGGACAACAAAAAGTATCCAAACTTTTGTCCAGATGAAAACTGAAAGTTAAAAATGCCACTTATGTATACTTTTTACCCAACTGAAATTTAAATCAATCCATTCTTATCACATCAAATGAGATGAAATACGGAATTGTATTCCAGAACTCTGCGCGAAAAGGTATGCTTGCGTAAATGAATGCACAGGTAACGCAACTGGCCATCTGTTTCTCAAAACCGAATGCACGGACAGTGAAAACGATTGAACTTTTGTTGAACTGAAATGTTATTAAAGACGTACATTCATATTCAGACGAAAATGAATGACCGATTTTCAGAAGTGAATGAACATTCCAGGAAATTTGACGGGAAAACCTATATTTTACTTGTTATATCATGGCATTAAGGTGCCAATAGATTTCGCCTCAGGTGCCATATGCACACCATGGACATAAAACGCCATGGACTACACCACAGCAGACAAAAAGTTTGATAATGCTTGTGCCCTTGTCAGATCTTCAATCTGTTTTTAAATTAATCAAAAACAAAGCCAGCGGAGTAGTTGGACAGTTGACCAAAATGTTAGTATCATGTGACAAAGCAGAAGTTTACATGCACATGTCTGCATTATGGGCTCCGTGCGACAACAATAGAGGGCGCATTTGTACCTCTTTTGAGAGCTCCGTGGACGGGACACACAGCGTGCGCGTACTTAATTGGTTCGCGTGCGAAGTACGCGCGACTTCCTGAATGTGCAAAAGCTATTTGACACCGTCAGGCGTCGTCCGCGCGCGAATACGTTCAAATTCAACTTGAGATGGTCTCCGAGACTAATCCCCGCCTCCAATAACTTGAGATACATTCGAAATACGCAGTGGATGGATCGGGAAACAGTCTAGGTCTCCCCCAACTCTCCTTTTCTGGTCGTTGATTGGGTACTTGTGCACGGAGCTCATAGGTACATGAAATATCTTTCCACGATGCAGATAGTTTAGAATTTTATTTCAGAATGATTCAGCCGCGTTTGTGCATTTTTTTTTATCTGTTTGTGGTTAAAGTGTTTGGTTATACAAGAAGATTGTTTTTTTGCTTTTTTTTGTGGTATTTTTGATGAAAGAGGACAGCATTCCAAATCTTTCATAAATTTAACACAGTAGCCTAAGTAGTTACAAAGCCTTGCTGTGATTGGTTGATTTCACTTTGGAAAAGTTTGCGGAAAAGTGACTGATAATCAAAAAAAAAATGGTTCTGCCAAACAAGAACTGTTGACATCCACGTTTGGCCAGTGAATCTATGCCTTGACCATTCAGAGGAAACTGAAGCCACACACTTTTCCTAAAATGCAATCCAAAACATGGGCCTCAAATCTCATTTCATTACACTTACAGCTCGGTAACCATCCACATGGTCTCGTATCCTTCCACCAATGGTTTCAAACAATCTTTCGTCCGATTCTGAAAAAGAAAAAAGCCATACTCAGATAAAAAAAAAAGTATCATAACCACTGGACAACTGTGTAACAAGAATCATCCCACAAAAGACTTTCTTTACAACCACAATTTCACGGTGAGAAATTACGCCACCCCACAATTTCACAGTGAGAAATTACACTGCCCCAAGTCCGACGCCACAACAGCAACAAAACTAGTAACAATTCTGAAGCTAAACATAGACTAATGTTGGGACCTCCATGTAACTTGATCCTTAGCTTGAAATTTGATTTGATTCTGGAACCACCTTCAATGTTAGTTTTCTTTTAAATGGGATAATTTTTACAGTGCATTTGATATCAATCCTATCTTCACTCAGAGCAAGATTTCTATCATTAAATTGGTGTGTAATTTTTAGGGTAATTGCAGTTCATCTGATGTGGCTTTTAACAAGTGGGATATGTAAGGTAAGCACC
Source organism: Patiria pectinifera (assembly GCA_029964075.1). Taxonomy (NCBI): domain Eukaryota; kingdom Metazoa; phylum Echinodermata; class Asteroidea; order Valvatida; family Asterinidae; genus Patiria; species Patiria pectinifera. The sequence continues at coordinate 1,812,902 of CM057130.1, read as the reverse complement.
TAAAAAAGAATTTAATGCTCAGTACCAGGGGATAATTTCACGACACTGCTCAGCACAAAAATTTGCTTAGCTCAAATAAAGTCTGGCTTATAAAAGCAGGTTATCAACCAAAACTTCATGTGATTTTCATGCTAAGCAAAAAACAGTTGAATACTAATCACCAGCAAAATACATCACGTGCAATGTTGGCTGGTAACCTGCTTTTATAAGCCAGACTTTTTTGTGCAAAGCAAAGTTTTGTGCTTAGCAGCGCCGTGAAATTGGCCCCAGATGCCGTGAAATTGGCCCCAGATATGATGATGAATGTTAGAGAATGAAATGTTTTTTCCTTGTAAAAAAAAGTCCAAGCAACAAGACTTGAGCGGAAATAAAGGTCTACAGTCTGCACCCCTCTCACCTGCACCACCTGCAGCTGTGGCCGCACTGGTCTCCATGGGAGCAGCTGTTGCAGCTAGCTCCTTCGCCCTGAGTCTCACGTCAGGGCCGGAAGACTCATCGGGCTCAACAACACCCTCCTGGTACTCTGTCACAAACCGGTCTCCGATCTGGGCAAGCCGGTCAGCGATTCGTTTGTAGAATTCCTCCCGCTCTCGCTTGGACGGCCGCTGCAGTGTGGCATCTTCGTCTCCTCCTCCAACTGCCAGTTAAAAAAAGGGGGGGAAAAAGATATCTCTGAGAAGATTCTGACGATATTTTCCACGTTAAATAATAAGCCTGACTTGGTCTTATTTCATGGAGTTGCTAGCAGAAAATATTTCTTTCGAAAACGTTTGATGCACAAATATCAGAAAATAACTAGGAAAAACAACAGACCAATCAGTGGAGATCAGTGATATCGCACACTGCGTTCATTGCGCGCGCGCGTGTGGAACGTGCAACGTCAACCGCTCAGTCTCATGTCCGGCAGGACATCAAAGCCTTCAGTTATCAAAGGTTACATCCCAGTGATTTAATTTATTTTTCAAACAGTAAGTTTCAACTCTTATCTTTTTGGCTTATTGGCACAAAAGGACAAAACTATTGTTGACTGCTGTGATAAGGGATATGCCGTTTTTAACCCTCTCAGAGTGCTATGCACCCTCAGCTTCGCCTCGGATGCTATGCGCCCCTCGGGTGTTAAAAACGTCACATCCCACATCACAGCAAACAACAATTGTTAACTTGTGCATATGGGATCCACCATATTCATACAGAAATTGTTTGTTGGATTTACCACTCATATCATCCCCAGCGTCTTCTACTCCATCCACCTCAAGGTCCCGGCTATCCCTGTCCCCCTCTGCAGTGGGCATGACAGGCTGCCTCGTGTCGGTGTCTCGCCGGACATGACCCGGGGTAATCCTATCCAACTTCAAGACATCTGCGGAAGAAACGACAAAGGAGCTTCAGAAACAAACATAACTGCACTTTAAAATAATAATTTTAAAGTTGAACAAAGAAATTTGACTGGAGTGGGGTTTGAACCTGTTACCTCCGGATTGCCGTACTGCATTTTCGCTGAGTGATAAAATGCAGTTTTCAATGGTAAATGATTCATCGTAAGTGAAACTTTTCGTGTACAACCAAATGTTGACTCTTACGTGACTCATACATAAATTTCTTGCAGTAACAAACATCAAAGATCATCTATGATAGATTCTGAATAATCCTAAATACAAACATAATGTGACTGATGGCAGCATCAATGTCATATGTCTTTCCCAATTTGGAAATTTGCATGTACTTTGTCAGCAGGTCATATGATGGCTGTAGAGGGTGAGTAAAAGAAAAAAGGAAACCCAAATGGCAGGACCATTTTGTAATGAAGTTCTGCATGTAGCACTTTTAAAATCGACAAAATGAAGGCCCAATTCATAAGCTTTCTTTTAGTACATGAATCATTCAAATAACTAATGTACTTTTCAAGTTACGAGATTTTAAACACAACCACCGTTTTTAAGTTCTGTCCACAGATCACAAACAAGGTAAGTGCTCCTTCAGCAAACGAACACAATTCACATAAGGATGTACGTGAATTGTTTTCGTTTTGCTGAAAGTACACTTACTTTATTGTGATCCGTGGACAGAATTTTAAAGGGAAAATACAACATTTGCTTTTGCTATAATTGTCAGAAATGGATTTTGGGTTTCCTTTTTTTTTTGAATCACCCTGCCTGTATTGTGTGGGAAACACTGGCATGTTTTTTTAAAAGGTGAAAGAAAAGAGGAAGTACTTAGTTTGGCTGATTTAATTACTACTTGCCATTAAGTCCCTGTTTGTTTCTTTCATGCCGTTTTGATCTTGTCAAGTTAAGACTCCTCGGTCTATGTGTCCTTTGGCCAGACCCACCCGATGACCAGTCAGAAGACATCCCAGACTCTTGGGAACTTGACAGAACCGAGGAGGGGGTCTGAGTGCCTGTGGACCCAAGTCCGCTGGCCTCTAGCTCCATTGCACCCTGGGACGGCAATTTTTTGGCCTCTCTGGAGTGAAGCTGAGAATCGCTGCCGGCAGCCGTCTGCGCACGACGCAACTGAACACCATTGTGAATCTCTTTGAGGAGTTTCCTGCGGTCAAATTCGGTCATGGATTGGGTGTGGTCATAGTCACTGACTGAGGCCCAGTCCGCATTTGAGGTGGTATCCGAGGGCGTAGCACCGGCGAGGCTGTCGTCTGTGGGAGTTGATGCACTCTTCCGTGGTTTCCTCTTGAGCTGGAAGCTTGGCCAGCGCCTCGTTTTGGCTGCGTCCTTAGATTCTGCAGAAGCCGAGTTGGGTGGGGTGGGAGTTTTCGTCTCCGATTCAGTTTTCAGGGAGTTTTTGCGGGAGTCTCGTCGAAATGTCCTCTTCAGCCTGTTTGCAAACCCAGTGTGTTTCATTTCTTGATGGACTTTGGACCGACTAGCAGAAGTTTCATTGGGACCAGCAGGAGGCTCCTTCTCTTCTGAGTGATCATGCTTTCTCTGCATGCTAGGAGAACGGATAATTTGCTTGGCTTTGTCCAACAGGCTCTTACGCCTCTTTGGTATGTCTCTCTTCTTCGGGTCTTTCTTCACGCCATCTTTGTCGTGCTGGGCATGGCCATTACCAGCCGCGCGAAGCTTTTCAATGTCTTCTTCAGTCACCCGGCCAACCTGCATGCGCAGGGTGGAAGGTGCTGACCGAGATTTCTCCTTGTCCAGTTCATGATCAGACGATGACAGTTCATCGTCGGCAGATGACTGCTCCCGTTTCACATCTCCCGGCAGTATCGAATTCTCCAAAGCTCGGCTGAAACTGCCCTTGCTTCTCGTTAGCGTTGCCTCCTCGTAATCTCCACTGTTGCGATAGTCGCTGGAGTCAGTGCTCATAGTGGAGCATATAGACACCGTATTATTGCGCGGCGCTCGGTCTTTCTTCCTCCGTCTCTCCTGACTGAAGAACTCCTTTTGCAGGATGGCATCATTCATGCTCATACTCCGCCGCTTGAGGAACATCTCCATGACCTTCTCTGCCTCCTTCTTGACGATGGGGATGCTGCTCTCCTTGTTGACCATCATTGGGGAGCATTTGGGACTCCGGCCCTTGGAGTTCTTGCGGGCTTTGAGAGTTCCCGATCTGGAGGATGGTGGAGATGGGGCGGGCTCATCTTCGTCCATGTAGGGTATCTCACCCGAGGTCTCCATCTCCTGAGATGCGGCATTCAGCCGGATGTTTGCTGCTTGATGATTTGTGTCTGGCGTGGTATTCATGGTTACCCCTTACTCATCAGCACAACATCGGAAAGTATTAAGTGAAGTCAGCGTTCAGAATTACAGTAGTTTCTCAATCAACCTGCTGCAAAAAGAATAAAAAGATATTAATTGGTGGCGTCTGTAAAGGAAAGACATCCAAAGTTTTAAAACCAAAAAAAAAAAAATTGATTAAAAATCAGACATCATACAGAGAAATGTGCAAAGTTTCCAAGGTTGAATATTTGCACACTACATGAATTAGACACTTTTTGGATACTTACACAATATGATATTTACAATGTACATGAACTGAACATGTACATTGTACATGTATGTAAATGTAGTACATGTATACTTGTACCGGTACATGTACTTCATGTTCAGTACAGTACATACATTTACTTGCAAAACACCCGGTAAGATAATGATGTTTCAAGTGTACATTGTATGTATAAAATGAAATGCAAAACTGCACACACGTAAATGTACATGTACATGGCTGTACATGTACATCATACATTTATACATGTCCACATGAATACTGTACATTATAAGGAATCATGCATGCATGTATACACAAGTATACATGTACATCATACATGGACAGACAAAACAAATCAAATACAACAGTCTACTGATAACACTGAATTCAATACGTACGAGTACACTCCTTCTTCGAAACACCGCATTCCTTGACACATGTACGTACAGTGTGTGTAGTATTCTCTAGAACTAAATTGCATTGAATTTTTCAATTACATACACTATTCTTAAGGGCACCTTGATGTCAACTGATCTTCTTTCACACGGAGCAGAGCATTAAATACTGTGAAGCTGATACCAGGATGTGCCACCGACAATCCTGTTTCTCCGGAATCGATGAAAAAAAAAAAGTCACACAAGCATCAGTGCATCCAACATCAGGTGTACAAGTACAGTCCACTCAATGATGAAGTCTTTATCAAGAAAAACCCCTCCCGGGCTGAACATCCTGCCTCTTGCATCACACACTGCCCGCATCCTTAAAGATGAGATGAGGATAGAGAGAGAAACGGATGAGTCATCTTACCGCTCATCGGCCGGGGCAATCTCCTGTCTCTCTCTCCCTCTGACGTTTGAGCCGACCGCTCCTCCCTGCTTGTGCATCACAGTGACATTTGAGGCATAGGGGATGTGTGTAGGTCTGAGTATACAGGGTTGCCTAACTGCGGTATGTAAGGTGTGCACAGAGTGACGACTACAAATCAAATGCCAACATGTACTGTACTGTACAACCATAGAGCAAGGACCTCCCTCTACAGTACAACATACATGTACTCACATGCTCATCGTACATAAAGTACAGTAGAAAAACTAGAATGCACAGTGAAAATGGGCAGCATGTACATGTATGCACACGTTTGTTTATGGTGTAGATCGAGGATTTTCTTTTGTTCCTCTTCCCTTTTCCTTTGTTTGGACTTTTTCACAACAGCTCTTAGTGGTTTTGTACACAGTTTCCAACCGAGGAGTCCTCGATTTGGTTTCTGTCTTGTTTCATCATTGATGATGTTGCACATGAGTGTCCTCAATTTACACCATTAACACGCATATGATGTGTACATGTTCATGTACATATTTTGTGTAGACATGCATGTACATGTACATGTATGCATTCATGTAGGAGTCATGTACGCTACATGGATTCATAAAAGTTTAAATTCCAAATTTGTTGTGAACACATACATTTTTTTTTTATGTACAGTTTTATCCTGCTTGCTCTAATTCTAGAAATGAAAAATGTCAGTTTTGTGACCCTGAAAACGGTCATAGTAGGGCCTATTGTTCACATTTATCAGTAAAACTGGCAAATTAAAAACCAACACCTGAACATACGGTATGGTACAGACGCAGAATAGCAGCTATGAATGGCTTAGACCATAGTTCTGCCTTCATACAAGACAACGTCCAAGCAGTAATTGCAATCTCCATAATGGAGAGCCAGATTTCCTAGAAATGATGAATTATGCAAATCAGGCGTCGTTCTCTCAAGGTGGAGAGTGCAATCCATTAGCTCAATTATGTCACTGTACAATATATTATTTTGTAATGTTTACGTTACTAAAATGTCATCTCTACTACACATGTACACGTATATTGGTATCAGATGGATACGTGTACATGTGTATGTGCTCAACAAGAGTAGCCGTATTCCAAATCATGTAAATTCATTTTAAGTGTACTGTTTTTATTTAGACTTTTCCATTTTGTACGCGTAAACATAATCAATTAATTTTAAACCAATTTTGAATAGGTTTTTTTTTTAAGTCAAGGTTTTCTACTCCTAAATGTTACCAGCAGATTTTTTTTGTTCAATTACTGGTACCTTGTAATATCACTGTTAATTTATTCCTTAACTCATGGGTAGGCTATAGTTAGCGTGCAATTCATTGAAAAAATGCCGGTACATATGAGCTCAATCTCCAATCTAGGAAAAAATGTGTATGTGACATGAAAGCTGTAACGATTTAACAAAATAACGTTTTGGAGCAGGTTATTAGGGTCCTACATGTACACGTAGATTTATAGAAGTAAAGAGGGATAAAAATTTCTGACAGTAATCCCCTAACCAACAAATGTTTTTCACTAAAAAGGGTACATTTTAGGGGCTGGGCCTGGAGCTTCCTTTTTCAGTCAAGGCAGGTTCACGTCCAAACTTTTACATTTTATGCATAATAGTCTTCAAAAGAAAATTTGGAAGTTTTTTTTTTTTTAAATGTATGGGTTCAGTGTATACCTTGCTCTATGATGTACAGTTGAATCTCGTTAGTACAAACTCTGTTAATACAAAATTCTGGTTATAACAAACATAAAGCCTTAGTCCCGACTGTGCATTTACATAAAATTACAAAAATGTATGTGCACAATAAATGGGACTGATGTTCCTCTTAATACAAAATTCTGATATAACAAACCATTTGGCTAGGTCCGAACGAGTTTGTATTAACGAGACTCGACTGCACATGTAGATAACACAATCTACATTATGTACCAAAACATGTACTCAAATTGTGCACAACAGATATCTTTACAATGTCAACAACGGTGTTGTCAACAACGGACAGTCAGTCAACACCAGGCGTTCACAGAATCTTTCTTCTTTGTTATTGTTCCAGTTAACATCCTGTCTGGAACACCTGGATCGATATGATGCACACGTGTGGACCTGTATGGTGATTCACTGGTTGGGTATTTCTGTGGTGGTGCAATACCCAACATTCCCCTCATTTGCACACAATGCTTTTTTATTTGGGCGGGCATCCCAGGTTCTTGTCCTCTTCTTCTTTTTCATAACAACAGATGGCTGGTGGATTGCTGGCTACTAATTTATGGGTTTTGTTTAACTGCGGAGGGAGTTATTTTTATAGATTGTGGTGGTTAATCAGGCATGTGGAACTGAAATTTTGAAAAAGGAAATGAACCTTGATACACAAGTATACATCATTAACATGAAGCACATTTTTTTTTTGAATAATTAAACATGCAAGTGTTTATATTAAAATATTTTTAACTTAACCCTCCTTTGTATACAAACATACATTCTGTGCCAAGTAGTCCTTGCAGTCAAAATCAATCAACTGTTTTGAACAGTTAGGAATTCCCAGCCCACATTAAGCAGGATTGACTGGCTGGGACTGATTAAGTAACTTGATACAGATATGGTTTGGCTCCAGGTGTGTGATAAAACAGCTGTGACCACAACTTGCCTGCTTTGTCTGTTGACCCAGTTTGACTAAAGACACAGCGCTTGCTTAACATATGATCTGACTGCTGGTGACTAGTCTTTGTTAAAAGTATAGCAGGGGAGTGGAAGTGAATTTTAACTGCCTGTGCCTGCATAAATAGCAGGAAGGTTAATCAAGTGATTGAAACAAAGAACCTCCCCCCCCCCCAAAAAAAAAAACCCACACCCCCACCCAAAAAAAACAGTAGGCCTACTATGAAACAAAAACTTAAGGTCAGAAACAGAACGTTTTTCAGCAAACTTCTTAATTAATCAAACTCATTTGCCTTACAAGTTACAATGTACTGGGTACATGTAAACAAATGCATGATGTTGCTGTGGTGAGATTACAGACTGTGATCGTTTGGGGAAGGAGAGTCAATTTTATGGTTGAGTTGCAATTTTTTTTAAACAAAAAACAAGCCTTTAAGAACCAGTATAATAGAAAAACTGAGAAGCAGACTGCACAATGTTGCCCTGGTAACCTACTCTTTGACAACCAACACGTACTGGAACACGTGTTCTTGTGGACATACCGGTAAATACAGACATTTTGTACAATGTACATGATACATGTATTTCCATAAAACTGTTAGTTCCTTAGTACATGCACATAATATACATGCAATTTTCCATCTACTTTTTCTTCTTGGTAATGGTATATGCACCATGAGCTACATAAAAAGTTTACAAAACTGTAACAACAAAAATTCCTGAAATTCACTCAAGAATTTGAAAATGCCTTAGTACACAAAATGTACTGGTACACTACATGTAGCAAAGCTTTAACTGCGATTGTAACTTTTACTGCAGTACAGTTATTAAACTTCCTTACCTCCACTTCAGCAGACTGTAAGTAGAACTGAGACAAGTACCCAGTGTTGAATATTTTCCTTTTCACTTCATTCCCACTCCCAGTAATGATCACGTACAAAAAATGTACATGAATATATTCAGGATCTAGCAGGATGTCATAATGAGAAATACGTACGTGATGTCACAACTATTTGGCAGTTGCATACAATTGAGTGGGTTCCTGATGGGATTCCCCAACTTAATCATCACAGGGTCAACAATAGGCTAAATTTGGCCCTGTGAGTGTGAATGGCCCCCCTGCAAGCGAGCCCACTCACACCCCCATTCATACCCTATTATGGTGGGTGACTCATGAAAACAGTACACGCACACATGCACATGTGTAAACACAAAACCCTTATGGATATTATTGAAGACTACCGGTAGTGTAATCAGATGGGGCTATATTTTGTGGTCTAAAGTAAGTTCTTGTTAACCACTTTGTTAAACATTAACATTATGTACCAGTACTTAGAAGTACACCATCAAAGGAAATATTTCAAAACTCTTCAGTTTGCATGTAATTGTACACATGCAGTATGTAGAATTTACCAGTGGTTTGCCTGTAAATGTTATCATCAAGCCCTTGATTAAGAATTAAGAATCAAGAATTAAGAATCAAGGATGTTTCAAAATTTCGGAATCTCCTCAGAAAACAATTCCTGGAAATGTTACGTATACGGTGACTGCTCTATGTTCCGACACCCCTATGTTCAGACAACCTAGATTGTGTTACTCCCGGTTAGGGTTAGGGTTAGGGTTAGGGTTAGGGTTAGGGTTAGGGTTAGGAATAGGAATATGTGCAGTCGGAACATAGGGGTGTCGGAACCGTTATGTACATGTACATGAGCCATGCAACTGAGAATTTAGAAGGAAAAAACGAGGAAAATTTCAAACCACACAAGATTTTGTACAGTGTTTTTCAATTTGTAATGGCATATGAGAAGTAAAAAACGAGGAAATCAGCCGATCCAAGGAAAAGTTGCATGCCTGGTACATGCATTGCTATAAACATGTACATGTTCATGTACGGTACTCAGTTCACTCAATGATCAGACATTGCTGAGACTGAGAGATCGTAAATTTCTACATAAATTTCTTGCTACCCCCCCCCCTCCCTGTACATGAAGGCCTATATAAGTGTGCATTGACAGAAACCGCTCAGGACATTTCAACAATCAAAGTAAAATAAATTTTTAAAAAACCCGGCCACACCTAAAACAAAAACAAAAAGAGTGACTTTGATCTGGGCAATCTAAATTAAAACGTTGAAAACTTTGGGCATGTCGTAATTACAGGAATGCAATACACAACTAAAGTGTTTACTTAGTGGCCTAAATATAGCAATGGTCTTAAACGGTCTCATTACAAATCATGGAACATTCTACAATCATTCGTACAAAGTCCACAACAGCAAAGTTGTGTGCGTGCACAAATTCACATCTCGGAGACAGAGTTCACGAGCAATTCTTGATAAAAGGACAGTACTGTAAGAACTGTATCCAGTCTATTGTGATTGACCCTGAATATTTCTCAGAAAAAAAAACACAACCAGGTTAACAACCTCTGGCTATTGTAACTACATGTATTCAAGCAGACAATTCAATGAATTGGACAGTGCCGCTGGTGTGAAGTTGTTAATTGCTTATCAACAGATTGACTGGTTTAGCACTAATCTCATTACAACTGTTAACAGCTAATTGCTCCTAAGCCTATTGCATTTGACATTAGTTTGTGCGCAATGGATTTTGAGAGTCTTGCATGATTGTGTATTTCACTATTGGATGTCATCAAAATAATTAAAGTGTAGCACATGTACAATGTAGTCGAGTACAGGGAACACTGCCTGTTGTAAATGTACAGGGTGAGCAAAAAAACACGAAACCCAAATGTCGGGACTATTGTTTTAGTGAAGTTCTGCATGTAGCACTTTCAAAATCTAGGATATTAACGCCCAATTCATAAGCTTTCTTGAAGTACAAGAATCATTCAAATCACTCAGGCACTTTTCAAGTTATGGAATTTTAAACACAACCACCGTTTTAAGTTCTGTCCACGGATCACACAAAAGGTGTGCATTCTTTCAGCAAAACGAAAGGAAATCACATAGGGATGTGTGTGAATTGTTTTCGTTTTGCTGAGTGAAAGAATGCACACCTTTTTTGTGAATGGGCACGCGCAAGCACAAGCATGCAGTTGCTACAATTCGTCAATTCAATGCGCGACATCGCGCAGCTGCAATCGTCTGAATGAGAACGTGTCCCAGATGCTTATTTTTGTTCACAATTCAAAACATGACTTGGCAACTTTTGAACTGAAATTGAGCTCCTAGAATATTGTTGTCTCAGAAAATACAGCATTCTCCTCAGCATTTTAATATTGGTTATGTACATTATATACCGGTATGCCGTATAAAAGTTTTAAATCCTAACACATACACGTATAGGGGACATCAGGAGTAGTGATGCTTATAAAAAAATATGTGAAAGCACAATGATAAAATTGTACAATGTATATCATGTACCGTATCATGGCTACAATACAACCTTTTATGGCTAAACTATCGCACAAAAATCAAATTCAACAACACTCACATACAGTAGAAATCAGCCAAAGATCCTGCGTTCATAGACAAACGAATTGCATTACAACCAGTGCACATGTACTGCTGTCATCAAAAATGCATCCATGTCGAACATAATTTGTCTGAGGCACAATGTTGTGATCCCACGACGCCCACACCAACAATGACTGTGCATATCACCTTACAGTCTTGGCAGCACTTTCACAATGGTACCAGCTGCCAACCAAGAAACAAACAAACGTCTGTCATCATGATAAACAGCCACCAATCAGGGAGTTGAATGACCCCAAGGCATATTTTTAGCTTTGGCTGGTTGACCTTGCTGTGAACCCTCCCAATTCCTGGAAAATGAGCAGGCACTTGAAAATTTGCTACAAATTATAAAACCACAAGAGAAAATCAATACATGTTTTATGCAAGAAATGCAAAGTGTACATGTACATGTACATGTATACACTTTGCATTTCTGTGCCCCTCCCAAAAAAAGAGGGGGGGGGGGTGCAGAGGAAGATATTAGGTTCAAAATGGTGTTGGGTGTTTTTCTTTTTAATTGTTACATAACATGTATTTGATGATTCATTTTTGTGAAGATGCTTTGTTGCTTGAAAAAAGTGGTGTGCATTTTCTACTAGTTTCATATTCAACTACCGGGTATTCAAACTTGGATTTGATCAAATATTTGAAACATGCCAATTTAAGCTTACATACATGTACATGCGCCAATCATGATATTGCATGCCCCTACCCCTGTCGAAAATTGACAATGATCTTTACAAAATAACGAACATCATGTACTTATTAGAGCTACATACGGTACATATTCCCTTTTGGATTTGAAGAGCTCTCTCAAATCATGTGTGTATAATAATTTAATAAGTGACTAGCTGTCTCCAAAAAATGTGGCATTTGAAAATTTAACCTTGCAACTTATACCATTAAAAATAACATCTAGGCCTATGTCTTTCGTCATCTTCTCAAATGTTTAAATCAGAAAATGCACGCTGTTTGGATGTTCGGTGGATGTGATCAAATATTCAGCACAGGCCTTAAAATGTAGACCTTTGCTCCATCACAGCCATTCCATGGTGACTCGCGTGACATTTGAACAAAATGTAAAGTTTTAATGCATTACTGTTGTTAACCTGGCATTTATTCAACTCAAATTAGCATGTATTTGAGTCAGGGCATTGTGAATCTATAATTTAGTTTTTATATGAATACTTCAACATCGCTATTTTTTCATGTATCACAGTTTCTTTGACGTGACTCGCGTGACAGGATAGAAAAAGGGATTTTTGACATCCCTTGATTCAAATAGCTTTTCCTATGGATCTACCAGTGTTCTAAAAATTATTCTTACTGAACTTAGAACTTAATACCCTCGCCCAATACATGCATAAGTTGTATTGTGCCAAATATCCCTCGTTGTAAGAAATAGCCTGAAGAAAATGTGACTCGCGTGACACAAATGCGTGACTCGCGTGACACAGTAGCTTTTCACTTTGACATTATAACTGTAATTTTAGTATAACAAATCAAATCATAATATTATATTAATAAAAATGATTTACCTGTGAATACCTTATGAAAGAGTGTGAAAACTGCTATTTATCCCTTTACTTTGGCAAATGTTGGGGTGGAAATCTGGTTTAAACACAATATCCTTAACAATGACATGGAGAGAAAAAAATGTTTCGAAATTTAAGTTACGAAGTGATGTCATCAATCCACGGGTGATTATTTCAGGAAAACAGTTGTAATTCTTGGTCATGTAGAGTCACAGTTTCCTTAAAAGGTAAGAGCTGCAATTAATGATGCAGTTGTATAGGAATGTATACAGTACAGTCGAATCTCGTTGGTACAAACTCTGTTAATACAAAATTCTGGTTATAACAAACATAAAGCCTTAGTCCCGACTGTGCATTAAATTATGTGCACAATGAATGGGACTGATGTTCCTCTTAATACAAAATTCTGATATAACAAACTATTTGGCTAGGTCCGAACGATTTTGTATTAACGAGACTCGACTAAATACATTTGTAAAAAACTGATTCAATTTCTTGTTACATAACTAATGCTTAAATTAAAGACTTAATTCCAATTCTATAATTTAATATGGCATTGTTTCTTTGTATCACATGTAAATGAAACATTCCTGGCTTCGCTTGTGACCAGGCGCGGATCCTGAGGGGGGGTTTTGGGGGTGAAACCCCCCAGCTCTGTAAAACAAAAATTCTCATACAAATTCCTAAAAAATTAGTTGAACCCCCTGCTGTGACACCCCCCAAAAAATTATACTGGTCTAATGTCCGCCTGTTCAAAATACGGTACACCATTCTGTAATGTGTTAAAACTCGTCGAATTTCAACAGTACCCCCGATTTAAATTAGTACCAGCCCCCCCCCCCCCCCCAGTTTTTGATTTTACGGAGGCCAAGTGTCCGGAGAAAAAAACGTGCGTACATTTTCACATTTTTTGGCTGATGAACCCCCCCCCCCCTGCAAAAATTCCTGGATCCGCCCCTGGTGACTCGCGTGACATACATCTTGTGTGACTCGCGTGACATTCTTGAGATAGTTTTTTCTACAAGGAATGTAGAGCAAATAAGAATATTCATACTTTTATTGATAAACCACCACTATTTCATTTACAAATATCAAACACTAGCTGAATCCCTCTCTAGTTATTAAGTAATCTGAAAAAAAGCCCTATTTTGTGACTCGCGTGACATATTTTTGAGGGTGTTTTCACGATGAAATAGTGGGAAAATACTGAAGACATTTGGAAAAATTCTCAATGTTTTATCAAATAGACTGGAATAGCTACCAAATGTATGCAGATAAAGCACAATCTTATGAATGAGCTTCAATTACTTCCTCAGTTTGTGATTTATACCCCTGACCCTCCGTTTTGCCCACAAAATTCATCCATGTTCAGGAGGCTGAAACTTTAGATCAAATGATTTATTTTTAAAAATCTTTTGAGATTTAGATAGTTTCAATATTCCTCTTATCAAATATAACTGACAAACATTTATTCCTTTCACTTCAATTTTTGAGTTTGGTGATGACCCTTACATGGAATGGCTGATATGTACAACAGCTGCCGTAAATCTACTTGTATGTGCCTGTACTGGTGCGAAAATTGGAAATCTGATATGAAATTGTAGATCATTGCATGTGAACTCCAACTAGGAACATGAGCCTGCATGCATGATCCAGGCACTGGCTGACCCAAATACCATGGGTACTAGGGGTCCCCCCCAATGTAGAATATTATAGAAGGGGTTGCTAAAAATAGGGTCTTGTATTGATTATAAAGTTGCAAATTACAGGCACCAGGCAAGAATTGCAATTACGCCCCCTGGACAAGAAAAGTATCAGACTATTGAAAAGAAGTGCATTCATGTGTACGTACCCTTCACATTGGTCTACTAAATTTAAAAACAATAGTTTGGGTAGTTCGCTTAAAATATTATTGTTTGTAAATTTTAATTTGTTTGAAATTTGGCTAATCAACACATGTGCATACAAATGCTGTGGCAACAAACTGCTACTTACAGGCATGCAACTGGGAGTTAAGAAAAAAACGAGGACATTCTAAACCACACAAGACTTTGTGCAGTGTTTTTCAATTTGTAATGGCATTTATGAGAAGCAAAATACGAGGAAATCAGCGGATCCGAGGAAAAGTTGCATGCCTGTACTTACAACCCACTCTTTAGTAACTGTTTCACCATAAATTCTGCAAAATCTGTGCAAAGCCTTGGTTCATGATTCCGTGCAGTGAACCATACGAAATGAAGTCTAGACAGTGGACAGCATTGCCTGTCCCTAGGCGGGCCATTGTGCAACTGATTGCTTCCACCAGCCTCCTACCAGAGAGTAATGGGTTCCCTGGGGACCAACAATGCGGATTTGTTTGAATTAGCCTGTTTCATCAAGCTGTCTTCCCTCTAGCTAGCCACTGCTAGCCAGTCAAGACAAGAGAGCTCAGATGTTAGAACTTATGGTATAGGTGTATGATAGGTTTTTTTCACAATGTTATCTTGCCTTTTAGTATTGTACTTCAATCCCAAGTTGAAAGTAATATGCGGGACTCAGTCACAAGATGGAATCCTACAAGGCATACTGTTCACAGTTACACCAATGTGTATGCTGGTCAGCCGTAGATTAAATAGATTTTAGATTTTGTATCTTTTGTTGGAAACGGTCCTCTGTATTAAGTTTGAGAGCTTAGTGTGTGGGAGAGTGTCATATTACCTGGACAAAGGGAAACAAAAAGCATTGTCCTCGAGAGTATAGTAAAACAAGAGTGGGTACTAGTGTGAAAGGGTTTCAAACAATCTCCATGTTGGACCCTGCTAACACGGAGGTTTGATGATGTGAAGTACGAATAGTAATAATTATACAGAAATTCTTCTGCATGTTGGCAGAGACATACATGTATGTATATTTGTACCATTTGGTTTTTGTTTTGTTCACACAAGACCACTTTAAAGCTAGAGTCCATCATTTGCAGCCATCCGAAAAGTAACTGGCGTAATTATTGTTGAAAAACAAACTTGGTTGAAAGATAGTAAGGGAACTAAAACTCCCTGTGAAATTATTCTTTCTGGGAAGCTGTCATTTTGAAGTAATCAACGAAAGAAGGAATTTCCAACGGTGATTCTTAAGACGCACCGTAGGAAAATTTAAATTAGTAGTTCGTTTTGTTATTCAGCGCAGCGCGCACAAGTATTGGAACGACACACACGCGCGCGCGGTTGTTATAATTCGTTGGATCAGTGCGCGACGTCGTGTATAGCTGCAATTCAAAACAACTCAAAACATGATTCAGTAACTTTTGATTTGAAATTGAGATCTTAGAATGTTGTTTTTCTCGGAATGTACAGCTGAAGCTTAGCGGAAACTTCATCAGGTTAGTTGCTCAGTATCCTTCATTAGATTTTGAACTCTTTTGTTGCTTCAAACGAACAAAATGCACAAATTACAAATGATGGACTGTAGCTTTAACGTGTACACCGTACAAAGGCTAAATTTACATTACATAAAATACATCGTACAACATAGGATGCAAATGTATTACACCAGTGGAATTCTATCCTTGTTACTTGCATGTAAAACACGTACATGTTTCTACACCATGTGTGCATACTGCATGGACGATGAGAGATGACTGCTCAGCAGCCCATTTACAATCAAAGCGCAACATCATCTACCCGAGTGCACAGTCATCGTAGCATCATCAATGCAGTGAATGCAACCTCTTCCAAGATCTTTATTAGATTAACCTCCAAAACTTTTAAGAGGGCTATCCATTATCCCACATTTTGCAATTGCTCAGAAAAACTTGGTGATTTCATTACATCTGCGCTCGGCAGGACACACGTGGTTGTGAGTCAGAATATGTGCACAATGTGTGTATTATTAATATTTAAAGGATAGCTGAATTTGTAAATTGTGTGCATCATGCATGAAGACGTCTTCTGGCCTGTCCTTGAAGAATTGAAGAAAGAAAAGTCTTTCAGAAATGAGCAGGGGATGTTCCCATGAAATAATTAAAAGACTCTGTACATATGCTTTGAATAGAAATTACAAAGTTTTACGTACATACCGTATTTCTCGAAATCTTCAAAATTTGAAATTGTGTCCGCTGAAAATTGAAATTTCTAATTTCTAAGTAGGTGACAGTGATACTGCCTACAATTAAACAAAGTGTGGCTATCATATTTTCACGTTACAGTACTGGATTTTAGAATGAGAAAAGAATCAAATTATGCGCATGATTGCAAGTACTGAAGATCAGGTCCACATTTACACAGTTCATGTCTTTAATATCATGTCATGTCATGCATGTATGCACCACTCAAGATGATGAAGAGGATGCTGGGCACGGCCCCACCGTCTTCAAATGTCATTTCATGATAATCATTACATGGGTCCAGTCAAACAGTGCCTCAGTATGTGGTGAACATGTACAGTGTATGTACTGGATTTTGTATGGTACCGTACATGTATACAGAGTGATATATACAGTCGACTCTCATTATAAAGAGCACTTTTATAAAGAGGTTCTGCTTATAAAGAGCAAATTCTGAAGTCCCAAACCTCTGAGTCCTCTTTAGGCTTCAAACCCTAACCCTCCTCACTCCTCCAAAATCCTCCTGCCGGTTTTGGAGGATTCCAAATGATTGAGGATGAATGATGATTGAATCACATGAGGATTTTGGAGGATTGAGGATGAATGGTGATTGAAGCATACATGTAGTAGGATTTTGGAGGATTGAGGATGAATGGTGTTTGAAGATGAGGATGATTTTGGAGGATTGTGGATGAATACATTTTGAGGCAGGACTGGCTGATGAGTTTGAAGCGGCTTTGGTTATCCTTCATTTAAACACGAGTGCAAAATTTTGGGATCATGAGGATGATTTTGGAGGATTGACGATGAATGCATTTTGAGGCAGGTCTGACAATTTGAAGAATTTATGTGCTGTTGCAAAATTTTGGAGGATTTTGGAGGATTGAGGATGGTTCTTAGCAAAAAGGGCCTAGGGGCTTCTTAAGAAGAACCGGCCAGTTCCACTGCCGTGGCTGTGTTCAGGATAATACTTGTGAAATATTGAGGCTGAACATTTCGCCACAGGAGAGAGTGGAGGTCGGAAAAAAACTGAGAATGTTCTGCTATCAAGTACAGCAACTTCAACTGGTCTTTCTGTAAGGTTTGTAAAAACCTTAACAGTTCTGGAAACAGGTACCAAAAGATACCAAACAGTACATATTTCTAATGTGAAACCAGACGAGTAGGGAAGCAAGCTGCATCAACTTATCACCGATGGTCTACCAAACCTGCTTGGACACTATTGGCCAACTTGTTTCAGTAGGCCTAGTTTCATTTTTATCGATGTCACTTTTACCCCATAATTTCCCTAAAATATCAAACCATGCCCTCTTTCCACAACATTAATCCTGCAGTTAGGCAATATTAAAAAACATGTCTAGTGTCCCCGCCCACTTCCTTTTTGGAGGCCGCCTCCTTTAATTGTTTGTTTGGGGGTTTTTTTAACGAAAAAATTATAAATTTTCAATAGTGACATCATTTGGGCCTGTTGAACGAGCCATATAAAGCTCTGCTATTTCATTTCCCGAGTCCAATGGCGGCCATTTTAAAAAAAAATTGCGGCCATCTTGAAAAATAGCCCTGTCGGGCTGCCATTTTGGAGGGGAAAAAAACAAATGGGCCTCCCGCTTCCTTTTTTCCAAAAAGGCAGGACGCTAAATAGTCTGAGTAACTAGGACTCTACGAATCGCTTTTTTAATTCTTTTTCCTGGCATGCCTGGGAGCCACCATATTGAATTCAATTCCAGCACGACGAGGATCGGTTTCCCAATTGAAGGTCAAATTCCTCTTCTCTTCCCAAAGATAGGACATGTACCGGTATGTGAACCTAACCACCACCATTTGTATTTCCGAATCCCACTGAAACCTACAGCTTTTTTATATACAGCCTACAGGGGCGCATAAGGCAGTTTGAAGACCGTTTGGGGGGGGGGTGAAATCTGAAGAAACCAGCTTCTGGGTTTTTTTTTCAGAAATATGTACAATTTGTAAACACGTGAGGGCGCACTTTTAAAATTAGTTGCCATGTTCGTGAGTTTTGTCTCTCATCTGTCGTCGTTTTACCCTTCCCTCAAAAATCAAAACCCAACCCTCTTCCCACAAAATTAATCTTGCAGATATACATGTACAAAGTTATAACATAGTGTCATCGTCATCTAGCCTACATTACCTTTACCTTAGGTGAGTCCCAAAGTTTAAAATAGATTAGAAGTAGATTTTGGTTCCCTTATTGGAACGGGGTCCGCAACTACACAAACGCCCGTATTTCGTCTACACTGCCATGACTGCCTACCTTTGAAGTTGAACCTTCGTTTGTCATGTTTGTCCACTCCAGCAATGTCCAGTAAATGTCAAATGTCAAATTAGGGCACAGCAATCAGCACAGTTGACATACACCAGTTTTGATAAACTCACAATTTAATTAATCGTTAAAAACTGTACATGATCGCACACGTCCATCGGTTGAAAAACAAGTAAACAAGACCTGTCATCGCGTCAGTCGTTCTAATTTCATGTCTTTCATGCTAACTTGTGCGGCATGCAAGTAGTGCGCCCTCACGCCTAGGGCGCGACTAGGCGCGCGAGGGCGCACTATACTGTGGTTAAGCACAATGTTATGTATGTTGTGCCCATTCTTGAAAATCACGCATTCTCGAAAATGAGCGCTCATTCTTAAGAATGAGCGCCCATTCTTGAAAATGAGCGCTCATTCTTGAAAATGAGCGCTCATTCTTAAGATTGGGTGGGAATACCACGTGCACAATTTATGAATTTTGCCCAATCTTAACAAACATTGCACGACATAATTATGTTAAATGAATTGTATAGCGGTTAAAAGGGAAACAATTCATATAAAGAGGAAAGAAAATGTTCCATGCTTCTGTACTCGTATAACTACGATAATTTGAATCAAATTAAACCTGTTATTATTGCTTTTTCCTGCCTACTTATGGGAAGTTTTGTAATGACGGAGGACTGGGAACTAGTCTGGGAAGTGCTTTGTTTAGGCTAGACAAGTACAAGTCCCTGTATGTATCATATGCGTGCCACGAAAAAAACAAAACGATGTCCAGAAGCTGCCAAAATTGCTCTTTTGACTAGATAGAATCCAGCTCTGCGCAACCTCGTCCCCAGGGTGTCGAGCAGTACGCGCCCACCACTACCTGCTCTCTCACCCTGGTATTGGATCATTTGCATGTGCAAGATTTTTGCAGACGTATGCAAATGAGGAACAGTCTGGTGCCTGGATATGTGTTACACATTAGCGTTTGTTTTTGTATGCGGTGTCTGGGGTAAAAACAGAGTCAATTCGTAGCAGCGCAAGCACGGCGTGAGTTACGAAACACGATTTTTGAAATCAAACTGTTACGATCTTATCAAGACAACATGCAGTATCATATTTTATATTAATATGAGCAAAATGGAAAGGAAATTAGTATTTTCGAGAAGGCGTGGACGAATGATCGCGAACAACACGTACTGCACGTTGTGAATATATAGCACCAAGTACACGATAAAAATCCATTACTAGCCAATTGCGGTATCCAATCAGGATACAGGAAGAAAGTTTCCTATCCAGGGTTTACTATTGGAAACGCGGTTGGAAATAAAGTAAGCACTGGGGACGAGGTTGAGCTCTGCGACGTTATGGTGGGGTGTGAACAATAAATTGGTGGCAATCATGGGCGTCGCCAGGATTTTTTCTAGAGGGGGCACAAAAATGTTTTTTGCCCAAATATGCTTGTATTTCTCAACACATTCTCGATTTATCAGTTTTAGAGGGGGGCAGGGACATTTTGCCCCCCCCCTCCCACTCATTAAATTTACACCACTTTGTCTTCGCGCCTCTTTTTCTTTCTTTTTTTCTTTTCCTTTTTTCTTTTTTTTTTTTTTTTTTTTTTTTTTGCTTTTCCAGGGGGGGCAAGTGCCCCCCCTTTCCCCCCCCCCCCTCGCGACGCCCATGGTGGCAATTTAAATGGGAAATAGCATTAGCACTATGGGATGTCGCAGCATTCATTCTCATTCTTCACATTCTTCATTCTTACGCCCCCCCCCCTTTTATTATCCCAAAAATCTGAATTCTTTCTTCTTATTTTTTCCCCTGGTCCCCTCCCCCAATACGCGTACACTTTTCATATCCACTCTACTTTTCAGCGCCTTGCGTTGCAACAGTGTAATTATTAAGAATCAGTGAACGAGGATTCAGCTAGACTTGCCAAGCGCAGCCGGTGCTCGGCATCGACAAGACCGTTATCTTGTCGCGCATTCTCGAGAATGTGCGCTCAATCTGGAAGAGTTATTTTTTGCCAAGATTGAGCAAGGATCCAGTTGCACATTCTCGAAAATGTGCCTGCCCATTTTCGAGAATGCGTGATTTTCAAGAATGGGCACAACATGTACATGTCATGCATGTGTACGTGTACGTGTGTATTGTGATTGTTAATCCATGATTCATTGTTCAACCAACTGGGTGGAGTAACTGAGTTTTGTTATTAATTAATGTTATATTGAATGTTGATAGATTGAGATGCGAAGAATAATTCCTTTGTAAGGTATGTATGACTTTATTCAGTGAGAAAAAGAAAGGAAAACATGATCATCTCAATCAACTTATCAAGCATGTCAAGTGATCAATATTATTACTTAGCCCCATAAATCATGTGGCCAATAATTTACTGGACTACCTCCGTAAATAAAGGCCACACTTCCACCATTTACAAAAACATGTAGAACTTTGTCAAATTTTGATTTTCACATTTAGGCTTAGTTTGTAGTTGATTTTTGCTTTAGAAGCATATAGGCCTACTCCCTCTTAATATTATTTTATAATTATAGGCTATTCAGAAAGTGCTGCCTTTTTCAGTTCAGATGGGGGGATTTTTCGTGAAATTTTATGTTAAAATTTTGATACGCAAATGTGTGCAAAAGAATCTGGAAATTTCAGGAAAAATAGACATCTGAAAAAGGCAGCACTTTCTGATTAGCTTATAAATAGGGTGAGTATGCTTCTACAGTACATGTTTTTGTACATGGTGGAAGTGTGGCCTTTATTTAGGAGGTAGTCCAGTAAATTGGCCACATTTATAGGGCTAATGTGCCTATCAAATTCTCCCCCCCCCAAACATTCACTGCACTGCCCATGTTCAGTGCAGTGCAGTTCTGGTACAACTAGATGATCGAAAAATAGACAACTGCTTATGAAAGTATCAAGCAAGTGGAATTTTACTGAACATTTTCATGAATCACAATATTTCTTTTCTCTTTCAGATCTTGGCTGTGAAACTACAGTAGAACTCCATCCTGCATCTTGCGCTTCCATATGTGTGTCTTAAGATGTGACCATATTTTTTCAAGCATTTACATGTACAGGAGATCAGGACAAAAATGCCCTTCAATTCCTGAAAGTGATCATTGTCTTAAGTTGACCAACACTGACCATATCAACAAAAATGTGCCAGTTCCAGAGTAAACAATCGTTCTGCAATATTTGATTCGTTTTTATTAAAAATAAAAATTTGACAAGTCACAAGCCATCCAGCATTATGCATCATTCCTCGGGCTCCCGATACAGACAGCGCTCGGCCGAGGAACGCATCCGTCGCAACGTCACCAACCCGGCCTACGTGACAGAAATCAGCCAGTCGGATTACAGGGTTTCACCGGCCGAGGCCCTGACCAAGATGAAGATGTTGGAGCATTGCAATGCGGCCGTCATTAATCCGGTGTTCCTGCCACAGACTGATCTTCCTGTTGATGATCCAGTAAGCTTGCCTCACAATTACGTGTGCTTTGATACATGTTCATTAGTTCCATTATTAACCCTAACTCCTTAGGTATATTTGCTAGGATGCAGCTTCAATACTGCACAATCCTACATTTTTTTCTTGAATGTTGCCCTCGGAGGGGTGACCACTGCCTCAATCCTGCAAAATCCTCCACTGTCAATATGTTGAGGCAGAGAAAGTGACATCTTGGAGCAGTGCGGAGGATTCAAGTATAATCAAATGTAGGCCTAACTTTATGCACGGCTGAGCGTAAACAACACAAGGTCCGGCCCAAGACCTTTACACAGTGCATCCTCCGAAATCAGCAACACACTTTTGCATTATACATATTTGTTTTAAACGCACTAATCTAGTTACATTATGCGTTATAACTATTTCATACATCCTAGTGGAGTGCTGTGGCCTCGTGGTTAAGGGCACTGGATTCGTGGTCTGTGGGTAAAGCTGCGGGTTGTGGGTTCGAGTCCAGCCGGGGTCATGGTGCGTGTGCCCCTGAGCAAGGCGCTTTGTCACTCATTGCTTCTCTCCACCCAGGAGTAAATAGGTACCTGTGAGGGCAGAGATGGTTATTGTGATTGAATAAGCTTGCTTGCGCCTAACAGGCAGCATCCAGCTGTATACTCCCCAGGGAGCTGAGATGGTATTTGGAATGTGTCATTGGCCCAATGATCAGGGGTAATAATAATACTGTAAGCGCTGTGATTTAGTTTACTAATATGAGTGTTCTTAAATGCCGATTATTAGGCCCCTATTATCCTTCGATGTTAAGTTTCCACGTACTGTAATTTCAAGTTGAAATAGGGAGAATTTTTTTTCTAAAACCTATTTTTTGCAATGGCCCTTTTCTTGTTCGCTCAGTAAATTGGTACATTCAGTTTTGAAAGAAAACAAATGCAACATTGGTATATAATAAGGAATTTGTGCATTGAGGTTTTGAAGTAAAAACTCTTCTGTAATTTAAATTGTATCTTTCCACTTGTTTTAGGACCACTCGATTTGTCAAAAGAAAACTCAAGGAATTAAAAATATTGGGAGTAATACAATTTTCAACCAATGAGGATAAAATATGATCAATTTTTAGTTTTATGCAATCCTGCTATTTTGCCAATATTTTTTTTGTAATTTGCAGAAACTCAATGACTTTATAAGTGCCGACAAAGTTGTGATCAATCCGTTCTTTGGAATGGGAGTGCCCGACTACAGCAAGTTGAGAGCAACGTACAGTGAGGCCCAGCGAACTACAATTCATGCCCCTCCAGAGAAGTACGTCGGCAATATTCTTCGTAAAAAGAGCTGTGATAATTCTAGCCTTATTTTTAATTTTAAAATTTAAGAAAGAAATTGACTGGAGCGGGGTTTGAATCTACGATCTCAGGATTATCATGCTGGCGTTCTTCCAACTGAGCCTATGTCAAGCCTACTAAACCTACATCAAGCCTATGTTTGCTGTTTCTCAATTTGTCAGTTTCTTTGTTCGAGGGGTGCTAGTCAGAACCCGTAATCGAAGGGATTGGGAATATGCCAAAAGTCATGATGCTAGCAACTGAAGCAATGCTACATTGTGATGTGATTTTTCATAAGTATGGAATTAGCATCGGGGTGGTGTAAATTCAATATTGTGTTTTGCCGTACACCGACGTATTTTATAAACGCTAAATACTCGGTGTTGTGTCAAGTGATTGTGAGAAAAAATCACTCAGTTGGGCCGGATTCGAACCCACGACCTCCTGCTTACTAGAGCAGACATGATGTGACTTGTGATTGACTCATGTAGTACAATTCAGAGTCTGACTTTTGACGATTTTGAACATCCCCTCTTTGAACTTCAGTCAACATAAAATAAGTGGAAATTTTCGCCGACAAGGGTGATGATTGTCTCTTAAATTTTTGGCGTAGGGAATTGGTGAAATGAAATCCTGAAGGCTAATGTTTGTTTTTGTGTGTGGCTGGGACAACAGTTGATAGGTGTTTTATCAACAAATTTTAGACTAAAGGACATAGATGAAGTATAATTCAGACTTTTTCAACTTTCCAACATTTGTCTTTTTTCTCAAAATCTGATTTTTTTATGAAGCATCAATGAATTTGATGAAATGGCAGATCTGTATTGCAAGCGCAATTTGGAACTCTTCTACCAATCGTCAGTATAAAAACAGTTTCTATGGTAGAAACATCTAAGTATTTTATGACTGGAATATCAAAGCCTTAACCTACCAATGTATGACACATGCTATAATGTAAAACTATGCTGCAAAGCTACCAGGTTGTTGCATGTGGCGAATGTTTGCAGTAAACTCCACGTTGTTTTCAGAGGTTTCAGATTTAGTTGTAAAAAATGCATCACTCCAGACCTTCATGCCTACTTTCAATTTGTTTTCCCCCAAAAGCCATCTCTGAAAAGATCTACTTACATTCAGCACTAACAAGAAAATTCCTCTGATTTTGTTGATATAGTTGGGTAGATCAGTTTCCACTGCACAGCGCAGCGTACGAAGGCGATGCCGAAACAATCAAACAACTCGTCACTGTGGGTTACCATGCCGACCAGCCGGACATGCATTCGTGGGTACCACTTCATTATGCATGTTGGTAAGTAAACAAAATCTGGCAAAAAATAAATGCAGAAATGTTAGACATGTTTCTTTTCACATGCGGCTTCTCAAAAAAGCAATGTCTTTCATGCATGTGTGCTATAAGGTTTTTTGTGTGTGTGTAAAGAGCTAGTGCATTTTTGAGGTGTCCAATTATTTTTCTTACAGCTTTATCAACATTATTATATACGCATGTAGCTATAAACTTAAACGAATATTTGTATATAGGAATGGTCACGCGGATGCTGTGAGGGCGCTATTACAGAATGGACGCTGTTCACCTAACGCAGAGTAAGTTATTGTCATGAATGTATGCTTAGCTTAGGAAAATGCAAGGTTAAAAGGTGGTAAGTTACTGGAGGTTTGCCTCAAGGTTTTACAAGGTGTTACCATTTACCTCCAGATTCAACCTCGACTTACCTGCTGGTCAAAATTTGCATTGTTCCCTTAACCCTATTAAAAGTGCCGGGGGAAGCCGCCCCCTCAACTTTTTCCGCGATACCCTCTTTTGACCAATAGTGAAGTCACTGAACTGGCATTTCTCACATTCCGCCGCCGCACGAGGAGTTGTCACAAAACTTTAGCAACTCGGGTGGTTTTCCCTTTTATTCCTTGGGGAAATAATACTCAACTATCGCTCTTCAACATTCAAACATGATGTAACCATGGGTGGTTTGATGTTCGGGAATTAAAAAGTGGCCCAATCAGTGTTTAATACGTGTACAACTGGTAGGTTTTTTTGTTAATCTGTTGACTTTTTTTCAATAACGATGTTCGGTACGTTTTGTACATCAAAATCGGGAGCCAAGGATGATGTTCGGTATAGCCGAATGTTTGGTAAAGCAGTGTTCGGTATAGCGGCGTTCCACTGTAATGGCACTTCTGATTGTCTTGTTTTCAGGAATGAGAACGGATCAACTCCTCTCCATTTTGCATCTTTCCGCGGCCATGCAGCAGTTGTACAGCTACTGGTCACACACCCTGACATAGACAAGGTAGGTTCAGCATGGGTAATACATTGTAGACGCACATTGGTGTCAACATGTGTGCCTAATGCCACACTGGATGTTCAATTTATGTGCGTCATACGCACATAGCTGGTACCTTGTTCTGTACGCGTAAAATGCTGCACCTAGCAGTGCAGTAATATTCATGGAAAAATAATCAAAACGGAATTAAGAAGCAACAATTGCCGTGTTAATGATGCAATTTATGATGCAGATGAGGCCAGTTATCAATCTGTAGGAACACAAGTTTGCTAGTTAGGCCAAAAAAAAATAATAATCGGTCTCTGGTCAGACCGAAGTTCCGGAATTGATGCGGCGATGCGGTGGTGTTTTTTTTTTGGGGGGGGTGGTTTTTTATTTTTTCAAGCTTGTATTGTACAGACAAGGTGGGTACTATTTTGCTTTTTGTGTCCTCATAATACATTGGTGTCCTCCATAATTTGCCTTTGTGCCCTTTATCATTTGCCTTGGTGCAATTTCCCCATTCCTTGGTGCTCCTTGGTAAAAAAATTTGAGGAGGTGCGGCAATAGAGGGCGCTGTTGTAGCTTCTGTGTTAATTTGAAGGGAAAAAAAGGTTGACGCGCATGATTAAAATCGACGCGCGCGCTGACCAGAGACCGATTACTTTTTTTTTTTGGCCATACAAAGGTTTCTGAAGTATTCGGAAAATTTGGATCGGAATGAGTTCCTCTGGTCACATTGTACATGTGCGTACATAATGATATATCTGCTGAAAGCCAGGCTATTTCCAATCAGTTACAAAAGTTACATTTGAATTATTTTTATTTTGCGTTGTAGACGGTCGTTGACAAGGAAGATCGGACTCCACTGAATCTGTGCGAGGAATCTCGACAGAATGAGTGGGAAATGGTAGCTGCTCTCCTCAAAGAAGCCACACAGAAACCGGTAGGAAACTTCTCTGATTCAATTACAACAACAAAAATAGAACTGAAAACGAGGATGGACTTTTTAAGGTCGTGTCTGAATTAATGGCTATGGCTAGACATGACACACGTGCCTATGCAAGCGGCTGCAGCCACTTCCCATAGGCCCATGTGTTATATCCAGCCGTAGCCAAGTCATTCTGGCTTTTTTTTTTACAGAGTAACTCTTGCTGTCTTAGGGTTTTACCACTACACTTAGTGGCACCTATGTACATGTAGGTAGACCACAGCTATGGTACATGTAGACCCCCCCCCCCCTCGCGACGGCCATGCTCGAGGCCTACTAAGCTACGGCAAGGCAAATTATATGGGTTAAAGTAAAGGTCCTACGTACACTAGAACCAGCTTGTCTATTTCCGTAGCTTTGCACACCTCATACTGCAGGCGACCTTTGACCCTGGAATAGCTCCGCCCTTTTTTCCGTACATGCTTGAACATGATGGTTAAAGAGGTTGTGGAATGCTCGAAGACATTTCCGTCATTTTTCGGGTATATGTAGCCTAGGGTGTGATGAAATAAAAACGCCTATTGTTTCTGTCATGAAATGAATACAAAAGGTACTTTTTCGAGCTGTTTTTCAGGTCCTGTTTCGACCCGAACGTGCAATTTGTGTAAAAGTCGTCGTTGGGGGCAGCAAACAAAACATAGTAAATCGTGACGTAATAAACAGGACTCCCGATGCAGCGTAGTTCCAGCGAAACTTTTTGCAAATCACTCCGCGCAACGACATGACTTTGTTTACAATTACTCTGAGCGACATTTTGTATGGGCAGCCACATGCTCCATAAATTCAACCGTAGTTGGCAACAGCTTTTACCCCTGAAATTCTAATGGGCAAGTTTAGAATTTAATAGGAAGATATCTCCATTGACTTTTTGGTACTTTCTATTGATTATTCAGTGTTTTGATAGTTACACATCATTTTATTTATAGATCGGGGATCATTCTTTTGTGTTTGCCCTAACGGCCAACCATAGTAAGAAATGTCTGCGTTCATCAACATCGTTCGATCGTTCACATAAGTTAAGTACATGCACATCGCCATATCACATCACCGTGACACGCGCTATGTATGTAAAGTTGGCTGGAAATTCACGGGTGTACTTGTGCCGCTGGCCGGCCCGGGCCCGGCCGCTGGGCCCGGGACCGTAGATTTTGACACCGGTAACGGTGTTGGAATTTCAAAATAATTCGTTGTTGATACGTGTACGGGTAGCAAACGCACTAGGCCAAGGCAAACCTACATGCCTATAATTGTGTCAGTCGCTGGCTGTAATCACACCGCATTTTGTTTGCAATAAATTTCCAGCTTTCCCGTCCGGGTGTCAGCATGGAGTAATAAGAATCCTCCGTAGCCATGCAGTTTGTCCGAAGGGTACCGTGCGAAAACACGAGATTGGATTTCAGCCAAATTAACGGATAGAGCACTGATCATGCACTGTACATTTCGTACGGCAAGAATCTTCTTTTCTCAAGAGATTTGTTGAAATTGCATGGACAAGAAATAATAGAGATACCGGTATGATTTGTTAATGATTTATAGGGAAGACTGTTTTGGACCATTTGTCCGTTGCCAATCTTGAAGAACCGTAGAACCGTTCAAATGTATCCTCGACCCTCCATTATCTGCGCAGCATACGCGCACGCGTTGCAAATTGAAGGTAAATGCGTAGAAAAAGGACCGCGTAGTTTTCCTTACGTTAGTGCTGATTATGTGACGGGCCTCCATTTTCCCAAGAACTTCTTTTGATCGAATGACAAATTCTCTGCTACTGGAATTTCTTGAATAAAGTCTTAATTAGGTACTGAAAATAATGATAGTGCTCGTTAAATTTCGGGACCAGTGAATTTTGTTTTCAACCGGGATCCCGAACATGTTGTAAGTCCAGAGATTTTTGTTTTATGAACGGAGCATGACTATGATTTATGAATTGTACTTTTTTGTAGCCACGTTTACAGGCTGAGGTTTACATGGTCTCCTGGCGTTGTTTTACGGCTTTTTTTGGGTAAACAATAAAGTTAAAAATTTCAAAATTCAAGTAAATTCGTAATTATCGTTTCAGGATGTTAAAACAAGGGTTAAAATGCACAAGGAAAGAAAAGAGAAGAGGACTAATTTTTTGTGGCGAACGTATACATAAAAAGCACCAGGCAACGCAAGGAACTTGACCGGGGCCCGCGACGCTGCTAACCGTACAACATTAGTTCTGGACACGGTCGACCACATCCACCGTCGTGATGCGTTATGCGTGCCGTACGCGTATAATTCGAAAACAACCTGACGATTTGTCGTCTCTTTGGACTGAATATTTACCAGAATAACGTTTGAGATTGTCGGTAAAACACGAAGAAAGTTGCGATAGGACTGTTGATGCTCATCTAAAAATGTTATCATGAACATAATACTTTGAGTCCTTGGATAAAACGTAGCTGGGTTTTTTTTCACGCCGAACGTCGCAGACCGAACAACTCATCAGAGCCGCGTTGCCTGGCGTTTTCAGCTGGCCAGTTGCAGTATCCGTGTTTTCGCTGGTCTCTTTTTCGGGCAGTTGGGGCTCAAATTTATACGGAAGAACAGCTCAGATGTCACCGTGTCCTTGTTCAATATACTCATCCAAAAATTAAGCAATGGGAAGGAATATCAATCTCCGTGAGTCTTTTACAAAATGTTGATTTTTCACTGCTTGACTGCGAGTCACACGTGCTGACGGGGCGGGTTGGGCAGCAGTAAACAGTCGTTGTATAAACGAGTCCTGTTTATTACGTCACGCTTTTTCTGATTTTACGAAGAGCCCGACGACTGCTGATTTCATTTATGCGCTCGCCGACCAACAAATTACTCGATGAATTTCAGTTTTATAAACATATAAACGCACATCAGAAAAGAATGGGAGTCTGTCATTATGCTATATATGGGTCTACTCTACAATATAAAAATATAAAAAACAAAACGATTTTCAGCATTCCACAACCTCTTTAATATTAACCGTTGGACCATAGGTTGACTGCTAATGTACACAGTGATACCGACATTTCACATGTGACTTCTTCAAAATACATGTACATGTACATGTATTTTAATTTTATTTGGGCTGCAAAATTCATTCAGTGAGAGAGGCTCTTACAGTTCGTTGTTAACGTACAGAAAACTTTGTTTTTCATTATACAATTCCTGTTCTCATGTATGAAAAAAAAACCCGGAAATGGACATAGAAAAAGGTAATTATAAATGGTCCGTACTTTTAAACGTCGTGGTAAAAGGTTTGCAGTGATATCAGACTTGTCAGTACATTGTAACACCTTTAAATACATTTCACTAACAGAAAATTAAGTTGATTTAGCCTCACCCAGTTGGCCGTTAACAGTTAAGATGAACTGAAAATTCCTTGCAAAAACGGGGTACGTCTGTTTAAACAAAATTGCAATGAAAAAACATTGTGAAATAGATTAATTGCAATGAAAAAACGTTGTGAAATAGATTATTAACACCATATATATTGAAACACTCCTCATGGCCAGATGGCAATAACAGTAACCTCATTCATTTGTCATTGGTGTTATTTTAGCACTCGGGTAATGGACCGATCCAGTAAGCCCCTCCCACTGCGCACGTGGGCAAATTAACACATGTTCCTCTCTAATGCCACACTGCATTTTCCTGCCGCACGCATCATACGCGCGTGCACGCATGTCAGACTTTTGTGCACGCATGCCGGACATAAATCGTGGCTGTGATTGGTCAGAATACCATGGGACAGTGCTTACTGGATCGGTCCATTGATTATGCACCAATACTGCAGTTTGGTCCGCCCCATCCACTCTAACACTGACACCAACATTCTGAAGACTTCTTTGCACCAAACTCAGTGATCACGTCAGTGGTAACGCAAGAGGGCGCCCCTGAGATGTCCTTCTAATGAGGGATGCATTCTAGAATCTTCCCCACACACCTGCCGTGTCCGTCTAGTTTTCAGAACCAATGGGCCAAGAGCTAATTTGACGTCTTTTTGAAGACCCAAGCTGCAGGCTGCTCGGTTGCTGGTCTCATTGTTGTCGCCCCAGAAGACCACACCTGCTAGGCCTTGTTCACCAGGGCAGCAGGATTGCATTGTTCATATTCTCCTAGAAGACGGAGTGTAAAACTAATTGAATGTTTGCATTTATTGCTGTTACTATCAATGCGTTGGTGAAAACATGCACAAAAGTGTTTTAGAGACAATACAGACGCGGTGTACGAAAACATCTAAATAATGTAAGGTTTGCGGAAACACCATGTGCGAATAATTTCTCAACTAAGAGAATGGTTCTGAAAAGAACCAGAGGTATAAACTCGACGTTCCGGTCAGTATGCTCTGACCGTCTTCAGGAGAGTGCCTAAACTCTAAGAAAGTGAATACTTAAGTAGCAAAAGGCGAAGTCAATGAAGTGAGAAGTTGCATCCTGTGAGGATGCCAAGTAGACAGGATCCTAGAACAAGCTTGGCGCCCACTGAAGTGGAACAGTAGGGTTGCAGTGTCTACTCGAAAATATTACCAAGGTAAAATCATGGGTCTAAAAAAAAATTACCAAAAACAAAAAAAAGCATCCAAAAAAAACCAAATATTGACAACATCTTGGGGGGGGGCTGGAGCCATGATTGGATACATGATTGACTTGATTTGAATTGATTTGATTGACAGCCAGTAAGAATTGACGTTCATCTGATGGACCTTGACGGTTCCCACGTAATGTTAGAACTCCCTGCCGGCAGCAATACTACAGTGTCACAACTTCTCAAGGTATTTCAGATTCAAATTCCTAATTCCTATTCCCCAGTATTGTTAAGAAGTTAATATTTGCTTGTAAAATGAACAGTGTAGTAACTCAAAGTTACAATAGCAAAATACGATACCAAAAGTCCTGATTTTATGTGAACTCCCGAGAAGGGAAAGATTCTAAGTTTTTAAGTATTGTTTCTAAACTCGCAACGATTTTGTTAATAATTACGATAATTGCAGTACATATTTATTAATCATTGCAATTCGGGCGATTCACAATGCAGTGCACCACCAAGAGTTTGCCATGGAGAGTCTATTTTTCAAGTTTACGGTTGACAAAACATGGCCCATTTGAATGAGTGTCAGTAGACAACTTGAGCTAATTTGTTATAGATTGGGGCGTAGCGTTCTGACGTCTTACAAAAAACACCATATTGATAAAAAAGGGAAAAAAGGGCAAACAGATACTCAAATCATATGCTTACGAAACTACTGACCGGAAAAACTAAAACTGAATGTCCCGCGCTGCGAATTTGTCGACCATCTCCCACAATGCACTGGGAAAAATGAACTCTCCGTGGCAAACTCTTGGTGGCACACTTCATTGTGAATCACCCAAATTAATGTTCATGCATTAAATTTTTGCAGCAACTGGAGTTACCACGAGGTTGTCAGCATGCCTTTGCAATATGGATAGCGTCGCAGAGCTTACGTAAGTCCCTGTTTTACTCATGCATTTTATCAAAAGACAAAAATACAAAGGCATTATTGTAGGGTTTCATGAAGAATTCAACATTACATCAAGAAGTAGTCAAATGCCAAGGGCTGTAAGTTCTTCTGCAATTGTAGCATTTCTGGCATTTTCAAAATTTCTGAAAACGTTTGCACTGTATAAAGCCCGCTTCATAATTCACGCGAAAGCGAAACGAAATTTGTGACGTCAACAATACATTCGAAGCGCGTCCACCATTGTTGACGACAGGAATTTCACTTCGCACATGCTTTCGCGTGAAGTATGAACCGGGCTTAAGTGTACCGTTTTCTTGTATAAGACCATGTTTTTTGTGATGTGATACTAACAGGCAACCAATGGGCAAGCAACGGACAACCTAAACACATAAACATTTTTTGCATGTTATTTTGCCCACAATGAAGAATTTACATCAACACTTTTGAACTACTTATATTTCAAAAGTTTAACATGCATTGCAGAAGAGAGCATTTTTTCCCGACCACAACATCCAATTTTGTAAACGACCATAACATGAACTATACCTCAAATTTCCTGTCCAAATGTTACACCCGACTTAAAGTCCTGACAGCTCTATTGCAAGTTTAGCAGGAATCTTTCCGATTTTCTTTCCATAGATTTGCAGATGAGGCCAGAACACAAGCCAGTATTACACGTCAAACAGTGGAGTATGATCATCCGACAGCTGACCAATTACAACCCAGAAACAGAGCAGCCGTTGCTGTATCTGAGACGAGACGCGTTGCTCACAGTGGATGACGAAAGGACGGTAAGAACACAAACAAACTCACCTCAAGTTATCCCTGATACTGTTTCCGCCTTGTCCTTCCGTGGGTGGGTGGGTGGGTGTGTGGGTGTGGGTGGGGAGGGGTGTGGGTGACCACAAATTCGCTGCCTTGTGGAGACTCACACACAATAGTGAACAAAACATTGTAAAGGTCTCCACAGGGCAATTTCTATAGATGAATAGGTCTCCACAAGGTTTTCACGAAATAGATATATGGGTTTTACTCAAAAACTAGGAATTTCCAAGGTGTGTTTATTTGTCGCAGATGGAAGAGTTTTAGAAAAGGGATATTAATTCCAAATTTCAGCCCAGGAAACTTATTCTGGTTAAAATAAGAGCATTTTGAAAATTCACTTTCAAAATTGAACACTTTACTACACGGGAACAAAGAAATGTCTCCACAAGGATACAAATTTTGGAATGGGTGTGTGTGTGTGTCCGGACAAATCTTGTCAGCGCGATAACTTGAGAAATACTTAACATATGAACTTCAAGTTTGGTTTGTGGATTATCCTTGGTAATCCTAAGAAGCCTTTTGCATTTGGGGCCGAAACGTCAAAGGTCAAGGTCACAGTGGCTGAAACAATAGAAATTTTGTCAGCGCAATAACTTGAGAAATACTTTACATATGAACTTCAAATTTGGTTTGTGGATTGTCCTTGGCAATCGTAAGAAGCCTTTGGCATTTGGGGCCCAAAGGTCAAGGGTCAAGGTCACAATGACTCAAACAAAAGAAATTTTGTCAGCGCGATAACTTGAGAAATACTTTACATATGAACTTCAAATTTGGTTTGTGGATTGTCCTTGGCAATCCTAAGAAGCCTTTTGCATTTGGGGCCAAAAGGTCAAGGGTCAAGGTCACAGTGGCAAAAAACAAAAGAAACTTGTCAGCGTGATAACTTGAGATACACTTTACATATGAACTTCAAATTTGGTTTGTGGATTGTCCTTGGCAATCCTAAGAAGCCTATTGCATTTGGGGCCAAAAGGTCAAGGGTCAAGGTCACAGTGGCTAAAACAAAAGAAATTTTGTCAGCGCAATAACTTGAGAAATACTTTACAAGTGAACTTCAAATTTGGTTTGTGGATCGTTCTTGGTAATCCAAATAGGCCTATCACATTAGGGGTCGAAAGGTCAAAGGTCAAGGTCACAGTGGCTAAAACAATAGAAATCTTGTATTTATTCTGAGATCATAGGGATTAGGGATCAATTCATTTAAAACCTACAGAAGACACTAATGCTGTCAATGAATGTTCCATGTGACCAAGGTACATGTAAGTTGATGTTAAAAGAGTATGTGTTATGTCATGGAAACAGTCACGGTTGCGGGGCATTTGTGTTTGTAAACACACCTTACTTGTTTGAACCGTGGCTTCATCTCTGCCTAAGGCCTCCTTGTTTTGGAAACTCTTACTTCAAATATGCGCATTGTGTGCTCCAATATTAGTTATCCCACGAGCGCGAGTAATGAGTGTTTATGTCCCTTACATAAAACACAGACGCACTGCATTTTCCATGTTCATTTTTCACAAGCGTGAGTGGAATCACAAATTTATCTTCAAGCAAACTTAACGCACAGTAGAGATGGAACGTGCACGTATTAGCCATATTCCAGCGTTTTTTAATTTTTATTTTCTACCCAATCATGGTGGGATAGCACCTGTGCAGAGCACCGTACCTGTGTAGAAGCCATGTGGGCTTCTTGCTAGTCTGTGGAGTGCCGTGGCCTTGTGGTTAAGGGCATTGAATTCGTGGTCTGCAAGTAATTCTGCGGGTTTTGGGTTCGAGTCCAGCCTGGGGTTACAGTGCGTGTGCCCTTGGGCAAGGCACTTTGTCACTCATTGCTTCTCCCCGCCCAGGTAAATGGGTACCTGTGAGGGCAGAGATGGTTATTGTGATTGAATAAGCTCGCTTGCGCCTAACAGGCAGCATCGAGCTGTATGCTCCCCAGGGAGCTGAGATGGTACTTGGAATGTTTAATTGGCCCAATGATCAGGGGTAATAATAATAATACTGTAAGCGCTGTGATCTAGTTCACTAATAAGAGTGTTCTTAAATGCCGATTATTATTATTATGATTATTAGTAGTAGTCTGAAATAGGTTCCCTGAATCTCTGGGTCCAACACAGAGATTTTGGACAGTGTGAAAAGCCCCCTATCTCATGAAGACTCATGTCATTCTCTGTACGGATCTTAAAATAATTACTATTTTTGTTTCTCACCAGATCAAGGATGCTCATGCAGTCAAGACACTTTTTGACGAGTGCCTTGTCAACGTTCTGAAGGGGATGTATCCATGCAGTGATGCTGATGCAGTGACATTAGCGGGGCTGTACATGCAGGTAAACATGAAAAGGACAAAAAGAGACAGTTAATTAAAATTCATTTCATTTGTTCAAGATTTTTCAAATGCCTACTTTTGGTTTACATTTTTCTATTTGTAATGGGAAATTGAAGACTTTAAAAGGATAGTGTGATTAAACACTCAGCTAATAATGACAATAAGAAATAGTTTTCAAACGTTGTGTAAGCCAGTGGCTTAAATGTGTACAACAGAAAGTTTGCAAATACATTTAAAATTTTCCTTTGAAATTTTTGAAGAGTCTGAAAAAACTTGTCACTATCAGCGTTACTCTCATGTGGTCTGTAATGTTCATCTTTCAACAGTAACATACCACAAATGCCAATAAATTTTTTCTTTTATGCATTATCTCTTTTGTGTTTAGATTGTCTACGGTGATCATGACCCCAGAAAGCACAAGCCAAGTTTCCTTACGTAAGTCCTGTTCAGGCAGGAATATTTATTGTGATTAAAAAAAAAAATCCCTTAAAAATGCAAGATGTTGAAGTAGAGTGCTTGATTACTTTAGGGTTTGTCAGTTCTCCTTTGAATGAAATGTGTTTTTGGTAATAATTGAAATAAATAACTTAGTAGGGAAGTAGCTTAGCTGGTACGCCATGGACAAATCTCTTTTGTGACTTAAATATTTTTGGTTTAAACTAAAATAGGATTCAGCTTGAATCTTAAAATAACTTGTTCTCTTTGTTTTTGACACAGCAACATCAACTTGCGTCATTTCATCCCAGCCATCAAGCTGGACACAAAGAGTCAAGGAGGGCGCTCCATCAACTGGGCGCAGAAGATAATCACAGAGCATCGCAACGTCACGCAGAAAGGCGTCAAAGATGTCACGGTGAGTAGAAATGAATTTTGTCAGATTTCCTTTGAATATCGATTGAAACAAGATACTCTTAATTTCGTACTACACAAGTTAATACCGGATTGTATTGGATTTGACAATTGCA
This sequence comes from Patiria pectinifera, assembly GCA_029964075.1. Taxonomy (NCBI): domain Eukaryota; kingdom Metazoa; phylum Echinodermata; class Asteroidea; order Valvatida; family Asterinidae; genus Patiria; species Patiria pectinifera. Next base: position 1,776,452 of record CM057130.1, on the reverse strand, counting down.
GAAACTGCAGTTGTTGTACCTTGAGCACTGTCGCGGCTTCAGCGTGTATGGGTCAGCCTATTTCTTTGGTTCAGCTCAGCTGGGTCCGTCACCAGGCAGACAGTCTGGTTCCAACCAGGCGCCACCGGTCTTTGTCGGTGTCAACTGCAGGGGTATTCATCTCATCCATGCAATCAGTAAGGTACGTGATGACAGTTTACTCAGATTGCAATGTGGGTTCAGACCCAGACAGGAGCCATTTTGCTGATTTGTGTCCCTAAGCAGCAGGCCTTGCAGCAATCGCTTCATTGCTGCACAAGTGGATGCATATGAGTGGCAGCAATCAGTGAGAAATGGATTCCTGGTCACTGGGCAAGCCCACGATGTGGAGATACGTGTTACTGACACCACTGGAATCTATGAATGCCATGAAAAAAACAAGTCTTTTTACACTGGGCATTCAATTTCCTTTCCAGTCCTTGTTACATCCTTTCTCAAGTTTTTTTCCTCAGTCGATCCCACAAATCGACGGTGTTTTCACGAAGTGACAAAAACCTGCAAAATCGATAATTTTTCGATTTTGAGTTTTGCTGGCCAACTTATTGCACTTGACAAAAAGAAGCATTTGGCGAGTTTTTGTAATTATCGCAAACAAACATTTGAGAAAAAGCCTTAAATTCGTGTTTTTGTTTTCGCTTAAGAGCCAAAAACTTACCTCGTTAGCAGGGCCAGAGGGATAATGCATTTCTCTACACACGTGTTAGGATGGGAGTGGACTGGATTGGACGCGCACGCCGTGGACGAAGTCGATAAAGAACAGACGCGCGCGCGCTGCAGTGCGTAAGATGCGCAAATGTAACAATTTCTTAGAACGTTTTATTATTTTCACGAAGTGACGAAGAGTGTGTACAACTTAATGGGACAAAAATAGTGAGGCCTCTGGGTTTTGCTGTTTTCACGGGGTGAAGATTATCTTTATTGATCTTTATTAATGAACTACAGTTTAATTAAGAGAGACTTCTAATAAACAACTTTGAATTAGCAAAGAACAAAGCATACGTTACTTGACAATGCAAGAATTTCCAAAATCCATAACGAATAACTAGTCGAAAAGGTGTTTTGAAAAAAGGATTAGCTCCAAAGGCAATTATCTTGGAATTACCTTTTTGCATGATATTGAGGTTTTTGTCACTTCGTGAAAACACCGTCAAAATGTGTTACCTAGGTCCATTGTGTGTAAGGTTTGAACTTTACGAAGACATGATACAAAATACACAATGCTGGCACTATGCCAGGAAACCATCTGTGTAAACCAGATGTGGATTGCGACTACGTGTATTTCATATGTGTTGAATATATCAGGCACTGGCTTACAAGGGAACGTCTTGTGACCATGTGTTGGTTGCAGCGTTGGTGTTGGTATTGTATAGCATTTCCTAATTATTTTGGTGTTTTTTTTTCTTTACAGTCCATGAAACTGAGTGAGAGCTACAGACCCGGTCTGACGTGGCAATGCTCAGCCGATATGCAGACGCTCAAACTACACATGCAGGACCATGGAGGCACAATACGCACCGTGCCCATCAGATCCAAACAAGTACGGCTACCGCCTGCCTATCCTTTACCCTTTCTAGCTCATTTGCCCTGTTACAAGTCCAGAGTACTAAAATGACAACAATTCTGGGCACTATTTAATGGCTTTGTTTAATATCCGATACAAGGCACCCCCTGAATGGTCAGAATCTCGAGGTGAAGACGCAGTCTTGTTTTGCATAATTAATTGCCGAATCTGCTGGCATTATTATAGACCCTTGCTTTATTCCATAAACTAAGGGCATGATTGCATCACTGGTTAACAGTAGCCGTGCGCATCAATAATGCACGGCAGGGAGCCAGGACCCAGTAGTTCATGATGTTTTGACTATCAGTAGACTAGGGACTTTGCACCCTGCTGTTAGTGTGCCCTATTGTTAGTGAGCAGGCGTAGGTTACGTCACAAATCAACCACAAGTTGACTAATGGTGCTTTCCTGAACTTGCTCATAGATTCCAATGTCATGTCTTTGTTGCATCATTTTTCAGGCCGCAATCATCGGCAACCTTGCCAACAAGATTTCAGGACGACAGCCGGTCCCCAGCACGCAGCCATCGGTAACCATGGGCAGGACAGCTAGCTCCTAAAGCCTGCCGCTAGAGGGCGCCATTTCTGTCAAAACAACTCTGTTCCGCAAGGGAAGGAGCTAACACCCGTGTTAGGCTGGCACTCCAGAGTCGAGTGGAACTAAAAAGTCATTTGAAGCAACTCACGTTCGCGGAGTTAGAATTTGGTTTCAGTCAGGCAAACTTTAATTTCCCATTTACGAGAGCAACATTTAAAATCAAGATGCTCTGTTGGAGTCAGTCGGAGTACCTGTGACGGTCGATCTTTCATGTCGTGCATGTGAAGTCGGTCCTAATGTTTCACATGTCAAACTCAATTCAGATCTTTAGACAAATTTATTTTGGTGCGACTCTGGAATGCCAATCAGAAACAGGTGTAAGCTATTAACGTGTGTGCACAGTATTAAATAGTAATGTTGTTTGTTTCCTGCAAAATTTGTTGGACTACTGGAAGTTGCTAAAAACCTGCCTCAGAGTGCTGTAAATGTGGGCACGAGACATAGGTGTATTGGCGTCTCTATGAACTCTGTGTGTGTACAAGAGAGGGCGCTGTGACACCTACAACTGATATCCAATTCGGGCGATTCACAATGCAGTGCGCCACCAAAAGTTTGCCACGGAGAGTTCATTTTTCCCAGTGCATTGTGGGAGATGGTTGACAAATTCGCAGCACGGGACATTTGAAATTGTTCGTTTTTCCGGTTAGTAGATTCGTAAGCGTATGATTCGAGTATCTGTTTGCCCTTTTTTTTAATTTTTTTATTAATATGGTGTTTTTTGTAAGGAGGCAGAACGCTATGCCCCAGTCTATAACAAATAAGCTCAAGTTGTCTACTGACACTCATTCAAATGGGCCATGTTTTGTCGACCGTAAACTTGAAAAATGGACTCTCTATGGCAAACTCTTGGTGGCGCACTGCATTGTGAATCGTCCGAATTGGAAGGACAGTGGTACTGTGTAATAGGGCAGGTTTTTTTGTTGATTGCATCCCGCCTGCATGTTCATGCACCGTAGGCATCAGGATGCCAATGAACCTTCCTTCCAACCTTTTTTCACTGTTGAAGGGTGAATTGTGTACTAAGACTAACACCCTAGTGTTATCCTGTCATATCAGTGACTGTATAGGGACTCTCACACTCTCCAAAATTGGGGATCTGACACAGAGATTTGGGGAACCCTTTCACACGAGCAAAAAGCCTACAAGGCTTCGGTGCGGGTCCAGCACTCTACTCAGGCACAGCCTCTCAACCCTGGTCGGCAGTGGTCGTTTGTAAGTGTGAACGGTATGCCTTGCCGACCCAGTTCTGATTAAGATTGACCTGTGTAGATAGGCAAGACGATTGTGTGAAAAGGTCTTATGCTACTATTGGCCTTTTCCCACTAGAGCCTCTTAACCCACGTTGACCTCAACCCTGGGTGAAACCAGTGCCGCCCCGGGTTGAGTTTATTTTTCAACCCCGCATTCAACCCTAACGGTTTCACACTTGTTTCGTGCAAACCGAGCTTATTTTGCTCAGTTACTACTGTTTTGATCCCAGGCACGAGTTTCAACCCGGGTTGAAAATGTCAACCCTGGTCTGGAGCAGGGTCGAGTTCAAACCAGTGCGAAATCTTTCCCAGGGTTGGCACAGGGTTGACGCTGGGTTGGCGCAGGGTTGAACATTTTCCAGTGTGAAACACTGCATGTTTTCAACCCCGCGTCAACCTTGAGATTTGTCTAGTGTGAACAGGTCTAGTGTGAACAGGATTTATGGCGAGTAGATAGGTGATTTCAGCATTCTGAAGTATTGTGAAATGCCCAAATAAACACTCAATATAATAACTAATATGGAACATCCACTTAACGCCAACCTTCTTGTATTTGCTTTAAAATACATCAGCTTCTTTTTGTGCCCACACGTTGCTGTCAGTATGAAATGACAAATCTGTGACTGTTCTCAGTTACAGAATACCACGTCCTTGTTGATTGTTAGAAAGTGAACTTTGAAACATGCTTTGAAAGAAAATTCTTCACAGGTGTCGGAAGTCATTTCATATCTTTGACTTTTCATGGAGCTAAGATGTAACTTTCTAAATGTGTATTATCTTAAATCAACCCTATACTATTACTCTATTTGGTATTCAGCTTGTTAGCACATTGTAAGTGGTATTTCGTATTTTATTTCAAAGGAAGTGTAAATAAAAGAAGATACAAGTACTTTTAAAGAGTTGCTCATTTCATCCAATCTAAGTTTGTTTGTTTGTTGTGTTGTTAGTTTGTTTTGTAATCAAATTTTGCATTTATTTTCTATGTTCCAAGGTGCTTCATACAAATTACGAGTTCTACTCTGAGAATGTAAAACAGTTACAAACTGTGAGATCCCTGAATGTGATATTCCAATTAAAATGAAAGAGTTCGGATCATTTACTAGTCTGACCAAGCGAAATGCTTCATCAGCTTTCTGAAAATTATAAGCCAGCACACCGAAGAATATACACTTCAAATGAACATTATTGTTGATAGATTTTAATAAGGTTACAATCTTTGGTACACGGGAAATTCCAGCACAGAGGAAATTCCATCACAGAGGAAATTCCATCACTGGATCAAGTGTTTACCATGAGCATACACTGATAACATTATTATAACATCTGACAATACTGATAAAAACAATGATGGTTTTACTTTACATGGACAATATTTCAAGGAATTCACCATAACTTGCTCCCAAATATTCATTGCGCAGGCATATTCATTATTATATTTCTGGTACTGATACCAAGGAATCCCCAAAAGCACACCAGGCACTGTAAGCTCGCAAGCCTGAAGAAACTTGTAGAGACAATGAGAAGAAATTACAGTTTTAGAGGTAGGAGGAAAACCCCAGAAGAATATTCTGGGGAAACCCACGGAATCAGGTAGGGACTGAAAACCCAATCCACATGTGGAGCAGGGCAGGAATTAAACCTGGGCCACAGAGGTGGAAGGCGAGGAAAGTAACCACCACGCCAACCTGACTCGCCCTTATCATTTTGTTGTGGGTTACTCCCACCTGGGTTTGTTCAAGGGGTATACTCCGAACACTTCCTATTTTCCTCATTACAGTTTTTTTTTTCTCATAAAACTTTCACTTTTGTGATCCTAACATGATTTCCAACCAGACATAGCTTGGACTTGAAATTGTTCTCATGCTGTGTGCACCACAGACTTAAACACTCTATTAACCACTCTCACAAAATGATTGCAAACAGTTTGTACTTCTGCGTTTATCTTCAAGCAAACTGGAATCCTCGATTCTGATTGGTCGATCCATGGCAACAACAGTGTGGTATTATCCCGTACACCAGAGTCCATATCGCACTCTGCGTATATTCTAACATATGCACGCTACTCCTAACTGCGCACGCGTGTAATAGGATAACCACTGAAAAATGTGTGTACATTGTGTGTGTTTTGTCTTTACTGTGCACCAAGTCTGCTTGAAGACAAGTTCGTTATTCCACACCATAGAGCTATATTAATTTAATATAGCTCTATGTTCCACACGCACTCATGTGGGACACAGATCCACTACATTATTTCATGTTTCAGTCCCGCTCGTAAGATGACTAAAGCCCGGTTCATACTTCAAGCGAAAGCGAAAGCGAAGCGAAATTTGTGACGTCAACAATACATTCGAAGCACGTCCACCATTGTTGACGACATGAATTTCGCTTCGCACAAGCTTTGCTTGAAGTATGAACCGGGCTTCAGACCAAAAAAATAATAGTTCTGCTTATGGTTACCCTACCTACCCTATTTTGACAGCCCCTACCCTACTTTTTTGGGAAAATGAGGAAAAAAACCCGAAAATCATCAATTACTACCTTTACCCTTGACTAAACGCAAACACCTCCATATGATTGTACACAAAAAATTTGCCAAAAAAAATGTCCCTACCTACCCTATTTTCAAATGCCATGTAATAGGAAGCAGACATTTTTTTGGGCCTAACAATATCATGTCTCCCACAAGATTGTTTCAAAATTCTCACATCAACAAAAAATTCCACGATAGTCAAATTTGATAAATTTGTGTGTGTGTTTAAACACTACTACTGCTAATCACTGCACATCATTCTGAACTTTCATGCCGAGACCACTTTAATTACCACTGTATCAACATGTAGTTACTGCTACAGTTTAAGACACTTTATAATCATGAAAAGTCAAATGTATTGCACCTTTAAATACATATATAGTAGGCACTCCTTTCACATTTTGCAGAAAATCATATTTCCATTGTTGAATAACACCGAATAATTCACTGGAGATTCAATTTTTTATCCAGATACACTGGAATTTTCTACATGTCTATTAAACAATATGTAGATTTTTCTTTATCAGACAATGGAAGGAATGTGAATTTTAATTTTTGTTGGAAACACTTGTTATAAACACGGACGCTTTTTTTCTAACTACATGTACATGGATCATTGCACAGCATTACACAAAGCTATATTATTATTATTTTTGCCTTTTGCACAAACAGTATTAGAGGTGACAAAAATGAAATGCATACATGTATGTAATTTTTTTAAGGAATTTGGCATTGACAGCAAGCGATGAAATTAAATTAATGAACAAGGGTAGACCACGTCCCAACCGTTTGGGAAATTCCAGCGTCACGGACATTACAAATAAGACAATTTTTTTTGTTCTTGAGTGAATAAATCTGAAAATGCTCAAATCTTATACACCCATCGTCTGCTAATGGTCAAGGAGATGGCTCCGTCCCGGACGTTACTTGTTTTAAAAATGTTATGTCCGTGACAAAGCAAATTCACCAATTAACCATATCAGTCGGTGTAGTGCACACCTCTGCAAAATCATCCACTTAAAACGAAATTGGTAAAATGTAAGAAGTCTATTTAATTCAGAGTCTACAATAATACATCATAATCATATTATTTCAGGTCCCATAAATAAATATCTATTTTGATATAATCATGCACAATATGTACACTGAAATAAACAAAAAACAAAAAGAAACCAATAACCTTATTTACAAGATATTAAAATTACAGCTCAGTTTTGTATCATGTCATTAGAAATAAAATTTGGTTGGTGGTTTCAACTTATGTGATGCGATTAAGCTAAATGAGTCATTTGTCGGGAACTTTCATTTGGAGATTCAGGCCAAAATAGGGCCACTTCATCACATCACTTCATCACATCTCTTGGTGTTCCGACTTCCATAATTTTTGAACTAAAGATGGTATCAGCATGCGGTTTTCACATCAGTAATGCTGAGATTGTGCTCTTTTCAAAACTGTAAAAAAAAAATGTTTTTACTGGGTCGACAAACGACTCATTTAGCTTGATCGCATCACATATGCAGAGAAAATGAATAGTGTGTTCTATGAATTACTACTGCATTCCCACCATTGTTTTTTTAATAACACTTATCACCTAAAAACGTCTGTTAAAAGCCTCAAATCTGCCCAAATCCAAAATTAAGTAACCAAATGGCACACAATTTTTGTACTTTTAAGAGAATTGGGATGTCTGGATCTAAGTAAAAGTAGCTACATTTAGGCTCTAAATCCTGAATTCTGATTTTATCAAATACTGCAAAACCCAAGAGTGAATGTTAACTGCTGCAAAATTGCAAGGGTTAATGGAATCAAAATTAGTTCAGTACATTTTTTGACAGTTCCGGCACTCATGGTATTTCGGCGCCATGTTGCACTTCACGCACCCTTAAAACAGAGTTGCGAGAATGCAAAATCCTAACAGACCTGAATCATAATGACGTCGCGCTTTGTTTACAGCGTGGCTCAACAACAATGTAGCAGTCAAACAACTTCTTCTTTTTCTGAGGAATCTAAATTGTTTTGGTTTTTTTTGGTGGTAAAACATTTACCATGAGAGTGTTTCTTTACCCTTGACAAGATTTTTGTTCTGTGTGATTTGGACCTTTGGTTTAAAAGTTACGGCTATGTAAAAGTAGCTACATTTAGGCTCTAAAGCTTGTTAAGACTGTCAAAATCTGTTTGGGCCACTTTTCAGATTATCTGATGTCTAATGAAAGGCATTCACACACTTTCTTGGTATGTGAATGCCTTTCATTAGATACCAGATAATCTGAAAAGCGGCCCAACTTGGAATTCAAGTCCTTTCATTTAATTAGCTGTATCTCTGGACTGGGGTGTCCAATTGAGATGGGATAAAGACCATTGTGTAGAATATTTACTATATATCGTCATGTCCGTGCAACAAGGTTGGATCTCCTACAATGGGCTGTACGTGAAACGCGAGTTTCAGAATGTCAAAAGGTCATATCTCACTTAAAATAACCCGGATGTACACACAAAGTCAAGGGACGTTGCGATACGACCTTGTTGCACGGAGCGATATACGACTTTGTTGCAGAATGGATTTACGACCTTGTTGCACTGACGCAACAACATGTACCTTCAGACTCTACAGATAAGTTTTGTAAAAAGAGAGTGCTAGTATATTTAATATTTATGGATTGACTACTACATTTTTATGGGCACATGCTGGACATACAAGTGCACTTTCCTACGGGAGCCAGGCAAGAAGGAACAAGAGCCACCAATTGCTCCCATAATAAAGTGCACATGTAAACAAAGTGTGACGACATTGTGATTCAGGTCTAGTAATTCCCCAGCTAATACAAGAAAATTCAACACTTATTTTTTATGTTACATTTTAAGTGCGCAATTGCACACATGACAAAAACTCGATCTCACTGACAGTTGCATCAAAAACTGGCACATCCACATCATGCAACAACATCACATTTTTTGCATACAACAGAGTCATACTCTTTATTGTCACAAATTTCACCACTGCTCTTACTAGACTCGGAGTCAACTGTTATTCCTAAAATGTCACGTATATTGAGGGATTATTGAGAATAATAATCTACATTGTGTTATTTTAGTTTTTGCTTTGTATGCTTGCATTGAACAACAGTACTTCCTGAAGCTCATGAAATTCTCAAAATACAATGTTTACGTTCAACAATTTTGTTAGTGTAAATGCATTGGTACCATTATAACATTTATCCACTTTGATAACGGGACTAATACCACAGAAAATTCACATGGATTTAGCAAATTTTGTCTCATGCATGAATTTAATCCTTTTTCCCCGTTGATTTCTTTGTATAGCATTTGATTAATACCAGAACTTGCAATTCAGCACCTTTGAATGTCCCTCCCAAGGGTCTTCCCCAACTGCCCGACTGCTTGTGCACTGACTCCATCCCACATAATAGGGAAATCTCACCAAACTGGCACAATACTGCAGCTTTCAAAGATGATTTTCTTCAATAATAATAATACCAGAGTCTTATATACCTCACGTATCTACCAACTACACGTAGGTACTCAAGGCGCTATGAATTATGTCTATTATTAAAGACAGGTAAATGAAGTCTATGAGAAATATGAGACCCATTATGTCGCACCTTATAAGGGTTTACAAGGTGCGGCGGCGCATATTGCAGCCACTGCCAGAAATACCGGGGCAAACCCCTTCTCTTAGCGATAAGTGTTACTGGGTTCTTTAACGTGCATTACACAACACATGGGACCTACGGCTTTTCGTCCCATCCGAAGGACGAAGCAATAATGGTAAAGTGCCTTGCTTAAGAGCACAAGCACCATGTTACCACTGTCAGGATTCGAACCCATGTACCACGGCACACGAGTCGAACACCATAACCATTGGACCACAGCACCCTACTGTGGCACAGTATTGCAGCAATGTGTCTCAGTGAAATCTTGCCACAAATATTTCATATCTTCATGTACATTGCATTAATTATGGGCCGGACAAGAATACATTTAATAACACATTGATTAGAACTACATGGCTCGGACTTGAAGAACTGATAAACGAATAAGACTGGATGTTTTTTTATTGCAGAAATTCAAAGATGATTTCATTTCGTTAGATTTTCCTCTCTTGCATTAGTGCAGCAGAAAAAAATTTACCACAATTTTCTAGTTCGCTAATATAATACAAAACCAATCTAACCCTTAAGTACACGTATCTTTGCACGTTTAGTAAAATTTGAATTTATAGAAATTGAAGCTTGTAGATGGCACAAAGCGCACGTTTTTAATGCAGGGAGTCCTCGGGTAGTTTATCGTATCTTGTCAGCAGGTAGCAGGCCTCCAAGGTCGTGAACATGTGACCCCACTGACCCGGGTCAGACTTGACCTCCATCAGGTCATTGATGAGCTGAATCTCCGAGCCCAAGTGCGGTATCCTGAAAGGAGAAAATGTCTCATTTTTAGGACTGGTAATTTTCACTTATTGCATGGATATGAAGAGCTTTAACTCATTGGAATAATGAACCCAAAAAAATGAGGGATATGTGCGATTGGGGCGCTTCATAACAAAGAAATTCAGCCTGAAATGAAAACAAATATCCTGCTATGCCTGCAAACAAATATCCCGCTATGACTGAAGAGTCAACTTCCATTCACAGATTTCGCGAAGAGGTATTCCTTAGTCATGAGGCAAAAACCTGGCAGCTTTTACACTTGTTTTAGACATAGGTGATTTAGCTGGAATCTTTTTTGATAAAAAATGATGGTCTTTAATTACGAGGATGTCACCTCATTATACTGTTTGCCCCTATGACCCATTTTGGTGACACATGGAGAACACGCTTTTTTCAGCTTTGCACCGTGTCTCTGGAACTCCTTGCCAGACGAGTGCACGGTAACTCGGGACCTGTCTCTCTTCAAAACTCACCTCTGTAATAAATTTTCCTCTCACACATACCAACTTTTTCATGTAACCGCACCTTTGAATGATGTTCATACTATGATTCTTTGTACCTTAAAGGTGGTTTTAGTATTATTACTGCCCCCAAAAAAAATCCTGCAGGAAAACAACGATGATTACCTGCAGAAAAAGAAACGCAGGGGGAAAAAATGTCTTACATCCAAGTCAACAGTTAACAATACATTGATCCATTACACCCTGCCGAATGCGCGCATGGGCAGCAACAAGGGAGCTCTCCAACACCCAGGAATGAGATTGTCCATTTAAAAATACGTCTGAAAATTGCAAATATGGTCTGAAAGATGCATTTGTTTCTTTACTGATAATGTCTTTCTCTCATATTTAAAGTGTCTGATTTCAGACAAAAGTCTGAAAAATCTCATGCCTGAATACCACACTGTGTGTTCCAGGCCCGCGTGTCGTCTACGTGTTCATGTAAGCGTGTTCACACCGTCGATCGTGGACATCCTATTGTCCCTCTTTTGTTTGTACTCTAACTTTTTAGGAAGACTCCCATAGGTTTTGTACACGACCCCAATCCCGTACGTATGCTGGGAATCGTGGACGATATTGTTCTCATTTGTTCTCTGGAATGTTTGTCCACCGTTTGAATAGATGAACACGCCCACACATGTCAAACTTGTGTGCACAAATCACAGGGGGTGAGCTTAATGGGATGGTCGACTGTTAGCAATACAAACCGACTTACCTTGCACGAATCACCACGTACTGAAAGATCGGGAACAGCTCATCCATACCGAGCGTGACACTCTCTGTGCTGTGGACCTCAATGGCTTCCTTGATGGCCTCCCAGGCCGTGTGGATGATGAGGAGCTTCTGGCGCGGGCTGAACGTCGTGCTCATGTTCTGCAGGCACTCCACGGCCGCGACGTAGGAGACGTCGCGAATCTCAGAGATTCTCTGTGGAGCAAGATATGCAGCTTGTGTCAGACTGTTTCCTTTGAATCTACTAAAAGTGGGATAAAAAATTAAAAACAGCTGAAAAGCAGGCATAGTGACATATATTCAAATTGATATTATTTATCAACATTGTATGTAAACTTGCGAATGACGTTACCTTCAAAGAGTCCTTCATGACGTCTTCCAGAAGCCAGAATTTCCTGTTGATGAGATGAAAAATCTTTGAATTTGCATCATTCATCAAAGTATGTTTTACGATCCTATCATGACCAACATTTACCTTTCCTGTTAAAAACTCAAGTTTAAACCAAAAAAATTGAAAAGCGTATTTCAGTCGTCGATAAACCTGTGAAAAAACAACCAATATTTCACTGCTTTCAAACTTCATAATTTGGGGTGCTCGTCTGTCGGTTTATTTTGCAACTTTAATACTATCAGGCCCCTCAATCTGTCTTCTCATGCTACTGATGGCTTCAATCATTACTTGGTCTGTTGGTCCATTTGTGAGCTGTTCATCTGTCTCTCTGTCTTCACTACTTACTGGTCCACCTTGAGGTATGCCATGATGGCCACATCAGACCTCTTTCCGACGTCCTTTCAGTACTATTGTTTATATTCATGACTTAGTCTGTTAGACCATTTCTTTGGTGTTCATATGTTTGTCTGTCATTGTCTGCTTTCACTACTCACTGGTCCACCTTGAGGTATGCCATGAGGGCCATATGATTAGGCCCCTCACAGTCTTCTTTTGGGACTGTTGGTTCTACTTGTTGCCTAGTCTGTTTGTCTATGCATCAGCAGTCCATCTGTCTATGTGTCTTCTTTACTTACAGATCCACCTTGAGGTATGCCTTGAGGTATAGCAAGAGGACCATATGATTAGGCTTCTCACGGTCTTCTTTTGGTACTGTTGGTTCTACTCATTACCTAGTCTGTTTGTCCATTCGTCAGCAGTCCACTTGTCTCTCTGTCTTCACTACTTACTGAGCCACCTTGAGGTATGCCTTGAGGTATGCCATGAGAGCCATATGATTAAGCTTCTCAAAGTCTTCTTTTGGGCCTGTTGGTTCTACTCGTTACCCTAGTCTGTTTGTCCATTCGTCAGTAGTCCATCTGTCTCTCTGTCTTCACTACTCACTGAGACACCTTGAGGTATGCCTTGAGGTATGCCTTGAGGGCCATATGATTAGGCTTCTCACGGTCTTCTTTTTGTACTGTTGGTTCTACTCATTACCTAGTCTGTTTGTCCATTCGTCAGTAGTCCACTTGTCTCTCTGTCTTCACTACTTACTGAGCCACCTTGAGGTATGCCTTGAGGTATGCCTTGAGGTATGCCATGAGGGCCATATTAGGCCTCTCACAGTCTTCTTTTTTGCATTGTTGGTTCTACTCATTACCTAGTCTGTTTGTCCATTTGTCTGCAGTCCACTTGTCTCTCTGTTTTCACTACTTACAGAGCCACCTTGAGGTATGCCTTGAGGTATGCCACGAGGGCCATATGATTAGGCTTCTCACAGTCTTCCTTTTTGCATTGATGGTTCTACTCATTACCTAGTCTGTTTGTCCATTTGTCAGCAGTCCACTTGTCTCTCTGTCTTCACTACTTACTGAGCCACCTTGAGGTATGCCTTGAGGTATGCCATGAGGGCCATATGATTAGGCTTCTCACGGTCTTCTTTTGGTACTGTTGGTTCTACTCATTACCTAGTCTGTTTGTCCATTTGTCAGCAGTCCATCTGTCTCTCTGTCTTCACTACTTACTGAGCCACCTTGAGGTATGCCTTGAGGTATGCCATGAGGGCCATATGATTAGGATTCTCACAGTGTTCTTTTGGGACTGTTGGTTCTACTCGTTACCTAGTCTGTTTGTCCATTTGTCAGCAGTCCACTTGTCTCTCTGTCTTCACTACTTACTGAGCCACCTTGAAGTATGCCTTGAGGTATGCCATGAGGGCCATATTAGGCCTCTCACAGTCTTCTTTTTGGTACTGTTGGTTCAACTTGTTACCTAGTCTGTTTGTCCATTCATCAGCAGTCCATCTGTCTATGTGTCTTCTTTACTTACAGATCCACCTTGAGGTATGCCTTGAGGTATGCCATGAGGGCAATATGATTAGGCTTCTCACAGTCTTCTTTTGGTACTGTTGGTTCTACTCATTACCTAGTCTGTTTGTCCATTCGTCAGCAGTCCACTTGTCTCTCTGTCTTCACTACTTACTGAGCCACCTTGAGGTATGCCTTGAGGTATGCCATGAGGGCCATGTGATTAGGCTTCTCACAGTCTTCTTTTTTGCATTGTTGGTCCTACTCATTACCTAATCTGTTTGTCTATTCATCAGCAGTCCATCTGTCTATGTGTCTTCTTTACTTACAGATCCACCTTGAGGTATGCCTTGAGGTATGCCATGAGGGCCATGTGATTAGGCTTCTCACAGTCTTCTTTTTTGCATTGTTGGTTCTACTCATTACCTAATCTGTTTGTCTATTCGTCAGCAGTCCATCTGTCTATGTGTCTTCTTTACTTACAGATCCACCTTGAGGTATGCCTTGAGGTATGCCATGAGGGCCATGTGATTAGGCTTCTCACAGTCTTCTTTTTTGCATTGTTGGTTCTACTCATTACCTAATCTGTTTGTCTATTCGTCAGCAGTCCATCTGTCTATGTGTCTTCTTTACTTACAGATCCACCTTGAGGTATGCCTTGAGGTATGCCATGAGGGCCATGTGATTAGGCTTCTCACAGTCTTCTTTTTTGCATTGTTGGTCCTACTCATTACCTAATCTGTTTGTCTATTCGTCAGCAGTCCATCTGTCTATGTGTCTTCACTACTTACAGATCCACCTTGAGGTATGCCTTGAGGTATGCCATGAGGGCCATGTGATTAGGCTTCTCACAGTCTTCTTTTTTGCATTGTTGGTCCTACTCATTACCTAATCTGTTTGTCTATTCGTCAGCAGTCCATCTGTCTATGTGTCTTCTTTACTTACAGATCCACCTTGAGGTATGCCTTGAGGTATGCCATGAGGGCCATGTGATTAGGCTTCTCACAGTCTTCTTTTTTGCATTGTTGGTCCTACTCATTACCTAATCTGTTTGTCTATTCGTCAGCAGTCCATCTGTCTATGTGTCTTCTTTACTTACAGATCCACCTTGAGGTATGCCTTGAGGTATGCCATGAGGGCCATGTGATTAGGCTTCTCACAGTCTTCTTTTTGCATTGTTGATCCTACTCATTACCTAATCCGTTTGGCGATGCGTCCGCATTCCATCTGTCTATGTGTCTTCTTTACTTACAGAACCACCTTGAGGTATGCCTTGAGGTATGCCATGAGGGCCATGTGATTAGGCTTCTCACAGTCTTCTTTTTGCATTGTTGGTCCTACTCATTACCTAATCTGTTTGTCTATTCTTCAGCAGTCCATCTGTCTATATGTCTTCTCTCCTTACAGACCCACCTTGAGGTATGCCTTGAGGTATGCCATGAGGGCCATGTGATTAGGCTTCTCACAGTCTTCTTTTTGCATTGTTGGTCCTACTCATTACCTAATCTGTTTGTCTATTCGTCAGCAGTCCATCTGTCTATGTGTCTTCTTTACTTACAGATCCACCTTGAGGTATGCCTTGAGGTATGCCATGAGGGCCATGTGATTAGGCTTCTCACAGTCTTCTTTTTGCATTGTTGGTCCTACTCATTACCTAATCTGTTTGTCTATTCGTCAGCAGTCCATCTGTCTATGTGTCTTCTTTACTTACAGATCCACCTTGAGGTATGCCTTGAGGTATGCCATGAGGGCCATGTGATTAGGCTTCTCACAGTCTTCTTTTTGCATTGTTGGTCCTACTCATTACCTAATCTGTTTGTCTATTCGTCAGCAGTCCATCTGTCTATGTGTCTTCTTTACTTACAGATCCACCTTGAGGTATGCCTTGAGGTATGCCATGAGGGCCATGTGATTAGGCTTCTCACAGTCTTCTTTTTGCATTGTTGGTCCTACTCATTACCTAATCTGTTTGTCTATTCGTCAGCAGTCCATCTGTCTATGTGTCTTCTTTACTTACAGATCCACCTTGAGGTATGCCTTGAGGTATGCCATGAGGGCCATGTGATTAGGCTTCTCACAGTCTTCTTTTTGCATTGTTGGTCCTACTCATTACCTAATCTGTTTGTCTATTCGTCAGCAGTCCATCTGTCTATGTGTCTTCTTTACTTACAGATCCACCTTGAGGTATGCCTTGAGGTATGCCATGAGGGCCATGTGATTAGGCTTCTCACAGTCTTCTTTTTTGCATTGTTGGTCCTACTCATTACCTAATCTGTTTGTCTATTTGTCAGCAGTCCATCTGTCTATGTGTCTTCTTTACTTACAGATCCACCTTGAGGTATGCCTTGAGGTATGCCATGAGGGCCATGTGATTAGGCTTCTCACAGTCTTCTTTTTTGCATTGTTGGTCCTACTCATTACCTAATCTGTTTGTCTATTCGTCAGCAGTCCATCTGTCTATGTGTCTTCTTTACTTACAGATCCACCTTGAGGTATGCCTTGAGGTATGCCATGAGGGCCATGTGATTAGGCTTCTCACAGTCTTCTTTTTTGCATTGTTGGTCCTACTCATTACCTAATCTGTTTGTCTATTCGTCAGCAGTCCATCTGTCTATGTGTCTTCTTTACTTACAGATCCACCTTGAGGTATGCCTTCAGGTATACCATGAGGGCCATGTGATTAGGTTTCTTACAGTCTTTTTTGCGTTGTTGGTTCTACTCATTACCTAGTCTGTTTGTCCATTTGTCAACAGTCCACTTGTCTCTCTGTCTTCACTACTCACTTAGCCACCTTGAGGTATGCCTTGAGGGCCATATGATTAGGCTTCTCACGGTCTTCTTTTTGTACTGTTGGTTCTACTCGTTACCTAGTCTGTTTGTCCATTTATCAGCAGTCCACTTGTCTCTCTGTCTTCACTACTTACTGAGCCACCTTGAGGTTTGCCTTGAGGTATGCCATGAGGGCCATATGATTAGGCTTCTCACGGTCTTCTTTTGTACTGTTGGTTCTACTCGTTACCTAGTCTGTGTGTCCATTCGTCAGTAGTCCATCTGTCTCTCTGTCTTCACTACTTACTGGTCCACTTTGAGGTACGCCAGCAGGGCCATATCAGGCCTCTCATTCAGTCTTCTCAACCTGTCTTGGTACTGTTGATCTTCCTCCTCATTCTTCAAGGCATAGAGAGTAAACAAGGCCGGGTACAGGCGCGGTAGTACTATCGGGTATAGGAGACCATCACTCGTAATATGACAGGTGCTGCACAAACAAGGAAGGACAAAGTGAAATTTTGCTAAAGATTTGTCCTTGGGTCAGCTTAAAAGTGAAAAAAGTAAAGTTAAGTCTGTCACGAACCAATGTGGCCCATCAGGCCGGCGTTTATCTTTGGTTTCAGTTACATGAATCGACTGAGAATATTTCCAATCCCCCTTGATGGGATGCTAGTCCATCGCAGGTTGCTCCCCAGCTAATACTGGTACCCATTTATACTCCTGGGTGGAGAGAGGCCAGTAGGGGTGAAGTGGCATGCCTAAGGACACAGCATATGACCTGCAGCTGGATTCGAAACCCCTAACCCTCTGATCATGAGTCACAAACCCTAACCACTGGGCCACGCTCCCCCATAAGTACTCCCCTATAAGTAGCTTAAAAGTATTCCTAGATAAAAATTTGTAAAATATATATTTTGAAGTGTGAAAAGGTGGTTCAGAGACTTATGACATGACTTAGGACTGATTGACTTGTGATTGACTTGTGATTGACTTGTGACTGACTTGTGATTGACTTGTGACTGACTTGTGACTGACTTGTGACTGACTTGTGATTGACTTGTGATTGACTTGTGACTGACTTGTGATTGACTTGTGACTGACTTGTGACTGACTTGTGATTGACTTGTGATTGACTTGTGACTGACTTGTGATTGACTTGTGACTGACTTGTGATTGACTTGTGACTGACTTGTGACTGACTTGTGATTGACTTGTGAGGACTTGTGATGGACTCGACTACGACACTGACATCTGACTTACATATCATCCGTAGACAGCTGCCTGTTCCTGCTTGCAGACTTGGCTATCTTTGCCTCCACTGCTGGGGGCGGATGGCTGTCGCTGTAGTCATAGTAGTAGTGGAAGTCTGAGGTGTGGTGATCATGAACTGGAGTTTCTGGTTTGTTTGGATGCTCATTTGGGAGGTCGTTGAACAGTACTCTGGAAAAGTAAAATAATGAAAGTGGAAGCTTGAAAGAGAGGCGTACACATTTTTGTACACAAAATGAAACAGATTGCAGCATGATACCAACTTTGTGTGAAAATTTGTGAAATTGACCCAAAAACACTACAAAATCTCCTACACTGCTCTAAATGACACACTAAATCCCAATGTGGCATTTGCACGTAAAAAAAAAGGGGAAAGTACTACATTTGGAAACGCTCCACATCTGGTTTTGTAGAATTTGGATGAATCTAGTAATACACAGCCCAGCCACTGGTTACTTTACATTGGCCCTAATGGTCTACTTTTGAAAGCTAAAAAAAACCACCCAGCCAATGAAGGCCAAAATATACCCATTTTAAATTAAGCAATGGTTTTTATCATCTCAAGACCAGTTCATTCTCGGCACAAAAGCGAATGCAAAAGCACATTTCTGATGTCACAGCAAATCTCCGTGCTTCAAATTCACAAAAACTGAACACATTTCAACTCCGGAAACTTTTGCAGGGAATGTTTTGTGACCTTCGCATTATTTTATGAACTGGCTTTTAAGCACAGATCCTTTCTCACCGGACTAGCTGGTATATCCTCTTGACGTATGATTTGATCTCTTCCACAGCGTAAGGCAGTAGCCAGCGATGAGCACCCAGGCCTATGTAGGTCTCACGGTAGGCTACACACAGGTTCTCAAGGAGTCTACCCAGGGGGTGAAGAGATGTATCAAAGGCCTGTAAGAGGTAAGGATTGTAAGGATCTTAGAATTTTTACAATATTATGTATAACAAATGTATTTAATGCATGATACCTGTAAGTGGCGGATAACCGCTGTTGGTTTCATTGAATAAATAATTTTTAAAAACCCAAACAAGGCAAGTCTAGTACAGTGGTCCTAGAGTGCACACAATTCTATCCAATGGATTCAGAATGGCTCAAAAGTTTGTAGAGTACGCCGCGGTGGAAATGTGATAGAAATGAAAAAATTTCCACTTTCGCCATTCACATGGAGAGTTGACTTATTGCCTGCAGTACACGCATTGATCTCCATTAGTAAGACTGGATAGGACACGTATATACTTGCACGCAATGAAGATTCTGAAAACGCGGACACAAACAGCTGGATAGTGCAGTGCGGGTTTAACATTTGCGACCGCACATGCGGGACGTGTGCGTGCTGCATGGTCTGTGTATGACGATCGCATTTCAAACTTTCAAACCCTCACCGATGACTACGTGTGCGTGCACAAGATGGAGGGCGTTGTGTCCTATCCAGTCTTATTAATGGTATACAAATATTGAGTGGCTCAGAGTGAAATGGGAGGAATATTACAGCAAGGTAATATCTGGACTTTCCTCCCATTTCACAATTTAAAGCCACTCAATATTTGTTTAATATTTATACATTTGATATACATGTATTTGAACTTTTATTTCAATACAAAATTGGTCGAAAATGTATTTCTCTCTTCCAAACCACCCCTTTACGAAAATGTTTGAACCCAACGCTGTAGCGCTGGCTCTTTGGAAAAATACGCGCAACGCTGAACGCGCACACCAGCATGCATTTGCACACAAATACCGCGTCATGGAACAAGGATGATCCTAACTGTTGAATAGTATTTCCCATTCCCCATGGGCGAATGGGACTTTTTGAGCCCCGGCGTGAATGGGAGCAATAACGAATGTCACGTGATGCGAGTTCCACCAATCAAATGACAAGGATCTGTATGTCAGTTATATAAAGATCAACGAGTACACGTGTATCGTGAAGATTCATGAAAACAAGTGGCACCAGACTAATGCACATGTTGTGTAGATGCTATATCACATACAAGCTGGTCTCAGACCAGTGCACACGGATTTAAAATCAGTTTCTGTTTATGCAGTCAGGATGCAATGTCTGAGCGGGTTTTTCAGAGTGCAGGGGCTCAGAATATGAGTTACCATTGACCGTGAGAATTGTTGTGAACGACGGGTTGTTTAAGTAGAGATTGTGAGCTAGAGTGGACAGGCATGCAACTGGGAATTTAGAAGAAAAAAACAAGGAAATTCCAAACCACACAAGAATTTGTACAGTGTTTTTCAATTTGTAATGGCATTCATGAGAAGTAAAAAACGAGGAAATCAGCGGATCCGAGGAAAAGTTGCACGCCTGAGTGGAGGGTGTGATAAACATGGATAATTTCTTGAGAAACACTGAATAGCCGATCTCTTTTTACATTTGTACGCAAGAAGGAAAATATTGAACTTGGTGCATTTTACGGGTTTTTGTACCTTCATGATACACATGTACTTTCAAGTGTGCATGTATTTTACATTGTTTGGGTTGAATATTTCTTGTTTGTTACTAGACTTTTTAATGTTTATGTTCATTTGAATATATGTAAATTCTGATGTAATTCAGCCCCTGGGCTGCCATGCTAATCTCTTTTATCAATAAATCATTTATAATTTGAAAATGAATATTTAACCAGTGGAGAGAGCAAAGAATTTGGGCATTGCTGGATTGACAAAGAGCAACAAATCTGGCGGCAGAGTTCTGTATAGGTTCTGGTTTTTGAGATCTATGAATTGGAAAGATTGAAAGGCAATGTGATGCAAAACTTCAGATGACATGAAATCAATGTGTGAACCAGTTTTTCAGTGATCTCCTGGTTCAGTTAATGGCAAAATTTGTGGAGGACTGTTGTGGGCGAACAGCGAATGTTGTTGATCTGGTTTTGCATGTGTACAGTTGAAATGATATAGAAATATATTATATTTCGATATCCTTACCTTAGACAAGTATATTATATTTCGATATCCTTACCTTAGACAAGTATATTATATTTCGATATCCTTACCTTAGACAAGTATATTATATTTCGATATCCTTACCTTAGACAAGTATATTATATTTCGATATCCTTACCTTAGACAAGTATATTATATTTCGATATCCTTTCCTTAGCCAAGTATATTATATTTCGATATCCTTACCTTAGCCAAGTATTCCTGTATTGCCTTGTAGTCCTCTTCAGTGATCTTCCCTTTACTATGACCGCTGCTTGGTATCTTCTGCAGTTCCTCTACTACCTTGCTGCGTTCATCCTTATGCAACCTGCAAAGTAAAAGTACAAGGATATGCCAAACATGCCGTGACTGATATCGTCACTTAAAAAAAATTTGCGCCTCTCTTTTTAAATTTCAAATATTTCACGGACAAGCATCTGACCTGTCTTTCTCTTGCCGTGTCCGTGATGATATCGCCACGGCAACAGCTGCCCAGGCCTTCTGGGAGTCCGGCCGCTTGTTTTCCAGCAAGCCCAGCACCGAGCGAACCTGGTTGTAGACGTCTTCCCATTTGTCATCTGCCGCTACGGTGAATTTACCTATTGGACTGTTAAAAAAAAAAAAAATCGCATTAGCATCAACAAAAGAACTCGCCCTTCAAAATATTAAACAAATTCTAGGATAACTCTGACCTGGCTTGTTTAGTGCTGTTAGGAGTCGAGTCAGCAGCTTTACTGAAGGTTCCATTGACCTTGACGCCGTCGCCCCATAGGCCGCTGAAAGTACCGTCAAAGAAGTCTCCGGAGGGTAACATCAAAAGTCCCTGGCAGAGCGAGAGAGACGGACAACATTCAAATCTGATTTAAAAATTAAATTGTTGTAAAGCTTGAGCTTCAAGTGGTGTCAACGGCTTCTGTTAAAACACGGGCTTTAACCCTAACCCAACCCAACCCAACCCATCAAAGATAACAGCAGGTTTTGATTAAATCTGTTGGGATAGGTACCCCTAAACTGATGGTCTTTTCCATTGGGTTTGGCATACCTCCAGAAACTAAGTCCAACAGTGTGTGTGTACAATTTCTCATGTGGGTGTTGGAATTTGCCTGAATGGGTACGGTTCCAAGTAAATTATGCTGGGGAGTTAGAATTAAACCCAACCAGTGGATCATAGAGCTTGTGTCCCTGGACAAGACACTGCGCTGCAATCTCTTTTTTTCTCTCCCAATGAAATGGGGTCCTTAGAGGGGGTCCCTCCCTGCATCAGATTGATTATGGCAACGAAGACATCACATTGTTTTCTGGAACACAAGCACAATTTTCATTACTGCTAAAACTAATACGAGTGCTACGATCATTCATACCCAGGATTACTCTGTGCATTATCAAGGACTACGTACTTAATGTATGAGTTTATGATGCTTTGCTTCAATGGTTATGGTGTTTGACTTAAGTGCCACGGTACGTGGTTTCGAACCCTGATGAGGAACATGGTGCTTGTGTTCTTGGGCAAGACTCTTTACTACAACTGCCTCTCTCTACCCAGGAGTATAAATGGGTACCTGTGAAGGTAGAGACCAGAGTGCGCCGATCTCGAGCTGCTGCAGAAACTGGTCTCATGGCCTGACGAACAGGGATAATAATTGTGAAGCAATTTGAGACCTTTGTGCTATATAAGCAGCACATAATTATTATAATTGCATGTAGTCATACCTTGCCGCTAAGCGTAGGACCAGTAGTCAGCTCTCCTTCGTACACAGTGCCATCCTCAGTAAGAAGGATGCCGACACCCTGCAAAATGGCAGGCAAAGCAATAAGCAGTTTGAACAGTCATCAAAACGTGAGGCAACACTAACTACATTCTGAGCAAAAAGCCTCATTACTCATCACACAACTCCTCACTCACCATCAGTTTGTTCTGCGTGAAGAGGCCCTCGTAGTACAAGCCGGCCATCGTGATGACCAGCCCGTTGCCGTGCCGACAGTCGGTCTCCCACTTGCCCATGTACTTCTCTCCCCGCAGCCTCTCCTCCATGATTCCGTAGCCGTGGCGACGGTCGTTGTGCCACTCCCCGATGTACAGGTTGCCCGTGCTGCTGTGAATGATGCCGTGCCCGTGGCGCATGCCGTCGTTGAAATCGCCCTGGTAAATATCTCCGTTGGAATACCTGGCCCAATTGGAAGCATGGAACAAACTTGATCAAGACATGAGGCAACACTATGACTGGAGATCAACAAAACTTTCATGACCTTATGGTAGCTGGTTGGACTAGATTTACCGGTATAGTCAGCTATGTGGGATCAGCCTAAAACAGCTTACGGGTTAATGGCATGGCTGTAAGTGACAATGGAACTGAGTTGTAACGAGTCACTGACTTTTGTGACTCCAGTCAAGTCGAGTCATTTTAAAGAAGTGACTCAAGTCGAGTTGAGTCATTAGAGTCAATTCAAGTCACAAATATTTGAACGCTACACAATAAATAAACACAATCTTGAGAGAAAGTCATTTTTTGGCTTATTTAATTTTGCATTCCGGCTACTACATGTGGTGACACCACATTTGACTCTTAATGGAAATGAAAACGGGGTGCAAAGGTGAATGCCATTCAACTAATGTGTGTCTATGTATACATTATTAGCGAACATTCTAACGTGACGTGAACAAAAACCAGCACCGGCATAAGTCATGCAAATATTTTTCGCAAAGTTTTGCTTTTATTTTTGGGACTCGAGTCTTATAAGCCTTCCTCAAGTCGAGTCGAGTCTTCTGATGAGGGACTCGAGTCGAGTCGAATCAACAAAATTGTGACTTGAGTCGGACTCGAGTCGAGTCATTGACCCAAGTCGGACTTGAGTCGAGTCATTGACTCGAGTCCGACTCGAGTCGAGTCATCGACTCGAGTCCGACTCGAGTCAAGTCATGGACTCCAGACATTACAACTCTGCAATGGACATCAATTAGCTTGATTGCATCCTTAAATGTCTCATACCTTAGGGTGCCATAGCCACTCATAGAACTCTCCTGCCATTCTCCCTCATACACCTGTGCCTTCATGCCCTTCTCAGTACTGGGAGTTGTATACACACCATATCTGGGGGGAAATATAGAGAGTAAATAACACACATCTTGAGACATTATGGCTTATCAGGCTGGTGTTTTTATCTCCATTTTTCTTGGCATATAATGACTTGGAAAACATGAAGAGTTTATTTCCAAAACTCGAAATATCCATTTGAAAGAAAGGGGGAAATTCGCAAGGTTATGAAACTTTAAAGAATAAAAACGATACAACAGCTGTTTTTAAACTTCAATTTTTTGCTTTATAGTATTCTTAAATATAACAGCCATCGAAACTGGCTTTAAGCAGCCAGGAGAGAGCGGGATTCTTAAAGGTAACAAAATGGCTTTATCGCGTTTTGGAAAATAAACTCTTCACATGTATTTCTATTGCCACCTTGATGAGATGGGAGCCATCAAGGGTCACTTCCAGCTAAAGTGAGCACCGAGGTTAGACAGAAGCCAGTGGCGGTGAAGGGCCTTGTAGTACGGCAGATAGGTGATGGGATTGTGCCTTTGTTGATACAACCATGGCCATCGCAGATTTGTGCTTTGAAAAATAGAGATAGAATAACAAGCCATGGCAGCCATTATGAAACTTTTGAAAATTGCTTGCTACTCTACCTATATTTTTTTCAAAGGACAAATCTGCGATGGCCCTATAGCCAAATAACTATCTTTCTGACTGTGTGCCAAATGCCATGCTTGTATCATCAGAGGCACAATTCCCCCAAATATTTCCCCTTTCTGCCCCACTATTGGAGAAGACATAACATTAAGCCCAGAAGCTGGATTGGAACCCTAAACACTGTAACTATGAGTCACAGGCCCTCACCATTAGGTAACATTCCCGCAGGAAATAAAACGTGTTCTTACAAAGTGTCTAAAAGGCTTGTGTGGTATTGGATTTTGAGAGTTCACAACATACCGTCAGAAAAAATATGGCTGTATTCTGGGGGGGAGTAATCTGGGAGGACTATTATGTCCTCAAAATTCAGCAACCAATAAGGTGTAAGGGAAACCACAAACAAGCAGCATGCACAAACCTTCCAAAGGCCATGTTGGATGACAAGCAAGCACAATTTTCACATTATCTTGACACCGTGACCACAAGGAATCTAAACAATTAGGCCTATCCATATCCATAGCGCAAATTGTGTTAAGATGTTACTGTCACTTTTTTTTCCTCCGAATTGTTGTTGCACACATCTGGCCCCCTTTAAGAGGGAAAATCGAGATAATAAAATTCCATACTGAGATCATCAGTATTAACGGTATTTATACAACATCATTCGGTATTGTTCGGTATAAAAAAATATTGTCACTAAACGGTATTATTGAAATACAGTTCAAGCCTACATGTATGGGCTCCGTGCACGAACATACAGGGCACTTTTTTACCACTTTCGAGGTCCACGTGGGCGGGACATACCGCATGCGCAAACTGGTTCACGCGCGTAGCACGCACGACTTATTTTTTCTGAATGTACACAAAGCCACAGCGTCTTCGCGTGAAAATCAGGCGTCATCTGTAATGCGCTCAAATGTCTCTCCAAGTGGTCTCCCCAAACTCTCCTCTTATTACCGTTGAGGGGGTACTTGCGCACGGAGCCCGTACTATGATGAAGCATACTTCCCACAGCTTTGGCTTTAGTTTGTACTATGGTTACCTGTTGTGACACAGTACAAATAATAGAGAAATGACTCAAGAGAAGAAGGTCAAGACTAGGCCACTCACCCATGCTGTTGCCCTTGCACAAACTGACCAGAGTACTTCCTTCCATCTGGCCACTGTAAAGTGCCTCTGCAAAAAAAAAAAGGGGGGGGGAGAAGAATTTAGATATATCCAAAGTTAAAACTTGAGACCAAGCTTTAAGGAAAAATTGGGTTTTTCAACAATTAAAGCAAACAAACTGACGATGGTCCACGGAACCCACATTTGCAAAATTTAGAAAGAAATTCATCAAAATAAATACTCTGTAAACGGGGAAAAAAAGTACTGATGTGACTTCCTGAAACACCTGAAATAAGGGAATAACAGTGTGAGGAGCCGGTCTTCACTGCGTGATAATGACCAGGTGTGGGGGTGACCGCTGTTAATCCATTAACAGCGGTCACCCCCACACCCGGTCATTATCACGCAGTGAAGACCGGATCCTCACACTGTTATTTCCATTAATAAATACCTTTTTAACGAAATAAACAGTTAAAATGCTCCAATTTTGTGACTTTTTCCCGGCGATATTTCCAGACTTTTTTGTGTTCATGTTCATGGGCCATATTTTTGCTTAACAGCTATAACGATGTAAACTCAACAGAAACTGCTGCCGTAGCGAAACAAATTACAACAATGTTTTCATATCTTTACCTGATGGAGGAAGCTGAAATCTCGTTTACACATTCCTTGTGTCCGGAATTACAAAGATGCTTGGTTTAGGAAAGGTAAATATGTCGGTGGGTGAAGTGTTCTAAGAAAATAAATCGTAGATCTACGCTTTCGTCGTAAACATCCTCAGTATATACTGCACTGCTGTACGATGTCGTTTCAAAACTTCCTTACGCGCGCGCACGCACGAATCCCTAGCAACTGTGTTGCGTACGCACGCGTCAGTCTCACGCGATGGGGGTTGAGCGCATGTGCAGTGCTCTATTGTTACAAGCTACCGCAGGACTGTTACTATATTTTGACCAATCATTGGCTTGCATGAGGCTGAACGGGGCTGGATCAATGCTGGTTCAGGGGCCATTTATTCGCTTGATCTTTGAAGCTGGTCCATTATCACCGTTAATGCCCAGCCACGTGATTGAGTCTCGACCAATCAGAAACCATCAACTCTCCAAGGTATTTATTAATTATACATACGACAGAAGGCCAATGTAACAAAGAAAGAAAAAATAGTAAGAATATTATCCTACACATGTAAGCAGAAAGTGCATTTGTACATGGATGACATTAGAAGATTGCACTTTTCTATCAAACACTGCAAGGACACATCCATATAACTAATCCCACATGAATAAAAAATAACAAATAAAGGGCGATGTAACAAAGAAAGAAAAAAATAGTAAGAATTTTATTCTACACGTGTAAGCAGAAAGTGCATTTGTACAGGTATGACATTAGAAGATTGCACTTTTCTATCAAACACTGCGAGGACACATCCATATAACTAATCTCACATAAATAAAAAATAACAAATAAAATTTAGATGGTCTACAGTTTCCATTCCAGAAGAGTTTCTGTCCAAGGCCAATTGGGCACACGGAAATTTAGTTAATCCATCATTAGCTAGAAGGTTGGCGACGCACGACAGCCATGGTTAATGTGTCTGATTTGCACAAATTGACTTGGGTTCTATTGTTTCATGCCCGGCTGAATTCTATGAGGTTACATATACTGGTACACCAAGTTCGATTCAGCTCAATTCACTTGCTTAGATGATCTCTGTGCACACACTGCCGAGATGTTCTCACTCCAGAAAGTCAGCATTTGGTACATGTCCTCACAAATATTGATAGCTATGGCAACCGAGCCTTGCCCTAGCCCTACAGCCAGTGAATATTGCCTTCCATCATGGCAACAATGGGGTGGCTCATGCTACCGCCTCACCCCTCCAGCGACCTGGGAGGCAACAGAGTTGGCCTGCCGACAACTCGGAGGCAAGATTGCCGCTCCGCAGTCACTAGCGGAAAATGAGTTTTTCGTCAGTCAGATACCAGAGCAATACGGGTACATCAACATTGGCTGTGACGACAGGCTGATTGAAACCATGTGGATCTGCGAAGGAGAGAAAGCTGAGTTTGTCAACTGGGCCGATGGGGCACCAGACGGAGGTACTGAAAGTCCTGAAGACTGTGCAGTCCTTATCCGCAGTCATGGCAAATGGCAAGATGGGTCGTGCAATACTGGATCTGTTCCGGGTATTTGCAAGAGGTGCATCATTGCCGCCTTCACACAATCCCGCACATATGCCTTGGCCGTCGACGAAGCTGGGACGCCTCTGAACTCGTGCCTTCTTGATCATGTCATACAGGAGTTCTCGACCCTCAGCATCCCTAGGTGCGCCAACGCTTGCATGCAGGTGCCCCGATGCCGTTCCTTCAACTTCATGAAGAACGAGGGACACAAGATCTGTCAGCTGAACAATTCTACCCGCACCGACGTCCCAGACAAGTTTGCAGAAATAGGGGTTTTGTGCGCAAACGCCGATGAATCCACTGAGCAGAAATAGACGCACCATTCCTTAATGGACAATTATGGAACGTAAGAGATGAGGACTCAATCAACACCTTGGATTATACACATAGTAACTTTGCCTTCACATCTGGAAAATGACAAATCATCATGCCTGCATCCCAAATGCTGTCCACCTCACCTTAAACATTCACTAGACTGACACTTAATTAGCACCACAATTTCAGACGGCATAAATTAAACAGTAGGTTTCTAAGCTTGATCAACCAGTGGCTAGATACACACCGTTTGCAAATGTTTCGAGTAAACTAAGATTACATAAAATGATATACCATACATGCATAAGTGCATACTAATTTTACACTGAAAAATTTAATGAAAAAATTTCAAATTTTGTTTGCTGTTAATGCATTGTGCTCAGCTGGAATATATGTACATTTAAAAACACTTTTGGATTTAGATGTATTGGTACTCTGTATTAGGTCATTTTCTAAATTGATCAACCACTTCTTATATTACTTTAAAAAAATTAGCATACTAGAAGAAAGAATGGTTACATCTTTCATTGTTTATCACTGTTTGTATATAAACCAACTGATAATGATATGTAGTTAAAGGTTCACCTAAAGGTTCAAAACATGCAGTCGAGACACTAGTTGACTGCTAGACTGTAGCCTTTATAACTGCAATTGTATTTTAGCTGGGTCCATGCATTTGTAATGTAACCCTTTTTATAAAGTACAAAATGTTTCATAAACTACAAACGCTGTACAGACTGTAATACTCCAGGGAGAAGAAGCCATTTAGATTGATGCCACTTTTACATTTTTCTCATCGTATCATTTTAGATTTGAGAAAAAAAAATGTAATGACAGCAGCATCAAAATGAATGACAACAGACAAATTTGCTCTTTTAATACAATGCCGATCGCCACACGAGACGATTTACCAAAATCAGGACAAATTAGGATACTACAAATTTTGATTATACTGCACCTTAAATGAATTCTATTTGTGGCTTTTGGAAACTGAAATCGGGAATTGAGCTTGACGATGTTTGGGGACGAAATTAAAGTATCGTTCTAGGGAATTTGTGTGATACATGTATAAGTGTTAAAATAGCTGGGGAAACCTATATTAGGAAAGAGAACAAAATACTCGTTACAGTACCGTTTGTTGCACTCCAAATTGACATTCCGTTGACAAGTTATGGCTGTTTAATGTTCGCATTTATCGACATAAAATACTGAGAAAAAGGCCTTTAAAGTTTGAGTTTTGTAGACTCAAAATGAGAGATGCCACTTGTTTTTCCTTAAAAAATGCTTTTATTCCACGATTTTTGCACTATTTCTTTAAAACATGTCTAGTAGACATATCAAAGGTTACAAATATCAATGAATGTGAAAATAAACAAAAAAAATCATCCCTATTCAGTTTTTTTCATTTTCTCCACTATGGCCTGTGCCCAGTTCCGTCTCATTTTGCCAGAACGCCTCGCATATTGGCTAGCAATTCCAAGGTTTTAAAAGCGCAACTGTGCATGTCCTCATCAAAACTAGCATGGAGCTGAACAATTACCTTGTTGACAAAGAAAAGGTGGACAAGGTTTTAATCTTCTGGTCATGCATGACTGTACAACAGGGATCCAATTAGTTGGTATGATGAATGTACTGAATAATAATTATAATTTGGGAGGCTAATCATCCTTACTCACAGCTGAGAAGCTGAATTGCGAAGGACGCGGCTACAACGTGATTGAGCCGCAAGCATGTCGCCTTTGGCAGCCAGCCACATCGACCCGTATATGACCACGGAGCACAGCCTCAGATCGAAAGTGTTTGATATTTCTGGAGGGAGGAAAACCGGAGGGCACAGAGAAAAACCCTCTTGGCACAGGAGAGAACCAACGCACAACTCTACTCACTTATGGCATGTATGGTCCGCGGCCGGGATTCGAACCAGGGCCACAGTGGTGAGAGGCGAGCGCTTTACGCACAAGCCACGCATGCCTCCCAAAAGATTGTATTTATAATTACCCATTAAAGCTATTTTAAAAGTACAAAGTTAATGACTAGATTAGTTGATGGATCTCCTCAATATAGTACACAAACATGTAATTAATGCAAGGTCAAATTATGTGTCATATGAAGATGAACTTTTTTTTAATTTCATGTAGGCGTTATATTGTAGATCATCCTTACCCCCTAAAAAAACTTGAATACTTTTATTTACTAAATCATTTCTTTATTCCTGACATCAACTCATTTGCTTTCTTCCAATATTGTTCCCCACTTTTTTTTTTCAAGACCGTTCCCTTACCAGTTCATGTGTAGCGGACATTTTCACACCAATTTCATAAATATTGGACAAAGTGTAGGCAAAAAATGTTTAATTGTCGAAGCAAGGTACCCAAGAATCACTGTTATCCACTGATCATGTAGGTCATGGTGTACATGTAAGTAACACACTACCTTTCACGGACTGGAAGGTAGAACCCTAACACCTTCCCAAATCCTCCCAAATCCTCTTTGTAAATGGAGGATTTTGCAGGACTGAGGGTGCATGGCAAAAATAGGTGGCTGATTTTACATTTACATGCAATGAACATCAAAGTCTCTACAATTTCATTAAAAAAAACGGTCATTTCCGAGATGTGGGGGGGGGGGGGTGGTGGTTAGGAAGTAGAAGAAGTGGGGGTAGGAAAAGGAAGAAGAGAGGGGGCCAGGGAAGGCAGGGAGGGGCACAACCCCCAACCTTTTAAAATGGCTCTAAAAAAATGATTTTAATCAAGTTAAAAGAAAAAAATCAAAGAACAACAGATGCTCACTTTCCATGGGGTTTTCCCAAATGCCACGTCCCCTCATACACAGCATCCTTGAACTTGGGTTGTCCCAGGAACAAGTAACGCCCCTGCCTGGTCAGTTTGGGTGGGATCTTCTGGCCAGCGGGCACGGCGGCCGGAGAGACACACCCTGGCTTCTGATTGGTCAGTACGGCGTCGATGGCCTGGTTGACAGACCACAGCCACTCGGCCTTCTCGGCCGGCGTCGGGGCTTGGAGGGTGAGCGAGGTTTCCGGCATCGTCAGCTGGATGGTGTTCCTGGATGGGGAGATTGGCAGTAGGTGTAAGCAAGGCCACGGTGAACAAGCTCCACCAAAATGGATACATCTTTTGCCCCATTATTTAGCATAGCATCTTTCTCTTTCTCTGTCATGAGCAGCTTTTTGGTCCTTCCCTCGTAGTGTTTCATTTAGTCTCAGTATTAGGTAATGCAACTGACCCCTGTTGTATGTTTGTTTGTTAGTCCGTCCTTGGTTATTGTTTGTGTTCGTTTTTACTAGTCCAGTGGTTTGTCGGTCTTACACGTGTCTGCACTTTACCCTGGATATGTTAATAACACGGCTGCTAACTTACTGATCTGCCTGCTGCCCTGGTTCAGCCCAGATGAGAGCCAACGGGAAGGCTTGGTGATTCGTAAACTGCAAAAAGCAAGGATAATTTCTGTCACGTTTCAATTCAGATGCATGTATCCAAGGCTTCACATGCCCACTTTTACTACTCTGTCAAACTGAAAAATTCCAACTTGGCATACATGTACCGGTACAAACTATTTATAAATTTCACTTCAGTCTTTCAAAATCATCTTTATAGTAAAAGAAAAAGATTAATGTACATGTACACCTAGACAAAAATAGAAACCGCTATTAAAGTTTGTTGAAGCACAAATAAAGCACAAAGGCAATTCATGCAACATCACCCAGTGACAAACTACCTGTAAATAATGGCCCATCAAAATCTTCATGTGGGGGAAAAAAACATTCCTGCATAAAAATTGAAT
The DNA here is from genome assembly GCA_029964075.1 of Patiria pectinifera. Lineage (NCBI taxonomy): Eukaryota > Metazoa > Echinodermata > Asteroidea > Valvatida > Asterinidae > Patiria > Patiria pectinifera. Next base: position 1,744,488 of record CM057130.1, on the reverse strand, counting down.
AAAATCGGTGCATCCAACACTGGTACATCCCAGAAAATTCTCTACTCATTCATTCTGCTATGTTAACATGCACAAATCCATTTCCTTGATTTTTTTACAAGCATGCACAAAACTCCAAAATAATTTAACTTGTGCAAAATCTTCATGTTATAATCAATGTCATGTTAGCTCGGTGGTCGAGTGGTAAGACATCTGCACTAGAAAGCAGGAGGTCGTGGGTTCGAGTCCCACCCGAGTGATTTTTTCCAACTTTCACTCGGGAGGTAACACACTAAGTATACAGTGTTTACACGTCAGTGAAGGGCAAAAAGTTGAAAAACCTAATTTGATTTACATCATCCCGACGCAAAATTCCCTCTTATGAATAATGTAATGTAAGTCTCATTTTGAGACAATGCACACATCGTACATCAAAAGACATCGTCACACCTATGAAAAAAATTCACACACACTACTGCACATAGCAAACACTAGTGGCGTGCATTTATGTACGTGTTCTACATAACCCCAAGAGGACAGACACCCAAAGGGAAAACAACAGATCCTTTCAGTCCTTGGGAGTTGGGTCTTTTGTTGAAAACGGTCCTCTGTAGTAGGTTTGTGTGCTTAGTCTATGGGAGAGTGCTATATTACAGGGACAAAGGGAAACACAAAGCATTGTCCTCGAGAGTATAGTAAAACAAGAGTGTATGGGTAGTACATACACGTACACTGGAACTGGGTACCCTAATGAAGTAAAACAGAGATACCCGGATGCCAGTAAAAAAAAATATATAAAAAAAAAATCCTGGAAGTTGTCTGAAGGACTTTATAGCTTTGCAGTTTAAACTGAAACTTCATCTGTCGTGCCTTAAAGTGCACGTACTGTATTTATAAGTGAAATCTGTATTGGTTTTCCATGTAGCCTAGTTTTCATTTCGAAAATTCCCCACATTTTCTTAGATATTTGCTAAGTAGTTTGTAAAATACGGTAGGGTACCCGATCTCATAATCTGGAACCGGTTACTGACATCAGTAGTCGGGTACCCAGGTACCCCGTTCTGATGCACAGCCCTAGCTAACACAATCATATCTGAGCTGTCTTCATTATTTCTGGAATACAAGTCAAACTACACATTTTGAAAAGAAGTTTCCATTGGGCTAAATATGTAAGAAAAGGACTGTGAATTCTGCCAGGGGTTACAAAGGGTACCAGGAGGAACTACCTGAGGACCAGTGCATGCAGGTTAGGTGATGAGATTCTATAGGAGTTGCACTGCATGAACTGCATTGAGGTGCTCAGGCCTGTGAGTGGGCACGGGGAAAGAGGAAAGTTCAAGGCAACCAGGACAACATTCTGCAGACATGGCAGAGGTCAAACCGCCATCAACCGTCATTGTCAAAAATATATATAGCCCGTTACCGATGCACCACTTGTGTATGAGTCGTATTGTGAGTATGTGCTATCCACGCTACATGCGTACCGTTGTATCAGGAACCCATTTAACTATGTGTGCGGGACGGGACGGACTTAAAACGCGGAGTCACGCCACCCAAAAAAAAAAAACAGAGTGGAGAAATTTATAACAAATGTGAAATCCACGGAAATGCAGATTTCACATGCTTGGTTGCTACATGCTGCAAGGTGCGGTTTGTGCCATTCATGATCCAGCAGACTTCAGTAGAGGCCAAATTTTTAGCATCGTTAGGAAAAACTCACACACTAAACCGGACTTCAAGTTTTTTAGAAACCTGATCAATGGCTTAGTAAACATGCACACTAGACGGCGATGAAATTTGGCCCTGTACTTGCAACCAAAATATTGGAAATGTACATGTACCTTTTCTATGTTTCCTGGCTTGCCCTCAGTCTCAGAAGATAGGAATTGAAAATGAAGTTTAATTAGTTAATACACTTACAAAAAATGATGCCAACAGCCCCCAAAAAACACCTATTACAGACTTGACCAAAAGAAATATTTGGAAAAAAAGTCCAAAAATAGAAGGTCAAACATAAAATGAGGTTCACAGATTTTTCGGTAATATACAACATTTGCCTTTGCTGTAATTTTCAGAAAGGGACGGATTTGATTTTGGGGGTTAGTATTTTATAGCAAATATTGTTATACTGACCTGTTTAAAGTTTTGTGTTCATAGATGCTGGAAAAACCAATGAAAATATAAAAACCTTAGCGCACAACACGCCCGCACGCGATGAAGCACGCGCGAGGCGCCATTGTATACTGCATGCAAGTACGTTGGCCGCCTGTATAGCATGCAGGCTAGGCAACAACAAAGACTTTTTTTAAGACTACTTCAACGAACAACGTTGTGCCGTGCGTGCGCCTAAATGTACTAAATCGAGAGCACTAATGAGGTAAAAATTAACGCATTTCCACGGTTTTTCTTCTCTTTTCCCGTTTTATATTGACAGCCAGAAAAAGCGGAATTTTGTGAGATTTTTTTTAAAAACCGGAATTCCGGTTAAAACCAGAAAAGTGGCATCTCTGAATTTATAGATGGTCGGGGAACTGTCAGATCAGGTAACCAGACTAGCTGGCTTGCACCCATTCACAGATGTGTAATCGATAACAAAGAAATTTTTTCGGCCGACCATCGTTGGAAATGATACATAAATTCCACTTTTCTTGAAAATGACAGCACACCAGGTGCCATGATTTCACAGGATGCTTAAGACTGTTATTCACTTACAGTCAAGAATTTCATAATAATCTGGCAGTTTTTATTTTTGATGTTTGCAAATGTTGTATATTACTTTTAAGAAGTGCTATTCCCACTTAAAATTGGGAACGGCTGAAAGAAAAGAAAACAAGCACAAAAAAAAAAACCACAAAAAAAACCACAAATATGACAAAGTAATAGTATTGGAGATTGAGGGCAAGCTGAACACAATACTCTAACAAGCTTAGCAAAATAAACAAAACCGCTACAAGTATTTTCACAGTTCTCAAACAAATTGCACATACATGTACCAGTAGTTTTATCATTTCTGAAAAGCGTACACATAATTATTGAAAACTGGGGGTTTTTTTAGGGGGGAAGGTTGGGAGGGGGGTGTTTGCCAGATTTAATGGCAGGTATTGCACTTCCTTCTTAATAAGGAGATACCTGTATCTTTTTATTAATTTTTTTAGAACAAAACACAGTGAAATAAAAAAATAAAAAAACGAAGCTTTAGAAAGTGCTTTAGGATTCCATGAAAGAACATAGGTTCTAAATGTGTTTTAACGGATGAGTTGTTTTTTTTGGTAATAAAAAAAAAATAATTGTCTGATTTTTTTAAATTACATTTGAGAAATGCTTGCACGGCCAATGATATTCTGCTTAAACCAAACATTTTACGGAATTCTCAAATCGCATCCATTTGCTAAAACCAATTCAGATAAGAATGCAAAGTTTGCATCGTGGGAATAACAGCAAGGTAAGTTTGCAGAAACATCATGTGAAATCAATCTCTCTCAAAACCAACAGGCCTGAGACCTAATGACGTCACGCTTTGTTTACATGTGCGCTTTCCTATGTGGCAGACGGTCCATACTTCGTCTGGTGTCCCGACTTCACTCCCATAGGAAAGCGCATATGTAAGCAAAGCCATTATGTCATCAGGTCTCACGTCTATTCAGTTCAAGAATCAGACTCTACACTCGGGAAAAAAACAAAAACAAAAACAAATGTTTAACTCATTAAGCTTTTGGTGATTTTGTTCGTGCGCATGTCAAAACGGTTTGATACACAATGGCTCTGTTCAGCCATTTTCAACTAATGCCAACTATACAAGTACATGACACAAATTGGTACAACAAATACTCCAACATTGTTCCAATGAACGAAAAAGACGGTACAATTATCACATGTGGTACACTGACAATTCTGTTTCAAAGTGAAAATCATTATCTATGGATATGATCAGCAAATCAATTGAACAAAACCACTACCACCAACAGACAGCTAAGCGGGATGCTAAGCAAAAAAAACAAAATTAGCCACGCAACTGAAATTTTTATTGTAAATACATCACTTACCTGTGCATGGACGAAGATATCGGCAAACAGAAGGAACCAGTGCTGTGACAGTCTACCAGCGTTCAGGAGCGTCAGGGACTTGGTGCGGGAATCTCTCAGGAGGCGACGGTCAGGCTGCTTGATGGCTTCCTGTTAGGGGTTGGCAGAGGGTATTTCATAATGCAGTGGACACCTTCTGAGGTGCCTTGTTACTATAGGCTGATCATGGTCGCTTTAAAACAAAAAACTTAATCATTTTTTCAAAGTATATTTTGACTTAATGTCTTCTCATGATGATCAAAAGAAAGAAAATGGGTGGAAAGAAAATGGGTGAAAAGATTGCGGCAAATACATTTACATGTACATGAAGAAGTGAAAACAGGAATGTTCCCTTAACCCTATGTTAAGGTACTTAGAACTGTAAATCCCTGCCACCACTTCCGGATGTAGGTACGGTACTAGCAACATTTTAGTGAACAATAATCGTTTGTATTACATCACATAAAAACTTCTTCCAAAAGTGGAATTTTTGTATCAATTTCCAACTATAGCCGGCTAACCATCATTGGAAAAAAATGACTTTTTTTCAATACTGCCCCCAATTTACCAAATTTAGTTAGTCCACATTGCGTTTGCAATCGGTTACACATCCGTGAACCAGGTGCAAACCATCTAGTCTGGTTCCCTGACTTGACAACTCCCAGACGTCTATAAATTACTCCATTTGGTCTGAAGTAGGGTCAGATAACCAGCCTACAAGAACAGCATTTTGTTCTTGATTTGTCAGCTTCTAAGAACACAAAACTTTTAACAGGTCAAGCATGGTTCTTAGTGGGGTTTTTTGGTTCTACCTTGGTTTATTTTGGGTTTTTCACAAAAAGGCTTAACTGAATTGACCCAACCCGAATATCCAAATGCAAAACCGCAACCGACCCGACCCAATTGAAATTATGGAAAAAGCGACCCGACCTGACCCAAAGTTGGCCGGGTCAGTTTCGTACAACATTATTTCAGACTTGCACAGGTGGCATGATAGGATGATCCAAGTGCACACATAATTCGATGCAACTTTTTAGCAGAAATTTTACAATGTACATGTACATGTACATGTATGTGTGACTGGAATTAAGACAAGTGATTGTTAAGTAGATATTTACAATGGAAGGGTTACATGGACACATGTAGTTACATTTGAGGGTTTTCTCACAAAAAAAGGTACTCACAGTATGCACCGTGAATGTAAACAGTATAATACTTACTCTATAAGGACAAACCAAAACCTCATTTCTGTTATCAAATTATGTTGTCAAATTGTCATGAACAATTCTTTTTAATAAATTTACAGTACCTTTCATCCCCTTAACTACCGGTATGCAGTATTAGTTCTAATCATTCCTTTCCATAGCAAATTTCTTGTTTTAGTTTCTTCACATCAAATTTACTGAGCACTCCCGTTTGCCTGATCTACATGTACATGTATAAACAAGTTTTCAGACTGAGCTTTAACACTGTTGGTGTCCATCAGTCAGTTTCCACTCAGTTCCCCTTGCATGGATGGCTTGCACTCATCAGTTACCAGAGAACATTGTTCTTGACACCTTTCAAACGGTTGACTCTTGATGTGCATACTGCTGCCCTTGTGCTGATGGCTCAGTGCCAGTCAGCCCGGGACATTGTTCCTGAGTACTTGTAAGTGACTGCTGGCTCTCTGCTGGTTCTGGATGTACACACTGTTCCCCTTGCATGGATGGCTTGCAGTCAGTCTGACTAGAGCATCGTCCCTGATGAGAACTTGCAGGCTCTGGGGTCCCTGCTGGTTCTGCATGTACCTCAACATGCACTTGAACATGCTGCTGACTGTGCATGAATGCCTTGCTGCTGCTTTGTCTAGAATATTGTTCTGGACAGCTGTCCAGTGACTGCTGACTCTCTGTGTGTTGTGCATGCCCTGGGCTTGGTGGCTTGCTGCAGCTTGGCCTGGCAGAATGGTGCTTTTGGTTATTTGCTGCCTGTGGAATCACACGAAGCTCAATCTGCTTCCCTGGCTGCGATGGTCGGCTGGGATTCCGTCTTGGGCAGCAACGACAGCACAGTTTGAGGAATGAGAAAGCCTCAACTACAGCTGTACGATAGTCAGCGTTTGTGGCACTGTAGACTAGGGGATTGATTGAGCTGTTGATGAGTTGCAAGATACCGGTACACAGACTCACGATATTACTTTTTTTCCCAAGCTCTACAAACGCAACAGCCTGGGCAGGCCAAGAATAATCTAATAATTTGATTACTATAATTGCACCTGCAATGTCCAGCGAGTTCAGAATGAAGAAAACAGCAGTATTGGTTGTAACCATACAGAGGACCTTGCCTCCTTGCTTGGGACGGTTCGGCAACAGGGCTGCTTGCTTGCGAACTTTCACCACTACATAGATGTACAAAGCAGGGGTGACTATTAAACAGACAATGTTGATGAGGAAAGTAATCCAAAAGAGGACGTTAGAGAAGACAGGGTCTGGTACAAATACAAGAATCACGCCAACAATAATTGTTGGAACCCAGATTCCTGCTGATATCTTTGCTGCTCGAGATTTAGAGGCCTTTTCTTTAAATGTCAGAGGATTGCGCACTGCAGAGAATCTCTCAGCTGCTATGGTAACCACAAAGAATTTTGAAGCTGCTAGGAACGTGTACCGCATGCTTAGGACCACTGTTTGGACTAGTGTGTTGAACTTGTAAGCAAACAATGCAAATATAAAGTCGGTCATAAGGTAGAGCGAGTCAGCCACAGCCAGATTGGATAAGTAGATGTTGATGATCGTACGCATGGACTTCACTCGAATGACTGTGAAGAGAAAGACAAAGTTCAAGAAAAGGCCAATTGGTGCAATGATTTTCATGCCAAGGCGAGATATTTGTTGAGTTTGATCAAAAGTGCCTAGAAAGTCCCTCCGGAGCCTCCCAATCGATGAAGAGGAGCTGTCTTGGTAGCCATCACCCATAGTTCATGTTCATTGTAGCAATGATTTCCATGTCTAACATTGTGCTCAGGTGCAACAAAGAGTGGTCTGCCCTATCACAAGATCACTCCAGTTTTATACCAACAAGGAATGAGAAATCTGGAGCTGGAGTTGAAACTCAAACCTTCTTCACCTTTCCTTCTAACTTTTTCTTGTTTCTGTAACACCAAGTAAAAAAATTGACATGTTTCTTGTCCTTCCTCGTTTTCTTTTTGCCGCCCATCTCCTTTTTGTATTTTTAAATCATACATGTATGAAATGTTTCGTCTTGTTATATTTTTCCAGCGAAATTGTAGCTATGTTTTTTGTAAGTTCAAAATCTTGTAGGTTATGGCCCCTTTGGATACAAAAGTATCAGCAAAAGAGTTGAGAACGGGGAAGAATCCATTCACCATCTTGGAAAATCTGCCATCTTGAGTGGGAAAAAAAGGGCCTCTTTTTTTCTTTTTTCTTTTTTCTTCAAATGTCTGGACGAGAAACATTTTTATTAGTTGACCTGATCTACTGAATGCAACTTTTGTCTCCATTGTTTGGACAGCACTTTAATAAAAGCATACAACAGAGTTTCACAATTGACATTGGTATATGAGAAATGTTTTTCAAAGGGTTCTGACTTTTGTTTCATTCGTAATTTTTTTATATTTTTCACAAGAAGAATGTAAACGAAAATGAAAACAAGCAAGGTCGTTTCGGTGTTCTCCATATATTCTCCTATCCTTCAGTGGCAGGTCAGTGTCCCTTTACAAAAAGCTGAGTAGTTTGAATTTGTGCAGCTTATCTTACTGTTTCTGTATTGTAATGATGATCTTATTTGATGGAATAACCCTGCAAAAATGTTTGTTTAAGTTAAATGATTAAAACAAACCGGGAAGGCAAATTTAAGAATTATAGTATAGGTTTTCCACCCCAATTTCCGGGTCATTTTAACACTTGTATCACACAAATTCCTTATATCGATACTTTAATTTTGTCCCCGAACATCGCCAAGCTCAATTCTCAATTTGGATTTCAGAAAGTCAGCAGTAGATTTCATTTAAGGTTCAGTATAATTCATTTTTTTAGCATACCGATTCGTCCTAAATTTGTGAAATTCGTCTGGTGTAGCAATCGGCGTTGAATTGACAAAGCAAATTCGTTTTTTGTCATTCGTTTTCATGTTGTTGTCATTACATTTTGTCCCTGGTGACTTAAATCGTATACGATTAGAAAATGCGCCAAATCTTTTGACTTATTTGAAGAATTATGTGTATTAAAACAATGATAATTCAACATATATTCCTTAATGTATAAATAAAAGTAGTTAGCTGTAAGGTCAGATCGGTCCAATTTTTCAGCGCGCACCTCTCTCATCTGCATGTCCAATGGCCCGATGATCCGTTGAACCGGTAAAATCGCAAAGGTGTAGAGCAGGCTTTATCTGACTTAATTTGTGATTGACAGGAGACGTGACTTGTGATATAAACTACCAGCCTGGATGCTCATTACAAGAATGTCACTAACAGGGATACAGCTGTAATGATAGGTGATGTTTATAACCCAATAATTGCAGTTACAGAATTTAGAATACAAGGCATGTTTTTTTCCACAACAGAAATTGTATGAAATACATGTATTTTTTTTTTGCAGTCAACATAAAAAGCAAGCTTAAACCAATATGTGCTACCTGTGCTACTTTGTATAAAAGTTTGTATCATTTTGCAAACACGTAACTGAATAACAAATAAATGATTACATTTTGGCAATAACCTTCTTGCTGATATCCACCTGTTCAGTATGTGATGGGTACCCCGATTGTCTACTTACAGCAAGTTTGGATGGGCAGGATTCCCAGAACGCCCTGGTCTCTTCAGCGTGGGCTTTCTTCTCGTCAATGCTGCGCTGCAGTGCCTCCCATGATTCACTGCTTTCCTTTAGGAGATTGAACTCTGTGCTTCCCTGAAAAACATGAAAGTGAAAGAAGATCAGATTCCAGTGGTACATTTAAATCTTCGTGTCAAATGTAAGGTTCGCCTAACCTTCCCAAATCCTCTTTGCGAAATGGAGGATTTTGCAGCATTGCAAATGTGTGGCTGATTTTGGAGGATGCACTGTGTCAAGGTCTTGGGCCGGACCTTGTGTTTTTTATGCTCAGCCGTGCATAAAGTTAGGCCTACATTAGATTATACTTGAAATCCTTCACACTGCCCCAGGATGTCACTGGCTCTGCCTCAACATATTGACAGTGATTGCTGGAGGATTTTGCAGGATTGAGGCAATGGTCACCGCTCCAAGGACCACATTCAAGAAATAATGGTGAATTTTGCAGGATTGATTTTGCAGCTGTATGCCATTTTTACACGGAGGCAATTGGTGATTTTGCAAGATTGAGGTTGCAAAAATGCCTAGGGAGTTAGGGTTTATGAAAGAGTGACGGTTTTGTGACAAACCACCTAAATGTAAACACAGTTACTTTTAATATTCTCAAAAAAAAATGAAGGATTTTAATTCTAGTGTAAACAGTGGGCGACAACACGTCCCCCTATTGAATACCATGCTACATGTTCTAGTCGAGCGTGTCATACACACGCACACGCCTGTCAAACATTTAAGCATGTATGTCACAGTCCTTCATTTAAAGAAAATCCAGGAGAGCTATAAATCGCTCTCCTCAAATATTTGAGGAGAGCAATTCGCTCTCCTTAAAATCTACGGATAAACAGTGGTAAAACGACGGGTTACCATTGTTTTTGTTTTATTTTGACATAAGGATTTATTCAAGGGGCTGCGTTATTATTAGTTTTTGCATAATAACATATGCTCAAGTTGCATTACTTTTTTTGTTTTTGTAACTGTAAGACAAGGTAAAATTTATTTTAAAAAACTAACTAAATGGAGATTAATAAAAGGTTTGACTACTGCTTAGGCTTTCAGTTTTTAATACAGTTGTCAGTTGGTTCATCACTTGATTATACTTGGAAAATGGAGAGTTAATAAACGGCACATAAAGCAACTGAATATTTGCTTTCAGATTCGTTAAAATTATATGAAACTTTCAGCCTGAACTATTTCAATTGCTCTACGAAATCTATACAAAAATGGCCTCAAATGACACAAACTTGCCTTAAGTTTTATCGAAAATATCTGCCGTCGATAATCTTAAAAATAATGGAAAATGCAGGTCAAGTATGCCATATACACAATGCTAGTCACGACGAGAAACTGGCTAACAACGTCTGAACTTCGCACTAGTACGAGCGTTTGTGATGAACTGTGTGTGGTGGGCCGGCAATGAGACACGTTTTACGGTATAGGATTTCGGTGAAACACGCTGCATCGTTTCACTTCACATACCAGTAAAACTTCCTCAAAATAAATTCATGAACACGGGAAATACATACACAGACAAGAGAGATCAAGTTCTGTGAATAAGCTTGCAAAGATCGTCCTTCTTAATCATTGTTTTCTTGGCATTTTTACGATGTCTATTCCGTCCGGCCTGCACGCAAAACACTGTACGGCAGTGCATTGCACCGCGCGCGACTATTACATTGACTGGTTACCGCATTTTCATCATGCCTTCATTGGGACTTAGTACGCGGCGCAGCGGGAACCAGTCATTGCTGCACTCGCACGTACGGGCCCACGTGTTTTCATGCAGCTCTATGCGATATGCAGATTGTGCACGCACAGTATACAACCGCTGTACGTACACACACGATACAGTACATACGAGCTCGATGTTCGTTATTTTTTAGCGATGTCCAGCGGCATATTAACGTGAGTTTGGGCATTATACCAACGAAAAATACGTGTAGCTTCAGACTTGAAATCCTTTGCGTTTTTATCACTTTTTATTTTTAAACTTCCCGTGTTTGACGAGCCCTCTTTTGGATTTCTGAGGAGCGCTATTTTTGGCGCTCCTTCGAGACAGTCGAGGAGCGCAGTAGGAGCGCCTGCGTGATCGCGCTCCTTAAAAATGAAGGACTGATGTCAGACATAAACCTTGGCGGTGATTGGTGAAAGCACCATGGGGGCGGGGCTTAATCCATTGGTCTACTGTCACAGCTCTCACCTGGGCATAGTAATCCTTGAGCTTCCCCAGCAGGTAGGCGTAGCACTTGACCCTATCCATGGGGAGTTTCATCAGATTCCTCAGCGGAGTGCCGTAACTGGCTGGTTTCTCCTCGTTTAAGAGCTCCGTGAAGACTGCCTCGTGCTTGGACAGCGCATCACTGCATGACAGACATTCAAACACCAATCATTATAAATACAAAGACAGGTTCGTACTTCACATGATTGCAAAAAGTGGAGCGAATTTCATAACGTCAATATCGTTGTTTCATTGTGACTCCGTTACCCTAATGAATTCGTTTCGCTCCAAATTCATGTGAAGTATTAATCGGACTAAGCACAGAGAGTGTGGATGGACAACAAACACTGCCAAGTTTTTCCTGTGTGGAATTCTGTGACTTTAGGAACTGGGAAATTGTTCAATTATACACATGGAATTCTATTCACCCTGTGGGAAGAATCTTTCTTCTTTCATTGAACTTGCATTGCTGATTAATATATTTGACAATTGGGATGGGTTCACACACTTGCTAACCCACCAATACTGATTTCAGAGCTCATCTACCATCAAGTAATCTCTATGGCTACTCCAAACCAGTAGTTTCATTGAACAAACCGTACTATTTCTAAAAAAGGAATAATAAACAATAACCCAGGGTACAGAAAAATACACCAATAAGCACTTATCTTTGTGACCCCCTGTAAACAGCTACGTCAGATGATCCCTCAGCAAATCCATCTCACTTACATCATTTGCAAGAAAATGCCATGAAAGTAAAGTCACGACCAAATTACCTTCCAATTTTTCCCATGTGAGTGAATCCGCCGACAGTAACAAAGTTGCAGACATAGACAGCGTACTGTTCAAAGACGGCCCGGTACTCGGCTCCACTCTTCAACATGGCCAGCTCAACAAGGTCACGGCTCCGTTGTACGGCTGCCATCAGGCCGATGGAATTGTGGGCCACGGTCGTGCCGAGTAACGAAAAGAGGTCAACGATTTGTCGGAATGGCTGCTGGTAGATGGTTCCTTCTAGTACTTTGTTCATGTCTGTATCAAGGACAGAAGGAACATCACTGCTATACTAAAAAGCAAAACAAGGTGTATGTACAGTGCGTGTGTATTTACACACAAGAGTTTCCAACACACAGGCAGCGTTGTGGTCGAGCCATCACAAGTCTTCACAAGCCATAGAAGTCAATACGTCGTTCTCTCCTAAGTTAAAAGTCACAAGCTATTCAAGAGTAGTGATAAAGGCATCTCTTATTATTGTTCTTACTCTGTTACTTGTGACTGACATTGTGAACCGATTAATGATTTACTTGTGACCAGTGTTGTAGTCGAGACCATCACACGACCAGACACAAGAGCAGCACAAGACCATTCACAAGACCAGCCACAAGTAACAGGGCACCAACAATGACACAGGAATGCCTCTGTTGCTGTTCATTTGAATAGCTTGTGACTTGAAATGAGACTGGAGGTCTTGTGACGGTCTTGTGATGGTCTTGCAGGGTCTCGACTACAACACTGCAAGTTGTGACCAGATTTGTGACTGGATTTGTGATGGATCTTTGATGTACTTATAATGCATGATGGACTCAATCACAATATCGCACACTGGAACTCTTCTGGGTTGTCACTAGGGCTGTGCATCAGAACAGGGTGCGCGAGTACCCGACCATTAATGTCAGGAACCGGTTCCAGATTATGGAATCAGGTGCCCGTAACCAACTTTGCAAATTACTTATAGTAACTTCTCCGACAATGAAAAAAGAAAGCTTTTGAATGTCCTTTGGGGGGATTTTAAAAATGCAAGCCAGGCTGCATAGGAAAACAAAACATGTCATGTCTGTGACCTTTGCGAAAGTTGCAGTTTACATCGTAAAGCTATAAAGCTCACTGAACACACTTGTATCTTGCTGTATCGATGCACAGATGTGGTAGTATTATCGTGCAGACCTTTATGAACAATCTGAACAGCAAGTACCGAGATTTGAATTTTTGGGTTGGGTTTTTTTAACGGGTACCCAGGTACCCGTGTTTTTTCCAATCGGGTACCAAGTTCCCGTACTACCCGTAAAGGCACACCCCTAGTTGTCACCCAGTGCTATCTACTGTTCCTGCAAGAAGTCCATACTTGGTCACCCATAAAAGGACTCAACCACAACATGGGACTTGGGATACTTAGGGAGTCAGGTAGGCACAGTAGTCCTTTCCTCCCCTTCCACCTCTATGGCCCAGGTTCGATTCCTGCCATGGTCCCCATGTGGATTGGTTTACAGTCCCCACCCGAGTCCGTGGGTTTTCCCAGAATATTCTTCTGGGTTTTTTCTCCAACCTCTAAAACTCTAATTTCATCTAGTTGTCTTCTCTCTACAGGTTTCTTCAGGCTTGCGAGCTACAGTGCCTCGGGCGCTTTTGAGGAATCCTTGGTTTCAGTACCAGAAATAAGCAATGATCATCATTGCAACATGTACCTGGACTGCTGAGGGCCTTGATGATAGTGGACCGCGTTGTGGTGAGCTGGTAGTGCAACAGCCTCTCCGAGGCAGCCAGCTCATGGAGAATGGCCGTAAAGCCGGAGGCATTCTTGTCAGTGATGCATGCACACAGGTCAGACGCAGCCGCTACAAACTGGGCCCAACCACACTGGAAACGGCAGAAAAGAATCATGTTTAACCCTAACCGCCCTGAATCCTTCAAGTCCTCATTGCCAAAGTGGAGAAATTTGGAGGATTGAGGTTACATGGCAAAAGTGTGTTACTGATTTCGTCAGATGCACTTTGTCAAGGTCTTGGGCCGGACCTTGTGTTGTTTTTGCTCAGCCATGCATAAATGCAGGCCTGGATTATGCTTGAAATCCTCCGTACTGCTCCAGGATGTCACTGGCCAAGCCTCAACATATTGACAGTCACTGCCACAGGATTTTGCAGGATTCAGGCAGTGGTCACCCTTCCACAGACCATATTCAAGAAATAATGGAGGAATTTGCAGGATTGAGGCTATTTTTCCATTCATGAGGCCAATTGGAGAATTTTGCAGGATTGAGGTTACATCCTAGCAAAAAGGCCTGGGGAGTTAGAGTTAAAGAATGTTACACATTATGTACGTGGAATTCTTTGTCCATGCGGCTTCACAATGGCACCGACAAGTTTACTTTAACTTTTCTGACGATTCTAGTTCTTGGAGTGCCAACCGTTTCTATTCCCACTGATACTGAGCTAACCTGCAACGTTAACAGTTTAACTTCACTCTCAAGATCTTTCCTGGCTATTCACTGGCTTCATAAAAGACCCACACTAGCAATTGCAGTCTGTGGTCACACATTTCTCATGCCAGAGGTTACCTTTCTAATGAAGGGAAGCTTTTCTGGCTGTTTGGCTCTTGCTGCATATTTGACTGTTGGTCCCTTGGCAATGCTAGACATCGGTCGCTTCTTACTGGCTTCTTTACTCTCCTTCAGGGGGCTGTTCTCAGGTGTGCCAGTACGCCCCTCATTCTTTAATTCTTGGAGACTGAAAACATTTAAAAGCGAAGAAAAACATCATCAAACTGCTTGAATAAAATCGTGATTGTAGTTTTCTTATTGAGAAAAATATATACAACAAAGAATCAGAAGAGCTCTACAGTTTTACGCTCAATTTTTTTTTTAAATTCAGCTCAGTATATAAAAATATTAAACATTCAAATTAGCTAACTCCGGTGAAAAGCCACATTTTCTACCTAAGCCCAACATGGATATTTTTAGCATCAGCATTTCTCCAAATGATAGTTTCCAACTAGAAGTAGGCTTTCAGCTTTCTAATGCAACAACTAAATCTTGTTATTCGCTCCGTTCACAAGTACCCCCTCACCGGCAAAGAAAGCACAGTTGGGGGCGACCGTCCAACGCCATCTTGCCTGACTGCAATTTTGCCGCGACGCGCGGACATACCATGTACCACTGCGTGTACATAGTACAAATCCCCTGGTGTACGTGCGTCACACACAAGCAACGGTGCGCGTCATCTAGCTAAATGTCCCACCCATGGGATGTCGTTGCTAGATAAAAAGGCGCCCTCTTTCATTAGCACACGGAGCCCATATGGTGTAGTTGTTACAACTTCTTGTGGGGGGGGGGGTGGGGGAGGGGAGTTTGGTCTAGTTGTGAGGGTCATCGATTCTTGATCAGAAGGCCAAGGCTTTGAGTCCAGCTGCTACACATCAGCAGCAACTGGATTGAATCCCTGTTGTGTCCTTGAGCAACCCACTTCACCCCAACGTCCCTTTCTCCGCCCATTGGAGAAATAGAATATTCCCAGTCAATTCACGCCAATGATGCCAGAAATACATGCCGATCCAATTCCATATTGATTTGAGGTGAACTTTTCTTTGCTTTTGAACCAACAAATCAATCAAAAGTTCTGTTGACTTGTGGAGAAAGAGAGGGACAGACAGAAGAGTGAAAAAGCAAATTTGACCATCTTTAAAGGGAATATACATCATTTGCTTTGCTGTAATTTTCAGAAATGGATGGAATTGGGGGTTGGAAATATATAGCAAATATAGTTACACTGACTTTTTTGAGGTTTTGGGTTCGAAAATGCTATTAAAACCAAGAAAAACAATCATTTTCCTGTAGTCTGGTTCCCTGACTCCATATAAGAAGAAACAGAGCAGTTTACATACATTGGGGAATTGTTAGGCCAGGGAACCAGTCTAGCTGGCTCGTACCCGTTCATAGGTTTGTAATCGATTGCAAACAAGTGCGATGGTCAATTGGGGCCAGTATTTGAAAAAAGCCAGTTTTTTCCAACGCTGATCGGCCGATCAGCGTTGGAAATTGATACAAAAATACCACTTTTCTTGAAAATGACAGTATACCAGGTGCCATGATTTTACAGAATGCTTTACACTGTCATTCACTAACAGTCCAGCAAGGTATTTCAACATGATTTGGTAGTTTTATTTTTTGATGTTTGCAAATGTTGTATTTTCCCTTTAAAGGGAATGTACAACATTTGCTTTTGCTGCAATTTTCAGAAATAAATGGAATTGGAGGATTAGTATGTTATAGCAAATATTGTTAAAATGACTTGTTTCAGGTTTTGGCCTTGCGGATGCTGGTAGCATGTGCTTGTAGTCTGGTTCCATGACCCCACTTAAGATGAAACATAGCAATTTATATACTTTGGGGAATTGTAAGGTCAGAGAATCAGTCTAGCAAGCTTGTACCCCTTCACAGATGTGTAATCAATTGCAAAGAAAATTTGGAATAACTAAATATTAAAAATGAGGAGCAATTTTTGAAAAAGCCAGTTTTCTCCAATGCTGGTCGGCCGACCAACGTTGGAAAAATACAAGTTTTCTTGAAAATGTCAGCACACCAAGTACCATTATTTTACAGGATGCTTTAGACTGTCATTCCCGAACAATCCAGTAAGGTATTTCGTGATAATTTGATCATTTAGTTATTTGATGTTTGCAAATGTGGTATCTTCCCTTTAATTAAGTGCCTTGAAGTTTAGACGGTGATCTAATTATAGTTCGACATTTCCACTGAATACACAAAACAAAGGTTAATAGAAAACTGTTGCAAACCTTGGTTGTTTTCCCAGATAGTATATGTCGGGCTGGAAGCTGTTCCCATCAGCCAGCAGGAGAGTGTGGGTACTGCCAGCAGCAGCATCCCATACTAAAGCATTATTAGGCATCTGAAAAAAAATGAAAATGTAGGTAATAAACACCCTTTATCAGTTGATATAAACTTTACTGATGATTCTTGGGGTTTTTTTTATCAAAAGTTGAAGTTGTGCTAGCGTTACTTGTGTGAATATTTCAAAACTTCAATTCTATTTAACATGTTTAGTGAAGGTTTAGGCAAATGTTGCCCATTCGAACAGCATGAAATCTGCTGCTCTATCTGCTACTGTATAATAGGTATAGGCTCAATGAAATTGTGCTATCCTGTGAATTTGGGCTCAAGTAACCAACAGGCTTCACAAAAATAAAAATAAAAATCAACCTCTAGTTCTGAGTCCTAAGTTAAATGAGATAATTGTCCAATACACCCGAGGGGAAATTGACTAGGTGCATTTACAATAATTATAAAATTGAATAACTTAGAAATTGACTACAGCGGGGTTGGAACCCACATTCTCTGGAACACCATATCAACGCTTTATCAACTGAGCTATCCAGCTTTACATTAGGGCTGGATAGCTCAGTTGGTAGAGCACTTGTCCGGTGTTCCGGAGGTCGCAGGTTCAAACCCCGCTCCAGTCAACTTCTTTGTTCAACTTCATAATTAAATGAGATAAATGCAACTCCAGTAAAAATGAAAACACTGTTGGCTTTGACCAACACGTCATTTAAAAATGTAAAAAGATATTCTTTTACCTTGATCCTCTTTGGAACCAGCTGACCATTGTGTCCCAGCTGACCGTCAGAGTTGCAACCCCAGGAGAATGCCTGACCGCTGCTTGCTATGGCCATGGAATGGTTGGGTCCAGCTATCGCGCGGACCACACCCTTACCAGTCAACTGCTTGATGACCAGGGGTTGTGCTCTGCAAAAGTCAAATTAAAACATCAATGCCTGCCGGTACTTGTATGTAAATGTATGCATGTATGTTCAGTTTATCAAACAATTAAATTTAGGAAAATATTTAACATGTGACAAGGGCAGCCTCGTATACATCTTCATGTCTTTACCTGTAGTGAATGTTAATTACATGTACAGCTACAGTCATGACAGTGTGTGTTCATGTACATATTATTCACAGTATGCATTTGTACACAACATATTCAACAACAAAAATGATAGTAATAACATTTAATTTGTTTTTTGACATGTTTGATGTTATAAAAAACACTAACTAATACAGTATTTAGCAGCCCACTTAATTAGCCCTCCTATGGAAACAGGCATTGTCAGCCTGCTTATTACTTGAGTCAATATTGGTCAAGTCCCCATTGGTTTGTACACAGTAGGCCAGGAGGTGAGGAAGACAATTTTAAACATTGGTGACCTATTAAGCAAAGGGAGGGTTAATATAGTAAATGTTTGTGGGTATATAGACCTACAGGTGCAAATGTTACTATAGTGCACATTGACTGTAAAAAGTAAACAGCAAATGTTCATCTATTGCCAAATATTTCATCATGTATTTGTAAGTGTTTATGAATTTTTATGTTAACATGCATGTACATGTATGTGTAAATGCAGTAAATACAAATCGTTTATAATTCTGATATTTTGCTTCAGCCTTCACCATTTCTAAGCGAGACATGTACATGTACATGGGTCTACAGCTGTACCGCGCATTAGACGCATAATAATTAGTCACATCTCACTGCCATGCCTCCCTGTATGACCAAACTTTATTGCTTCTGTCAGGCGTGTGATATGTCAAGCAGAAACTCACAAGTGTATATACTGCCTGACAGGGTTATCAAATCGGGCAGGAATGGCATTTGAAAATTTATCAGGAGGGGATATGATTACTGCATTCATTGTAGGTGTACCATCTAGATACAGTGCATGTGCATTTTGAATCCTCTTCAAAGAATATAGTTCAATTGCAGTAAATTACATAATACAGTGCACTTGTTGAATAAAAACATGTACAAAAACACCCTGTACATGTACCACTACATGTATCTGCAGTCTGAATGACATGAACGGTACATGTAGGACCCTTTGCTTCAATTGTGGTAAATTTTATGCCATACATGTACACGTATACATGTAAAAAGGAAAAAAAATTCAAGTGCCGGTACATTGATTTTTGCATTATAATTTACATCTACATTGTACATGTAGGTACGTCACATGAATACATGTATGTGCACACCCTAGACTCTGTTTATTGATTTTACTGATTCATGTAAATTATGTAAAGAATAGGCCTACATTATGTAGTATTTGTTTTAATCCTCAGGCAGTACAATCATATACTGAATGAAAGCGAAAGTGGTGCTTATTATTAAGGGACACAATTTCCTTGTGATTGTGTGCCTGTTTTGATTTTTATGATAACAATGAAGTTACCGGTACTTTTGAGTAAATGTACATTAACATGTAGGTTTGCTGACAAAAATGAAGGGAAAAAAACAACGAAATATAGACAGGGTAAATGTATGCTTTCAGGATATGCCCCAAACTACAGCAAAACAAAATGAAACTGACATGCTCAAGGAAGAGAATATCTGCTTTTATGTTACATGTTCCCATACACATGTACACACACATTAACAGCAAATGCATCAGACATTGCTGTTGATGATTTACAAACAGAAAAAAGACTCCAGATTTGGATCAATGATACACTATTGCCAAAAGGATATAAGGAGGAAATTCTCTAAGCTTTAAAAGTTGTACAATTTGTCAAAAGCTACGTATAATTACTTCAGATTGTACATGTATTTATTCATTTCTTTATGACAAATGCATGAAAATGACCACAAATTTAGATTTTGCCAATGAAGTGCGAGTTGGGAAATTGCATAGATGTACGCTATAGACTTCGTACCGAGAGCTCAAGGGTGAAGCACCATAAAATGTGTGTAAGCTGGTTCATTAGGATACATTTATGCATGACTTATTTTCTCTTGAATGAGAAACACTGTACGGGTGTACGTACAGAGCCTATAACTTCAAAATAAGGACCCTTTAATTAATTAATAAATTTCTTCCGTATTGAAAAACTGCCATAACAAAAAATTGCCCAGATCAACAACCCTGTACTTAGTTTAACATTTGCGAACATTTAGTACTGAAATTGACAATGTATATCGTACATTCTTATATACATATGACAGAGCTCTGTTGATGAAGGCGACCTTTTCCACTGCAGATTTTAATGTGATTAGAATTCACTGATGCAAAGTTTGAAATTTTCAATATGAAAACTAGATCTATGAGTCATCACTCCAACCTCATCTGCCTCATGTGTGCACTTCACCGTGCATGTATGAGCAAGCAGCAAACAGGTTGCAGATTTCGGCACAACTGCAGCCGATTTCACAAAACAGCGCGTAACTTACATGTACGCCATACGTGGGACTTATGCAACAAATTTATTGCACAGCTGCGCAATAAACCTACGAGCAATTTCACAAAACTTAGCTGCGCAATGTTTTAGATAATCTGAACATCTTGGACGAGGATAATAATAGCATTTACGATGGCTGTTTGTGTATGATTTTCTTTGTTTGTACATGTAAAACAGTCGTTGAATCACCTCCGCCCGCCATTTCGAAAGTATTTTTGTCCGATTTTCTTGCAGCAACTCTTTTAACTCCGTCATGAGTCAAATAGCAATTCTTTTATTTCAAACAAAAAGCTTTGAGTGTCTTGTATCAACCTTGATAAGTTGTGCAATAACATGCTCAACGACGATCACAATTTGCTGGTAAAATTGGTCACTTCAGTCGCTACGCCATGTAACGTATGCCACCTAAAATGATTGTGCAAGATATGCCATAATTTGTTGCGCAAGTTACCCCATAATTTGTTGCACAAGTTTTCCCTGATTTTTTTGTTTTCCCCAATTCTTTGAGTTTCCCTGACTTGACTATGGAAACTCTTTCAAAATGTTTTCCCTGATTTTCACAGTGGATGGGAACCCAACAAAAACTAAAAGCACATTTGTGAGTATATGTACTAACTTGTCAAGAGGGTCTCCCTGGCCAAGCTGCCCATTCGCCCCCTTGCCCCAGCTCCACACTTCAGTCTGTAATGTTGAGTCGTCCAGAGGACCCTCTAGCAAGAACCTGACACCAGAGCTTCTGCCAAGTTCATGCTGGGAAACCCCACTCGTCATCAGCTCCTCAACCTCTGCGTCCTCTTGTTCGCCACCCTCCGTCAGACTAAATTTCGATCTCAGGCTGAGGGGGCTCATCAGCTTGCTGATTTTCGAGGCCACGGCTTGTGGGAGGCTGGCAAGAATGCGGTCTTTTGGGGATGTCTTGACTGGCTTGGGTGGCTCTGCGAGCTGCAGGGGCTTCAGCTGCTGCGCCAGGTACTTCTTGGCAGAAGCACTGTCGAAGGATTCAGTGAATGTCAGTCTTCGCTCTGGCCGAATTGTTGAAGTCGGGGTGCTGGCACTATCTGGCTGATCATGGAAAACCTCCCCATTGACCACAGACTCACTTTGTCCAGCTTCTGCTTCTTTTTCCTTGTCTTCATCCACAGTGTACGTGCCTTGGCTGTTGTTGGAATCCTCCGAATCGCTTTTGGCAGGTGCATCCTTTTGAGCTGGTCGTCTTGCGGCAACATCAATACTGTCCGGTGAAAAGCTTCTCATTGAGGGAATCTCTTCGACAGAGCTGCTTGCGGTTCTCGTGTCCGTTATGATGACAATGTCCCCTTCTTCGTGGAGGGAGTAAATTTCATCCGTCATCTGGAGGCTACTGGTTCCAGAACTGTCCTCATCCATGTCTCTCTGCCTGCCGCCGCTCAGCTTGGAGGTGCGTGCTTTCTGCACCACAGCCAGGCTGTGGTTTGAACCACACGATATCTGCAGCACCTTTCTCCCCACCAGGCCTTGCACCTTTCGTGGGGTCGGGACAGGTGTTGATCCCGTCCCAAGTCCCAGCTGTGGACCTGTTCCCCAGGCCCATATCTCGGCACTGCTGGATAAGGCCAAGGTGTGTGAGTCTCCACATGAGATCTGTGTGATGATTGGATCGGAATCTGTGTCGCTGATCTGCACCTGCTGGGGCGAGTTGGTCTTCTCTATCTGTCCAATCCCACACTGGCCACTGCTAGAGTCTCCCCAGCAGAAGACAATGCCATCTGAACACAGGACTGCCGTGTGGTTGCTCCCACACACCACGTCGATGACGTTCTCCCCTTTCAAATCTTGGACAAGTACAGGCTGCTTGGTGACATCGGAGAACTTCTTGTGGCCCAGTTGGCCGAGCTCCCCAGAACCGTAGCAGTAGACGGCGTGTTGATCAGTCAGGAAGGCAGAGTGCCTACTTCCCAGAGAGACCTTGATCACATTCTTGGCGCTCAGGTTGGGGTAGGTATATGGGGAGGTGTTGCTGAGAAACCCCCTCCAGGTGTAAGCCACTGATTGGAGGCTCTGCCGTTTGCTAGCTGAATCATCAGGCTCTCTGTAATACAAGAATGAGAAAACCAAGGCAATTATGAGAATATTAAGATTAAAACTCACTTGAAATCCTACATGTACAAAGTCTCTACAGATTTACATGAATAGCCACAAAACAAAATCATTTGAAATTTTGAAACTCTTGATTTGGTTGATGTACAATGAACAATGTGTACATATCTGTGGATATAATTTTTAAAGCAATTTGTGCTTACAAAATGTACACGTACATGCAATAATCCAAAAATGTAATAATCCAAAAATTAGATCTGACTAAAATGTCCTTGGATCACACTGCAGCAATTGTGAACATCTGTTGTACCTGACGAGGCAAAGCAATGCATACTAAGGGCAAAATGTTCGTTAGTTTGGAATATTGTGTTTACAATTTACATGTAGAACGCCATGGTCCAGTGGCTACTGTGTTTGACTCATGTTCGAAGGTGCGTGGGTTTGAACCCTGCCAGGAACATGGTGTTTGTGCCCTTGGGCAAGACACTTAACTACAATTGCCTCTCTCCACCCAGGAGTATAAATGGGTACCTGTGAGGGTCGAGGACCGATTGAGCACTGATATCGGCTGCCACGTGGTTCCATGGCCTGATGAACGGGGTAATAATTGTAAAGCGCTTTGAGATTGTCGATACGATGGAAAGCGCTATATAAGCACAATTATTATATATTTATTATAAACGTTTTAAATAGCCCATTAGCACGTGTACTACAACGCAGTATACACATGTACTACACCGTTTTCCTCCTTTGATAAATCCTTAAAACCCAGAGAGCTGGGGTGGTTTGAGATGGTTTAAAGGAGTAACTCTTGTCAAGTTGCTTTGGGATGATACAGGGACTACAATTTTCAAATTGTAAATTGTGAGATGTGTTTATCCAGTACAATTTACACTTCAATTGTACACCACACACGAAGTACACATACGGGTAGGTGCCAACCTTACCATCTTTATGTGGACCTGACAACAAAACAGGTCCACATAACGCAGGATGTGTGAACGTTATGTGGACTAATTAGCCAGGTCCACATAAGGTTTCGCCCTCTCTAGAAAACAGGTTAAGATGCATTTTGGGGTTAGGGTTATCTGTCGCAAAATGAAGAGATACACTCAAGGAAATCAGGATAAAATATTTGGGTTGAGAGAGTTTTCGCAGTGCGAGTAAAAAAACTGTTTTCCTCCGGTTTTCCTTAACTGTGCAAAAACAAAGGAATGTCCACATAAGATATGTAATGTAAACATCACGTACGTGTGACGTACATGTAGGCCCTACATATTTTGGATGTAGCAGCAATAAATTTCTATTTGTTTTTCATAATGATATCTTTTCATCACCACATATATTTTATAAGCAAATAGTTTAGCCCAAATAAAGCCACCTGCGTAAATGCAAGTTGAAAAAAAATATATCATGAAATGCTTTTGTCACCTTGGTCTATACGTCAAATAAATTAATATTCATTGCAGTGCTTTCCATGCTAATGTGAATCCTCATGGCATCACACTACACCCAATGTAAATACCTTCCCGGCTTCGCAGTCTGTCAGATCTGTCGCTATTTGTTTGGGTTTAGGGAGAGCCCATTTTATTATCTCGCCAGTCTTATTATTCCCCATAAAAACCCACTGCCTAGTGGTGTAAAAGAGTCTGTGGATTAGTCATCCGGCTAAGTGCTTGATTTGGCAATTTTTTTGCCCAAGGCAAGTTCACCTTACAGATAAAAGAGAAGTGCTAAAAGTGTACATGTACTCAATTTGTTGTACAATGGAGCTGTACAAATGCATCCGCAGAAGATTAGGCTTTATTCATGAGTCGGCCATATTCAATTGAAGTGAGGCACATGTAAATTTTCATTTTTGGAACTCGTGAATAGAAATGAGAGCAATCAGATAAAGTTTTGAGACATTTTTGAGGTTTTTTTTTTTGGTTCACTTTTTTTCCCCTTGGGAAGGAAATTCTTAGAACATTTTTAAGCAGTTTCACTTGCTGCAAATATCAAAAAATCCTTATAACAAATCCCTCCCCCTTCATCTCTTCTTTCCAACAGCATTTTCATTGAGTTGCATTATGGACAAAAGTCTGTGAACATACACTTGTATATTTTATATGTTGTGCCCAATCTTTGAATTCTTTATTTAAGATGCATGTACATGTCTACATGTATACACATATAAATCTTAAATTGTTTTATTTCCTGGACTATTCTGTAAACATTAAGTCTCCTTCGACTGTGCTAAGACTCTGGGTTTAGTGTGAGCACAATTTGTACACGACATTCCAAACACACATCACCAGTTAATTTATTCCAAGCACGGTATTATACGGCCCCCCGAGATGCCAATTATCTTCCAGTCAGCTGATCATGATCAATGGGGGATTGCCCCTGGCTATGAACCCCCCATCCTGTCAAAATTGATTCCTATTCACACAAACACAATGACACATCTGCATTATGATAATTGTGTATTGATTTTGGTGAAGGCCAGCTGGATGTGAAGTCTTGTTTATTTAATCATATTTTTCCTTAATAGAGGAGGCTTTCATTACAAAAATATAATCAAAATGTTCACACTTCCCTGGCTTTAAACATGTACATTTAGCATTATTTATAATATTGTTTATTATTTATTTAGGTTTTTGGCATTTTTTGTTTTTATTTTATTTAAGTTATTCTAAACCAGTCCAAATACACATTGCTTAGTGTGTTACATTGTGGAAATACACACGTACATGTAGTAAATGCAATGCACCAAAATGATGTTTAATATATGTTTCACCGTTTTCATCTTTTGTACAGGTATGCCAATTTGTAAGACTCAGTCCTCTTGACATACAAATTAAAAATGAGCAGAGTTAATATCTTATATATATCTGTTTGAGAAATCTGTACTTTAACCTGCAATTTTGGTCATTTATTTACAATTTTTTTCATATTCATTTATGAGCCATGTATTCCAATAACATACATTGTAGATCTACATGTGTATGCATTTTTAACACTATAGCAGAAGCTTCTTTCATCCAAATTCATATTGTAATCCACAAGTGTATCCCTAAGCCTGTCTAAGTATACATGTATGTTTGAGCTGTTACTATGGTAACCTGGCGGTTCATGTGAATATGTGTACACATACAAGCATGCCGTGATACACGCATACTAGACAAACAAAAGAACACAGACGTGCATTGAATGATGTTAAATTGTACATGTAGTATGTAAGTTGTAAAGGTCTCCTCAAGATTATCAAACGTGAAGGCCTGAGAAACAGCACATCCTCTGCTCAGGGGTGCACTGTTAGTTTGTCTTGAGGATGAGTCACTCTGCCGGGAGGAGTGGGTGATGTGGAGATGGATGATGTGGCAGGTGACATCATCACCCAGGAGACCGGATGAAGCAGATCGCCAATATGGTTTGCTCGCGTGTCTACTGGGTCTACATCACTGCTCAGGCACGAAGCACTTGGGGAATTTACAGCCAAATATGTATCACTTGTGGCCCTTGGCAGGGATTTTTGGGGGGGCAGTGAGCAAAAAGGAGATGCAGACTGACTTGAACATGTTGGAATGTAGACACTGGAATATTTCCCCCCCCCCCAAGAAAAAAAAATAAGGCCCCCCCCCAAAAAAATGTAGCCATGCACATCGGCAAAATTTAAAAGTTATTTTTTCAATGTAAAATGATGTCTCAAAACCGCCAAACTCACTGGTTTGACTGGAATCCTACTGCTGCACAATTTAAACGTGTTTTTAGATGGGGTTACAATCGAGTATTTGTGCTTTATGTGGCCTCTCTGGGCTCCAATACATTTTGCACCAAATTTAGTCGGGCACCATTTGCAGTCATCAGCTGACATTTGAAGGGAAAAAAAGTTAAAAAAAAAAAGCCACACTGCTGCACCACTTTTGGGGCAAGCTCCATACCAGAAACCGGAGACTTTTTGGGGGGGCCTTAATAAATGAATAAATAAAATTAAACAAATAACCAAATATAATGAATTTGTTGTTTTTTTAATGCCATGTTTTTTAAAAGTCAGTCTTCTTAAAAAAACAAAATAAAGGAGGTGCAGACTGACTTGAACATGTTGGAATGTAGACACTGGAAATTCCCCTCCCCCTCCCCCAACCCAAAACGATATATAAAAATAAAATTTCCTTTTTAAAGCCATATTTGCAGGTAACATTGTCCAAGCAAAGGAAGAAATCAAGGGTTGGTAGGTATCCTGGAGATATGTTTGTGTGGCTTTCTTTTTTTTTTGGAGGGGGGGGGGAGGGGGTGGGGGTATTGTTTTTGTACATTTATACATGTTCAGTGTACGCACAATGTATTTAAATCAGTTGATTAAAATCACACAACACTGGCATGAACATCTGCACATGTACATGTACTAGCTTGTCGTTTCCCAAGGCAAATGGCAATGTGTGAATTAGCTTGACAGTGGTGTGTCATTTTGCAGCATTTTTACCACAGAATCAGCAGTGGTCAGCCCCATTGTAATGTGGAACTCTATAGACAGTTTGAAGTTGTGCACATGTAGATAATAGGCCTACCGGTCGGTATTCGTGTAGAATCAGATTTTGTGAAGACTCCCCCGCCCCATCCCTAGGGAACTAGAATCCCACACACAAATTTCACTTTTCATCCGGAGTGTAAGTAAACTTCAGTTCAACCATCTTAATCATCGATGTCTACTTGTACCTCAGCCTCAGGTGGCGTATCTAGTAATTTGGAGGCCGTTTTGAGGGTGAAATCTGATGTTTTTGTTGGGCAATGTTGGCTTTTTGGGTCGAAAACAGAATTGTGTGGAGCGATGGCAGCGGTTTAGCTTGGACGCTACTATCGCCAGACCATGTCCGAATGTTAAAAAGACAATAAGTTGGGTCCAAGTTACTCGGACTATCAATGATGGTGATTTTTTATTTTAAATATCATATTGAAACAAAAATATGAATTTTGGATTGAGAAAGTGAAAATCATTTCCTAATTTGTTAAAGCCGCGTAATCAGTTGCAATAATCTGGAAAAGTTCCTACCCATTTAATAACAGAAAAGTTGTTCAAAGTGCTTGTAGGAGTTACCATAAATTTATCAAAAATATACACAAAGTAGTGAGATTGTATATCTGCAACAAAACACTCACTTAAGGTGGTTTAAAAATAGAGTTCCCCTGGTACCCATGGACAAATTATCTCCTGAATTGAATCTAAAATTATGTACTTTTAGAATTAGAACTAGAAGGCACCTCTCGTTAGCTATTATTGAGAGGTGCTTTCTAATTCTAGAATTTCTTTGGAATGACAGATCCTATGCCACTGGAACATCTTGGATAAGTGGAAGGTCTCCAACCAGGATTTCGAACACGTCGAAAGTCCAGAGATTGTTAACAAAGCGTGGATAGGCCTGTGTTTTTACCGGTCTAGCTGGGAAGTCCTGGTAGTGGTAGCACAAGAACAAGCAAAATACCAGGAACTGGTTTAGTCCGAGTAACTTGGACCCAACTTATCGCCTTTTTTAACATTTGGACATGGTCTGGCGATAGTAAGGTCCAAGCTAATACCGCGACCTAGACAACACAGTCCAAAAAACCAACATTTTCCAACAAAAAACATCAGATTTCACCTTCAAAACGGCCTGAGGTACAAGTAGACATCGATAATTAAGATGGTTGTACTGACGTTTACTTACGATCCGGAAAAAAGTGAAATTTTCCGTTCATTTCGGAGAGCTCCCCTCGCGATCTTGAACACGTTAAATTTCCGAAACATGTTAATGTTTGAACGACGCGATTTCTTCTACATGCCCAGCGTACATTCGATGGTCCCCGTATCCCGTGTGCGATTCCGCTACCGAGCGCGCGAGATGCATCGATTATGATAATGAGTCACGTTTGTAAACACATACATGTGCATTTCGAACTGTAAAAGGAAATCGGGATTCGGGAACCAGCTTGAACTGGTACCTGCCATAAAAGCTGCCCTAGTGCCCGACTCCCTATTATCGTTTGAAATGCACATGTGTTTACAAACGTGATCCAGTCTACTCATTATCATAATCGATGCATCGCGCGCGCTCGGTAACGGAATCGCACTCGGGATACAGGGACCATCGAATGTACGCTGGGCATGTAGAAGAAATCGCGTCGTTCAAACATTAAACACGATCGGAAATTTAACGTGTTCAAGATCGCGAGGGGAGCTCTCTGAAATGAACGGAAAATTTCACTTTTTTCCGGATCGTAAGTAAACTTCATCACAACCATCGTAATCATCGATGTCTACTTGTACCTCAGGTGGCATATCTAGTAATTTGGAGGCCGTTTTGAAGGTGAAATCTGATGTTTTTTGTTGGAAAATGTTGGTTTTTGGGACTGTGTTGTCTAGGTCGCGGTATTAGCTTGGACCTTACTATAGCCAGACCATGTCCAAATGTTAAAAAAAGGCAATAAGTTGGGTCCAAGTTACTCGGACTAGAACTGGTTCACGGTCTAATAAAGCATAGGCTAGTAATAAATAATAATATTTGTAATAATGTAAACTAATATACACTGGCACTGCCTTTTTTGGTTAGTGAACAGAATAGCCGTGCCATGTTATGATGTTTTTGATTGTTTGCAAAAAAAGTAAACATCTTAAATTAATGCTTAAATAAAAAGTTAAGACAAACAGTTATTCATGTCAACTTACACATTTCCCTCCATGATGCAAAGCAGCTATTGTGATGATTC
This sequence comes from Patiria pectinifera, assembly GCA_029964075.1. Classification (NCBI taxonomy): domain Eukaryota; kingdom Metazoa; phylum Echinodermata; class Asteroidea; order Valvatida; family Asterinidae; genus Patiria; species Patiria pectinifera. The sequence continues at coordinate 1,715,586 of CM057130.1, read as the reverse complement.
CCATAGAATTAGAACTGAAGGTTGTAAAATAAACCGCTACAAATTCGCTACCTCAATCAGCGCACACATACTATGTAGGGCCCTCATCAGCTCCGCCTAGCCTGTCGATGTTCTCGATGCTGTCTGGTTGTCGACTGCAAATGCACCGTCCGTAGGCCTACGTGCAATTTGTGAATATTTTGGTTCACACAAATCCAAGCGATTTCAACGCTACTGACACATGCCAGCTCCCACGACAGCTAGGTCGAGGTAGGGTATGAAATCAAGTTTCCTTTAAACCTGAAAATCAGAGCGATCTCCAATGCTCTCTACAGCAGATTATGCGAGAAAAATCTGATTTTCGGCCGTGTAGCGAACAGCTGTCCCGGCCGGCGCGCCATTCAAGTTTGCATGTAGTATAACTGGTAAACATTCAGATATTGTTCAAAAGCGTCATTGCATGACGGGTACCATTGAGGACCGGACGTGACAAAATATGATGTTTCCAAATGCAGACATCGCTCCAGCTGTGACTCCACATGCCAATATCAGGCTGCATCCGAATCAACTGTCTAGAGCTTGGTCTAGGTCCGCGCCCATTAAAAATACGCAGGGATGCGCTGACAATAGACGTAGCCGTAGCTCTGGAAGCCCGTTTTTTTATCATTTGGACCATGGAGGAATAAATTGGACGAAGTGCATTGTTCTCTTTTTTAAATGATGTTCAATACGCCCCGAACTCAACATCTTAAGACGGATTTCCTTAGTCCTATTTGCGTGAAAATCTTTTAAGAGAATTGCATGAGATATTGGTAAAAATGCCCCTGATCTGGCTTCAGCCCAATAGTTTAGTGTCATCCGAGGCGCGCCATAGAGGGGGCTACAGCATATTCCAGACCCGTACATCCGAACCTTCTTGAGTTGTGGCATGTTCACCTTCATACGAAAGCCCTGTAGTGCCATAGAGATTTTTTTCTCGAAGTTCGTTTTTAGGAGATTTTTTTTCTCGAAGTTCGTTTTTAGGAGATTTTTTTTCTCGAAGTTCGTTTTTACGAGATTTTTTTTCTCGAAGTTCGTTTTTAGGAGATTTTTTTTCTCGAAGTTCGTTTTTAGGAGATTTTTTTTCTCAAAGTTCGTTTTTAGGAGATTTTTTTTCTCGAAGTTCGTTTTTACGAGATTTTTTTTTCTCGAAGTTCGTTTTTACGAGATTTTTACGAAGTTTTATGAAGTTACGGAGCCCCTAAATACGGAGCCCCTAAAGGGACATCCAAAATATTTTTTTTATCTCGTGCGCACGACATATATCTCGTGCGCACGACATAATTTATCTCGTGCGCACGAGATATATCTCGTGCGCACGACATAATTTATCTCGTGCGCACGAGATATATCTCGTGCGAACGACATAATTTATCTCGTGCGCACGACATATATCTCGTGCGCACGACATAATTTATCTCGTGCGCACGACATATATCTCGTGCGCACGACATAATTTATTATGCCGGTTTCAACTTCTTTTGCCGATATTAAAACAATGTGTTTCCAATCAGTTTATGTATGTCAAAAAACATGCAGTGTTTGATACTTTGTCATGTTACAAGGCATTAAATGTGTTGACGTTTTTGAAAAAAAGGATCCCACATGTATTTCTTCCTGTTTCTTTGTCTTTATTGGTTTCACTTTTAAATTTGCATTTCTTGCAATGAAAACATATCAGATGTACACATATTTCGATGGCCAGTTGATTATCTGATTTGTAATAACTTTCAGCTTTAAAACTATTAACCCCTTTATACTTTCTGATAACAAAATAAATAGAAAAACTTTCAGATTTTGAATCCAGCCGTAGCTTTTATTAACGGAAGATAATTTGACAAAGTTATTTGCAGCCACCCCACATTAACTTACTTATTCTGGTATAACACCATTACCCCCAATAGGATGGTAAGAAAAGGTCTTTTGAATGTGAAAGAAAAGTCGTGGGTAAAAAACGTGGAAACTATATAAACATCCATGATAACCACAGGGAGAGTAGGTACGTGTTTCCATATTTTGTCTAGCAGCTAAGTCCAAAAATATTTTTTGAAGAATTACGAAACGTGGCACGCATGTCAGGGACCCAGTAGGATCATTTTCGATTAGGACCTAACATGGCCGGTCCCCTACAAGTTTGCCAAGTTTCATAATTTCCCCAAAAGGTGAAATATTATGCCATATAATTCAGCTGCTGTGCTAGTTGCTGTAGTTTAAAGGTTTAGATCACATTGAATCGAAGTTGATAAAATAAACAGGAAACTACACCTACATTTTGAACTTAGAACACAAAAACAAACCAGCATCGATGGGATTCCTTTATTAGAAGATTATTAAATTAACAAGTCCATTTCTACAGCCTGAAAATGTAACAAGGTGTACTTTCGGTGACAGCATTAGGCTTCATTTGGTAATGACCGTTTACAGTCAAATACGCTTGCACTGATTCAGTCAGTTTATCGCTACTCTGTCCTGTGGAGTAACTACATTAGAACAGCAGAAATTGTTCTTCTTAGATTAGTGTATAAATTTACTGCAGACTCTGGACATTTGGGAAATTCGTATCCATTTTCAGCCATAACTGAACAGCAGAGTTCATGCACGTCTTCATCACAGGGGATCCGTTCTCTATATCTGCATTCATCTTTGGCGATATCAACTCTCACTGAAGATACATTGCAAATGCAATCTGTAGTGTCGTAGAGTGTAGGCAAGAAGTACATCACGTTTGGACGACCGAAGGGTACGCGAGCGTTCCTTGATGGTCGGATTAGGTGACGATTCCACGTGTTGACAACTTCATCCAACTCCGCCTGTGAACAGACAATAAACCATAACCTCATTGCAGCAACGGCACTAATAAAATTAAATTAAAAAACACTGTGACCAATTCCAAGCCTATGTTATACAAAGAAAATGTTGGTGCACAGTGGGAATGCAGTGAATGGGTAATAGGAAGAAGGTCCAGTTTTAGAGACAGGAGGAAACCGGAGCACCTGGAGAAAACCAACGAGAGCGAGTACGGAATGGAAAACAAATGGACTTAAAGTCCATGGACCAAGCCGGGGCTCGAAACAGGGACCTCATAGTGCAAGGGGTCAAGTTTACAGTCTGGTGATTGCCCTTTTATACTGCTGCCGCGTTGATATCCCCTGGGTACCGAGCGCATGCCACCTATCTTGAAAATAGTTAATAGGCCTACATGCGCATACAAGTCCCTGGTTTCTAATTTGCATCTCCGGTGGGACGCTACAATTACCAAATTGAAATTAATTTGACTCCTCGTGGACCAAGCTTTGCTATATAGTGATAACTTATTGGAAAGCTAAAAACAAGTACAATTCGATAAATTATATATTCAACTTTAAAATAATAGGGAATCTTTTTCAACTCGCAATTTTCAAAAACATCGAAGCAGGTTTTAGAGTCATCGACCTTATAGGTTAAGTACCTCCACGCATGCACATTTTAATTTCACATACCCACCTGAATAAGATGCATGAAGCAGAACTGTACGAGATTGACATCAAGGAAGTCCCCAACAAATTCGCCCTCATCTATCATACCCTGAAAGAGACAAATCCAATAGTCGGTGCATTCTCGTCGCAAAAATGACCACATGTATTCGATCCTTTGATTTGCTGTACTCGGTCCCTCCAGGTAGCTGTGACCTGTCTCTTCATCGTTTTCATCATCCATCTGTAGAAATGTCTGGATATGCTTCACATGGCCATTCTCAGTACCAAGATCACGCCGGACGAACCTTGGACATCAGAAAGGGATTCTACAGCTTCCATGTAGTAACCCCAATCAGCTGTGGATCTGAAGAAGTGTTGTACGCATTCATCCAAACGATTCGTCGTGAGAAGCCGTCGACGCATCCGTTGATGCAGATGCCATATCTCCTAAGTTTGTCATAGCTATCTATGTGCCAGATGAAGTTTGGACCTTTGGCATAGTACGAGCGACGCAGCAACCTTCGTTTTCTTCTTTGTGTGTTGCCTTCAGGATCAAGAATTTGAAGTATCATTCGCATCTTCCTTTTTACATTGTAAGTTATGCAAGTGGCATTTCTCGGACATCCATCTGTATCCATGAAGTTTACCAGAAATTTGGATTTGATCATGAATAAATTCGACAACATCTGTAATGTTGGAGTAATATTTTCTGCGGAACAGACCAAGTTTTCTTAGAATTCGTTTGAGGTGTCGTAGTGATAAAATAATGCCATGCTCCAGCGCCAATATCTGTACAATATCTTTGTACAGAAGTCCAATTACAAAGTACAGCTTGATGGCTTCATCTCTCAGGTTGTTGACAGCATCCATTGTCTGCAGCCTGAAAGGAGATTAATACGTATTTCATTACATGCATACACTCTAGACATCATGTCTGTTACCAATACACTGAGTGAGCTCAGTTTTAGACAAGACGGATTACCAGAACAACTTTAATTAACGTGCCATGTTCAACCATGTACGATAAAGTAACAGAATGACACTCAATTCAATGCGATATAGGCCTAGGTCACGTACTACCTGTTTAGTCACTGAAAATGCTGTCTAGACTTTCCACGCCACTTAGGATTACACAAGTTCCACCTTTTTTTGTACTTCCTTCTTTCAAACAACCCGGGAGATTATGTCGTGCGCACGAGATATAAGTCGTGTACGAGATAAATATGTCGTGCGCACGAGATATATGTCGTGCGCACGAGATAAATATATCGTCTTACGAGATATATGTCGCGCCACGAGATAAATATGTCGTCACGAGATATATATGCGTGCGCGAGATATATATCGTGCGCACGAGATAAATTATGTCGTGCGCCACGAGATATATAATGCGCCTGAGATAAATTATGTCGTCTTACGAGATATAACGTGCGTCACGAGATAAAAAAAAAAATTGGATGTCCCTTTAGGGCTCCGTACCTAAAGGACATCCAAAATTATTTTTTATCTCGTGCGCCTATAATATCTCGCGCACGAGATAATTATCACGTGCGCCACGACATATATCTGCGCACGACATAATATCTCGTGCGCCACGACATACATCTCATGGAATGTGGACGCAGCCCTTTTCCACGTCGCCCCATGTCACTTCGCCCCTAACCACATCGCCCCATCCCCGCCGCCCCATCCCCATCGCCCCATCCCACTTCGCCCCATTCTCACTTAGCCCCATTCTCACTTCGCCCAATTCTCACTTCTCGACATCCCCACTTCGCCCCATCTTTTAGATGTAAAAAACAGCTCATCTAAACGTATTTTATTGGCTTAAAAACAATTCCAACAGATTCACTAATTGCTAACCAACGGAAAGAATTAGCCCACCAATATTGACCAAATGAACAATTCATAACAAACCTCTCAAGCTATCACTCTCCATACCGAGAAAAAGCTTGAAGTAAAGATCCAACTTCGTTCCCAACCCGGCTATACCAACCCGTCTCCCACTTATCTGAGAGCGACAATACCAATCTACATGGTGCGAAGTGGGGATGGGGCTAAGTGGGGATGGGGCGAAGTGGGGATGGGCGAAGCGGGGATGGGCGAGTGGATTGGGCGAAGTGGGGATGGGGCGAAGTGGTTAGGGGCGAAGTGACATGGGGCGACGTGGAAATGGGCGAAGCGTCGACACCCATCTCATGCGCACGAGATATATGTCGTGCGCCACGAGATATGTCGTGCGCACGAGATATTATGTCGTGCGCACGAGATAAGAAAATAATTTTGGATGTCCTTTTAGGGGCTCCGTAACTTTAACTCCGTAAAATATATCTCATAAAAACGAACTTCGAGAAAATGTATCTCATAAAAACGAACTTCGAGAAAAAATCTAAGTAAAAACGAACTTCGAGAAAAAAAATCTCGTAAAAACGAACTTCGAGAAAAAAAATCTCCTAAAAACGAACTTCGAGAAAAAAAATCTCCTAAAAACGAACTTCGAGAAAAAAAAATCTCCTAAAAACGAACTTCGAGAAAAAAAATCTCGTAAAAACGAACTTCGATAAAAAAAATCTCCTAAAAACGAACTTCGAGAAAAAAAATCTCCTAAAAACGAACTTCGAGAAAAAAAATCTCTATGGCACTACAGGGCTTTCGTACCTTCACGACCAGGGGACCTTCTGTTTGGCATTTCACTCCCTGCAATGTTGTTTAAAATCACAACATGTCAGCCTAGTCTACAACAACTGAGAAGGATGCTCAATTTTGTTTTTTGCATTACTGAATATTGTACGTTGAAATGCCATTCCTGTAGGCGAAAGCCCTCTGGATTTAGAGTAATTCGGCATGTGAATACCTGCCAATTTGTGCGTCAAAAATATATACATGAACATGCCTTTTGTTGCATTGCCACGCATTGTTTCAAAAGCAAAATCGAGAGACCGAGTGCACGTGGGCCCCTCGCGGCTGGCGCAGTGTGGGCGTGTTCATAGACTCCGATGATTCTTATTGGCCGAAAAGTTGAAAGGCCGCGCGCGGTGTGCGGCCAGGTGCGCGCACCATCTTTGCTAAACTTTCAAAGTCAGTCCAACAAGGCAGGGGCTTTTAGGGGTTTACTCAAAGTTGGAGTAAACATGTTTAGATTTTGGTAAAGAATGGAGGGTTCCTTGGAATTTGGTTTGCCTGTTTCTTATAATTGTATTAAAATTACTGGTTGAAAATTTACCAGAACAAATAGTTCGAGCTTATTTAATTATTTTAACTGAACTAGTGAAAAAGCTGAACACCATGAATTCGAGGAGTTAACAATATTAATGAGCCAACGGATTTTATCGTAAACCTGAAATTATTTAATGCAAGCACACTATTTAGAGTATTATAGGGCGGCATTCCAATGGACCAAAATCATTTTATGGACAATGTATATCCACGGATCTCAAATATGTATAAATTGCTCAAAACAACGGACTTTACACCATTAGCTTTAGGGTATTTTGTATATCATAAATGCTATTATAAGTTCAAGAGGACAGCAGAAGAAAAGTATTGAGAGCTGAATTATTTTGATTATAATTGTATAAATTTAGATTTGAATAGATTGCCGACCGTGAGAAGTATTTGAAGCTCAAAAGAATTGAAGAAGACTTGGTGCGAGATCGAGACAAGCGAAATTCGACGTTTGGAAGGAGGCAAATAAAGGCAAAGTTATGATTGTATTAAATGAAAGATTACGATTCAGGTTAAGGTGTGGGATGAAGGCGGGGTGGGTGGGGTATAGGCACATGGCGCGCGTAGGCAGCCGTGCACACCAGAAGCAGCGTAGGGGAGCGTGACCTGGCACAGCCATGGTGTAAAAATTAACTTATAAAAATCATTTTTTATGACATATCTTTTCAATCCGATGGTTGGGTTGTGCTTCGAATTTGAAAAAAAATAAAATATGGATATATTTCTTTTATCTTTTGCAGATTCCTCTTGCTTTGGATACGCAGCAGAGACGACGACCAAAAAACATAACGGAGTGGAGAAACCTAAAAACAAATCCCGGACCCAGATCCGGATCACTTAGTACTTGCACAAAGTACAACCCCCACATTTCTTTTATGCAAATTCGTCCATAACTTTTTGAGTAGGGGGAGACTAAACAACAAACTACCCAAATCCGATGAAAGTATAACCTCCTTGGGCGGAGGTAACGGTAAAATATATGATGATCCCACTGAGCTGGGGTCAGCAGTAAATATTGTGGGGGTTTTGTGGGGTGGGGGACTAGCGGAACGACAATCTAACTTTTTTTAACGATGAATTTACTGCTAACGTTAGGGTATCATCCTCACTAATTTTAATTCATAGTCGTAAAACAGTGATGGGTAAAACTAAATAAAAATATAATCCTGAGAGTTCCTCCTGAAAATTGTCCGCTTCCCTTCGTCAAAGTATTAAATCAAAAATTGTTTCTAAGGCGTTCCATACCCACTCTGTGTGAACAAATTATGTTCGCAGGATAAGTGGATCTCCGCTTGCTCGCGATCGCCCTCTGCGCTAGCTCGCGCGCGATTTATTTTGACACTCACTGACAGACGATGAATACGGGTGATGCCACTTTGCCAGTAGGCCTAATTCGAAGATGAATAGTATACAACTTAAGTGTTATGCACACATGTATCGTGATGGTATGTGTGAAGGAGACATACGACCAGCCAGTGATAAATCTTGGGCAGACTTTCTACGAAGTGTGCAGGTGTGGAAGACCGTATCTGCACCCGGTGCTTCGTATCTATTCCTTCCTGTATGGTACCCGGAAGCAGCCCGCGTGGCCAGAGCTTTCCTTGATGAGTACCCCCTCGGCGTCGTTGTTGGGCATGTTGGGGAAATGCCCATTCCTGCAAACGCTGGATTTCATCGCCAATGCTACACTTCTTTCACCTCTTATTCATTGGACAGGCATGACAGGAGCGCAGTGATCGATATAGGCCAAGAGAGACAAGACCAAAAACAACAAAACCAGACAACCGAAATGCCTCCCGTCACACCGGCTGAGCAGTCACAGACGCAAGGTAGCGCCTCAGTGCATGATGTATCGATAGTTAGTTTTAAAAAATGCAATATATGGTTTGTACATTGGACATTACGGCAAGATTCCCATATCTGGCCATCACTAATTTTGCCCTTCAGTGACCTATCAAGTATTAGCCATCAGAAAGTGATATGTCCTTAAAAAGTCAAATTTAGCAGGGAAAATATTGAAGTATTTACTGAGAAGAAATGTACATGTACTACTAGGGTTTGTGCTGAATTATGCACAGGGTGACAAGTGATGGCCAGATATGGGCAATTTTCACATGACATTCAAAAGCTTCTTTTTCATTGTTTGCGAATTAACTAATCAATATGTAAAGGTGGTCACTTAACTTTTATTTTTTTTATGTAGGTTATAATAATAATAGTCTCCCAAACCCCACGCCAATGGCCAACGACGTGGATAACTATGAGACTCTATGTACGGTGCGAGGAAGCATCATGTACACCAGTATTGAGACTGGCCTGATTAGCTGGAAGACTGGCAGCCTAGTATTGGCCACTACGCCAACGGGACAGGTGGTCTGCTTGGTCAATTTCGACAATGGCCCCTCCAAAAAAATTGTGGTATGTTGTGAAGCCTTCAAGTTAGCCCTTCAATACCGTTGAGCCAAATTTGCTCAATCGTAGCTGTCTATTCGCGACCTACATGTATGTGCCACACAGGCTCACCGTGGTGATTATATGGAGCAAAACCTTGTTCTTGCTATGATGAGCACATCATGGACACATGTTGAAAGACAACTCCCCAAGACCCAAACAGTGGGTCACATCACTCATCAGAGAAAGCTGTACCAACATTGGCACCATTGTAGTCTGGAAAAAGCTTTCGTTATCCTCATCAGCTACTTTGAATTTTGACATAAATTATTGGTACCCGATAAATATGTCATCTACTTACGTTCATAAACAGATGTATTTATGTCCCTTCTCTCTATTAACTCTTTCGCTGCGGAATTTAATTTACCGGTTTTTTTTCACGTTTGGACGTAATAAATTGCTTGTGTCGATGTGGACGCCGCCATCTTTAAATGTATCTCTGTATTAAACAAACTGCTCACAATAACCTGCAGCAGACTCCGGCGAGATGGAGAGCCGCTGGCAGCGCCTCAAACTAGGGTCAGAGGTTATACGATATAAATTATGTAGATAAGGCACACGTCATGGGGATACCCTGTTTATCCACAGCGACGTCACCGAGCCGCTGCCAGCGGCTTGCCGTACGACATGTACAATACAAAAAACAAAATACAAAAACACAGCACCACCACGATGGCTGCATAGGGTCCTTTTACATATTTATCTACATATTTGTCCCTGTCAACCAATTGTATTTATTATTGCACCTCAGGTGACCAATCAGATTAGAGGAGTGGTCTTCAATCACAATGTACCCCGATGCAGCATCGGTCTTGCCAATGGGACCACCATCAGTTGGACCGCCAAAGTCAACGGAAAAATCACACGTGTTAACCCCCCGGCTGATGTCGCCCGCCTCGCTGATCTGCTGAACGACTTACGCGAAGAACGGAAGAGAGGTGGGTGTCCATTTGACAAAGGTTTCTCTGAAGTTTTCTTTGGGATCTGATCACACAGTAGGCACTAGCTTGACTTAGAATCAGGAAGCTCTTTGTCTTGCAATACATTTCAGATACCCACTGCCAAATAGATGCTGATAGGCAGACATAATATATTCCAAACTGAATAACCTTGTGCAAACAGTTATATTTACTTTCTTGCTTTTGTTTTTAAAAATGAATTGTGAGTTTCAGCTCTATCAATGTTATGGTACACCTTGCATCACTGAGTGCAAAAAAAATCATCCAGCAATTCGTAGATTCAGCAGTCTGGGTAAAATGCAAGTTTTAGGATGAAAGATAAACAAAATAGATCTTCTCTCCTTACAATTGTTTGAGTTCACATCAGTATGGTGGACAAAGTTTTCAATTCTAGAATCTAGACAGATTTTTTTGTTTTCCTTTTGTACATTCCTCCCCTTTAGGTATGCACAGTCAGGATCATTCAGGCTCTGGATCTGCCACAAAGAAGAGTCCTTTAATTAAGACCGAGTCGAGCCAGGAGGAAACAGCGAGATCTGGTGCATCTGGTGGTACGTATCAGCAAGCAGCTCACGTGGCAATAAGCTTCCTGGATGGGTACCCCCTTGACGTTGTTGTTGAAGAATTACATTTCAAAATGTTTCTATTTGTAAAACCTCAAAACAAGCAACAAAAACATTGTTTTGATTGTGAAATGACATGGGAATACAACATTGTACACCGGAAAATGTGTTGTCACTAAACTTTTCAATTTTGAAATTGTTTTTTCTGTAGGTAATAGTCCTCCCCACCCAACGACAGTGGCCAACGACGAGGGTAACTATAAGACGCTATGTACGGTGCAAGGAAGCATCAAGTACACCAGCATTGAAACCGGCCAGGCTAGCTGGAAGACTGGCAGCCTAGAATTGGCCACTTCGCCAACGGGACAGGTGGTCTGCTCGGTCAATTTCAAAATTGGCCCCTCCAAAAAATTTGTGGTATGTTGTGAAGCATCCCAGTTAACCCTTTCAATACAATTGAGTCAAATTTGTTCCATAGCTGCTGTGCTATTTGTACTATGTGCCACGCAGGCTCGACTGGCGGTAATGCATGGAAACTTACGTCAACAGCTGCCTGATCGAGTGACTGCTTGTTTTGCTCACACACACATCACAGACATATTTTGAAGAGTCTGATGATCTGATGGATCTGATGATCTCAACTACACTACGGCTAGACAAATCTAATGGCATTGGCACAAGTATCTATGAAAAAGCATTCATCATGCATTCTCATCAGTTTCTTTGAATTTTGAAATAATTTGTAAGTACCTGAAAATATGTCATTTACTTATGTTCATTAACAGATTTACAGTCGAGGCTCGTTAATACAAACTCATTCAGACCTAGCCAAATTGTTTGTTATATCAGAATTTTGTATTAAGAGGAACATCAGTCCCACTCATTGTGCACATAAATTCACAGTCGGTACCAAGGCTTTATGTTTGTTATAACCAGAATTTGTATTAACAGAGTTTGTACTAACAAGAGTCGACTGTATTTATGTCCCTTCTCTCCCTAACTCCCCCCTTCTTAATGTTGCTTTGACACAGGCTTATGTTAGTATCAGGATATAGAAGCAGAACATAAGCACTGCACTGCCACAATGGCTGCAAAGGGTCCTTTTACATTTTCATTTGCATATTTGTCCCTGTTTACCAATCGTATTCATTCTTGCTCCTCAGGTGACCAATCAGATTAGAGGAGTGATCTTCAATCACAACGTACCCCGATGCAGCATCAGTCTTGCCAATGGGGCCAACATCAGTTGGACCACCAAAGTCGATGGAAAAATCACACATGTTAACCCCCCGGCCGATGTCGCTCGCTTCGCTGATCTGCTGAACGACTTACGCGAAGAACAGAAGAGAGGTGGGTGTCCATTTGACAAAGGGTTTCTCTGAAGTTTTCTTTGGGATCTGATCACACAGTAGGCACTAGCTTGACTTAGAATCAGGAAGCTCTTTGTCTTGCAATACATTTCAAATACCCACTGTCAAATAGTCAGATGCTGATAGGCTGACATAATATATTCCAAACTGAATAACCTTGTGCAAACCTTTATATTTACTTTCTTGCTTTTGTTTTTAAAAATGAATTGTGAGTTTCAGCTCTTTTATCAATGTTATGGTACACCTTGCATCACCGAGTGCAAAAAAAAAAAATCATCCAGCAATTCGTAGATTCAGCAGTCTGGGTAAAGTGCAAGTTTTAGGATGAAAGATAAACAAAATGGATCTTCTCTCCTTACAATTGCTTGAGTTCACATCAGTATGGAGGACAAAGTTTTCAATTCTAGAATCTAGAAAGATTTTTTTGTTTTCCTTTTGTACATTCCTCCCCTTTAGGTATGCACAGTCAGGATCATTCAGGCTCTGGATCTGCCACAAAGAAGAGTCCTTTAATTAAGACCGAGTCGAGCCAGGAGGAAACAGCGAGATCTGGTGCATCTGGTGGTACGTATCAGCAAGCAGCTCACGTGGCAATAAGCTTCCTGGATGGGTACCCCCTCGACGTTGTTGTTGAAGAATTACATTTCAAAATGTTTCTATTTGTAAAACCTCAAAACAAGCAACAAAAACATTGTCTTTATTTTGAAATGACATGGAAATACATTGTACACTGGAAAATGTGTTGTCACTAAACTTTTCAATTTTGAAAAAAAAATTTCTGTAGGTAATAGTCCTCCCCACCCAACGACAGTGGCCAACGATGTGGGTAACTATGAGACACTGTGTACGGTGCAAGGAAGCATCAAGTACACCAGCATTGAAACCAACCAGGCTAGCTGGAAGACTGGCAGCCTAGAATTGGCCACTTCGCCAACGGGACAGGTGGTCTGCTCGGTCAATTTCAAAATTGGCCCCTCCAAAAAATTTGTGGTATGTTGTGAAGCATTCCAGTTTAACCCTTTCAATATAATTGAGTCAAATTTGCTCCATCATAGCTGTCCATTTGCGACCTATGTGCCACACAGGCTCACCATGGTAATGCATGAAGCAAACCGTCAACAGCGCCCTCACTTCAGTGACTGCTTGTGTCTATGTTGAGCACATCACGGACACATTTTGGAAGACGAATTTCCGATCTCGGATCACGTCCGTCTCTGACGTGATCCACTATCGGGGACTACGGTCAGACAAAGCTACATGAGCATTGGCATAAACGTAGATTGAAAAAAAACATTCATCACGCATCCTCATCAGTTTCTTTGAATTTTGAAATATTTATAAGTACCTGAAAATATGTCATTTACTTATGTTCATAAACAGATGTATTTATATCCCTTCACTCCCTAACTCCTCCCTTCTTAATGTTGCTTTGACACAGGCTTATGTTAGCATCAGGATATAGAAGCAGAACATAAGCACTGCACTGCCACAATGGCTGCAAAGGGTCCTTTAACATTTTTATTTGCATATTTGTCCCTGTATACCAATCGTATTCATTCTTGCACCTCAGGTGACCAATCAGATTAGAGGAGTGATCTTCAATCACAACGTACCCCGATGCATCATCAGTCTTGCCAATGGGGCCAACATCAGTTGGACCACCAAAGTCGATGGAAAAATCACACATGTTAACCCCCCGGCCGATGTCGCTCGCTTCGCTGATCTACTGAACGACTTACGCGAAGAACAGAAGAGAGGTGGGTGTCCATTAGACAAAGGGTTTCTGTGAAGTTTTCTTTGGGATCTGATCACACGGTAGGCACTAGCTTGACTTAGAATCAGGAAGCTCTTTGTCTTGCAATACATTTCAGATACCCACTGACAAATAGTCAGATGCTGATAGGCTGACATAATATATTCCAAACTGAATAACCTTGTGCAAACAGTTATATTTACTTTCTTGCTTTTGTTTTTAAAAATGAATTGTGAGTTTCAGCTCTTTTATCAATGTTATGGTACACCTTGCATCACCGAGTGCAAAAAAAAATCATCCAACAATTCGTAGATTCAGCAGTCTGGATGAAATGCAAGTTTTAGGATGAAAGATAAACAAAATAGATCTTCTCTCCTTATAATTGTTTGAGTTCACATCAGTATGATGGACAAAGTTTTCAATTCTAGAATGTAGACAGATTTTTTTGTTTTCCCTTTGTACATTCCTCCCCTTTAGGTATGCACAGTCAGGATCATTCAGGCTCTGGATCTGCCACAAAGAAGAGTCCTTTAATTAAGACCGAGTCGAGCCAGGAGGAAACAGCGAGATCTGGTGCATCTGGTGGTACGTATCAGCAAGCACCTCACGTGGCAATGAGCTTCCTGGGTGGGTACCCCCTTGACGTTGTTGTTGAAGAATTACATTTCAAAATGTTTCTATTTGTAAAACCTCAAAACAAGCAACAAAAACATTGTCTTTATTTTGAAATGACATGGAAATACATTGTACACCGGAAAATGTGTTGTCACTAAACTTTTCAATTTTGAAATTGTTTTTTCTGTAGGTAATAGTCCTCCCCACCCAACGACAGTGGCCAAAGACGTGGGTAACTACAAGACGCTATGTACGGTGCAAGGAAGCATCAAGTACACCAGCATTGAAACCGGCCAGGCTAGCTGGAAGACTGGCAGCCTAGAATTGGCCACTTCGCCAACGGGACAGGTGGTCTGCTCGGTCAATTTCAAAATTGGCCCCTCCAAAAAATGTGTGGTATGTTGTGAAGCATTCCAGTTAACCCTTTCAATACAATTGAGTCAAATTTGCTCCATCATAGCTGTCCATTTGCGACATATGTGCCATGCTTGCTCACCATGGTAATGCATGGAGCAAACCGTCAACAGCGCCCTCACTTCAGCGACTGCTTGTTTCTATGTTGAGCACATCACGGACACATTTTGGAAGACAAGTTTTTCGATCGTGGATCACGTCAGACTCTGACGTGATCCACTATCGGGGACTACGGTCAGACAAAGCTACATGAGCATTGGCATAAACGTAGATTGAAAAAAAGCATTCATCATGCATCCTCATCAGTTTCTTTGAATTTTGAAATAATTTATAAGTACCTGAAAATATGTCACTTACTTATGTTCATAAACAGATGTATTTATATCCCTTCTCTCCCTAACTCCCCCCTTCTTAATGTTGCTTTGACACGGGCTTATGTTAGCATCAGGATATAGAAGCAGAACATAAGCACTGCACTACCACAATGGCTGCAAAGGGTCCTTTTACATTTTTATTTGCATATTTGTCCCTGTTTACCAATCATATTCATTCTTGCACCTCAGGTGACCAATCAGATTAGAGGAGTGATCTTCAATCACAACGTACCCCGATGCAGCATCAGTCTTGGCAATGGGGCCCACATCAGTTGGACCACCAAAGTCGGTGGAAAAATCACACATGTTAACCCCCCGGCCGATGTCGCTCACTTCGCTGATCTACTGAACGACTTACGTGAAGAACGGAAGAGAGGTGGGTGTCCATTAGACAAAGGGTTTCTCTGAAGTTTTCTTTGGGATCTGATCACACAGTAGGCACTAGCTTGACTTAGAATCAGGAAACTCTTTGTCTCGCAATACATTTCAGATACCCACTGTCAAATAGTCAGATGCTGATAGGCTGACATAATATATTCCAAACGGAATAACCTTGTGCAAACAGTTCTAATGTATTTTCTTGTTTTCGGTGCGTGTGCTTTTGTTTCTCCTTACAATTAGTTCACATAAATATGATTGACAAAGTTTCAATTCTAGAATCTAGACTGAATTTTTTTTCTTCCTTCTGTACATTCCTTCCCATTTAGGTAATGCAAGTCAGGATCATTCAGGCTCTGCATCCGCCACAGAGAAGAGTCCTTTACTTCAGTTTGGGTCGAGATTGAGCCAGGAGGGAACGGCGAGATCTTCGCACCTTTTGCAAGACACCTGCATTATTTGCCAAGGTACTCAGAACAAGAGGGATAACCACTCTGGTTTCAGACGGAAGGAACCTCTCACGGTGTGTGAGCAAATTGATGGTGGTCTTCTTCTGACCGCTGCAAGGCTGAAGAAAGACGAAGATCTGCTTCTTCACATTGAAAATAAAGACTGCGTAGCAATCGGACTGAAGTACCACAGATCCTGCCTTATGGAATACACATCAATTCCTAAAAACCCAGAAGAAAGTGAACCACCAGTGCTCCTCTATGACAAAGCCTTCAAGGTCTTCTGCGCAGATACCATTGATCGACTTATCTTTCAGGACAAAAATGTCTTCAGGATTACCAAGCTGAAAAGAATCTTTGATAGAACTGTACAGCAAGTCGAGGACCAGGATTCATCAGGATACAGGACATCGTCCCTGAAGGACAGACTGATCAAGTCCTATCCGCAGCTGTGTTTCTTGAGATCGAAGAGGATGAACTTGAGTGAGTTGGTGTATGCTGACAGCTTGACCAGAGAAGATCTTATTGAAGATTTGACCACTCTGAAAGAATCTGTAACGGAAGAGGAATCTGATTCTGATTCCGACTCTGGCATGCAGGATACCCATGAGCTGTCATCCACCTCTTCAAGGAAGTCCAGCAGAGACCGCATGTGGACCTGCAATCGCGTCGGCATTTTGCGAGACCGCTATTCAACCGCCCTTGACATTAAGCAAGACATCGCCAGCATTCCATCTAACCACAGCCCATGGCCCCCAACGTCCTTGAACCTTACTGTGGATGATGCCCATCGTATCGTCCCAACGAAGTTGTTTAACTTCTTGGCATGGATTGTAGGCAGCTCGGATGACCCAAAAGAAGATGAAATGGTCAAAGTAGCAGATGGAGATGATCGAAAGATACTCACCATGGCCCTGGATGTTATTTACATGGCAACGAGGGAGAAGCAGTCAGCACCAATGGATGCGTCCCCTGCGACAGCTGTTTAATTTCAAACTTAGAGCCATTCTCTGAGTATCAGCTCCCAGAAGTGCCCCACACATATTAAGTGGAATAGTGTATGATAAATGAGTACTCGTTAACAACAGTGCAGCTCAGGTCAATAGGATTTCGTCCCTCAAGCGTTGTCTGAGCTCTGACATACTTTTGTAGAACCCAGCTCACCTTTCCTAGTAGCTGTCCAGAATGTACCACACAACATATACCACCTACATGTTCAAGTACAATCCAAATCCCTTTGAAGGGTGCCATTACATCTGGTGTACTGTGTGATTTTCTGTTCGACTTCTTTTGTCTTTGCAACATGTACATGCGTTATCTGTATTATATTTGGTTGTTTTCTGGAGACTTTTACTATATGTTTAGTTTACAACTGTTTTGTTTACCAACAACGCTTAAAGTACCTATTTTTAACTGTACATGTACACCAAAAAAGAGAATAACAATTTTTTTTGCTTACCTGTTACTTTGTCTTCATGCACTGTCAGTGATGAAAAGTACAATTGAATGATGCAGTTTGTAAAAAATGAAACATCCAATTTGAGTTATATTAAAATTACACTACGTGTTATTTAGTGTGTCATTTCATGTATGACATCTTAAATTTTCAACAGGTTTCACGAAGGCAACCATTACATTTTGTATTTTTATGTTCGATTCAATCTTCTGAATGATGGAAAAGTGTGTGACAATAAAAAGAAATGGGCATAAGCCCCAATTCTTGTAACTTGAGAAAGCTGTACAATATTAGAGTGCACAATTAAAGGACAAAAGCAAACCTATCAAACGCAGCGAAAAATTTAAGAATGGATGTCACCTTTACCGAAAACTGCACTTTCCTTGCTTTTTCTTGCATGCTTATTTTTTGCAGCACTGATGTGATGACCGAGGCTAGATCATGTACACATGGGCATTGATCACTTCTTAAGAGTGGGGGGGGGATGACTTGGCCCGTCACCCACCAAGTGGGATAAGCAACACTTAAAATGGTTTGGGCTGCTGTTTGTTTGTTTGTTGGGGAGTTTGTCTGTTTGTTTGTATGGGTGGGGTTTTTTTTTGGGGGGGGGGGGGAGCGGGACCTAGAGTAAGTCTCCCTGGCTGTGTCATTGTCACTTAGGTTGCTGCTGTGTATAATTATCAGCTCCGGTCTTAAAAATTGACATTTTAGGAACTGAAATTGTGTCGACTGGAGTTAAATTATAAAACTGCTGCAGAAGAATTTTTCGAACCTGTCTGATGCGATGAGTGCGAATCGATCAAAATACAGGGACACCCATATATCCCATGCAAAGCCTACACTGGAACATGTGGAACTATAGTCTCGGCATACATGGACTGTAGTTGCTTTGTTCCATATTTAAAAATCGAGAATGGACGGAATTATTTTCGGTTAGCTCTGCATTAACGGTATGTGAATATAGTACCGTGTCCTCGACACCCGCCTGAAAATTATAAATTCCTTCGTAAAAATAAAATTTATATTTAAGGCGTTCCATAGCCATCCTGTTTTTCACGTGCACAAGACATGCAAGAGAGGTCGCGCGAATTATCTGCACATGTTATATGTCAAGATGGCGTTGCCAGCTAAATACCGACGTGTGCCAGACGATAAATACGGTGTGATAATAAATGCAAGTAATTTGAAGATTCCCAGTATAAAATTTAAGTGTTACGCACATTTGCATCCTGTTGGTAAATGTACCGGAGATATACGACCAGCTAGCGACAGATCGTGGGCAACTTTTCTACGAAGTGTGCAGCTATGGAAGGAAGTGGGCCAATCTGTAACGTCGGCATGGTCGGGTCTGCGCGGGCAAGCAGTTCACGTTGCAAAAAGCTTCTTCGACGCCTACCCGCTCGATGTCGTTGTAGAAGAAATACCCATTCCTGAAAATGCTGGCTTTCATCGCCAATGCTACGCTCATTTCACCGATTCTACATTTCATAAGAGGGCTATAAATGCTGTGGAGAAACTACAAAAACAAAAAGTTGATTCAATTCACCAGGCAACGGAAACTTCTCCAGTTACTCTGGCCGAGCGGTCACTGGCGAAAGGTAATTCGGCCGTATCAAAGGTGTCTTAGAAAACCCTACTCCTAGAACTATGAGGCTCCACGTCCACTGCGTGGAGCCTCAGTCATAGCATGGAGCTCATAGTTCTAGGACTAGGAGTAAGAAAACCCCTCTTCTATCATTGTAGCCCCATAAATGTGGCCAATTTACTGGACTACCTCCGTAAACATACATGTACCGGTACAATGTAGCTCATAGGCCACACTTCCACATGTACAAAAACGTGTCGAACTTTGTCAAATTTTGATTTTCACATTTAGCTTAGTTTCTAGGGGTTTTTTTTGCTTTAGAAGCATACTCACCCTCTTTATAGGCTATTCAGAAAGTGCTGCCTTTTTCAGATGTCTATTTTTTCGTGAAATTTCCAGATTCATTTGCACACGTTTGCGTATCAAAATTTCAACATGAAATTTCACAAAAATTAGACATCTGAAAAAGGCAGCACTAAGTTAGAGAGTGAGTAATGCTTCTAAACTGAAGCAAAAAAAAAAACCCTACAAACTAAGCCTAAATGTGAAAATCAAAATTTGACAAAGTTTGACACGTTTTTGTACATGTGGAAGTGTGGCCTATGTTTACGGAGGTAGTCCAGTAAATTGGCCACATTTATAAGGCTGCTATGCAGTGTAACTTAGCTGGGATGAGATAAGATTCGGAAAGATTGTTGCAACCTGATGCCACTACAGCGGTTGCATACAAAGTCTATATGGAGAGTCTAAAACATTTTCTAAGTAGGCCTAGGGCTAGGCCTAATTCTTACACAATTGGAAATGTTTCTTACTCCCAGTTTCGCATCTTCATCATTTTTGCAATGACTGGTGTTGATTGTGATGATAATTATGAAGGAAAAAAAGCAGCATCAGGTTGCATTAACTTGCACCTACAAAAAACCTACTACGAGTACTTTGACATTCGAGTACGAGTAAGTATTAGTATACTCTTAAAAAAGTACTTCAATAGTACTAGTACTCTAGTACGAGTACCAAGTACGAGTACTACAACACTGGAGAAGTGCATTTTAATTGCATTTAGATAACATTAATCAATTGTCGCTAAAATCAAGCAGAATCTGTGGGAGAGGTGGATAAACCAATTATAAATATTGACTCCTGTATCTTGTGATGCAGTAAAACTGTTCTCCCTCTGTGATCCATGGAGAATTCTATTTTCCCTCGGCTTTGCCATAGAATCCTGGATCTCCTCGGGAGGCTAGTTTCACTACACCACTCGAAGCAGTCAATATTTGAAATATCACAGCATGTGGCAGACCCACATAGTGATGGTGCTTTCCAGTCTATGAAGTTCTGGTTGTGGTACATGATTTACACATTACTCTATGATTCGTGGTCAACTTAACATCACAGAATAATTGGGTTTCAATCAGTTTAAAAAGTAATTTCCTTCGTAATTTCCATGCAACAATGTTCCTTGCATGTACATGTATGCGTATCAATGCGACTAAAACTTTTGTTTCAATGGCCAATTTTTATAACCAAATACATATAGTCTTGAATAAAGCAAAAGGGACGAATAATGAGTCCAACTCCAATGGTTGGTGGCTTTAGACATTAACATGATTAAAATACCTTGTTTGTCTCCTTATTAATTAAATTGGGTTCACTTACATTATGGTTGACAAAAAAAAATACATTTTAAATTGAATTTTTTCCCTCTTTGTGCATTCCTTCCCATTAGATAACAGTGACAGTCAAGGTGTTTCCTCCAAAGCCAAGGATAATTCCAGATCTGGGCCTGCTATGAAGAAGAGCCACTTACTTCGGTCCGGGTCTAGATTGAGCCAGGAGGGAATAGCGTCGTCTTCACATGTTTTGCCAGACATCTGCATTATTTGCCGAGGTAGTAAGTACATGAGGGATAGACACACTGGTGTAAGACGGAAGGAACCATTAGCAGTGTGTGAACAAATCGATGGAGGTTTTCTTTTGAAGGCTGCTAGGCTGAAGAAAGATGAAGATTTGCTTCTTCACATAGAAAATAAAGACTGCGTAGCAATCGGACTGAAATACCACAGATCCTGCTATAGGAGCTACACAAAAATCCCTAAAAACCCAGAAGGAAGAGCACCACCAGTGCCCCTCTATGACAAAGCCTTCAAGGTCTTCTGCGCAGATACCATTGATCGGCTAATCTTTCAGGACAAAAATGTCTTCAGGATGACCAAGCTGAAAAGAATCTTTGATAGAACTGTACAGCAAGTCGAGGAACAGGATTCATCAGGATTCAGGGCAGTGTACCTCAAGCAGAGACTGATCAAGTCCTATCCACAGCTGTGTTTCTTGAGATCGAAGAGGATGAACTTGAGTGAGTTGGTGTATGCTGACAGCTTGACCAGAGAAGATCTTATTGAAGATTTGGCCACTCTGAAAGAATCTGTAACGGAAGAGGAATCTGATTCTGATTCTGACTCTGGCATGCAGGAAACCCATGAGCTGTCATCCACCTCTTCAAGGAAGTCCAGCATGTGGACCTGCAATCGCGTCGGCATTTTGCGAGACCGCTATTCAACCGCCCTTGACATTAAGCAAGACATCGCCAGCATTCCATCTAACCACAGCCCATGGCCCCCAACATCCTTTGACCTGAGCGTGGATGATGCCCGTCGTATTACCCCAACGAAGCTGTTCAACTTCTTGGCATGGGTTGTAGGCAGCTCGGATGAACCAGAAGAAGATGAAATGGTCAAAGTAGCAGATGGAGATGAACGAAAGATACTCACCATGGCCCTGGATGTTATTTACATGGCTACAAGGGGCAGGAAGTCAACACCAAAGGATGTGTCCTCTGAAACAGCTGTTTAATCTCACAGTTCAAGCTATTCTTCCAACAGCTCTCAATACTGCCCACATAAAATGGAAAATTGGAGGATTAGTACAAAAACAGTTCAGGGCACTTCAGGGGAATCCATCGTTTGCACAGTGTCTGTGCTCCAACATACTTTTTGTAGAATTTAGATCCCCTCTTTTGTGGCTTTCCAGTTTTCAGAGTGTATCAATTAAAAGTACAACCATGGGCCTTATTCGCGAGTCAGCCATATTGAATTGAAATTGAGATAAAATCTTAATATTTGGACCTTGTGAAGAGAAATGAAAGTGAGTTTGTTTCTAATTAATTCCAGTCTGCTTCAATAAATAATTTAAAATTTGTAATGAAACATTCCCTAAATGTTTAAAGCCAAATTGAAAAAAAATGACCGTAAAATAAGGCTGCATTGTGCCTGCATAAATAGTCTGGCCCAATCCCATTCAACAGTTAAAGAGGTTGTGGAATGCTCGAAGACATTTCCGTCATTTTCTGGGTATATGTAGCCTAAGGTGTGATAAAATAAAAACGACTATTGTTTCTGTCATAAAATGAGTACAAAAGGTACTTTTGAGAGCTGTTTTTCGAGTCCTGTCGTGCTTGTTTCGACCCGAACGTGTAGTTTGTGTAAAAGTCGTCGTTGCGGGCAGCAAACAAAAAACAGTAAATCGTGACGTAATAAACAGGACTCGCGATGCAGAATAGCATAAACGAGTCCTGTTTATTACGTCACGATTTACTGTGTTTTGTTTGCTGCCCGCAACGACGACTTTTACACAAATTGCACGTTCGGGTCGAAACAGGACCTGAAAAAAATAGCTCTCAAAAGTACCCTTTGTACTCATTTCATGACAGAAACAATAGTCGTTTTATTTCATCACACCTTAGGCTACATATACCCGAAAAATGACGGAAATGTCTTCGAGCATTCCACAACCTCTTTAACAATTAATGAAATGCATTCAGGGAACTCGACAAAAACGGCCAACTCGTAAATAAGGCCCATTGAGCGTGATTTTATTAAACTGGTGCTTTCGTGTTCGTGATATACCGTTCGACAGCCTAGATCTTTGCAACATGTATATGTGCGTTAGTTTCTAGTTTATCAAGTTTGTTGCAGACTAATAATGCAATTATTTGCAGACTGGTAATGTTTACTCTCTGAATGTAAAAGACTGAAAACCTCTCTATTTAAGAGCCATATGGGGACAACTCCTTTTGAGTGTTTTTTTCCTTCTCTTTTTAAGTGAAGTTTGCATCTTTTTGAGTGGTTTTCACAATGGCCCATGGTGAAAAAAACACTATGAAAGAGTGATTTTTTTTTATGAGGGACAACTTTTAGTGTTTCCCACTCTTAAGGTTATAGAGTAAGTTTACTGTTGGTGTTTACAGAAAAGGAAAACAAATATTGCTGTGCTCGGACAAAGTTTACTCAAATCACACAAATTTGGTAATTAGCTCTGCCTTTATTCACCGTCAATTATGAAAAGTACGTACAAGATGAAAGATTTTGTTGAAAACATGAACAAATTAGGCAATTTAAGATACACGTTTATTTATTACATTTCATTGTATTTAGTGTCTCATTTCATGAAACGGTGATAAAAAATACAGGTTAACCTTTATCTTTGGTGCTTTTTATGCAGGCCATCGAAACAGTTACACTGTAGCATACATGTAACAGTCTTCTCAAAAAGAATGTTTTAGATCTTAATTCTGCAACTACTGAGTAGAGTTTTGTTTAGCCAAGCAGTAAAAGTTATTTTACAGTGAGCATACATGCAATGACATAAAACACCAATTCTGATAAATTACTGTATACTAGGTCATGGAATGATGATATAGATAGGAATTAGGTGATGTTGATGTTACGTGAAACTAAAGTAAGGTAATACTTCCATCGTCGGAAAGCGGTTCAAGTTTTGTAACGTACAAACTACAGAAACAACCCATTGGAGCATACCATCTAAGAATAATTGTCACCATTCGGATATTTTTTTTTAGAGACTGCCATTGGAACCGGAAGCTAACGCAACTTGAGAGTTTATCCAATGGGCGCTTAGTAATCGGTGGTGCGCGCGCATGTATGACGTTGTTACTAATGAATCGGATAGGGAATTAGGTGGAGTTGATGTCACGTGTCAAACCCAAGCCTATGTCACTATCAGTGATAGTGACACAAAAGCAAATCAGGGGTTTGGGGGTTTTGGGTGAATTTTATTGTGGAACTTTATTGTGAATCGGGGGTTTTACTACTTCTGTTGAAACTAAAAATGTTTACAAAACCATCAACCCTTTAGCACTTGTTATTTTTTTATACTATTTGATATTCTCCACCATAAATTAATTAAACCACAGATTGCTGGGGTGGTTTGGGGCGGTATGGGGAGTAACAGGCAGGGCGGTTCGTGTCTTATTAAATACGAAGGGAATGTAATGTTTGTTGTGTGGATATTTTCCAGCGCATTCACAGCCTATAAGCTATTCTGGAACAACGAACGCTGGATCTCTAAACATCCTTCTTGTGTAACATCAGGTGCAGTCGCGGTTTTACGTACCTTAAATTGTCTAGCCGACCCCCCCCCCCCCAAGTACATAAATACAAATGTCAGTAACAAAACGTCAGA
This sequence comes from Patiria pectinifera, assembly GCA_029964075.1. Lineage (NCBI taxonomy): Eukaryota > Metazoa > Echinodermata > Asteroidea > Valvatida > Asterinidae > Patiria > Patiria pectinifera. The sequence continues at coordinate 1,691,043 of CM057130.1, read as the reverse complement.
AGGTGATGTCACATGCGAACGGTCTCCCCCTAAACAAATAGTCGTGAGAAGGGGGCATCTGTACACTATTTGTAAATAGTGTGCATGATTGTAGGATTTTATCAGCGCGCTCCCATTAAAAATATGGTACGAGCCCCCCCCCCCTTGGCCAACGTCACATAATCCCACGATCAATGTGGATACTGTTTTTCATGATCCTAATTATAATCCCTATCACAACAAATTACACCATAATAGGCGTAGTTCATCTCATTTTCGAATGTTTAAAACACCTTCACTTTATTGCTTATCGAAGCAGATCATTTTCAATGCTTTTTTTTTAAAGATGGCATGTGTAGTGTGCAAATTACTGGTAACACTTCGGCCGAAGTTTAATCATAAGTCGTTGTTCACATAATTGTACATGGCGAGGTATTTATTGAAAATCAAGAATTTGAAAGTACGTTTTCCTTTTCGGAATAAACCCCTTTACTAAAAATCCGTTTTCAAAGAAAGTAGACGAATACTATAAGTCTCTAAACCCGTTGCCTCTGAACAAGAACCAGCATTTTGTGCAAGTCTTGAAGACGTTCCTCCGTTACAGTACAAACTGCAGTACATTTTATTTAATAACAAACGTCTCAAACAGTATTAGTCTTGGCTAACTGGAAGTGAAGTGTGCTGCCTTACCAAACGAAGTTGGAGTAAATTCCGGCGCGTGTGAGATCTCACCTGCAGACTGAACCGTGGGTCATGAGAAAGCTCGCATCAAGGACCAGAAGCGCTCAATGGCAGAGCACGTTCGCTTTTAATGTTCATTAATTGTGGGCGTGTTAGCGTGTACTACATGTATAGTCTCGAGGGACTCGATCCAGGGGGCAATCAATTCAGGAATCGGGCAAAGTGTGTTTGTTCTTCCTACGGAGCGTTACAACGCATCAATTTTCGCAATTTCCAAGATGCAAATGCACACATAACATAAAATGCATTTATAATTCATTTTAAAACAGTTCAAACTGTTTTGTTCCCCTTCCCTATACACATATTTTGGTGACTGTTGTTGGGATTTTACTCAAGACAGTTAACAAAGGGGTAAAACAAAAATCATTTTTACGGGAGCCCCAGAGAAAATATTAATTTTAATTTTATGCCAAATACATTATGGGTGCTGTTGATTTGACTCCCAGTTACCATTTCAACACTGTGCAAATTGCTACACTGAAACGAAATGAGCTCAGTTGAGCTCAAATGATCTCCGAAATTGAACGAAAAAGAATTTCAGTAAACAAAAATATACTAAATTGAACTCAATTAAAAACACAGTTGAGCCCAAATTAGCTCGAAATGAGCACAGTAAATTTAAATTGATTGAACGGAGTGCATCTCAATAAAACGTTGATCTCATATTATTGAACACGCTTGAACCTAACTAACAAATCGCAACAAATTGGCTTTATTGATATCTACAATTATGCTCAATTGAACTCAATAAAATCTCAATTGAACTTAAATTGTACTAAATTTAATTCAGTTGAACTAAATAAAACTGACTTGACCTTAAAAGAGCTTTTTGGGGTTCTATTGATCTAAAACTTACTTAAGTTGATCGCAGTTTAGCTCACTTGAGCTTAATAGAAAGTGATCTCAATTAAGTTCAATTGAGCTCAATTGAACCGATCATTGGATCATCATATTTTTTCGTGGGGGGGGGGAGGAGGGCACTGTGAATTTGTGGTGGGGCGTGCCCCCAGCCCCCCCCCCCCCACCTTGGCAACGCCACTGGTAACGTGTCGTCGTCGACCCGTCGAAGGATGAGCTGAAACTCCTCGTCCACTTGTACGCCTTTGGCAACAACAAAACCAACGCCAAGTAGTCCCGTAACAGCTAACTGTCCAATGAACGGTTTGATGAAAGCCTCCGCGATTAGCGATACACACACGAGGCTGCACCCACTCCAAAATTTGTATCCTTGTGGAGACATTTCTTTGTTCCCGTGTAGTAAAGTGTTCAATTTTGAAAGTGAATTTTCAAAATGCTTTTATTTTAACCAGAATAAGTTTCCTGGGCTGAAATTTGGAATTAATATCCCTTTTCTAAAACTCTTCCATTTGCGACAAATAAACACACCTTGGAAATTCCTAGTTTTTGAGTAAAACCCATATATCTATTTCGTGAAAACCTTGTGGAGACCTATTCATCTATAGAAATTGCCCTGTGGAGACCTTTACAATGTTTTGTTCACTATTGTGTGTGAGTCTCCACAAGGCTGCAAATTTGTGGTCACTAGAACACTCCCAAAATGTAATGGGCTAATTGGTGCCGACCGTTCAATGCAAGAGGGGCGGTACCAACTTGCTGGCCATGTTCCCACCTCGAACGCAGTGGGAAGAAACGACTCCTGAAATTCGTTCAGGTCCCGTTGCCCGTGCGACACCATGAACACCAACCAAGCCGCTGAAAGAAAATGAAGTAGCGAACCTTCCAGAAGTCACCCAAACGAACCTCACATCTGCCAGCCTTTTGTACTTCAATGAAGACAACTCTTCCCCGCCCTACTTTGACGACTGTTTTGGTAAGAGTGATTTCCGTCGTCGGTGGCTCCTCCTTTTTCCTGGCTGTAGTCTTCCTAATCACTAATCGAACTTCTTGGTACTGATCAGTTTCTGGTAAAGAGGACGATGGATCCGGTTGCACTGACATAGCACACGGCACCAGATGAAACGAGACACCTCCCAGTAAGAGCATGGTTCCTCTCCAACCATAGGTGTCCAAAAGTACCTGGGTCATGGGCCCATAGACATACCAATGGGCTCACCCATCGTCGATATTCCAACGCCTAACGAGTATTTCTCTTATTTCGTGTTTTTTTATCCTTTCTAACATTCAAAAGTTTCTAACTAAGTCTTATGAATGAAACTTTGACCAACAAATTCGGCCAACGTTTACCTGTGGGATAATATCATACTTTACAAAGTTTAAATTGTTTGCGGCCCGACGATATAGTTCTCATTTGTTATACTGGTTCCCGCCCGCCATTTAGGATCAATAATGTGGGGACGTAAACCAGTCTACTCAGATAGGATGGATCTGTTTGTGGGCAAAAGCAACCCCCCCAAAAAACTTTGCAGACGCCCAAAATACAAAAAACTTTTTTTTTTGTTTCGTTAAAATAAAATACACATGGGAAGAAAAACATTTGTTGAAAGCACTGATACTTATTTAAAGTCTTGGATTGTTTTAGGTAAAATTAGTGACCAGAGTAAACATTTGCTGAATTTGTTGAACGTCGGTATCACGTGACCATGCTGTATCTAGTTTTTTAAACAGAGGTTTTGCATTTTAGTAACATATACCGTTCAATCTTAAAACCCGAGCAATTCCCCCAAAGAGTTAAATTGCAATTATACAAACAATATAATCTTATTCTCTTGAGCATCCAGCATCTAGATTCAATACAGCAGACTGACGATCGCATCTCAGATGTAGGCCTACTTCATTCTGGTTCTCAGAAACCCAATTTTCATTCAGAGTTTGTGGACTAAGGGGTGTATCCGCCCCCCCCCCCAAGCCTCGCGAAGTTTGTACTCTGCCCCAATGCACTATACAAAACCTTGAACAGTGAATGCCCTATATCGCGATATAGGGCATTCACTATGTCAGTTGAACAAAGGCTGATGCAGAAAGACCTTCGTGAGAGTCATGGTTGAGAACATTTTGATAACGGCACCTATAGTATAATGTACACTGCGTGATTCCATAACCTTTTCAGTACACGCAATAGGCAAAATCAACCTTCACAGGATTATTTGCCAAAATGGCTTCTACTAGATTTACCACTGACCATTACGACAACGACAGATGGGGCTGGGTCATGGTGGCCGTTACGTTCACCTGTTGCTTTGTCATGTTTGGTCATCTGAAAGCGTTGGGTGTCCTCTTGCTTCCGATGACAAACGATCTTGATAGCGACCTGTGGCTTGTCGGCTGGATTGCGGTCCTGTACACCATGGTGCAGAATGGCTTCGGTCAGTAATGGCGTAGCGAATAAATTGCCCAGATTTTCTCTGTCTTTTTTGTACTATAAAGTCGTTTTGTAGCTCGTTGATTATATATTGGGTCGTATGTAAAAAAAAAAAACTAGTAAATGCTAGGAAGTTTAAGCAAAAAGTAAAAGCATTTACTTTGGAGTAGAAGCATTAAGGAAAGGCAAATGCTTGATTTCGTATGAATAAAAGATTTCCTTTACTGTTCAGCGTTTATTAGACACCAAGTAAAAAGTAAATACTTTTAGCTTTCAGCAAATGCTTTCCAGTACTAAGCATTTGCTTCATTTTTATTCATACAAATGCAAGTAAATGCTTAAAAATGCGTAGTAAAAGCAAATGCTAGTTTTTATACATACGACCCATTATGTTGGTTTTGTACCTTTAGGACCTGTTGCAGGAGCTTTGTCCCGTCTGCTTGGCGCCCGTGCTATGATGGTATTCGGTGGGTTTCTGTATACCTCCGGCATCATCTTGACGTCAGTCTCAACCACAGTTCCTCTCTTATCCGTGTTCACCGTTGGACTTTCAGGTAATGGACATCTTTCAACGGTTATCAAAATGTAGTTTGTGATGGTCCCACTGACGGCCAGCCTATGGTCTTCTTTACCTGACTTACCGACTCACTAACTGACTGCAGTCTATAACTTGTAAACCGAGCAGTGCTATCTTGTAGGATTACCCTAAAGTTTTACGCCAATGAATGGGTTAAACGCAGCCCATGGGAGAACCATGCACAGCAGACTTCCAGTGAATAGTCACCTGAAATACTTATGATCATTAGAGCGCCCCACTTGCTTATGTTTTTTTTTGCATTTAAGTTATTTTAATCTTTGTTCTTACAGGTGTCGGATCTTCGCTTTATTGGAACATCAGTTGGGCTGTAATGGCCTCTTACTTCAAAGAGAAATACCCGTTAGCCATTGGAATATCGACGATGGGTGAGCCTATTGGTATGATGATCTTTGGGCCCATAACCCAGGTACTTCTGGACACCTATGGTTGGAGAGGAACCATGCTCTTATTGGGAGGTGTCTCGTTTCATCTGGTGCCGTGTGCAATGTTAGTGCAACGGGATCCATCGTCCTCTTTACCAGAAACTGATCAGTACCAAGAGGTCTCGGTTAGTGATGAGGAGGACTACAGCCAGGAGCAGGGTGGAACTGATTTCGCGAAAGATGAATGCGATACAACCGACGAGGGAAAGCACTCTTACCAAAACAGTCGTCAAAGTAAGGCAGGGAGGTGTTGTCAACTCTTCATCGAAGCAATTGACTTCAAAGTGCTGGCAGATGTGAGGTTCATTCTGCTGACTTCCGGGAGATTCACAGCCACGTTTGCCTTCAATGCTTGGCTGGTGTTCATGGTGCCGCACGGGCAGTTTCAGGGCCTGAGCAATATCCAGGCGTCGTTTCTTCCCACTGCGTTCGGGGTGGGCAACGTGGTCGGCAAGCTGGTACCGCCCCTCCTGCAGAAGTTCGGCATCCAATTGCCCATGGCATTTTGGGCGTGTTCTGGGGCAGCCCTCGTGTGTGTATCGCTAATCGCAGAGGCTTTCATCAAACCATTCATCGGGCAGTTAGCTGTTACGGGACTAGTTGGCGTTGGTTTCGCTGTGTTGTACCAAGGAATTGACGTCATGATAAGATCCCTTTCGACGGATGACCGGTTTGTTAGTCTACTAGGCTGGCAAGGAGTCTTCATGGGCGTAGCTGGAGCGCTTGGTGGACTGGTAGCAGGTTCGAACTCTTTCAATGTTCTTCTTGTAGCTTTAACTCCATAACGCATTTATTACATTCTTAAACTTCGCTCTTTTGTCAAGCTAGGCCATAGTGTTGAAGGCTTCAGGTTGTTTTATTAGGATTGATGGCCCTACGATTAATGTTACATTTATCAATACATACTGGCTATTATAATTATGATGTTTATTCATTTTTACATCCAAGGTCGGCTTTACGAGTGGACGAGGAGTTTCAGCTCATCCCACTGCGTGTTTGCTGGAGTGACGCTTCTCACTATTCCCATCCTAGTCGTTCAAGCCAGATACTGTAACAAGAAAGTGCCATTAAGTGGAAATTAAGACACAACGCTAAAAAAGAGCAGCTCGCTCGCGGCTCGCACCTACGTGACCCATTGCTCCGAGTCGATGGTGACGGCTAGTTTTCAGTGTTTTTGTTTTAGTTTGTTGAATCGTTGAACCGGGGGTCAACACCTGCGCATACGCACATATTAGTGCCTATGCGAATTAATGAACATGCATGCGTTGATCTCTTCTTCTTTCGTATGATTTGCTGACCACTATACAATTTCGTGCAGCTGATGTAGCCATGTGACAGTCTCCGGGGTTGGGTTGGTAAGATCTATGTGGAGATCTCCAGGCGGTCCGAGGTCCGGGCACTCAAACAGGATGTGGTGTGCAGTCTGTTCAGGGGTACCACAGACGCAGGCCGCGGAGGGGCTCAAGCCCCATCTGTGCATGCTGGCATTGAGACGTCCAACCCCGGTGCGCAGGCGATTGAGAGTGACCCAATCTCTGCGGGGGAGGTGAGCACCTGGTGGAAGTTTAGTACTCGGAGGGGTGGCGAACTGGATTGGTCTCTCAGTCTCTTGCCAGTTGCTTTCCCATTGTTCCATGAGGTTGAAGTTGGAACACTCGGGGGAGACTGCATGACGGCCGAAGGGGTGACGAGAGCTGAGGCGTTTTCTGCCGAGATCTTCAGCAGCCTTGATGCACTCGTGCAGAATGTGATTGTCATCTTGGGAGGCCTTCTCCGCCAGCACGTGCATATGATGTTCTCTGCGGAGCGCTGGGGGGGGGGGGGCAATGCCGGATAGCACTGCGTTGATCTCAGCATGTTGATACACCAGCTGTCCGCAATGCTCCGCCTTTCCGAAACAATATATTTTGTAAATACCAGAAATCGGAGCGCACTTAGATAGGGTCCTTTTTTCGGGGGGGGGGGGTGGTAAACCCCCGTCTTGGACCGCAAAAAAAGGAAAATAATGCATAAAAACATAGCAACACTTTGCATGGCTCAGTGTAAATTGGTGAGGGGTTTTGGTATGTTGAAGAATCTCTTGTGAGGAGATGTGTGGTTCTGAAAAGAACCGGTTGCTTCAATGAACTCGTTCCGATCAGTGTGCTCCGATCGTTTTCAGGAAAAGAAGACCATAAGCCTACTGATCGGAACGTCGAGTTTACAGCCCGACCGGTTATTTCAGAACCACACATCTTCTCAGAAGAGATTGTGTCACATGGTGCCAAAATGCGTCCCCCCCCCATTGGCGCGGCATCTATAATGATCCGCCCACGAAGGGCTGTGAATTCGAGCTAAATGAGAGGAACAACCCACAATGAAGTATTTTCAAACCAATGTTGGGTAAAATTACATTGCCCAGCAGTGTTTTACCCAACATTTTTACAGTGATATAGTTGTCAAGAAACACATATAAATTCACAGTTATCACTTGGGCTTACGTCCTTCATCACATTATGTCAAAACGAGCATCATAAATTTATCAAAGTATTATTCAGCACATTACGCCCAGTTTATGAGCTTTGTGCCATACTAATTGATGACCATGTTGTTGCCAACTACTATTGTGGCATCGACAATATGCCTGTGGCATGTCCAACTGAGAGGACAACAGACCCAACAAGGGGCGGATCCAGGAATTTTCGCAGTGTGGATTTCATAAGCAGATAATTCTGAAATGAAGACAGGTTTTTGTTTTTTCTCCGTACACTTGGCCTCCGTTAATCAATATGGGGGTTGGGTTGTCTAGTGCCTTTCACCAAGTAATTGAGCACCAGTAGTTTAGGAAATGACAACCGACTCACACTAAAACTGATTGACCAACTTGTGGACATTATAGCTTTACCAAACATTTCAATACCCACGTTGCGATGATCTGGTCAAATTTTCTTCAATTTGTGTCTAATGCCTTTCACCAAATTAGGTGTTGGATAAATATTATGGAAAATGACCAACTTGTACTGTAACACTATGATTACCAAATTCTAGACAATTTAGCTTTACCCAACGTTTCAGTGCCCAATGTTACCCGATTTAGAGGACAACAATTAATACCCAACTCAGCTTGGGCAAAGGACGTTCAAATGTTCTACAACAATTGTTGTCTTAATGCCTTTCACCAAATGAGAGCACCCGGAGTTGGGTAAATATTATGGAAAAAGACCAACATCTTCACTAAAAAGGACCAACATCTGAACAATTCAGCTATAACCAACGTTTTAATGCCCAATGTTACCCAATTGAGAGGACAAAAAATACCCAACTCAGTTAGGGTAAGGAAGTTACGATGATCTGGTAAAATTTTCTACAATTTTTGTCGGATGTCTTTCACCAAATTAGAGCACCCGGTGTTGGGTAAATATTATGAAAAAATGACCAACATTTTCACTAAAAATTACCAACTTCTGGACAATTAGCCGTACCCAATATTTTAATGCCCAACGTTACCCAATTGAGAGGACACACAAATCCCCAACTCAGTTAGGGTGGTATAAATACGAATATCTGGTCAAATTTTCTACAATTTTTATCTAATGCCTTTCACCAAATTAGAGCACCTGGTGTTGGGTAAATATTTTGGAAAATGACCAACGTTTACACTAAAAATTACCATCTTCTGGACAATTTAGCTTTACCCAACATTTTAATGCCCTACGTTACCCAATTGAGAGGACAACAAATCCCCAACTCAGTTGGGCTAAGGAAGTTACGAATATCTGGTCAAATTTTCTACAATTTTTATCTAATACCTTTCATCAAATTAGAGCACCTGGTGTTGGGTGAATATTTTGGAAAATGACCAACTTTACACTAAAAATTACCAACTTCTGGACAATTTAGCTTTACCCAACATTTTAATGCCCAACGTTTTTACAGTGTATACATATATTTTGGTGACTGTTGTTGGGATTTTACTCAAGACAGATAACAAAGGGGTAAAACAAAAATCATTTTTACGGGAGCCCCAGAGAAAATATTGATTTTAATTTTATGCTAAATACATTAGGGTGCTGTTGATTTGAATCCCAGTTACCATTTCAACACTGTACAAATTGCTACACTGGATCGAAATGAGCTCAGTTGAGCTCAAATGAAGAAACGACTCCTGAAATTCGTTCCGGCCCCGTTGCCCGTGCGACACCATGAACACCAACCAAGCCGCTGAAAGAAAATGAAGTAGCGAACCTTCCAGAAGTCACCCAAACGAACCTCACATCTGCCAGCACTTTGTGCTTCAATGAAGACAACACTTCCCCGCCCTACTTTGACGACTGTTTTGGTAAGAGTGATTTTCCGTCGTCGGTGGCTCCTCCTTTTTCCTGGCTGTAGTCTTCCTAACCACTTATCGAACTTCTTGGTACTGATCAGTTTCTGGTAAAGAGGACGATGGATCCCGTTGCACTAACATAGCACACGGCACCAGATGAAACGCCGGACACCTCCGAGTAAGAGCATGGTTCCTCTCCAACCATAGGTGTCCAAAAGTACCTGGGTCATGGGCCCATAGACATACCAATGGGCTCACCCATCGTCGATATTCCAACGCCTAACGAGTATTTCTCTTATTTCGTGTTTTTTTTAATCCTTTCTAACATTCAAAAGTTTCTAACTAAGTCTTATGAATGAAACATCGACCAACAAATTCGGCCAACGTTTACCTGTGTGATAATATCACACTTTACAAAGTTTAAATTGTTTGCGGCCCGACGATATAGTTCTCGTTTGTTAAACTGGTTCCCGCCCGCCATTTAGGATCAATAATGTGGGGACGTGAACCAGTCTACTCATATAGGATGGATCTGTTTGTGGGCAAAAGCAACCCAAAAAAAAACTTTTCAGAGAGTTGCAGACGCCCAAAATACAAAAAAAAACAATTTTGTTTTCATTAAAATAAAATACACATGGGAAGAAAACATTTTGTGAAAGCACTGATACTTATTTTAAGTCTTGGATTGTTTGAAGTAAAATTAGTGACCAGAGTAAACATTTGCTGAATTTGTTGAACGTCGGTATCACGTGACCATACTATATCCAGTTTTTTAAACAGAGGTTTTGCATTTTAGTAACATATACCGTTCAATCTTAAAACCCGAGCAATTTTCCCCAAAGAGTTAAATTGCAATTATACTAACAATATAATTCACAGTGAATGCCCTATATCCTCTGAGTCAGTGATACTTCAGTTGAACAAAGGCTGAGATGCAAAATGACCTTCGTGCGATTTCATGGTTGAGAGCATTTGATAACGGCACCTATAGTATAAAGTACACCGCGTGATTCCGTAACCTTTTCAGTACACGCAATAGGCAAAATCAACCTTCACAGGATTATTTGCCAAAATGGCTTCTACTAGATTTACCACTGACCATTACGACAACGACAGATGGGGCTGGGTCATGGTGGCCGTTACGTTCACCAGTTGTTTTGTCATGTTTGGTCATCTGAAAGCGTTGGGTGTCCTCTTGCTTCCGATGACAAACGATCTTGATAGCGACCTGTGGCTTGTCGGCTGGATTGCGGTCCTATACACCATGGTGCAGAATGGCTTCGGTCAGTAATGGCGTAGCCAGTGGGTCGTATGTATAAAAAGTAGCATTTGCTTTTACTATCCATTTTTAAGCATTTACTTGCATTTGTATGAATAAAAATGAAGCAAATGCTTTTACTGGAAAGCATTTGCTGAAAGCTAAAAGTATTTACTTTTTACTTGCTAGCTTTCGCTAGACTAAAAGTGTTTACTTCATTTCGTATGAATAAAAAGGAGTAAATGCTTCAGATTTCAAGCATCTACTGGTCATTTTTCAAGGCTGGGTTGGGGCAACCTTGAAAATATAAATCAAATACTTCTGCGCAAAAACTGCTACATTTATTAATATTGGGTCGTATGTATAAAAACTAGTAAATGCTAGGAAGTTTAAGCAAAAAGTAAAAGCATTTACTTTGGAGTACAAGCATTAAGGAAAAGCAAATGCTTGATTTCGTATGAATAAAAGTTTGCCTTTACTGCTCAGCATTTACTAGACAACAAATAGCAAATGCTTCTTACTGTTGGATTGTTGTCATGGACGAATGATTGCCAACAATAGGGTTTCTTTTGTGTGTACGAACTGCCGCACACACACAGGGTTTACACATGGTGTAATAGTCCAAATCAAGGTGATGCATATAGTACATGTAGTAGTACATACATTTTGATCCTCAAATCCAGCAAACATGATGACACTTTTCGGCAGTTGCAGAATACAAAAAGTATACTTTCATCATTCATGAAAATTGTAAAGGTCCACAGTGTCCTGTAGACGTCACAATTGCATAAAAATCACAGACGTGTTAAAGTGGGTAAAATCATACCAACATTCGATACACAAAGAGTTTTGTTTATTGAAATATTAAAACAATAATAGTTTGCAACGATTGGTGACCTAATATACTAAACAAATGATTTCATTTTGTTCAGTCCCCAGGGTGCCGTTGGATAAAATTTACCCTTCATCATTCTGTGCCGCACTGAATTTTACGCTAACACTTCTCATATCGTGAACAAAATGCGAAATTATCGTTTCTAATTCTAGTAATAAAATACATAATAAAAATTGCGCAAAAATGTTAGTCAAAATACAGTTTATGGTATTATATGTAGTTTATTAACGTTTTGTGGCAATTATGGGGCGATTAATATTAATAAATGCAGCAGTTTTTGCGCAGAAGTATTTGATTTATATTTTCAAGGTTGCCCCAACCCAGCCTTGAAAAATGACCAGTAGATGCTTGAAATCTGAAGCATTTACTCCTTTTTATTCATACGAAATGAAGTAAACACTTCTAGTCTAGCGAAAGCTAGCAAGTAAAAAGTAAATACTTTTAGCTTTCAGCAAATGCTTTCCAGTAAAAGCATTTGCTTCATTTTTATTCATACAAATGCAAGTAAATGCTTAAAAATGGGTAGTAAAAGCAAATGCTACTTTTTATACATACGACCCACTGAGTATACACTGAGTATACAGTGTTCAAACGTCGGTGAAGCTGAAGGGCAAAACCTAATTTGATTTCATTATGTTCAGTCCCCAGGCTGCCGTTGGATAAAATGTATCCTTAATCATTCTGTGCCGCACTGAATTTTACGCTAACACTTCTCATATCGTGAACAACTAAATGCGAAATTATCGTTTCTTATTCTAGTAATAAAATACATAATAAAAAAGTATTTAAAATGCGCATAAATGTTAGTCAAAATACAGTGTATGGTATTATATGTAGGTTATTAACGTTTTGTGTCAATTTTGGGGCGATTAATATTAATAAATGCAGCAGTTTTTGCGCAGAAGTATTTGCTTTCTATTTTCAAGGTTGCCCCAACCCAGCCTTGAAAAATGACCAGTAGGCCCTTAATGCTTGAAATCTGAAGCATTTACTCCTTTTTATTCATACGAAATGAAGTAAACACTTCTAGTCTAGCGAAAGCTAGCAAGTAAAAAGTAAATACTTTTAGCTTTCAGCAAATGCTTTCCAGTACTAAGCATTTGCTTCATTTTTATTCATACAAATGCAAGTAAATGCTTAAAAATGGGTAGTAAAAGCAAATGCTAGTTTTTATACATACGACCCATTATGGTGGTTTTGTACCTTTAGGACCTGTTGCAGGAGCTTTGTCCCGTCTGCTTGGCGCCCGTGCTATGATGGTATTCGGTGGATTTCTGTATACCTCCGGCATCATCTTGACGTCAGTCTCAACCACAGTTCCTCTCTTATCCGTGTTCACCGTTGGACTTTCAGGTAATGGACATCTTTCAACGGTTATCAAAATGTAGTTTGTGATGGTCCCACTGACGGCCAGCCTATGGTCTTCTTTACCTGACTTACCGACTCACTAACTGACTGCAGTCTATAACTTGTAAACCGAGCAGTGCTATCTTGTAGGATTACCCTACAGTTTTACTCCAATGAATGGGTTAAACGCAGCCCATGGGGGAACCATGCACAGCAGACTTCCAGTGAACAGTCGCCTGAAATACTTATGATCATTAGAGCGCCCCACTTGCTTAAAATATGGCTTTTTTGCATTTAAGTTATTTTAATCTTTGTTCTTACAGGTGTCGGATCTTCGCTTCATTGGAACATCAGTTGGGCTGTAATGGCCTCTTACTTCAAAGAGAAATACCCGTTAGCCATTGGAATATCGACGATGGGTGAGCCTATTGGTATGATGATCTTTGGGCCCATAACCCAGGTACTTCTGGACACCTATGGTTGGAGAGGAACCATGCTCTTATTGGGCGGTATCTCGTTTCATCTGGTGCCGTGTGCAATGTTAGTGCAACGGGATCCATCGTCCTCTTTACCAGAAACTGATCAGTACCAAGAGGTCTCGGTTAGTGATGAGGAGGACTACAGCCAGGAGCAAGGTGGAACTGATTACGCGAAAGACGAATGCGATACAACCGACGAGGGAAAGCACTCTTACCAAAACAGTCGTCAAAGTAAGGCAGGGAGGTGTTGTCAACTCTTCATCGAAGCAATTGACTTCAAAGTGCTGGCAGATGTGAGTTTCATTCTGCTGACTTCCGGGAGATTCACAGCCACGTTTGCCTTCAATGCTTGGCTGGTGTTCATGGTGCCGCACGGGCAGTTTCAGGGCCTGAGCAATATCCAGGCGTCGTTTCTTCCCACTGCGTTCGGGGTGGGCAACGTGGTCGGCAAGCTGGTACCGCCCCTCCTGCAGAAGTTCGGCATCCAATTGCCCATGGCATTTTGGGCGTGTTCTGGGGCAGCCCTCGTGTGTGTGTCGCTAATCGCAGAGGCTTTCATCAAACCATTCATCGGGCAGTTAGCTGTTACGGGACTAGTTGGCGTTGGTTTCGCTGTGTTGTACCAAGGAATTGACGTCATGATAAGATCCCTGTCGACGGATGACCGGTTTGTTAGTCTACTAGGCTGGCAAGGAGTCTTCACCGGCGTAGCTGGAGCGCTTGGTGGACTGGTAGCAGGTTCGAACTCTTTCAATGTTCTTCTTGTAGCTTTAACTCCGTAACGCATTTATTACATTCTTAAACTGAATGTAATAGGCCTCACTGCTGTATATCATAGTTGAAATGTCATCTTCGCTCTTTTGTCAAGCTAGGCCATAGTGTTCAAGGCTTCAGGTTGTTCCATCAGTATGATGGCCCTACGATTAATGTTACATTTATCAATACATACTGGTTATTATAATTATGATGTTTTTTCATTTTCACATCCAAGGTCGGCTTTACGAGTGGACGAGGCGTTTCAGCTCATCCTACTGCGTGTTTGCTGGAGTGATGCTTCTCACTATTCCCCTCCTAGTCGTACAAGCCAGATACTGCAACAAGAAAGTGCCATTAAGTGGGAATTAAGACACAACGCTAAAAAAGAGCAGCTCACCCGCAGCTCGCACCTATGGCGTGTCAAACGTTGCAAAATTCAATGTTTCACAATATATATGTTTGATGTTCAATATTTGTGTGTTATCTTTTACATTTATGTGTGATGTTCAGTATGTGTGTGCGATGTTCAATATATTCGTGCGATGTTTTTCAATATTGTGTGTGATGTTCAATATATATGTGCATGGGCGTCGCGAGGGGGGGGCAAGGGGGGCACTTGCCCCCCCCCCCCCCCCCCCAGGCAAAAAAAAAAAAAAAAAAAAAAAAAAAAAAAAGAAAAAAAAAAAAAAAAAAAAAAAAAGAGGCGCGAAGACAAAGTGGTGTAAATTTAATGAGTTGGGGGGGGGGGCAAAATGTCCCTGCCCCCCTCTAAAACTGATAAATCGAGAATGTGTTGAGAAATACAAGCATTTTTTGGCAAATTTTTTTTTTGCCCCCCTCTAGAAAAAATCCTGGCGACGCCCATGTATATGTGCGATGTTTTATATTTATGTGCGAGTTTCAATATATATGTGCGATGTTTTACAATATATGTGCGATATTTTCAATTATGTATGCGATGTTTTCCATTAAATGTGCAACGATTTCGATATAATTATGTGTGATGTTTTACAATATATTTGCGATATTCTCAAATATGTGAGCGATGTTTTACAAATATATGTTTGATATTTCGAGCAATACATTTTGGTGTTTTTACTTCTGTATTTGATATTTCATCGTATATGTATTCGATCTTTTGCAATATGCATTTGATGTTTCACTTTACATTTGATGTTTCGTTTAGAGTCGCAGTCTGGTTACTAGACCGCAAAAGTCTGACCATTTTGCCTAAAGTCAGTGTATGAGACGTCAGGGGATCGCGTAAGTGATTACAGCCAGACCTAAACGGTAAAAACCGGAATTGTGGGTCATCTTGGATCATGTGCAAAGCAGTCGTCATTGTTTGGGCAGTACCGTCAGCTGCATGTGTTTGTAATTTGGATGTTTATGACTAGCGGGATGCCGCGCTTCGCGCGGCACCCGCTAGATGGGTGGAGTTGACTGTTTCGTAATAATTACTGTATACAATGAAATCTCGATAATTTAAACTCTAATAACTCCAAACAACTGTTAAGTCAAATAAAGAATCAGACCCTCTGCTGCACGCGAGCCTATTTGGATTCGCAATCAGTCTCGCCTAAGTTGTATTTGCGTGCACATAACGTTTCCTGCGGAGATTGTGCGAGGGTCCAGGACATATTGTCAATATAGGGGAAGGGGCTAGCTAGGGTGAAGGGTGCTAGTTGGAACGCCCAATTTCCGTAAAACCCGTCAACCATGTCACCAATATTTCCGGGGATGGGGAGAAATATTTCCAGGGATGGGGAGAAATGGTTTTTGTTATAGAGGGGAGATGGTGATATTGAAATCGCTGATATTGTGGAGGTTTATGTTTGTGCTGGGATTCATACCGTTTAAATGTTGTTTTAAATTGCGCGCCGATTAGGAAGGTCTTGCTGTCAACAGTTGAATGAAATTAAGTATTTATTGCCGACCGATTGTCTCATGCGATGTCTCATTATATAAAGCTCATAAATAATGTTGTGCTAGAATATTGTCCTGTCAATTTGAACATTGATTTTCAAGGTGCCAAACCATTAAGGACGTATACACCAACTGTACAAATAGGTAATTTAGACGAAACGCGGTTTGATCTTGGCCTATACAAAATCGTATCCATCGTTCTCACTACAGAGGAGAGGAGGGGGCAGCCAGTGGGGGTGGGGGTTGGATATTGTGTGGGCGTCGCCAGGATTTTTCTAGAGGGGGCAAAACATATTTTGGCCCAAAAAATTCCTGGTTTTCTCAACACATTCTCGATTTATCAGTTTTAGAGGGGGGCAGGGACATTTTGCACCCCCAACCCAAACTCATTAAATTCAGACCACTATGACTTTGCGCCTCTTTTTATTATTGTTTTTTTTTTTGCTTTTCGGGGGAGGGGGGGAGTGCCCCCCACCCTCCTCGCGACGCCCATGCCTATTTATGTTACACCTGTGAATGGTCACATATTATATTTCCGGGGAAGTGGGCAACAATTTATATTTGTTATGGTGAAGGGGGTGTTTCTTATTAAAGTAGAAGTTAATGTCATTATAGCAGTTGGTGTTTTTATTATGGTGGTGGGGTTGTACAGCAAAGTACTGTAACACGTTCATTTGCAGAAGAGAGTAAAACTAAAAGAAAGGACATATTGGAGCACTTCATAACTATGTCAAGCACCACATGTTAAATGTATTTATTACAAAACTGTGAAAATGAAATCAGGTATACAATCAGAATTTTTTTAGTAATAATGTATTTGCAGCATTCATTACTGTACAGGGTAGTACTTCGACAAAACTCAGGGGATATAATTGTTGTCAGTTTTCGGAGCAATTTTCGCAAGGGACGTCGGTCCAGGCTTGTTTACCATAGGCACAAACATTCCATGAAAGACTTTCAAGCAAGACGGCCAAAGGTTATTGTGCAATTGCATTTTTTTGTTAAAAGCTGTAATCATAAATAATGACAGTGGCATTGTAAGTTACAGGACAACATTTTTTTAATGAGTGTTGGTGAAAACTCATGAGAAATGGAGGGGTATGCGAGTATGAATATTTTGTTGTGAAATTTTAAGAGTGATTATGTAACTCGGTAATCAAAGACATTGTTTTGTTATCAAATAAGTCTGCTTGGCAAGTAATTATCGGGTAATCATTCCATCATTATTCTTGGGTACAACTAAGCGAAGGATATAATTTAAAAAAAGGATGGACATAAAACAGCAGAAAAGAGTGATTTTTTTTGCACTATTTCATGACTTCTAAAAATAAAATTATGGCTAGAAGGAAAATGTGTTTTGAATGGGTAAAGAGAAAAACCAGGAATCTTGCAGTTGAACTGGAAAGAATAGGTGTGTAACGTCTTCGTCTTGAGTTGAGATTCTTGCTTTGGGAACTGGTTGAAGCATGCACTGGAGCATGCTTGGAGCATGGTTGGAGCTGGTCATGTGATGTGGGTGTCATCGAGAGTCCTGTGTAAAGGAGTTAGAAAGAAAAGAATAACGACTAAGGTGAAGAAAACTTGTAAACAAAAATACATCGGCTAACAATAGCTCTTTATCCTGCTTGGGTTCATGTCTGTTGTCGAGTCATTTGATTTTCTGCCAGAGTGTATTCTCTAATATCCACTATTCTAACTGTGTTGGTTTCAGGTTTTAGTCTTTGCCTGTATTTTTTGGTTTTTGGCCTGAGGTTTGAACTTGATCACGTCTTTAATTTTGATTTGAGGGTTTCTTTATTAAGTTGGTTATTGGTCTTTGATTTGCAGTAAATTAATTTTGTTTTGCCTATGACTTATGAGTATGAAAGTCATTTCTTTAAAGGAAGTTTTACGTATGATTTGCCGTGTTCTAAGATTACCACAAAGATTTAGTGTGCATAATTTGTATGGAATGAATGTACATTTCATGGCCTATATACAAATGCAGCAGTTTTTTCTAGCTAGTAGTAGGCCTATAGGCCTAGGCCTAAAACAAACTAAAGCAAAATCCAAAAATAAACTACAAACAAAGCCCAATTGTGAAATCAAGAGTTGGCAAAGTTCTACAAACATGTTCGGGTACATGTTCCAAGTGAGGCCTGTATTTACGGAGGTCATGCAGTAAATTGGCAACATTAAGCCTAGTAAGTTAACCCACGCCACGGCCAAACTCTCGATGTCCGAGGCCTCCCCCCGTACGTACAACCCTCCCCGTACTCACAAACTGAAACTCACAGTCACACTTTTCACAAACAACAATGCTTCTCATTGCCAGTGGCGTTCGAAAGAATACCACTTTTCACAAACGACAATACATATCATAAGTGAGACATACCGTTCAAAGAGAAAACTGGAGCAAGGAACAGATATACATCAACCATGTCAACAACGCTGTGCTGAAGAAATGTGGGGCATGCAAGTTGCATGCGCTGCATGCTCAGCGCTCATAACGAACGTATACGTGGCACGTCAATTTTCCGGCCCGTACGCAAGATGGCCGGCGAGGCCCAATGGGGAAGGGAATTATGGGAAATAGGGTGGAAAATAGCCGGGCCCCGTTCCGCTTCCCCCGTAGCCAACGCGCGCGATGAGGACGGGAGACCGGTCGGGAAAATGGCAGCGCCCTCCAAATTTTCGTTATTGTAGTATAGATGTTAGCATGGCGCTATAAAAACCAATTTGCGCAGTACCGGGTGCAGTTTATTCATCGTAATTCTCGAATAAACAGCCCACCGAGTGTTGTATAAACAAGAGATAAGAGTTACAGAATTCGTTGGCTTTAAATATTAAAGTGGCAGACGCGAGGGCTTCCTTGCTCTATGGTGAGAGACTGAGGATATTTTTTGGCAAAAAAAATGTTTTCTTTTTAAAACTTTACGGATTAATATTTAGTGCAAGAAGTGAAATATACATATTTAGACTTCTTGTCAAGTTACTCTCAGTCGTTTTTAGTACAAAAGGGTAAAATGTCAAAATGTCGAATATCCGAGTGTTGTAAATTCGAGCCGGGAGGATTACGCCGAGAGGGATTGAGACCATTATACGGCCGACAAAGAAAAGAAAATTCCCATAAGGCCTATGTCTGCAAAATTTCACTAAATCGATAGATGGGTAAAGCATAGAGAAAAGACATCCAAACTTCAATTATAAGCGCCCCGAATTGCGAATAATTCGGTATCAAAACAGTCTCAGCCCAACTCATTTCACATCGAGGCTTACATCAAGGCACTTGAACACCCATTTTGCATCGCGGATAGAACAGATTTCCGGCTTTGGAATGAATTTGGTCCGTCGTTAATGACAGCAATTTTAATTTGTTTTTAAATCATTTTACGAAAGGGGGAAGGAGAAAGAAATTATAAGTGCCTTGAGAAAATCGGTGCATTGGTAAAACCAGCCCGATTAATTTTATGATGGGACGCAGATTCGGCTTTTTTCAACAATCACTGCCATTGGGTGAAACGAAAACCAGTAATTCAGTCAGACGATTTTGTTCCATCGCTAATTTCAGAAATGTCCAGATTCGATAAATGCACATCTAAAGTTTAATTTATTAGCGCCCCGATTAATTCGGTATCGAAACAGTCTCAGTCCTACTAATTTCATAGTGAGGTTAAAATCCAGGCAAAACATTTTTTTTACATATATTGTTCATCAGAATTACGGATTTCCAGCTTTGAAATGAATGTGTTCCATCTTTAATGAGACAATTTCGGTGTTTTTTTGTTAAATCATCTTACGAAAGGGGAATGAATTAGAATCCTGCCCCGAAAAAATCGACGCACTGGCAAGCCCTTTTGAAATTCCTTCAAATCCACAGAGCAATCGGGTCGGGAAGGGCCACGTTCTGAGGCCGAGGGCCCAGAGATGAGAGTGCCCGGCCCGTGCTGAGCGCTGACAGGCGCGGTCCGCTGATCAGAGTGCACGTACGTGCCGTTCGTTGCGCCCCGCACACCGCCGAGGTCTGATGAGGCAGCCGCGGCCGATAACGGGTTCAGCTATTGTTTTGGACGGGAAAATATTGCAAAAATAGCAAACGGACTGGGGTTTGTACCCGAACACAGTACTCGCCCAAAACGCACCCATTTTGCCGATAAGCACAGAGCCCCTTGCTAATGATGTATGCAATCATAATGATGACATTTTTCAGACATATTAACTTTTTTGTGGTTGTACACTGTAAAAACAGTGCGTAGCATTTAAACACATCAGAACGTGTTTAGAGTTTAAAACGTTTAGGAATGTGTTTCAATTCTAAACGTTTACCACTTTTTAATGTTGTGAAACTAAACGTGTTTACGTTTTGGACATGTGCTTAGGATTGTATATCTAAATGCGCTTAGGAAGGTGTTTAAATGCTAAACATATTATTCATTGAACATGTCAAACGGATAATGCGTGTCACAGAAAAATGACATCTAAACATGTCATGATGCTAAACGTGTGGAAAAAGTGGGTACAGAATAAGTGTTTAGAAATGTGTTTAAATCCTAAGCACCATTTTTACAGTGTAGTCAGTATCGGCCGTATTATATCATGTAGTGAGGTACCTTAGTGAAAAAATCGTGACACAGTGGACAAAAGCACAATTTTTTCACTAAAGCATCTCCATGGTATGCCTTTTCGAAAAGAAGACGGACGCAAAAAATGGATGATGGGAAGGGCATGTATGACGTAATTATGACGTCATCAGCTAATTATTACATGAAAAAAATATAAATTGATAATAATCTTCAGAACTACAAGCATTACAGCAACAAATGTGGTATCAAATTAAAGGGGACAGGAAGCTCTTTCATATGAGTGGTATGTCATGGGGATGAAATATAGTTAAGGGTGATTTTGTGGGTAAAAAAAAAACCTTTTTTTGGTCAAAAGCCATGTTTTTAGGCTAAAATCATGGATTTTGGGTAGTCACATTGACACTTTGTTTAAATATGCAAACAGTATGTGGTATTGTGAGATGTTGTTTTTAAGTTCGAGAGAAAAGTTCAAATTCTTTGCCAAAAGAGTTTTTGTAATTGATTATTAGTATCATAAATATGTTTAAACTTGTTCCAAAGATAAGCGGAAAAATGAGGCATCTTATAGCAAGCTACATTAGTAACAAAAATGCTAAGGATCGTTACATGGTATTTAAAAGCACCATTTTTTTTTCACCAAAGCTTTGCCAATGTGTTACGATCAAAAATAGGGTAGGATGCAAAAAATCAGATGACAGGAAGGGTACTTTATGACGTAATAATGACGTCACAATATACTACCGAGCTCGTATAGTAATTAATTGTTGAAAATAAGGTCGTGAAGCGTTGTGATGAGATTCCAAGTAATTAATTTGACATTTTGAGGGTCAGGGAATTGAAGAGTGATATAATCAGTGACATTTAAGTAACAATAATCTGATTTGCTGTTGCAGTGACGTCACTATTTTCAAATTTTCTTGAAAAATCTAAGCATTTTTGATTATGGACAAAAGTGCTACAATGACGGTATTTGTCACGCAGAAAATAAATTGTGTGAAATTGTGCGGCTCCTTGAATTTGGTCTTTACCACATCCATTTGCTTTGACCATTTACTATAGCTGGAAGACGTAACATTCTTATATGTGTTGTATATTACGGGTAATGAGGTATAGGTTAGGAGCCAGACAGAAAGGAACGTGGTAACCTGAAATAGATTAACAGAGTGGCCGGAAATGGTGACGGTACGTCTTTTAACAATGTATTACAAACGGGGGCCGCCCAAAGGTCCAATAGTCCGAAGGTTCTTTAGTCCGAAGGTTCGATAGATCAAATGCACAAAATTTCCATAAGGGGGGTTCGTTAGTCCGAAAATGAAATAAGGTTCGTTCATCCGAACATTTGATGCAATAGTCCGAAGGTTCATTAATCCGAAGGTTCATCAGTCTGAAGGTTTATTTATCCGAAGGTTCGATAGTCCGAATTTAGAATAAGGTTAATCAGTCCGAAGGTTCAATAGTCCGAAACGAAAATAACAAGCCCGCGGGAACGGAGGGTGCTGTGGGTGCTGCAGCACCCCCAGCTTTTTGGATTGGGGTGCTGAAATATGCTTCAGCACTCCCTACTCCCGGGCAAAAATGTGTTCCAGCCAGCAGTGTTCTACGACGTTGAAATTGCGCCACTGCGCTATACATTATGCTTGCTCTAAAAATATCTCCTTCGTTTTGTTCGTTTCTAGTTTTGCCGCGGCTAAGCGCGGCGCTTCGAACGTCTAGCACAAAGTAACACTGTAAAATATCAGGAGGGGGTATTTTCTAAATTTTCAGGCAGTGCAGAATCGATATTTCTCTCAATGTATCTAAAATCATGACATGTCTATGATATTATTGCCATGATGGAAGCTTTGACCCGAAAAAAATAACCTCGGCCATGACAATGGTGGCAAAGTTGATTATGCTTGCCACGATTTTTTTTTCATTCGATCTTTCAATAGAGGCAAAGTTCATACCTTTCCCCTTTCTTTTCATTTAAAAGTTTCATTGACGTTGCTAGCATTCTGTACTCAACATTAACAAATATCAAGGTTCACACACATCCCAACCTAATAGGAGTGGGACGGGCTTCCATTGAAACTAGTTCCAGTGTAGTTTCGTTTTAATAAAAAAGCTATTCATGTGTTACTCTTTGAAATTTTTTTCTCATAAAAACTCAGTAGACCGATAAATCCTTGCCTAGCCCCAAACTTGCCACCTACCGATCATAAACATAAAGATGCATTTGGTCCGTTAGTCTTTTATATTTGCCATTCCCTGTAACAAACAAATAACACTGCAAATATATCAAGAGCTACATCGTTTAGGCCTATGTGAATATGAGGCCTTTTATGAACAGAAATTCACCCGCTTCCAGTGGAACCATTTTGTTTTAACTTGAACCAAAAAAAACACCCTTTCGGGTTTTATAAGTTTAAGTATATACTTTAGTGTATTTCTTTCAGGGGCCTTAAAGCAAGCCCCTGGCCCTGTGGCCCCACGCCGTAAGGTCTCGGAAAATAAAACAAAACATACACGACGGAATTTACTAAATGTAAGAAAGCAGCCTAGCAACAATAATATTTACATGCGATGTCATGCATAATGATACAATTCTTTGTCCAGAATTAAATGGAACAAAGAATGGAGATAAAAATACAGGGTTTTCGACTTTTCAGTACAGTAGAAACGTTATAAGAGCAACAGTATATTCTAAACAAAAAAGTGAAATAAATTGTCTTTATAATCTCAAAAAACGTTTGCTAAAAAAGTCATATGAAAGTGGCTAGGAATCGCCTCATATTGCACCACAGAGCATCCATATTCCAAAACTTTTAGGGGCCCTTTAAGCCACGCCGTAAGGGCTTTGCGCTCCGCGTTCGCATTAATTTTGTCCGTCCTTAAGAAATTCCAGCACCCCCTGGCAAACGTTTGTTCCAGCGGGCTTGAAAATAAGGTTCAATAGTCCAAAGGTTCGATAGTCCGAATTGACAATAAGGTTCGATAGTCCGAAAAGACTCTATGATGGTCCGATGGTCCGAATCGACAGTAAGGTCCGATAGTCCGAATCGACAATAAGGTCCGATAGTCCGAATCAACAGTAAGGTCCGATAGTCCGAAGAGTCATACTGACGAACCGTATTGTCCATTCGGACAATCGAACCTTATTCTCAATTCGGACTATCGAACCTTTTTCTCAATTCGAACTATCGAACCCTATCGTCTATTCGGACTATCGAACCTTCGGATTAATTAACCGTATTCTAATTTCGGACTAATGGGACCTTCGGACTATCGAGCCTTCGGATTATCGAACCTTCGGACTATTGAACCTTCGGACTAACGAACCTTTGGACTAATGACCCTTCGGACTAGAGTAACCATTACAAACACAATACCAGTGCAGCAAGTCATGTCCTGCAGTTTGTAAAGGTTTTTAGTTTGGGACGTGAAAAAGACAAACAATTATCCATGATGCACAAGCACAAGTGTGTTTCTCGATTAAATGCACCACCCTTGTCGTTGATGGACCGTCTATCCTATTGAAGTTTCCATCAGACATCATCTTCTGTGTGACACGAGCAGAGCATCTCTGAAGGTCCACTGTGTGAGTAGTTTATCCTTTCTTGTTTCCACAAAGCTGGATTGCGACTGAGATCGTGCAAATAAATAATCTTTAAAAAATCTTCATCTGTAGTCTTGTTTATTAATTATTAGAGATTTTGGTAAAAATGAACAGAAGTCTTTGTGGAAATTGTAGATATAATTCATCTTGCGTAAAATATACCTTTGCAAGTTTACAAACTTCTACAAAACGTATTATTTTGCAACATTGGAACGTATAATTGGTTTGAACATTCTACCTTTTTATTGCTTATGTGAACTGTTACTATCGTATTTCAGGACAGTCATCATGGATTGGACTGCTTGCATTATCTGCATGCAAACTACACCAGAAAAACTACGTTGTCCACAAAAAGGTTTAAATTGTAACGCCGGAGAAGTATATGCTCAATTCCTGGCTACTGTTGAAGGGTTTAGGGCAATAAATGCATTTCCAGTTGATGTAGAATACGGAGCCGAAGGGACAGTAGAAACTTTTGTGGAAAATAATGCCTCGTGGCATCATTCCTGAGGTAACATTTATGAGATAATCATGACGTAAGACATTGCATTTTAACGAATCATTGACCACAACAGGGGATAGGAGCGAGGGTTAAATGTACATGTACATACATGTTTAATTTAATACATTAAATTAGAAAACATCCCTCATTTTATCAAACTATTTGTTTTTAAATCTTTTAAAGAACTAAGAACAAAATTGGCAACTGCACTGATTTCCTTGATCTCAGAAACGTATATTAAATGTAAAAAAAACGATCCATGGCTTATTCTAACTAATATCTCAATTTTAATGTATAAGTGTGTAATAATTAGCCGATGACGTCATAATGATGTCATAAATGGCCCTTCCCATCATCCAATTTTTGTATCCTACCTTGTTTTCGAAAAGGTGAACAATGGAGATACTTTGGTGTGAAAATGGTGCTTTTGTCCACCCGTGTCACGATTTTATCACTAAGGTACCTCACTTTTCCGCTTATCTTTGGAACAAGTTTAAACATTTAAGATACTAATAATCAATTACAAAAACTATTTTGGCATAGAATTTGAGCCTTTCTCTCTGACTTAAAAGCAACATCTCACAATACCACATACTGTTTGCATGTTAAAACAAGGTGTCAAAGTGACTACCCAAAATCCATGATTTTAGCCGGAAAAACAGGTGTTTTGACCGAAAAGGTTTTTTGACCCACAAAATCACCCTCAACTATATTCCATCCCAATGACATACCACTCAAATGAAAGATCTTGTTGTCCCCTTTAATTTGATACCAAATTTGTTGTTGAGATGCTTGCAGTTCTGAAGATTATTATTAATTTATATTTTTTCATGTAATAATTAGCTGATGACGTCATAATGACGTCATACATGCTCTTTCCATCATCCAATTTTTTGCGTCCGTCTTTTTTTCGAAAAGGTATACCATGGAGATGCTTTGGTGAAAAAAATGGTCCTTTTGTCCACTGTGTAACGATCCTTGACATTTTTGTTACTAATGTACCTCACTAATGGCCTTATAATCCCTCTCAGTGCCGCTCCCGGCTCGAATTTACAACAGTCGATCCGATATTCGACATTTTGTACTACAATAAAGAGTGCAACTTGACAATAAGTCTATATTGGTACTTCACTAAACTTGCACTGAATATTAATATTGTCAAGTTTTAAAAAAAATATCTATCTTCGGCCAAATGTCACACAACTTCCATCGTGTGCCACATAAGCCAATGAATTACGTAACTCCGTTTGTCGCCTATCAGCTTATGCTAACAAATTATCATGTAACTGGATCATTAAACGGGACAGGTGGACATCGGCCTTGGAGCTCAGACCATCATGTCATGCACTCCTCAATGCATAGATGATGCACATAACACTATGGGTAGTACAGGCACAGCTGGGGGTACTGCCCAAACAATGATGAACGCATTGCGTATGCTTAAAGAATTACCCACAATTCCGGTTTTTACCGTTTAGGTCTGGTTCTAATTACTTACGCGATCCCCTGACGTCTCATACACTGACTTTAGGCAAAATAGTCAGACTTTCGCGGTCTAGTAACCAGACTGTGACTCTTTACGAAACATCGAATGAAAAGTGAAACATCAAATGCATATTGCAAAAGATCGAATGCAAACATACCGATGAAACATCGAATACAAATAGCTCGAAATGTCGAACATATTTGTAAAACATTGCTCACATATTTGAGAATATCGCAAATATTTGTAAAACATCACACACAATTGTATCGAAAAACATCGCACATTTAATGCAAAACATCGAACATAATATTGAAAACATCGCACATATATATCGTCAAACATCGCACATATAAATTGAAAATCGCATATAAATGTAAAACATCGCATACATATATTGAACATCGCACATATATTGTAAAACATCGCACACATATATTAAACATCGCACACATAATAAAAAAACATCGCACACTTATGTTGAACATCGCACATAAATGTAAAAGACAACAAACACATATTGAACATCCAACATATATATTGTAAAACATTGAATATTGCAACGTTTGACACGCCATACGCACCGACGTGACCCATTGCTCCGAGTCGATGGTGATGGCTAGTTTTGTTTTTGTTTTAGTTTGTTGAATCGTTGAACCGGGGTCAACACCTGCGCATACGCACATAATATCCTGATCTGATCTGATCCTGATCCTGATCTGATCCTGATCCACCTTATAACGGTTAGCGTTCCCACTACACACAATTGCCGGATCTGATCCACCAATTGGGGGATCTGATCCGGCAATTTGGCAAAAGGTGGATCAGATCCCCCAATTGGTGGATCAAGTGGGAACCGGGGGTCTAAAATTAATGAACATGCAAGCGTTGATCCCAGCATGTTGATTCACCAGCTGTCCGCAATGCTCCGCCTTTCCGAAACAATATATTTTGTAAATACCAGAAATCTGAGCGCACTTAGATAGAGCCTTTTTTTCGGGGGGGGGGGTGGTAAACCCCCTTCTTGGACCGCAAAAAAAGGGAAATTAATGCACAAAAACATAGCAACACTTTGCATGGGTCAGTGTAAATTGGTGAGGGGGGGGGGTTGGTATGTTGAAGAATCTCTTGTGAGAAGATGTGTGGTTCTGAAAAGAACCGGTTGCTTCAATGAACTCGTTCATTGTTCATTGTTCATTGTTCATTGTTCATTGTTCATTGTTCATTTATTTTCCACAGTGCCACACATTTTTAATGATCATAATTAATACAAAAAAGATACTATATAAACAGATAGTGAGACTGTAGAGGAACCCACTAAGAAGCTAAGCTTGTAATCGTAGGCCCCTTGTATACAAATTTAAAGTTGCTTTTAATACATAAGACACAGGACAGACAATAGACAAGGACAATACACAAACTTTACATGCCAGTTAACAAGCAGGATAAGATTTGTTGCACAAGCAATTCTCGAAGTTAATGGGTTACACGGGATCATAATAATTATACAACAGGGTCGATTTATATTTCCGTTTGAAAGTAGACAAATTTTTGGATGTTTTCAGGTTCTCGGTAAAGGAGTTCCACAGCCTGGGTCCCTCATATCTAATAGTTTTTTGGGCTAAAGTTGTGCGAGTCAATGGGAGATGAAAGTTAGAGACTTGACGAGTATAATGGGAATGAACATCAAAATTCCGGGTAAAAATTGAAGTAATGGAAGATGGTGAGGTGCCTGAAGCAGATTGATACATTAGAGACCCAAGCTGGTGGAAATAAATATCTTTAACTTTCAAAATTTTGTGTTTGAAAAATAGGGGATCAGTATGGGCATTAAAATCAGTAAAATTAATTATTCGAAGAGCCCGTTTTTGTAAAAGGAAAAGCCTATTGAGATTACCGAGGGAACATGCTCCCAGGCTAGAATACCATTACTGAGGTACGACAATATTAATGTATTATACAGGAAACTAAAATTGTGGGAGGGATAAAATATTTGATCTTGTTGATGACACCTATGTTTCTCGCAATAATTTTACATAAATAATCTATATGATTAGTCCATGTTAATTTAGAATCTATATATAATCCAAGAAATTTAAGACAATCTGCTTTTTCCATGGCCATGTCATTAATTAATATGTTGGAAGGGAGATTACTGGCAGTTTTACTAAATAACATATAGTTGGTTTTCTTAATGTTAAGTGACAGCTTATTAACTGCAAACCAATTACAGATAGATTTTAACTCATAATTAACTGTGTTAGTGAGAGTAGTCAAATTGCTATTCGAGATAAATAAGTTGGAGTCATCAGCAAATAAAATAAATGAAAATACATCAGATGATTTAACAAAGTCATTAATATAGATCAGAAAAGCAATGGGCCCAAAATTGACCCCTGTGGAACACCACATTTTAGGGCCTTACAAGTTGAATTTGAACCGCCTATAGATACATACTGTTGTCTGTCTGAAGGTAACTTCTGAACCACTCTAGGGCTACTCCTCGAACACCATAATAAGAAAGCTTATATAGCAAAATGTCATGATCAATGGTATCAAAAGCTTTTGAAAGATCGAGGAATATCCCCAGAGTGTGTTCAGAGTTATCCATAGCAGTTGTTACTTTATCAACAAAATCAAGTATTGCATGTGTAGTTGAATGATTACTTCTAAATCCGTATTGACAGTCGGTTAAAATATTACATTTATTAAGAAATTGAATAATACGAACATAAACACATTTTTCAAAAATCTTTGAAAAACAGGTCAAAATAGAAATGGGTCTATAATTGATAACTGAATGAAGATCACCATTTTTAAAAATAGGAACAACCTTGGCAGTTTTAAGTGAGTTAGGAACAATGCCAGTTTTAAAGGAAGCGTTGATAATGTGAGTAATAGGTCTACTGATGACAGTTATAGTGTTTTTAATAATAGAAGAGTTAATCAGGTCGTGACCGGAGCTTGTTTTGTTCTGTAAGTTGTTGACGATATCAATCACTTCCTGTTCAACTACTGGTTGTAAAAACAAAGACCTTGGGTTCGGATCATTAAGAAAATCAACAAATGAACCATGTGAACTAGGAATATTTTTAGCGAGATTAGGGCCTAAATTAACAAAATAATCATTAAAGCAATTTGCAATATGAGTAAAATCATTGATTAACTTGCCTTCATGCATGATACTACTAATATGTTGAGAGGATAACTTATTATTAAGGACTGAATTTATGACCTTCCACGTGTTATGAATGTTGTTCTTTTCCTTCTCAAACTGACAAACATAATATTGCTTTTAGAATTTCGTAAGAGACTAGTCAAAATATTTTTATATTTAATATATTTGAGTTTCCGCATGTTTGTCGGTTTAGCAATGTAATGACGATATAACTTATTTTTCTTGTTAATTGATTTAAGAAGAAGTTTAGTAATCCACGGGGCAGTTTGGTTAGAATTAGACTTTGATGTGGGCTTATGTAAATTAGGTGGAATATTTTTATCAACTTTATCATTGAAATTGTCAATAAATAAATTAAATGCATAATCGGGATTATCACAGGTAGTAATGTTAGACCAGTCGGTTGCATGCAGATCTTCTTTAAGCCTCTGGATATTAAAATGAGTGAATTTACGGGAACCAACATAGTTAAAATGATTAGAGGAGGCACTAGATTTATGGGAGGACATTATCATAAAAATTGGTAAATGATCGGAAATATCAGACAAAATTATGCCTGAGTTGGGAGATGGTAACACATTCGTCAAAAAATTATCAATTAGCGTAGCAGAAGAATCAGTTATTCTAGTGGGCTTATCAATTAATGGTAAAAAAGAATAAGAAGTAATGAGATCAGTAAAAGCCTGTGTGCTGGGGGCTGTATGATTGAGTAAATTAATATTAAAATCCCCAGAAATAATACAATTTTTGTTGGAAGATGTCATTCTACAAAACAAATTTTGAAAAGGTGGTAAAAAATCAAGTACATTGACAATTGGAGGTTTATATAAGACGCCTGTGATAATATCCTTAGATTTGGTAAACGAAATTTCAACAAAAAGAGATTCTAAAACATCTTCAGAATGGGTAAGATCCTGTCTAATTTTAAAATCGAGGTCACAGGAAATATACAGAGCTACGCCTCCACACATCTTTTCCTGTCTGTTATTAACAATGAGTTTATACCCTGGTAAAAAATAATAATTATGGGGATATGTTTTCAGCCAGGTTTCAGATAATGCGATGACCGAGAACTTATATTTCAATGTAAGCAACAAAAGTTTAAGTTGATCGAAATGTTTTTGAAGACTCCTAATATTGATATGAAGTAGAGAAAATCCATCAATATTTTTATAGGTCCCCGAGAACTGTTCACTAGAGTAATATTGTGAATTATTAAATAAATGGAAAGGATTATTTGGGTCAACATAATCAGGCATACTTTACTTTACAGGCACACACAAAAACAAGAAGACAAGAACAAGTAATTCAAATACTAAACAATTAGGTTAAGTGATTGAAATGAGCACTGATAATCGAATTATCCTTGTTAAAAGATGTATGGATCGACATCCAAACAGTATATTTGTACTAGGCCGCCACGAACAAATAAATATACACGACAATGTACATCAAAAAGAAACTATGCGTATTTTTACTAATCGCGACACTCGCAGCCCTTGGTCCAGGAAGGGCAACTCAACATAGGAACTAACTAGTCCAACCATGGAGCTATAAAAAGATGGCCCAACCATAGGAATTTGTCAGATAGTTTATTTGAGTTTGTTGAGGTCGTCAGCACAACCGATTATGATGCGGGCACCACTCTTTTTCCGGACTTCGATGCGTCCATCTTGGGTCCAGACTTTCTCCACCGTGGGAAGACGTCTGGCGGTGTTTAGCCAACCTTGTCGCACCTGCGTCAAACTCTCATGAACAAAAATGTTTTTTCCTTTAAATTTCGTCAGGACGCATGTTGTGTTCCGATCAGTGTGCTCCGATCGTTTTCAGGAAAAGAAGACCATAGCCTACTGATCGGAACGTCGAGTTTATACAGCCCGACCGGTTATTTCAGAACCACACATCTTCTCAAAGGAGATTGTGTCACATGGTGCTACTGCAAATGCGTTCCCCCACCAATTGGCGCGGCATCTATAGTGATCGAAACCTAGATCCGCCCACGAAGGGCTGTGAATTCGAGCTAAATGAGAGGAACAACTACTGCTACATGGGATGGACACCTCTAAATCGTAACCTTTGCCCCGTCCCCACGATCGAAATCTGGGGCTATTATAAATAAGGGGCGACAAAATAACTAATGTTGCAGCAAGTGAATGGGCCTTCGTCAGGACGCATGTTGTGCTCTTATACCAGTTTAGGGCGCACCTTATGTCACAAGTACCCCAGAAAACGGCTAATAAATTTCAGGATTGATTTTCCCACCCGCAAACTTCGTAAACACTTCAAGAATTAAATGTCCAGAATTGTCTAAGGTATTTACAAATTATTTAATATGTACAACTTCCTCTTGAGTATTTACATGTATTATTTGGTATTTACAGAATATATCTCGTAAAAACGAACTTTGGAAAAAATATATACTTGATGGCACTCCAGGGCTTTCGTACCTCTGCTAGCCCCCCCCCCCCCCATAAAATATAGGCTCCAGCACCGTGCCAGTCCCTTGGTAAGATTTTATGCACATTACTTGTATAGTGCGCCCTCTACTGAGCTATGTATCGAGAAGCGTTGACCTTCTGTATCTGGAAAATAAAATTTATTCTCATTTAGAAATGTAGCTGTACTATCAAATGAGTGCATTTTCTATTTTCACCGTTTCTTCCCGATTCTGTGTTTCGGAAGGTACATGTACTTATCTTAAAATAATTTAAAGGCTGTTATACATATATAGTTTTTGTTAGCTCCATCCTTTTTACAGCTACATGATGACACTAATAAAATACAACCGAGCCGTAATGTTTGCATTAACTTTTCATTTTGGAAGCTAGAGACAAAGTATCTTGAGTACAATTATTCTGACCCTGTGCCTTATTTACCATAATTTCTTTTTTTTTTCTTCATATATATATATATGTATATAATGGGCCTACGTAGCAAATGCCAAATTATCGACCTCAAAAATTGTACAAACTGTAATTATAATTGCTAAGCCGAAGAAATATTTGCAAGTCGCATTATATGGCGAGGCCATAATTTGACACAGCGCCCTCTATTTTAAACGCCGTTCTACCGTTGGCCATCCCGCCCCCTGCGTTATGCCGTACAGGCACCGGCATGACGTCAACCCACGGAATATCTTCACTATATATGGAAATGGAATTGGAGGTAGCCCCGTCGCTGGGCTGATACTGCAGCCTGGAACAGCTGTGTGGCCCTCGAACTGGGCATCCCAAATATGGCCCATGGTAATGAGGATTACAGGCTTTTCAATGTCTCGCACTTCCTCCCCTTCCTCGCCGCATCAATGATTCAAGTGCAAAATACGACAGGCGGATATCTTCCTGCATCCCGTTACCATGTTGGCTTGGAAGTTACTACAACTCCGCGTATCAGTGGCGATCACTCGTCCCTTGAGCTCAACCGTGGCTGTCCATCCAATTATTCAACTTTCGGTGTGAAGCGTAAAGCTGCTGAAGTATACGTGCCTCCTTCATGCATAATTTCTTCTTCCTTAGTAGCCCTACCTCATTAAACCAATGTGCACTCTAAAAGTTGAAAACCATTATTTTTTTGAAAGTTCACCTCCAAATACCAGTTAAAATTAAAGTCTTCAGTTTTAATATACCATTAAACTCTGCACAGGTGTCAAAAAGATAACAATATGGCACTGTACTGACAATAAAGTGTTCCCACCAAAGATCCTCACGGCATAAGTATGTGAAGGTACATAAAAGTAAGGTGTAGCGATCGAATGCTCTAAAAAAAAAAAACATCTGGAGACGGGATCACACACCTTAAGTCACTCGCTTAAAATAGGCCGTCTAAAAATAACCGACTATTATGAGTAGTCGGCTGGTACGGGAAAACCCTCTCGAGGGGCTGGAGCTGTTTTTAGACCAGGGAGGGTTTCACTTTTTTGGAATAGCTCAAACAGGATCGACCACACTCTGTATACGCCAATTCATGAATTAACCGGTGTCCACTTGACTATGGGGTTGTATTGGAGTTGAAGTAGTACCACGGTATAGTCATTTACTGCGATTGTGCCCGCGCTTCAAGTAATGGGTGTTTTTTTTGGCGGGATGATCAGGTGGATGCGGTCAATGCTAATAAGGGTTGTAATTAGTTATGAGAGTTAACCACATTTTTAGTTGGAAGTTTAGAGAGGGAGAAAGCACAATGTGAAGCTTAGATTAGAGTGGAATGGATAGCCTAAGTATAGAGATATGTACTGCTCGCATAACCATCCATCCATCATTCAAACGAAAACAGTTTAATTGGAATTACTTTTGGATCAATGTGTGATTGACATCTACGAAGCGGTTCAGACTAAACTTACGTAATATCTTAATTTAAGAAATAAAGTTTTGTTTCTCGTACACGATGGCATTTTTTTCATCATTTTTGTAAAAACTTTTCAACCCCCCCAACTCCCCCTAGTTTGATGTGGTAGACCCTGACATTAATCAGACGTCACAAACAGTGTGGCGCTACCGTTTCCCGCACAGTTGCACATCTCAAGTCGTCTTCAACGTTGAGGATACAATTTCACATCCCTCCCAGCCTTCGGGGAGGAACGGCCGTCACTGGAAACGCACAAAATAAAAGGCTTACGTCACCCGTTGTCCAGGCAACTGGAACCCCACGTGCCGAGGAAATTTTTGAGTGATTGGGACGAGGTGGCGCATTGCATCATGGGTAGGTGAAGAATAAGCAAAGATGGCGGACAACGACGATGCATCGTCCGTCGGTTCTCGGCCGAAATCGGCCCTAATGAAGCGACATGAACAATTGCAACGCTGGAAAGGCTCGGAACTGGACAAAGAAAAAAATCACGTTGACCCTAAGAGAATAAAAGTGAAATTTAACCAAGGATGTGTGTTTCTGGCGGCATGTGCGAGCGGCGACACGGACGAGGTGAAGAAAATGTTGGGGAAAGGAGCCGACATAAATTATGCAAATGTCGACGGCCTGACCGCCCTCCATCAAGTAAGTAAATGCACTTTACAGAGGCATTGCCAGTGTGTGTGTCCTTGGTAGACAGCCCAAAGGGTCTCCCCGAGGCATGCATTAGCGGTCGGATTGGAATTTGCTGTGGTTGCACTGCATGCATGACAGTTTTGGAAAGAAGATCTTGTTGACCTTTTGGCTCATTTGCATAAATACATGTTTCAAAATGGCCGCCTGTCACTGTCAGTTGTGCAGTTGGTAATGGCAGGTTTTGATTTACATGTATTTGTAAATCATGAACACATTTAACTTGTCAACTGGCATTGATATTTTGCTAGCCCCATAAATGTGGCCAATTTACTGGATTGCCTCCGTAAATAAAGGCCACACTTCCACAATGTAGGCCTACAAAAACATGTCGAACTTTGTCAAATTTTGATTTTCACATTTAGGCTTAGTTTGTAGTATTTTTGCTTTGGAACTTCTCACCCTCTTAGGCTAATCAGAAAGTGCTGCCTTTTTCAGATGTCTAATTTTCCTGAAAATTTCATGTTGAAATTTTGATATGCAAACGTGTGCAAGTGAATCTGGAAATTTCACGAAAAATAGACATCTGAAAAAGGCAGCACTTTGAACAAATTGAAAGTCGTCCATTTTAATAAGCTTTTTCACAATTTCAACTGCGCGTGTGCACATCAGATTCAATGATTTATTTCTGGTCTTCGGGAGATACAATAGTTCACCACCCGCGTGCAAAATCGTAGCGGGGTACTGACAAAATCAAATAAAAGTTCTTGTTTTGAAGTACATTGTAAATATTGCCAAATTGTATTATTTTTTTTTGGTGGCACCATGGTTTAAGATGTTTTGTATGATCCAACTTGTGTGCGAGCAAAAGTTTCTATCTTCTTTTGATTAGACAAAAAATCGCAAAATGCGGATTTGGTTACCACGTCCCCCATAGACTTGTGTGCATTCGTCTGCTTTGTTTATCTCCTGAAATTGGCCGGCAAGCATATCTCGCGCTTGTGTGATTGAAATGGTGAATTGGCTTACTTGTTCCCAGCCGCAGGGCAGGTAGCGAAAATACCCTTTTGGGCCCCGCAGATAGATTGAAAGTTGGAAAGATTTCCATATACGAAGTTCACTCAACACCCTGTGTACAAACCCTATGCGATTGGACTGAACAATTCTTAGTGTTTTCTAAGAAAATGCTTGTATTTTCTCACTGCTCAAATTGACTTTGATGACATGAAATTGCTATCTGGGGGCTTGTTAGTCAATACAGAGGAAAATTAGTGAACTTCGCATATGGTAATCTTGCCTGAAAGTTAATACAGTGAAGGCTTGTGTTGCAAGGCATGGTGGGACAGGTTGCACGATGAAAAAAGGATTTGTGCAGCACAAACTGTCGGACGGCCCAGAGAAGCACATTAACCTTCACTGCTTATTTCTGGTCTTGGCGCTACTTGAGCCCCATAAATGGGGCCCATGACTGAAATTCCTCTGAGTGCTGGACCCCGCTACAATTATCAACCTGAAAATGTGTTACATTCGTGTAACCTTTTTTAACGGTGACATTTCCTGTTTAGGCTCTGCTATTTTTGAGTTTCATCCCGAAAATAGTTTCTTTTTCTAAATTGCTATTTTTGTAGCAATACAAAAGTTATTCACAATTGAATGAGACATCGACCAAATTTTTTGTTTTATGTACACATTTAAACATGTACAAGGGAATTTTTCTTATGGTTGTGGAATAGTTGCGGACCGCATTTTCAGCGTTTTGGCACTTCTCATTGCAGTACGCAACAAGTGGGCTTATGTCATTTAGTGTGATGTGAGCACTCTGCGTGTGACTGCTGTGGTACCTCAAGTCAAGCAACAGCCTCTCACGTTGCACTGACATTGATACTAGATGGGTTCCCAATCTCCGGAAGTTGGACGTTTGGGAACAAGTCTACAATGGCGCATGTGCACTTCCAATGATCGCCAGGCCCAAGGCAGATATATCCATCTCATGATGTATCAATTTGTAATGTGTATGTGTAATGCACGGACTAATACCAAAACATTGAAAATGTAGTCAATTTCTACATGACCTTTTGAAAGACTCCATTGGCTGTGTAAATGTGTGCAAACAATTCTTCAACTGCTTCTTAAAATTACAGGATAACAAGTTGTCTATGGACACCAAAGATTGCTAAAATAAGATAATAAAATTGTCCTTTTTATAATTTGATATTTATAGTTACATTAATGTTATAGGACCTGACATTTTAATCCTAGAAGAATCTGTCTTGAAAGCAACATAAAATATTAATTTATTCCCTGTTATTTTCTGTCTTACAAGTGAAGAGGTCTTTTC
The DNA here is from genome assembly GCA_029964075.1 of Patiria pectinifera. NCBI lineage: Eukaryota > Metazoa > Echinodermata > Asteroidea > Valvatida > Asterinidae > Patiria > Patiria pectinifera. The sequence goes on along the minus strand of CM057130.1, from coordinate 1,654,421 downwards.
AATGAGAGGCTGCACTTGCAATCTTCAGCTTCTCGAATTAATTCTTAATCTCACATCTCAAAACTAAATGTAGCTTTTGCAACTTACCATGTACATAAAATGATACACACTGACAGCATATTTGTTTTGCTAATAGTATTTTTCCCCCATACTGTGGTTTTGAGTAAAAAAAAATTCAAATCTTTCAATTTTTCTTTTGAGTTCTATTGTTTTAAGAATATTATTTAATGCAGAGTTGAAGCAAGGGCCCTCTAGATAAGGGCTGTCCATTTGTGAATAATTAAGTACTTATTTGTTTATTCAAAACTGCACTTGACCGAATATTCGAAACTCGCTGATCAAGTTTTACATGTACGTCAGCTGCAGCTGCCTTCCTCACTGGTCAAAAGTTGCATACAAAGCGCGCAGGTTAAAATTTGCATGCGGCGATGGCTATTATGGGAGTGTTTTGCATTATAAGTACTGTAAGTGACGTGTCAAGGGACTTTACCCAGCTAAAAAATGAAATTGGCGTCGGCAAAAAAGTGGCATCTGACAGTAAAAAACGCAACCCTTTAGGAGTAAATAACATCACAGTCGTGTGTGCACGTGCATAGTTTTTTCTTTTTGAATATTCAAATCAACAAAAATCTATTCTAAATATTTGTTGATAATTGAATTTTCGGTATTCCTACTCTAGATGCAGACATTCTTGTTGAAAGTTATGGTAAATTGACTGAGCTTTGAAAATGGCACACTCGTAGTTTGCAATCATCCACATTTTATATTAGTAATCATCCAAATTTATACTTGATAAACATGATGTAAACTTGATTTTTAATCTAAATGTGGATACTTCCACCCCTCCATAATGCAACTGGCATACATACCAAACATGGGTTTGGGCCCAACTATCATCATTGTTGCTCACTTCCTTTGTGTTGAAGTTGATTTTTGAAAATGTCTTAACTTTAAAAATCTGAATCTGGTGCCCTCTTCTTTTTTAAATTCTAGCCTTCATTTCTCACATGGAACCCCTCGCTGTTGTGTTTTGCAATATGGCACTTTTCAAGCTGTTTCTGCAACCCCAATTGAAGATGAACCCTAATTTATGCATGAAGATGGACCTTCACATGTTCCAATGTACATCCAAGGGACACATTACTACTTGACCTGTCTGGTATTTCAAATATGAAACAACGTAAGGGATGGCACCAACAAAAATCAGACCCTGGGATGAAGTTTAAAAGTCTGTTTCATTGACAGACACATGGTGGATTATGTGAAGTGCATGAACAATGAAAGCACAGATCATATTTTTATGAGTTTTTTGGGGGTGGATTTGTACTGTTTAAAATGCAACCAAACTTGGAAACACAAACAAATGTTTACAAGATCAGTGTGGAATTATTTCTTTGCGAGCTTGGCCTTAGTCATTTTCATTCTGAAACTATCTTGTCTTAGCCACTGCTCCTATAAAATAAATTGTACAAATGTAGGTTATCATATGAAGGTCCAGTTTCCACTTCACTGTTTATTAAAGGGAAAATACAACATTTGCAAACATCAAAAAATAAAACTACCAAATCATTTTGAAATACCTTGCTGGACTGTTAGTGTTAGTGAATGACAGTGTAAAGCATCCTGTAAAATCATGGCACTTGGTATACTGTCATTTTCAAGAAAAGTGGTATTTTTGTATCAATTTCCAACGCTGATCGGCCGATCAGCGTTGCAAAAAACTGGCTTTTTTCAAATACTGGCCCCAGTTGACCATCGCACTTGTTTGCAATCGATTACACACCTATGGACGGGTACAAGCCAGCTAGACTGGTTCCCTGACCTTACAATTTCCCAGTATATGTAAACTGCTCTGTTTCTTCTTAAATGGAGTCAGGGAACCAGACTACAGGAAAATGATTGTTTTTCTTTGTTTTTATAGCATTTTCGAACCCAAAACCTCAAAAAAGTCAGTGTAACTATATTTGCTATATATTTCCAACCCCCCAATTCCATCCATTTCTGAAAATTACAGCAAAAGCAAATGATGTATATTCCCTTCTATAGAAATCAACTGTGTTGAAATCAATCAATCACAAGAATTGTCAAGTTTATTTTCTGGGTACTGAGCTTTGCATTTTGCACTTGTACTTGTTATAGAAAGAAACGTTTGGAAGTCAGGTATTTTGCTTTATTGTAGTCCTTGCCAGTGTTCTTATTATAGCGTAGGGGTAATTTTGGAAAGGCGACTAATGCGAGCGCGGAGCGCGAAGCCCTTACGGCGTGGGGTTCGGGGCCCGCTTAAGGGCCCCGGAAAATTTTGGACTCTAGATGCTCTGTGGTGCAATCTGAGGCGATTCCCTGCCACTTTCCCTGATTTTTTTTTAGCAGAAGTGTTTAAAATTATAAGAAATTTTGTTTTGTTTCAATGATTAATACTCTTGCTCCTATAAAGTTTCTTCTGTTTTCAAATTTTAGATTACGTTTACAATGTATAAGTTGTTCCAAGATCGATGCCTTCTGATGTTTAACTAATTTTAGTAGTTCCTCAATGTTTTATAAAAAATTGGGATTTACTTTGTCAATATTAAGTTTGAGAACAAATCGCATGAACATTTCATATTTCAAGAAGCCTTGTGTTGTGTAGCGCTGCCGTAGTAGCAGTAGTTCCGATTTTAAATTTGTAAATAAAACCATCCGATCGGCAGGGAGAGAAATTGTAAAACCATGGAGGTCTCAGACAGTCGTCGGCGATTGCAATTTCAATATGCTACAACACAATGTGAAGGAGAAATCTCATTTTTGTTATGTTAAAAAATATAATAGTAGATAATGACGATGAGAAATAATCACCGGGAATTGCTTCCTATCCCGGCCCCGGCCGGCCCGGCGTGCGGGCGCGGCTCGGGCGAGCCCACACCGGCTACGCCGCGCCGGCGAACTACGCGACCAAATTTCCCTCAGCATTTGAGAAAGCTACGCATTCGTGGAGCGCTAAAAAACATGTTTTGTCGCAATACTTGCTGATTGGTTTTGTCCTAAGAACAAACAGATCCGTTTTTACTACCAAACTTATTGAACTGTTATTATCAGCAACGAGTAGTGTAGTCAAAGATCCAAATTTTCGACAGCGACATTCTTCGAGAAGAATTCTTCACGCGCGGCCATCTTTGGGGACGGATCCATTGATATCGTAGGGGTGCTTAACCTTTCTTTGGACATCGTTTCTCGAATAAATCCTTTACGAAAATTATGTTCCGACGTGGAAGGAGTTATTTTCAAACAGTTATATGTTTCGGACTTGATAAAAAGTATTATTTATAATTTTAAAACAGTTGAAATGCTTGTAAATATTGACCTTAGAAAGCACACCCGATAGCGCAAAATGGTGTGGTCCACGGACGTCCGTACGGAGCGCTGTATCTATCTACGCAGCACAAAACAGCACGTGCTTATTGCTTTCATAGCGAATGACTGTGGCGCAGCATCACGGTAGGGGTATCGTACGGGGTACGTGCGGTGGGATCGTTGTTTATTTTTCGCTGTGTCGTACGGCCAGTGCGCAATGCTCAAAGTCGCGGCGCTTGTATACGAACAAACGGCAGATATTTTTTTTTCGCAACCAAAATTTATAGCGTAGCGGTAGCGTAGCGGCGCGATTTAAGCGTAGCGCTTATTTCCGAAAGCGTAGCGGGTGCTAGCGCTATTTGATGCCTGGCTAGAACACTGGTCCTTGCACAAAATCCGTATTTTGTTGCGGACATCGGGACAAAGTTCCTCTGATACTCGCATTGGACTTTGCACTGTTAGCATAAAATGCAGAAATACAGTTTTACAAAGACAGTGCATTCATCCTTATGTAAGGAAGATGAATAATTGTCAACTCATCAAACTTGTTGTTATGTTAAAGGTAATACAGCATTTTACTTTGCTGTAATTTTCAGAAATGGATGGATTTTGGGGGTTAGTGTTTTATGGAAGATGTTGTTAGACTGACCCGTTTAAGTTTTGTGCTCATAGATGCTGGAAAAACCAAGAAAAAAATGCTGTTCTTGTAGTCTGGTTCCCTGACCCTACTTTAGATGAAACTTACCAATTTATAGACGGCTTGCAGCCGTTCATGGATGTGTAACCGAATCCAAACAGAACATGGACTATCTAAATTTGGTAAATTGGGGGCAGTATTTGAAAAAGGCATTTTTTTTCCAACAATGGTCGGCCAACCATCGTTGGAAATTGATACAAAAATTCCAGTTTTCTTAAAAATGACAGCAAAACAGGTGCCGTGATTTCACAGGATGCTTGAGGCTATTATTCACTTGCAGTCAAGTAAGGTATCTCATAGTAATTAGGTAGTTTTGTTTTTTGATGCTTGCAAATGTTGTATTACCTTTATATTAAGATTCAGTGTACAATCGCCTTGAGAAGAGATAAATCTGTTGCCGTAAGGGCAAAAATCAAAGAAACAGAATGTATTTAACCCATTGGAAGTTTGATAATATCTAAGGGGTACAGCTAGTTACATTTGTTGTGAAAGCACTGATAATATGCATTACCAGCCGTGGGCGAGGATTATCACTGGCTTGCATACTCTGTACCGGGTAGCAAGTGCATTTAAAACTTCTAGCTCTATTCAGAAATCAGGGGTGAGCTGTCATGAAGGTTTTGCCAAAATAAAGAGAAAAACTCCCTAATTGATTTCCAATAGCCCAAACCGCATGGAAGAAAAGTGCTAGGTGCTTTCGCCTAAATTCCCAAACCAAATTGAAGGCAAATGCTTTTTGAATTGTATCATGTTTGTCCATGATATTGGGAGGGACCCATTGTAATTGTAAATCCATTGAAATTGAGAGTTCAATGACCCCTATTAGTGGCATATAAAACTAGAAGCAAATTGACAGCCTAAGCCAATTTAATCTGAATTGTAAGCAGCTTGAACGCAATTGACGCCTGTCCATTTAGCATTTTTTTGGAGGGGCGTATAACTTTGGGACATTTGGAGGGTTTTGATTTTAATTGGTCATGCTGTGGGAAATTACTTTTGTTGTGTTCAAATATGCGCGTAAGATTTACTACCGATAGCCCTGATTCCCAGAGGCATAATGTACCAATGTACTGTAAACAATTATTGTGTGGCAAAGTAACATGTTTTTGCAAAGGTCTCAAAGAAAATCGTTTTTTTTTGTTGAAAACATTTCTGAAATAGTTCCCGAAAAGAAAATCTTTCAATTCCTGCATTTTAAGCATTTTACGGTGGTCTGCTCACATGTTTATGGTTTCTGTGGAAGGCTGATTGAAGTTGTCACAGAAATATCCTTGCTGTGTTAAAAAAATCCCGTTTAATGGATTGCTCACTCCTGAAATATGGGGGCTAAACACTACCGGTAGGCCTAGATGTCTTTTGAACAAAAAGGCACTAACCACATTTTGAACTCTATCTGTCCGTTTTCATCCTGCTTTGTGCAAATATTGATATAAATACTCCAAACATTACACAGTTTTGTACCTGCATTATTAACAGGGTTTTGGGGTGTGTTTGTATTGGCTGATTAGCTCACTCCTAAACCTGAAAAATTAGCGATTGAATTTGATAGTTTTCCAGGGTGCCACACCCCTTAAACATGGTCATTTGAATATTTTGGAATGCATTTTACTAATGACGTTACACGATAAAGTGGAGTTTATGTATGTTTTGAACAGGTACATTTACATGTGTGTACAGAATGCAACCAGCTCCAAAATACAGTGTTTGTGTAATGAAGTACATGTACTGAGGTACATGTACATGTACATGTACATGTGCATGTACACGTGCATGTACATGCGCATGTACATGCGCATGTACATGCACATGCGCATGCGCATGTACATGCGCATGTACATGCACATGCGCATGTACATGCACATGTACATGCACATGTACATGTACTGTTCAAGTGAACTACCGGTACATGTACATGTACATCATGTACACATACATACATGTACCGGTACATGTATGAACCAGTACAGTATGTTCATGATGAAAACTGATAATAATTGGATTGGTGATGTACATGTAGGCCCAAAACATAGTACCGCCCGGTTGAGTACATTTGTCTACACTGGTTCCACAAACTGAACATGTATACATTTTACACTGGTTCCACTACACCGTATAATTTCAATATACCGGTATGGGTGCTGCCAAGCCCCGTTTATGCAGTTGCAATGATATGGAAATGTGTGTGGACCGTGTCGGTTGTGTTCTGTGGTAGCCCATTGAGGGGCCCATGCAGTGTTCTTTCAGTCTAATTCCACTCAATCTGAGCTCAAGGTTCCAACAAAAGCATCGCATACCACTCAAGTGGATATAAATGGTGGATTTTTGTGTGTGGTGTGTGTGCATCACCTTGTGCACTGTACATGTACATGTACATGCAATGTACATGTACACATAATTTGTGTCACTGCATATGCTGTATACACGTGTACACACCTGTGTTACAGACTATGTACAAAATGTATGTGCCGGTATTATCAGTACTACTACACGTAACTTGACTCAAGTGTTCTTTGCTAACATAAATTTGCAGCATTGCTAAAAAAAAAGCTTGAACAGTAGGCCCTACTACATGTAATGCAAACTGTCTAACTCAGATACACGTATATATGTATGACTATACGTGCATTGTATAGCCGGTTACACTTACACCTCTATGTTCCGACACCCCTATGTTCCGACTGCACATATTCCTATTCCTATTCCTAACCCTAACCCTAACCCTAACCCTAACCGGGAGTAACACAATCTAGGTTGTCGGAACATAGGGGTGTCGGAACATAGAGCAGTCACCGTATAGCCCAGCATGCTCAATGCATACATGTACATGTACATTTGTATGCAAAGCCACTGTCAATTTGCATGGGAAGGATATTCCACATGCACATTTGGTGCTTGGGCATTTTCATATGTCTCTGGTTTATCATGCCGATGTCCTCATGTCTGTAACATACAACGTACATGGTTACAAGCAACGTGTAAAGAGAATTGGGCATCACCCAGACTTCCCAAAAGAATGTTTTCTCAGTCAACAAACATTGAAGGCTAAATATACAATTGGTCTGGACGGCAAATACAGCTGCGCCATCACAGCAGTCAAAATCAATCAAGTGACTGTTTTTAACAGTTAAGAATTCCCTTGTTAATTTGATGTAGCCGTATTTTGACTGGAGGTGATTGATATATGCCAGCTGTACCTACATGTACATGTACCAGTTAAAGGGAATATACAACATTTGCAAACATCGAAAAATATAACTACCCAGTTTTTACGAAATACCTTACTAGGATGTTAGTAAATGACAGTGTAAAGCATCCTGTAAAATTATGGCACCTGGTGTGAAGTCATTTTCAAGAAAAGTGGTATTTTTGTATACATTTCCAACGGTGGTCGGCCGACCACCGTTGGAAAAACCTAACTATTTTTTAACTACTACTTACCATTTTTTCCGACCAAATTTTGTTTGCTATTGGTTACATGTTCATGAACGGGTGCAGGCCAACTAGACTGGGTCCCTCACCTTACAATTTACCGGCATCTATAAATTGATACATTTCATCTTTAGTGGAGTCAGGGAACCAGACTACTTGAACATTTTTGTTTTTCTTGATTTTTCCAGCATTTTCGAACACAAAACTACAAACATGTCAGTGTAACAATATTTGATCTATGTATTATACTAACCCCTCAAATAATTCATTTCTGAAAATTACAGCAAAACCCAATGATGTACATTCCCTTTAACCTCTTTTGTCTGTTGATGGAATTGGATTAGTCACAGTGTTACACGAATGTGATGTGTCTGTTTTGACTAGTTTGTATACAAATACACGGCAGGGGAAGTGTAACAAATTTTTGACTGTCTGTGACTGATCAAACAATGGGAGGGTCACACTACATGCCTGAACATGTCATGCTTTTCTTCTTCAAAACAATTCTTAAAATTGTGAATTATTTATTTCTTGGCTGTTTGTTTTTGCACTTTTGAATGCAAATTGAATTCCTGGTCAATTTCTCTGATTTGCCATTCATCGTGTATTTTAATACCCCCGACAGATGGCACACGCATCGACTTGTTTGTTGTGTCTGCCAGTTAAAAATCGATATTCATTTACGCATGATTTATTTGTTGTTGTGTTTAATGACCCATCGCTGTATGAACTATGAATGACCCAACTTCATAACCAGTTAGTCTTATTAAAAATATTAAGTTTGTTCAGTGAATCAGGGAGACTCTGTTTGTCCGTATCTGTGCTGATCTTCTATGGAAAAGAAATGGACTTACCCAGTACATGTAAAATGCTAGGATAAAAATATTAGTTTGTCAATGTGAAAAAGCTTTCTGCCCTCTTCTCTGGTCAATAAATGTTCAGGCCTGATTCTTTTGGCCTCCCTTGCCCCCCATACCGGTAACCTTTGTGGTCAAGCACATGTAGTTCAAGACGTCTCTTAGGCCTGTGTCAAATATTCTGAATATTCAATTATTCGATCGTCCACCGAATACTCAAATGACATTTTTTTCCATTTGAATATTTGAAAAATGTGAGTGGTCTCAAAAGAGATGATGAAAAATGTTCACGATTTTATTTTTAAATCGCATAAGTTGCACCATTTTATTGTTTGTCAAATGCTACACTTTTGTCAAAAGCCACTGTCACGCATGATTTTAAAGGTTCCATGAGAAATATTAGCCCCACATTGGTCAAATATCAGCCATTCCACTTTATGTTCGTATACGTTTTCAGTGATTGAGAATTTTAGCTTTTTGCTCTTTAGGGACTTTTTCTTACATTAATCAGAAGACAACCTACTTCATTATATTATTTGAATACCTTCTCTGTCAATTTTCAACAAGCTTCTAACAGGCACCCGCAAATCTTAAATGGTGGCCAGTTTAGGCTGGGGCATTTTAACCTTGAAGTTGATCAGCGCATTTTGAATATTCGACCAAGTCCAAGTTAAAATATTCTAGAAAATGAAAAACCCTTATTTGTAACAACGCTCTTTTATTCGGGATAGCCATTTGTGATACACCTGGTACATGTACATCCAACCCATGACTCCATCTAATCTCACCATTGTCATTTTTACTTTCCCTTTATTTTAGGCTGTCATCGATGAGAAGCTTGAGATGGTGGAGTTTCTGGTGGAGAATGGAGCAGACATTGAGGCTCAGGACAATGAAGGCTGGACGCCGCTCCACGCTGCGGCGTCCTGTGGATTCATGGATATTGCACAGTGAGTACGAGTCAAGATATAAGACGATAGACGCTTTGCACAAGAACTCCCCCCCCCCCCTTCCTTCACTTGTATTCAAAGAGAAAGTTGGGGGGGGGACTTGAATACATTGTCGCCGTACACCTCGTACTCATGCAAAATGATATTGGTTTGTACAAATTCAGAATATCTACAATTGATTGCAGGGCCTTAGGCGGGGGTTTGAGGGTCGGACAACCCCCCACCCCAAAAAAAACCCAGTTGCGGGTCCACTTTTACCTCGCGATTGACATTTTGAGTTTTACTCGAATGTGCATATATATATATGCTCATAATCAACTGCTTATTAGACATAAAAAAGGTGCAGTTCCTGGGGGGAAAAAGATCTTCCCCTTCCACCAGGCTGGCTATGGCCCTTTATTGTTTAATTTGCGCGATACATACGCAAACCAGTGTCACCTCGTTATTGAGAAGTTTTTACTATTATGCAAATTAGTACCGAGTTATGGGGACTTTCTGCTGTCCCCACAGCATCTTCGGTCCCCATAGTACCATGGGACAACTCGTGTAGTCCCCACAACTACAGGACAAGTATGTGTCTACATGCAATGTGTTCTTCCACTGATAATCACAGTTTTGAAGATTTAGTAAATTTTCATATTTTCCATGGAATTGCCCTAATGTATTTTGTTACAAAGATTCATTCATTTACTCTGAGTTAATGTGCCATTATCACAGCCATAGGGTTGAAAGGTAACAATACTAACATATTTGTAGGAATGCAACACAGTGTTATGAAAAATATTTGATTAAAAAAGTACATAAATTAATCAATTAATTATGATCTTACATGTAAGTAGCACATGAACATTGTTAAAATGATGCACAAACTTTTCATCAAATTTTCTTTAGTTTCAGTTGATAGGATACAATCAAGACCTTGTGTGTACTTTTCTAATCACTGCTTGCTTATTTTTTACAGTTCACAATTTGTTTTTTAAGTTTCAATCAAGCCCCCTCCTCTATGGTGAACCATGCCACCGGTAGTCTCTTATACATGTAGTGATGACATTGATGTAGATTATGGGACGTTGATCCCATCTCTGCCTGCCCTGAGATTTATCTGTGACATCCCTGCCCGGTGCCAAGACATCAAGGACTCTCTGGAATCCTGGTGTTTTGTGGAATCTGGCAAACAGCGACCTTCTCCTTTGCACGAAGTGGAAAGAAAAGGGGAAAATGACATTGGGTTAACTCCGGATAAGAGTTGCCAACTCATGAGAATTTTCAAAGTACATTTTTTACCTGTACATCATTTTTTTTTCTTGGAAAGTAGACAAACCAAGCTTTCAGAAACAGTTTTTGTTTTTTTCTTCTGCACTTGGATTTATTTTTATTAAGGCTTGCAGTTTCGAGAAACAGAAGTAGTGTTTTCCCTGATTTTTTGATGGAAATTTGAGTTCCCCTCTGTAAGGCCAAAAAAAAAAGTCTCTGGTTTCTGGTCTGCCCGCGCGTCGCCGTAGCCATACGTGTCGGCAAAATGCAAATTTTTTTTTTTCAATGTAAGATGATGTCTCAAACTCACTGGTTTGACTGGAATCCTGCTGCTGCACAATTTTAACGTGTTTTTAGATGGGGTTACGATCGAGTATAAGTTTTATGTATGTGGCCTCTCTGGACTCCCATATATTTTGCACTATAGTCGGGCACCATTTGCAGTCATCAGCCGACATTTGAAGAAGAAAAAAGTAAAAAAAAAAAAGCCGCGTAGCCGCACCACTTTTGGGTCAAGCTCCTTACCAGAAACCGGAGACTTTTTTTTTTGGCCTTACAGTTCTTATGCTTAAAAGATTTTATTATTGGTGTACTATGAAGTCTGATAACGTCCCTATCCACCACTATAGAATTTTAAACCAAAATCTGTCTCATCTGTCACGCCGGAATCAGTCCTTGGTCAAATTTTGAACTTCCGCACTTCCAGGAACAACCCTCATTTATAAACATCTATTGCTGTTTGTTGTTGTGTAGTTTGTGTTGTCAGTCTTCCGGGTAGATTGTGACTTAAGAGTTATTTGGCACCGCATAAGTACTTTGTGGTCTGCGGTTGTTTTCAAATTAAGCAGACCTGGGTAATGACTACAAAGTGCATAGGTCTTCTACCGTGGAAAAGCAGAAATTGATTACAATTACAGATGAAGTAACTGCACTTTGACGTATTTGTTTGCTGCAGTGTGCGTGACCCGAGTGGCCTTTAGGCAAAAATGTTTAGGAAGTTACTCAATATTTACATGTAGGAAGTTTCACAATATTTGTCGAGGGGTAAGTTTCTCAAATTCCTAAAATCCCTTCTGCAGCTCTTAATTGATAATACAAGTGGCAACCTCTTTACATGAACTCTTGGCCGATGTTATATTTCTGTTTTGAAAGACAATCATAAGCTAGAAATTTGTTTTCTTTCAGTTTGAGACTACATGTAAATACCCTTCCTAAAATGGTAACAATGCTGAAGTCAACAAGATCCACAGAAAACTAATTTCTAATGGATTCTGATGGACCTTGTTGGAGTCTGCAGGGTCCTTGGTTTAAAATGAAAAAAAAAAAACATAAAAAAAAAACATTCCCAGGTACGGTACGTTGTACTATTTCCCCATACACTGTACATACACGTACATGTATGTACGAATTTAGAACGTGAAGCTTACATAAAGGAACATACCGGTATGTGTACATATTCAGTGTATTATTTAACTGTTAAGGGGAAAGGATACAATGCATGTATCAGAAAAACAAACCTACAGGTATGTATTTGAATTTGTCCATGTTTAAAATTCTCGAAAAAACCAAAATGTACATGTATTGCTAGCCATTCTTAAAAAGGAAAGAGACAGTTAGTTAAAATGTTGAGTACAGTGTTCTGTGTACCTTGTCCTTAAACATTTGTATAAAAATACACAAATACATTTATGTACTGTATCATGCAAAAGTGACATACAGAGAGGTACCGGTATCTGGACTGTTTCGAGTCCATGTGACCTTTTGTACCATGTGAACAAACTAGACAAAAATTTCTGTGACATTCATTTTTTTTTTTTTATTTACTTGTAGACAGAGTGGGGAGATTTGGAAACAGGATACGAATGTTCCACTTACTTGATGAAAGCAAAACAAATTCATGCAACTGGTTCATTTTCTTTGGCTGGTCTTTCTTGTGTCTTTGCCCTTTCAGAAAGCTTTGATAAGATCCACTGCCTTAACCGTCTCTGTGGGTAGCCTCATAAACACCAGATTCCCCACCCCATGGGGGGACCTCACACCTCTCTGCAATTCCTAAAAGCTTTGCTTTTTTTTTTTGGAAGAAATAATGAATGCTATTTGCCATCTGAAATCCAAACGTCAGTCTATCAGTTTGGGATCGTCTACTTTAGGTGGGAGTGCAGCGACCCTGAAACTTGATCCTCCGATTTGGGATGCTTTCTGGAACCGTGAACATGATGTACATGTAGAATGTACAGTACCGGTACCTGTAGTGCAATTTGTAATTGATCTCTGCAATGTTTTGCATGGGTTTTGGTATGATAGACATTTTGGGTAAACTGATCAACTGCAAATCAACTTTTGTGCATTGTATCAATATTAGGTTTTGCCCTTGTGCATTGTACTAGAACATGTACGCAGATTGATGGAGATTTTGAGACGTCCAGGTAGATATAAATTTTTTAAAAAGTTGAAACAAGATAACTGGACTTACTAGATAGAGAGCAGTTTCACGACCTACATGTATCTGGGTCGCTTCCTCAGCTCAAAATGGCCGGCGGGAACGGACCGGTGCGTGAAGAGCCATTGCAATTGTGTGCATGCAATGTTTCTTGTTTGCCTTTTCATTTATTTAAAATGTTGCGGGGTATTCAGTAAAGTATGAGTAATGGTCTAGAAGTAATAACTTAGCCTGACCTACAAATACAGTACATGTACTCTGTACACTTACAGAACTTTACATGTACACATGTATACGTGTAGGTACACCTGAAGTTTTAGCAGATGTACACATGCAGGATGCGTTTTTTCTCCTGATGGCTGAAACCACTCGGGCCTGAAAAAAGAAAGCTGTATTGCATTTTATTAGCCAACTTCAAACTTGTAGCCTTTTTATTGCTCTCAAGAAAGACCAGCCTTACATGTACATTTTCCATACAAGTGTATCTCTGAGGAGGCTGTGGTGCAGTGACCTTGAATGTGACCTTACCATGACCTAATAACCTCATTGGGTTCAATGTCGCTGGGTGCAGGCAATATTCTGCCAAACTTATGGTATTTTAATGCGTGACCGCAGGCCTCCCACCACGTACATGTACCGGTATGTACATGTACTGGGCCTAAGAAAATGTATGGTGCATTCAGATCTATTCAAATACACACGTATGTACAGTACAGCAACTCACAATACATGAATTTAAAATCCCTGAGATGTGTAACCCCAAATTCAGCATGTTTAGTTTCAAGGCCAGGTTCCCCCAGACCCGCCATGCCATGGCGTTTGGCATTTTTCGTCTTGGAACTAATGACATAACTTCATGTACCGGTACAGTGTTCATGTTCATGTATTATTTTTTTTTCATTTGACTTTTTTTCTTCTGTATCCCATGGATTTATGAACTGTATACATAGCGAGTGGTGACTCATTGGGTTGGAGGGAATGTTTTGCATGCCTCGGATTCCAGTTACCCAACTACTGGTGCATTCCTGGCACAAGGGGGCGCTCTCTGGGTGTATAATTACGTGAATGTTCTTGTGGGTGGGCATCTGCAATGTCGTGACATTCCAACTTTTTTTTATGAGCTCTGATGTAAATGTAGATGAGTTTATTTGTACTACTAATTGCAACATAATGAATTTGAAATAACTATGTTAAACTTCATATGCATACCAATGCTGTTTTTTTATTTGTTTTGTTGTTGTTGTACGTAAAGTGCTGTAACGAGGTTAATCAATTGATTTTTCTGTTTATAAGAAAACCAGGAACTACTTATAATGCACCTTTGAATACCTTCCCAAATCTTCCAAAATCCTCTTTGCAAAATGGAGGATTTTGCGGGATTGAGACTATGTGGCAAAAATGTGCAGCTGATTTTGGAGGATGCACTATGTCAAGGTCTTGGGTGGGACCTTGTGTTGTTTATGCTCGATGAGGCTTGATGTCATAAATTTCAGTACAGAAATTATAAATGCAATTTAATTGTGCAACATTGCATTGTCATTGTGAAGGATCCAGGAAACTTCCCACCAAAATAAGCAGAAGGTTGATTATTTTCCCAACATGACAACGACAGAATGTAACTCAACCATACCATGTGTGATTTACATGTGCCATTTAAAGTGTGAAGTGCATGCCTGTACATGTACATGTACTAGTATCTTATTCTCAGAATAACATATTTCATGAATGACATGACCATTGTAATCAGCCTGTCACCACAAGTAGTGGTATCTTCCCAGAAGTATGACGACAGATATTTATTGCACTCCTGTCAAAGTTGTGAAGGTTGCCCATGTGCCTCCAGACACATCGCCCATTTCAGTTTGTTGACTAATACCACAAAAATAACCAAGCCAACCCCTCAAGCCAGAGTAAATTGATATTCAAAATGTAACTGTAACACAAGTCAGTATTTTTCATTATTTGCGTCCCTTTCTGGTGTCCATTACACACTGCATTGTAGATTCAGCAAAGATACATTTGAAATCCTTAACTGGCAAAACCACACTTTGTTCCTTTTTGCTTTGAAGTTGCGGTCAATCGGATTATCACTATTTAATATTGTTACAGTGTCAAGCCCCATACAGAAAACAGCACAGAGTTTGACCCTGTTGATAATGCTTCTCATTCTTGCCCGGGAAATAATTTGTACCTTGCCCCACCTGCGCTTTGTCCTGTTGAATCGCGAGTAAACAGCGTAAAAATGATGGATTGTAATTGTGGGACGTGTGAATATGTATCTTTGTCTGGATCAGAAATAGAGATGGTAAACAATTGAGCTGGATTTTTTTTAGGGGGGAGCCATTTATCACTGGGGTCATGTTAGCATTATCCAAAATTTGGTAGCAAAGTCTGGATTATGAAGAAAAACGTTCAGCTGTAATCCTGTACAATTAGAAATGAAATTCTTTTTAAAAGATGGCCTGTATTGAAATGGCAGCCGTTGTATGAAGTAGTGAACTCTCAGTGAGATATATATTTTGAGTTCATATTGTGTTCAGCATTCAGAAAATACATAACTCTACAGAAAATTCAAATCACTGTGTGTGAACTTGCGTCCTGGTTAAAATCAAATCACTAAGTTGCTTTCGAATCCTAAGCCAGAATGAATTATTCAAATTCATCAGGATTTCACACATTTTGCTAAGAGTGGTACGTGTTACATGTACCTCCTGGACTCCATAAGCCATGTGTGATGCTCAGGTGTCCAGGTGTTTGAGAGAACTATTGCGGAAATGAGGTGGGATCGGAAAAGCTTATTACCGGTACATACATTGTACATGTACCTCATACAGTACATCTGCATACATGTACGGTACCTCATTAGGAAAGGACACGATCCCCAAGTTTTTTTCCGGGGGGGGGGGGGTCGTCAACCTGTACTCCCATTAACCCTTACCAAGACATGTATTTACTTTAAAAGAAATGTCATAAACTTAAATTTCATGTAACCATGAAGCAAATGGCTCAAGGGACATGAAGTCTTATGTTAAGTACGAGTGCATCTAGATCTTTCTTGGCTCTTATCCCCTAGGCCGTTTGGCTAGGATGCAACCTCAATCCGATAAAATCCTCTCACTGCCTCCTTGTAAAAAATGTAGATCTAGCCTCAAGTCCACAAAATGCTCTGTTATTTCTTGAATTTATTCATTGGAGGGTTGCCCACTGCCTTAATCCTTCAGAATCCTCCAGCGGTTACTGTTAATACGTTTAGGCAGTGCCAATGATATCCTGGAGAAATGCGGATGACTTAATTTGTAATCTACCAGTAGGCCTAAATTTATTTGGATTTGGATGGATCTTAGAAGATTCAATAGACACAGGCTGGATGTACATGTACATGTACGTCATAGCAGTAGATCCCATGAAAACATCTGTTCATTTGCACACCAGTTTCCATCGGTTGCTACATGTATGTGTTAAACATTCAGCACTCCAGACTCAAGAAAAATTGAGTTTCAAGAACATACTTGTAGGTCTGGATGCTAGACAAGTCAATGTAACAATTCCCAGATGTCTGCGCACACCTAAAGGATTAAAAAAAAATTCAAATAAACCCCATGTAGGCAAACGGACTTGGTGCATTATTAATTTAAAGTTGAACAAAGAAATCGACTCAAGCAGGGTTTGAACCTGCGACCTCCAGATTGCCGTTCCGGTGCTCTACCAACTGAGCTATCCAGCCCTATGTGGGCGGTTCGCCATTTTCTCAATGTCTTTGTTCAAGGGGCACTAGTCAGAAGCCATAAACCTGTATATGCCATGTAGCCAGGGATCAAGCCCCAAGTCACGATGCTAGCAACAATAGCAATGCTGCAAGCACACGGGGATCAAAACGGGCAAAATGTAGACAAGCGAACGTGGAAAATCACTTCATGTAGCTCAATTATTGTATCTCCCAGTACATGTGTGACTTCTAAATATTTCAAGGACATTTGGAAAGAAGCACATCTGTCCCCTGAATTTATCCCAGAAAGCAACGAAGTTCGCATGTAGTTTGTACGTTGCTGTGTGAGGTTTTGAAAGTCATTAGTTTACTTGTTTGTCTCGTTTCAGGTTCCTTATAGACAATGGGGCCAACGTTGCAGCTGTTAATAATGAAGGGGAAATCCCCCTGGATCTTGCTGAAGAAGAGGAGATGGAAGAATTCCTACAAAACATCATTGAAAAGCTGGGTAAGGAGAGGTCACAGGGTTCATGGGTCGTAGGTCATAAGTGGGCTTATGGGGATGAAGGAGAAGTGCAGGGGGGGGGTGGTATTCAAGCCTTCAAGATCAGTCGGTACTCATTACATTGAAATAAATCAGTTATTTATGTGATTATGATAATAATGTTATTTTGATTTAATTGTAGTCTTGCAACCAATTCTTGCCCAAAAGTTGACAGGCATGAAGAAATATTTAGTTTAGACAGTAAAAAATCTTGATATTAAAAAAACCACAAGAATCATGCACAAAATCCAATCCACATGTTGAACTGGGTGAGATTCGAACCTGGGCCACTAAGAGAGAAGGCAAGGAAAGTACCGCTACGCCAACCTGATTTCCCATACCGTACATGTACAAACATGATCAATTGGTAAGGTTTTTACATGGCTTTGCTATTTTGTTTGCCAGGGCTTGATGTTGAAAATGCGAGGAACGAGGAGGAACAGCGCATGCTGACAGACGCCAACCAGTGGCTCAACACGAAAAACATTAAAGAGAAGCGACATCCAAAGTCTGGCGCCACAGCACTCCACGTTGCCTCTGCCAAAGGTTATATTAAAGTTATGAGGTGAGACTTCCGGGTGCCATACTTGCTCCACAAGTTTTCCTGTTTTTCAGGGTCTGTCATTCAGAAGGGTTCCGATGAAGTGTTTATAAAAAGTAGTAATCAAACGTGTGGTTTGAGTAGTGCTTACCATGTTCACAATATACCAGGACAGGTAGAAAGTTTGGTCTAGGAATTTGAATGATCATGCTGTTTCCCAAAGTGTGACAGAAATGAGTTTGCGTTTTGCAAAGCCTCGGATATTTCATATACGTGTACATGTATGTGAAGCTATTTCATGAGAACCTAAAAATAAAGAAACAAAGTCTTCTTAAAAATTTCGAAGTTGTCAAATTTGCTGTGATACCATGTTATGGGAGAATTTTGAGACGGTGGTGGCAGCAAACAAACCGGTCCTTTTTCAGTTGTTGACGTTATGTTTTAAGCCGAAGCACGCGTTCTCAATATGACGCAAACGATGGAAACGATATGTTTGCTGCCACCAACGTCTCAAAACTCTCCCATTCTTTTTTTGATTGTCAGATTTGTCCATGCCAAGACTTACTTCGCTTAATTTAATTTAAAAATAATCGTGTCTTTCCTTTTTCCGTGCAATCCTTTTCACTCTTGCAGTATTCTTATACAAGCCGGTAGTAACGTAGACGAAATAGACAATGACGGATGGACGTCGCTCCACGCCGCATCCCACTGGGGACAAAAAGAGGCCGTGGAGCTGCTAGTGGAAAACATGTGTGAAATGAACCACAAAAACAAACTCGTAGGTGGCCCCATTTATCAGTTTTGTGATGAAAAATTTGAAACTGAATGGAACTGCTGCCAACTGTTTACTGACTGGAATAACCTGATGGACATAATTTCAGTGGAAAGTGAGAAGCCAACAGCAGCACCCAATTTCATAATTTCACGAAGTAGAAAAAAAAAATACTGCTCAGGAAATATTTGCTTATATGTGCTTAGCAGATATGAGCTGAGAACCAGAGACAAGCAGTGTAAATCATATGACATTTTGGCTGGTGACCTCATTTTGCTTTTACGGAAGATTTGATCTCGTAAAACATGTGAACACTTACGGACAGTCCGTGCAGTCACTGTGTGGACCTGTGAACAAAAGATGTCCACACAGTGCAGGTAGTGAAGACGTTGTGTGGACTTGCCCACATCCACACAAGGTTTTTCCCCTCTCTGCTTTTGCCGAATACTTGACCTCGTAAAACATGTGAACACTTATGGACAGTCCGTGCAGTCACTGTGTGGACCTGTGAACAAAAGATGTCCACACAGTGCAGGTAGTGAAGACGTTGTGTGGACTTGCCCACGTCCACACAAGGTTTCTCCCCTCTCTCTGACAAACAGTTTTAGAGGCATTTTGGGGGTTAGGGTAATCCGTCGCAAAGTGACGTGGAACACTCAAGGAAATCATGATGAAAAAAATTTTGTTTGAAAGAGTGTTCACAAGTGCAAGTAAAATTATTTTTCTTGCCCTATTTTTATTAACTACACGACATCAAAGGAATGTCCACACTAGGTACAAGCGAGGGCCTCATGCTTCCGATATCTTATTGGTTGCTGTGCTTCTTGGCTGTGATGCCTTCCCCCTATAGTTTGATTAGCCTGCTTCTCCTGTGCACTCATGCGTCACTCTTCATGCAGCACCCTTTTGGAACTCATGTAGATGTATTGAAATCAGGATGATTCCTATGTCATACATGTAGGTCAATCTGACAGTCAACGCGCTGGTCTGTGTTCAGACTACTTTTTGTTCATCAAATAGATTTCGATGCTTGGCGTATTTCTGCCATATTCAGTTCCGTGCAATCCAACCCAATACCTGATGATTGTTCAGACTGCATCTGCTGAAGCCTGTCATTCTGCTTGGCATTGAACCAAATAAAGAAGAAAGGTCATGAACTCTTATGTACCAAAATCTACACCAGGGTGTGAAACACTCTGATTTATTTAGGACTGTAGAACCAAGGTACACTGTACAAAGCAGATTTTTTTTTCTGTTTTAGTAGAATGAATGAAGTAATGCGCATCTTTACTTTTTAATTTTTTAATATTAACACATGTTTATTTGTGGATTTGTTAAAGATAATGATAGTGAAGTTTAAATGTAATCAATTATAAATGATTATTGTTCTTTCCTTAGGGTCAGACAGCATTTGATCTGGCTGATGATGAAATGTTGAAGTGGTTAGAAGAGTTGAAAAAGAAACAAGCGTCTGTGAGTAACCAAATATTTCTCTTTGCCTTTGAACAGTTTAGTTTCAAGGAGCTTGGAGGGTTGAGAATGTGAGGCCGCGCCTGTAGTACTTGGCTACGACTAGGAATAACACACTGGTCTATGGGTAGCGGCTTTAGCCGTAGCCAAGTAAATGTACTTCGGATGCGGCTTTACAGTGTAAAACAACATTGGGCTAATTTTAGAATACCACCTGATTTCCAAACCAAATCAGGAGCATTCAGAGTTCATGGGTGCTCCTGTAAAGTTTTTGGGCCATCTAAGAATGGAATGGTGTCAGAAAAGTGTGTTGATTCTCAATCTCATTTAGGCTTCACTGGGTTATTTCCCAGACAAATTTTTACATTGAAAAACAAAAAATGTACTGTACCATTTAAATTACACATTTTCTTTAAATGTGTGCTTTGGAAAGCACTTTTAAAGATGGGTCATTTTATAAATTTGGGGTCTACTTTGTATACTGGCGGTATCTCTAACCTTTTCCAAATGTTCAGCTGATTTTCATCACACAGCAGACTTAGTCTAATTTCTTGATGCCTAAACTTGCCGAGGATGGTAAATCTGTTGGCCAGACTAGGAATGCAACTTCACTATGATCCTACCGTATGAATTTTATTGGGGGAAAAAAAAGAAATAGATTTTGAAAATTCCCATTTTTATGATCAAGTTAAAGAAAGAAGAAAAGCCATCTGCGCCAAGAATCGAAGCAAAGAACCCTCCACCATTTAAAAGAAGGTATGCTTAAGTGTTTATGTTCTCCCAATTCATGCACCAATCTCCCTCTTTTCCGTTTGAGTTTTCTCCCTTTTTGTAGCCAGAAACCTTTCAAATTCTTGTGTGGTCGATCATGCAGAACTTGTTCGAAACCTGTTTAGAAGTTCTACAGAAAGCACCGCCAAAATGGCTTTTGTCAAACTATTACGAGAGTTAACCTTTTTACCTCAAAAGTTCATGGTTTGGTACATTTTTAGTTTAGATGACTTTTTGGGTGTAGTTTGTTTGCTTGTTTGTTTCATGAAGCAACTCTTTTTGGCTTTTGCGGTTGATTGCTTTTTGTTCACCGTTTTGGTGTGTTGCAGCATGCCAAGGCCGTTTGAAGTTCAAAAAGAAAAGCCGATAATCAGCTTCTGAAATTGAATGAAAACACAAACTGAAAAGAAAAGATCTGAGGTCAAATTCTGGCCTTTGTGAATTCTTTCTTCCTTTGTAGTGTAGCGTATTAGTTTTGTAGTTCATAGAACCTCAGCTTAAAAACATCTGCATTGCCCAGGCTTCAAAACACTTTTGACTGTTTCCAAAAAAGACTCACAAATGGCATGCTTAAACATTTTGACTTTTGAAATTCTGTTTGATCTTTCATTCTGAAATCCTTGAAATTCCTTTCAGAAAGTAACTCAGGTCGTTTAAGTTGATGCAAAAAGGCAAAGTACATGAACAAACAAAAGCCGGCCATATTCATTACAAAGTAGTGTGAGAAATTGCACGCTCCCCTCCCCTCCCCTCCCCCCAGTTGCTGCACAGTTTGGCTACATACATAGTTAATGAATCCAACATGGCCGACTTTTGGTTTTCCTCTTTTTTACCCATTGCATGCTGGGATATATGCAGTTGTTTTTGTTTTTGTTCTCTGTTTGCGTTCATACATGTACGTCTTAGTCTTAGCTATTTCACTACATTAGCTGCATTGATCATATATTTGCCCTCTCTATTCTTTCATAGTTTTGAGAGTTTTGAATGCAAAACCTTACCATCAAAAACTTTTCACTTGATTCATATTGTTCCATCAAACACTTTTCTTCCAGAAAATTTTCATTTGTTTTTTCCAGCCTGATTTTTAACTAAAAAAAATAAGCATACTTTCACCATGTAGATTTAGATTTTACACTAAGGGATTTAAAAAAAAAAGTAGATCGAAAGCAAGGGGAATTTTCATGGCCAAAACTTTCTCACATTAATTTTGGTCGTTGTGCATTACTTGAAAAAAAATCACACGTATATTGGTTTTAAGTATACATAACTTGCATGTTAGTTTAGTCCCATTCAACAGTTCACGTAGCTTGATCAGCTTGGCATTGTATATTATAATCATCTGGTCTACTTTTAACGTTTCATCTCTCTTTATTATCGCCCTCATGCACACATACCTACATATTTTGTAGTTAGTGACAATGATTAATCAATCCCCTATCCTTCATGAAAATTCTACAATTCAATAAAATGCACTAAACATTCCAAGTAACCCCTTTTACTCCCTTTCTCTCCCGTCAACGCGTTCTCTTTATTTGGTTCCCAACTATGGTGGTTAGATCAACAAGTAGTCTCAAAAATCATCCCGAGACGAATTGGTATCTATATTATTTTTTTTTATTGTTGAGCTTTCTTGGTCCTTAAAAAAAAGGGACAAAAACCAACCCCACTTTATGGCGGTCCTCTAGCTTTCCTAAGTAAATGTTAACCCTTGCTTCTGGATACAGTGATCAGTCGGGTCAAGGTACCAACAAAAAAACGCTCATGGCTGGGATTTGCAGAAGCTAAAGCTTTTAACCTCCATTGCAAGTTATCCGAAAGGTGTCCGAGATCCTCTGCTGCGGGCGGTTGCAATATTTAAAGAAACAAACTGTTTACAATTTATGTGCAGCTTCTTTGCAGTGTAAGAGTTTGTGTTGTTTGGCTCTAGCGTTGATAAGCCACGTCTAAATTACTGGGCTCCGGATGGCAATGACACATATGCCAATTAGAAGCGGTTGAAGCCGCTTCTCATAGGCTCATGTGTAATTGCCAGCATTAGCCAAGTAATTAGAACAAGGCCATAGAGGTGTGCCAAATCACAAGAGAGAGGACAGTAACACCAAAACAGCAGGTCCAAAGCAAATGAAAGACATTACAAGTGCAAACAGCCTCTCCTTGATGCCATCCGTTTGAGATATTCATTCCGTTCTTCACAAAATGGGCGTTCTTGCAACAAAAGATACAAGTTCTGTTACGAAGAGCAAAAACATGAAGTACCAAGTGGTGGTGTTCTTTGTGCAAATTATTCTGTTTGAACACTGCAATTTGGCAAGCTCCTGTTGAACAAAAAAGTTGACTGCTTCATTATGAATAGCAATTTAATCAAGCCCTTTTTTGGGGGGAAAAAAGAGGAAACAAATTTCAGTCCAAGTATAAACAGTACAAAAGAGACTGCTACACTGGGTTTTTTTTGGACCTGTGTCTTAAATGAGAACGTCCCAGCGCTTCAGCTAAAGAACACAAGCTATTTTGCAGAGAGGACCTTGCTGAAGTTTGAAATAATTGCAACTACCACTTAAATTCACTAAATGTCACACCATCTGTCCAGATGTGTGGCCGCCTTGCTTTGGTGATGGGTGTTGCTCTATTGACTTGCATCGCCTTCATGTACACGTACATATACCTTTAGAAGATGAACGTGTACATTCTGTGGCCATGTAAACCCTTGTGTTAGTCTCCTAGCCCCCTCCCCCCACTTGGATTGACTCCGCCCCTCCCCTCATGGACAGAATAGTGAACTAGTGTTCTAATGTACTGGTGAATGACATTTTTGTAGCAAATTGTTGTTAGATTAAAATTAAAGGGCTAGATGTTCCTTTCCATGTCTTAGTACCCTAGTGAAAACAATTCTGTCTAGCACGAAGCTGCAGCAATTTATCTGTGACAAGGAATACATGCATAGTTCTTTATGCGTGACAAATCAAATTATAAGCCTCGTTATGGGTGTCCTTATATAGAGATACAGGTGAACACGTTCAATTTGAATAACGCGTGCATCCAGGTGCACAGATCGTTGATCAGTAAATACATTCGATTTCCTAAAAGGATCATCCAGATTGGTCATTGCCAATATATCTAATTCTGATGATTGGTCGCTGCCAGTTATCTAATTCTGCTGATTGGTCCCTGCTCACAGGAATTTACATACCTCTACATGTATGTGTATGTCAGCTGATTTGTCCTTGCCAATTGTCCAAGTGTGCTTGATACATGCAGGTCATTGACAATTACTGGTATTTAAGGCTATCCATTGGTCATTGCCAATTATCCCAGTCTGCTAATTGGTCATTGCCAATTATCCAAGTCTGCTGATTGGTCATTGCAAACTTGTGAAGACTGCAGATTGGTCATTTCAATATACACCGTACCTACTTCTGTTGAATTGTCTAAGTGTGCTGTAATTGGTCAAATAGAACGGCATGTTTTCCTGAATAAAGATATTTGGCTGCAGCTATGTACAGTGTACATGTATGAGAATGTATGTCACTGAATGCATCAGTAATGTGGGGCTTAGCGTAGCTTTTAACTCCATGGTTAATATTGTGGTTAGTCTATCCTGTCATTAACCTTTCTTTGTCAAATCCTGACTTCTTTTAACACTTCAGGACATAATGTTTAGTGCCAAAATGCAGCAACCCAATTTTTTTTGTTGATAATAAAATTTAAATCTTTGATCAGATACTGAAATTAATCCCAAAGTGGTTTTTTTTTTTCAATTTGTTTTATCAAAAGACGTAAGGATGCACTGGTGTTGTTTGTTTTTCCCAAACATTTTTCCCTTGTGATTTTAAATCATTCGGCTGATTTTTTTCACGTAGTTCATTACGAACTTTCAGAGTTGTTAGAAGCTTTTTTTTTTTTTTGCATTTTGCCTACCATACGCTTTGCCTGTAGGGTTAGCCATGATAACTTCCAAAATGGGGAATAACCACCCCAGTTTCAAAATGGAATATCCTGTCTTTTTATATGGGCAGATACATACTTGGGACTATTGGACTTAATTCTAAGGGGATTAGGAACTCGAGAGGGGAATTTCGTCTTTCCTTGATCACTCTGTTTCCTCAGCAACATGGAAAATTTCTTATATTAATAAAAAGGATTCATTCATTTATATTTTGGGTTTAAAAAAAAATTCTGTTTCTCACTCCCTTCAAAGCACCAACTAAAACTCAACCTTGAAAATCACACTATTTATTCTAATTAACCCTCATGAATATTCATGACTAATCCATTTCCTATGCATGAACAACTCAATTCTGTTTCACTCATTAATGTTACTTTCAGCTTATTTGTAACCTGAGATTTTTGTTCTTGTGAAAATTGCGGTACCAAAATGTGGCTTTTGTGTGATTTTTTTTTTTATTTGAGGCAAACTTGTATTAAGTGTAAAGTGAATGTCTTTATCGAAGTGTCGATTTGTATAATAAACATTATTTAAGGAGAGGCAAAGTTTATGCTTCGGAAGAACTCAAATGAAGAAGAATTACAATTTTGGAGATGACAAAAACCCAATCATTAAACCTTTGAATAAACACATCATGAATATTGAAGTTCACACGGAGATAAAATTGCAAACCAAACAGTCGATAGTTTGGGCTTTCACGTTTTCTTCGTTACGTCTCCTTAAATAATAGAAATCTTAATTTGAAGGACCTATGAAGTTGTCCCTGTGTCAGTTTTGTGAATAGTCATGAATTTGTGGTATGTTTTTTTCTAAGTAAGGAAATCTTCCATGTTGTGTAGAACAGACAGTATGGCATGAATTTGCTCAACGAGAATTAGCATGAAAAGTGATAGATTGAAGAAAAAAAAAGAGGGAAGGAAGTGGTTGAAAAATGGGTGAATAAAAGATGGAAGAACCCATGCATGGCTAACCTTTTCGGCACTTTTTTGCATAAATTTTTTGGCTTCTTTTATTCCCCTCCTTCTTCTTGTTTGTGTGTCCTGTATTGTGCATTTGTCTCTTCTGTCTTCTATGTCACTATCTTTCCCCCCACACGCCCTCATGATACCCCCACCCCCTCCGACCTCCCTTGTATCCCCCCCTGGTGTTTCCCCTTCCTTTGGCGCTGACTCGCAGGTCTTCCGTTACACGCATTAGTGTTCCCGACCGTAACATGTTGCTGCATCAAGACATGGCCAAGGAGCGTCGGGAGCTGGAGTTGAAGATTCACGGCAAGGACAGCGAGAAGGAAAAGGTAAAAAAAAAACCTCTTTTTTTTAGGATGTTGTCTTTGTTCTTGCATTTTCTTATTCTCGAGCTTTGATTTCTGTTTGCATTTTTTTGTTCCGTAACCACTAAATAGTTTGTAAATTATCTGCTTACAGGAAATACTTGGGTCCACTGGTCCCCAGATAGTGGGACGTCCTCGCTTAGCATTTTTGTGTTGTAAAGTTTCCATTTTTGTAAAATTGTTACTATCAGGCCAAAAAAAAAAAGTCTCCGGTTTCTGGTATGGAGCTTGCCCCAAAAGTGGTGCGACGACGCGTTTTTTTTTGTTTTTTTTTACCTGGTTTTTTTTTTTTTTTGGCTTCAAATGTCGGCTGATGACTGCAAATGGTGCCCGACTAAACTTAGTGCAAATATATGGGAGTCCAGAGAGGCCACATAAATCTTATTCTCGATCATAACCCCTTCTAAAAACACGTTAAAATTGTGCAGCAGCAGAATTCCAGTCAAACCAGTGAGTTTGGCGGTTTTGAAACATCATCTTGTATTGAAAAAAAAACTTTTTCATATTGCCGACGCGCATGGCTACGGCGTCGCGCGCGCATACCAGAAACCGGAGACTTTATTTGTTTTGCCTAATACTCGTCAAGCTTTGATTATTGTCTGCGATTTTTTATTAATCGCTTAAAAGCCTGTGCACTGTCAGCTTTCAGGAAAATATTTCGGGCAACCAGTTTAATCTATATTGGAATGATTGAATTGAGACTAGATGTGATGCTTGTGAAGTTTGCCTGACTTCTTAATTTTTTCCCCCCATTTGATTTTCTTTTTGTTTGGCTTATGTCATAAAATACAGAGGGATTCAGACAGTTTTCCACTTGCCTGTGTTTGGAATGTTTCTAAGCACAGTCTCCTGCTCAATCTTTCCTTTGCCTCCTGTTTTTAAAGTACATGTACATGTACGTCTCCCCCTTTCGCCATACCGTATTTCCCTCTAACCATGTTTTCTGCGGCTTTCTTGACTATCCTCTCTCACCTTTTATAAACAAAATTATAACTGACAAAAATATCATCCCTATCCGCAGTGGAAACACAACTCCTGTACTACATGTGTGACCACCCTTCTGTTACACGTTCATCCCTTTTGCCTCTTTATTGTACCAATTTGGGGTCATTTTTCATCATCGTAGTGATGTGTGATATTCATAGAGCTTGATTGAATACATTGCCTGACACCTGGCTTTGAAGTTCTGTCAAGCCCAGAAACAGAAAATAAATCGATTAAAAAAAAATAAAAATAACAAAAACAGAACAATTTTGGACAGTTGGATGCTCTGTGGATGTTTTCAGGGTGAGAGAAGGGATTTTTTTTTTATTTTCACATACACAGGTACTTTCCCCAATTTACTCCATTATTTTTTCAATGAGTCCCACTTAAACATGTTTTTGTTTTTACATTTTCAAGTCATTTTAAGACGTCATGTGGAAGAAAAAAATGCAGAGTGAGGACAGGAGAGCTATGGAAAATGCTAAACCAAGATTTCAACATAATACAAATTTCTGTGTAATGATGTTATAAAGCTTGAAAAAAAAATAACCACCTGCTCTCCCTTGTGAGATTTGGCAATATCTACCAACTGTGCTTGTAGCTGTACAGGGTGTCCTGAAAATAATGGTGCATGTAAACCCCGCCATTTTCGCCAATTTACAACCGGAATTTACTGCAAATGTTTACACGATTTTCAAGGTTACAGATTTAGCTTGAGAATACCGTTTGTTTCATTAAGATTGCTTTTGTATATCCAGAGATATGTTTGAATAACCACAAAGCCAAAAAAACTATTCTGTGCCACTTTTAGGAAGAGAGTGCTTCAAAGATCAGACAATGCCAGTATGGCTCTTTTGATAAGATTATCCCTATGGGTGTAAGACAAACATTCCATTCACACAACAATATAGGGTTTTGTTCTTATGTTGAAACAATTTAATAGTTCAGACAGGTTCACTTCTTTAAAACTTCAATGAAAGAGTTCATTTAGATATATTGCTTAAAAATGTTAAAATCACTAACAGTAAAGTGATTTGGTTTTAGACTAGGACTAGACTGACTTCAACTGCTTCACAGAAAGTGGCACAAAATGGGTTTCTTGGCTTTGCCGTTATTCAAACATATCTTTGGATTTACAAAAGCAATCTCAATGAAACAAACGGTATTCTCAAGCTAAATCTATTACCTTGAAGATGAAGTAAACATCCGCAGAAAATGTTGGTTGTAAATTAGCAAAATTGAGGGGTTTACATGCACCATTTTTTTTCAGGACGCCCCGTATAGTATTTCAAACTCTTACACCCAAACCATATGCATCCTCAACCCATTTCAACCTTCTTATTAACACATTTCTCTCTCCCATGCTAACGGACTCCGTCGATGTTTTATTTTCTTCCCTGCTTTCTGATCTTCCCTTCACTTGGATATGACTAACATTTTCAGCCGGCCAGTAATGTGAGACCGAAGGTAGCGTCGGGCCCTCTTAGGGCACACGGGGTAGGTGGCAGTACGTCTTGTGGTTACCCAAAGTGTGGTCTATTCCTTAGCTTTATGTTCTTATTCAGTTCTTGTCAACCCTCCACCTAAAAAATCAATATTCAGTGCAATATCTAAAACCCTTTAAAGTTAGGCTCATGGGCGTCGTGAGGGGGTGGGGGGGGGCCAGGGGGGCACTTGACCAAAAAAAACAAAAAACGGAAAACCAAAAAAAAAGGAGGAAAAAGGAAGGGAAAAAGAGGTGCGAAGCCATATTGCTGTTAATTTGATTGGGGGGGGGGTAGGGCAAATGCTCCCCTGCTTACGCTCGAAAAAATGATAAATTGAGAATATATTGAAAAAGTTAAGGAATTTTGGAGAAAAATTTTGCTTTGCCCCTCCCCCCCCCGGAAAAAAATCCTGGCGACGCCCATGGTTAGGGTAGATCAGTTGTCATTTGTACATTCTTTTCGATTGAAGCAACAAAAGTGCTCAAAAATCTAAAGAGAGTGCTTAACACTAACCTGATGAAGTTCTAGCTCAGTGAATGCTGTATATTCCAAGAAAACAATATTCTAGGATCACGATTTTAATTCAAAAGTTGCCAATCAGCATCCAGGACACGTCCTCATTAAGCCGTTTGCAGCTACACGATGTCACACACTGAACCGACGAATAATAGCAACCGCGTGTGCGTTGTGTCAACACTTTCGCGCATCCATTCATGAATTCGCCAAATTACAAACCAACTACTAACGGAAATTGCCAAAAATATGCATCACTTGACGCATCTTTGGTAATGGCCTTCTTTTATTGTTTTCTTCAAAGTGACAGCATGCCAGAAAGAATAATTTCTCAGGTAGTTTAGTGTGATAAGACCAGGAGGGTTGACAGATGCACATGATGAAACAAAATGAGTTTTCCGTAACCACATGAGTTTGTTTACAGTTAGTAGCACCAGAAAGTTGTTGATTTTGTGTTTTTGAACTTGCACTTTTGTGTACATATTCTGCAACTGCAAATTGTTTTTGTCGTAAAGTTTTAATGTATTTTGTTCAATCGGTTTGCTTTACTGGTACTTGCATTGATCTGATGAAATATAGGGGTTTCCCCGATGCAGTTCTTTTCTCCATCGTTCCAAAACAAGGATCTAAACAAGATATCTCTCAAAGTTTGTGATGTTGCACTGTAGTGATGTTGCACAATTTAATCCAAAAGTGAGAATAAGTAATTTCCATTGAAATCATGGTTTTTCAAGTGACAAATCACTACTCTTCATTCTTCTTTTCCCCCTTATTCACGCATCTGAATCCCATTGCATTTTTAGCAGACTGTTGTTGCAAAACGGAAGATTACCCCTTGGGTCGCACAAGTGCCCATTTTCCCCGATCTCGAAGATCGAGAACGGAAATGGGAACGGGTAGGTTGTTAAAATAAAAAAGCAAATCTTGCCAGCAGCACAAAAATTGGGGGTTTGCGGGCTGCGTGTGTGGTAAATGGTGTCAGGATTTTAACGTGTGCTTTTGTTTTTTTGTTTGATCATCACAATCCATTATCATTTCAGTTATCAAGAGCAATCAATGTAGCATAATTCAATGTTTTTTTAATTGATTATTTAAAACTGGGGGGGGGGGATTGTTGTTTGTTTCTGTCCTGTATTTTTTGTTTTTTTTTGTTTTTTTTGTGGGTTTTTTTGCTTTGCAAATCAGTGCTCTGGGATGAAATGTGTGCAGTTCTTGTTTTGGGGTTTGACCAATTTTCTATTATGTTTTGTCAATCTTTAAAAATGCCAATTGCATCTGTTTTGGGTTTTTTTGGGGGGGGGTAATTTATGTTTATACAATACAGCTTTTGTCAAACCATTGTTTTTATTTGACATGCGAGACCGCACATTATGGCACATTTCTTTTCTTTTTCGAGGTTGAAGTTTTATGCACATGGAGAAGTTTCACATTTAATATGTGTGTAGCACATACCTCTCTTTAGGAAATGCTGTCACACATTTGAATACATGTACACACTGGTTTGACCTTAGAGTTGCTTACTATCAGAAAGCAGATAAAGGAATCACACGACAATCAGCTGTTCCAACTTGCCCTTAGAAGGAATCATTTGGTTGGGGTTTTGCAGGAAACATCCGTAGATTCATTGTAAGCTATCAACAGACATGCGGTCAAGTTCTTTGTAATTTTTGTTCCATAAAGTTGTAAAAAATGACTTAATAATCTGTGCTAAAAATTCAAAAATTGTAATGGACATGGTTCCTGCTCTGTGTGCGTTATAGCAATGGATTGTGTCCTCAAATACAGTCTCTGGCATAACTGTTAAAAGACAATGAAGGCACACGGACTGAATAAACCTAATCGTACATGAAGTGAGGCGCAGCCTGATGTCAGTTCTGCACAGACGTTCTTTCTCTTTTGCTCATTCATGTACTGCAATCCACAGTTGTGGACCTTTATGGAAACAAAATCTTACATTGAACTCGTTGTCAAATGACATCCGTATAGCCATGGAGGATTCCCCATTTACAAAACATGAACATGTAGTTCCACAAGGTGTGAAAGATTTGGATTTGCTCCTAGAATACATCAGCCTAGTATAGACATTATCATCAGGGCAACCAAGACCATGGTGCCCAAAGCGCTAGGATCATAACGACGTAATCAGAGGGTGTAATTGGACCAAAAACTCTTCGAACAAAGTGAATTAGATCCGTTTTGAGCTTTTGAAATACAAATTGTCTTTCTCGAAAAAATGCATTAATGGTTCTAGTGTTGACTGTGAACACTGTTTTTGTTCAGACAAACATGGTAAACAATGAGGAAAATGTTGGATGCCGGATCAAAATGTCACCCTCTGGTAATGGATGAGCAAAGCTGTTCCATGCAAATAGACTTCATGTAGACGGTAGAATAGCTGTTCAAAAACCAGGAGGACTGCTTAAGTCTTTGTTATTATTGTGTTTATATTTTTTTAACCTTTTTCTTAATCTGAAAGGGGTGGCGTATTTTTAAATGGGATGGGGTATCATTGTGTGTATGTGTCTGATGGTGGATGGAGCATTGTACGTTTGGAGTACTTTGTAAGTACAACATGGGGTTGGCAGGATATTGTTTTCTGCGGTGTTGCAGCGTTTGACGGTACATGTGTAGGTGTACACTGTATCTCGCTAATAAGCTGGTAATTAAAATAATGGCTAATTTGGTGAATATGGTACAATGCAAGTGTTAAGCCGTATTACTGGCGGTACACAATTTTCATAGGTGAAGGAGGTTCATGCCTTGTTACAATGCGCCCATTTGGTTTTAGGTGCCCATTTGAACCTTTCCCGTTATTTCCATATTTCAAGGTAAGTTGCAGTTTAGCTAAAGTTTAGGCCATGTCTTTGAACTTGATGAAGGAACAGGCAAAGCTTTAGGCTTTTGATTTCAACAGTGTTTTGGTGGGTAAATCTGACGAGGCTGATGATAATAAAACAGTAGTGTTGGATTGAGACCTGAAAAGTATTCAAATATACCAGAGTGATTGAGTGCCCTGTTTGGAAGCATCAGTTAAGCAGACGGAAAAGCCTAGTGGATAGGAAGACGAGATGTGAAGATTAAATTGATGGCTTTCAACTTAGTGAAACGTGACCTGCTGGTGACAATTGTTGAATAGTCAAACTGTGGAGTACAATCTGAATTTCATGTTCTTGCCATTTTAACAAAGTTCGAAAAAGAGAGATTATGCAAAGTCCTGTGTTGACATTTGTCCGCAGGGTAGAACAGTTGAAGGCAACAGCAAGGATGGGACCAGGCATTCTGACCGTTTCACCAAAATTGGCACATTGGTAATCTTTAACGGTTCCCTTGGCTTGTATGAAAGTAGTTTAGAAAGTCTGTGCATATTTCTGAAGTCATAACAGCTGTCTTATCCCGAGTGACGGTGGTGGGTTTGCTTGCAGTTTGGCAAGGCTGTGCCCAATTGGTTTCTTTTCCTGCCCAACTGCAGATTGTAGAGGTTTTTCCTTCAAATTCTCGTCTAGACGGAGCTGTCAGCTTTTTTGAAGTTGCTCATACTTAAGGTTTCTGAGGTCCTGTTTTGTTTCCTCTTGGTTTCAAGTTTTCCCTACACATTTTGAAGAGAACTCCCAGGAGTAAAGCGTTCTCTCTTCTGTGAATTGTGAATTTAAGAATTGGAAGAACTGCTACAATAACAAGACTCAATTTCCAACTTATAACATTCCTACAAGAAAATTAGACTGTTTAACGTACCATTGGTAGAGAAAAAGTTTTTAAGGGCTTTGCAAAATCAGTTTTTTTGCATGTCCCGAAAAATGTGTGCTAATGCAAATTGGTTTTGTTTTCAAAATAACAAGACGATAGTCGGGAAACAATATAGGGGTGGAGGCTTTTCTGCTAAGTGGCTGTTTTGGGCGGCGGTGGCGGTAGCCAAGGCTTGCTTGTGATTGGTCAGTGCGGCTTCCAGCATTATGCTCGGTTCGTTGAATGAATGTAGAGGAGGCAATCGGACAGCAACTTGTAATTTCTCCACAGGAGTACACTGTAACTAACGCGGACTCGCACATGTACCTTCACAATCGCGAGGAGTTCGACACTCTGGTAAACACACAAGCTCTCTGGAAATTGTCTTTACGTTTTTTTAAGTTTTAGCCTACCTGGGTCAGAAGCTTTGCTTTGAGCGCATAGGGTGTCAGGAAATTGTCTGCAGCTGTTACGTAGTCCGTTTTGTGTCGATGCTGGAACTATTTGTAACTGACCAAATGTGAATTGGTGGAGGTGGGCCAGTGCCCAATTGATTGGCTGTGTCCAATTGAGGTACATGTATGTGCTTGTTTGCATATTGTCTGTTGCAAGGTAAGTTTAAGTTAAGGTAGTAACGGGACGGTTTGCTCTTTTAGATATAACTTAATGTAATTGAATTTACTTGACTAGAATTACAAAGCTGATAGATGGCGTGAGAGCCTCATACAATTAAAATTAACGCTAGTGAAGAAATTTGTTGACGAAATACTAACAAGAGATTTTTTATCAGGAGAAGTTGCACTCCTCACCGTGCGAATCCTGAAATTTCATTTTTACTTTTGTGCAGTCTAAACTTCACTCTTTTTCCTAGAAAAAAAGGACTAGTAATGCTGATATGAGGTTTTCTCAGTGTAGGGTATTCCTCGGCTGTAATTTCCAAGCGGAAAATTCAACTTTTTGTAGTTTCCTTTGTCAAAGAGAGATTTCCAGAATCTGGTTTTGTTTGTAGTGTTTTGCTAGGTACATGTGCATGTAATGTGAGATTCATTGCAGAAATCAAAGAAAAGAAGAAACAAAGCATCTTTAATGAAGCTGCTGTAACTGTGATTGCCGCGGTGGTGGTGCTGCAATCTTGCTTTGCAAAGATGTGACTTAAATGTCCATAGGAACAGAAAAATGATATTGTGCGTGATCTAGGATCCGTCATCTACCACTTGCTTCTGCCGTGCAGCAGAATCTCAACTTGCACTCATTATTAGCGGTCATCAACTTATAGTTGTAGTGCTGCCAATCTACATAATGCCAGATGCCAAAAATATACACTTTACTTGCTGTGTTTCATATGTTTTGTTTTTGTTTTTGTAATGATCGGGGTAAGTGTGATTGTATTCTCTTAAGGTTGATTGCTATTCTGTGCAGCTTTTAACACAACTGTTAACAGGCTTCAGGCAGTGTGCACATTAAGACCTTGAATTTCTCTCTTTCAATCATGTTTGGATTGGGGAAAATGGAATTTGTTTTTGTTTATTTTTTTTTAAAAAGACGTTGCAGCTCAATCATCCTACAAGTTGTTTCAATCAATTAATTGATCTGCGCTGTAGTTAATAGAGCAAATTTCCAAAATTTAGAAAGATGCTGATGAACTATAGAAAAGCAGTTGTTGTCTAAATCCAGCATTTTGGAAAGAGATAAATTCAAGCCGCTGAAGTTTTCAAGTCTTAATCCAAGTTTTTTTGTCCTTGTCCAAATTTTCCTCCCATCTGTCACTTCCCATCACCATGGCAACAGGAGAAGAAGACGATGGAGTCGTCCAGCTCTAGCGAGAGTGAGAGCGAGAGCTCGGAAGACGACAGCAAGAACCGGCCCACCAAGAACCGTGGCAGCCTCAACCACAACAAACCGGGCGAGGTCAACACGAGGCAGGCCAACAGGACCCCCAACCTACCCCAAGCGCCTGCCACCCCGACAACGCCCCAAAAGAAAGAGGTAATGGTGCACTCAGGTTTTACTTCTCAAAATATGAAAATGGGATTAGCGAGTTCACTACAGAATTCATTTCAAGACGAAGTCGATGGACTCTGGGTACAAGTACCCTCTCAACGGTTACCAAGGGAGAGTTGGGGGTCCACTGGGAGGAAGACATTTGAATGCACTGTCGAAGATGCCTGATGCTCATGCGAAGACGATATGGCTTTGTGCTTGTTCAGAATCAAATTAGTCGTGTGTACTTCTCGCCATACGTGCGCAAACCAGTGCGCGCACACAGCGGTGTGCCCCATCCACTCAGCTCTCTCAAAAGTGGTAAAAAAAATGCCATCGACTGTTCCTGGGCTGGGCATCTTCACTGGGCACAATCGTGAGCCAGTAAGAACACTGTGCACGAACAATAGGTGGCACTTTGTGAGCACTTGTGAATGCTCTGTGTGCTGGACAGACGATGTGCAGGGATACATTTGCCCACATGGCCTGAACTATGCACAACTAATTTGTTTTGTTGAATGTGAACAAACCACGGCATCTTCACATAATCACCAAGGATACAGCAGCAGGGGCATTCAAGAGCTGCCAAAATCTCTCTTTGTCATCGTTGAGGTACCTTGTGCAGGAAGTCCACACCAGCTCGCGTTAAAATATCAAAAAATACTCCTCTTAAAATACTAATGTTAACAATTGAACATAGACATCAAAAATGAGGGAGGGTTATTTGAAGGGAAGAGAATCTGAAAAGCACCAGTGAGTATTCCACATGTCATAGGTTTGAATCCTGCAGTAGGCTTATATTTTATATGGAAAAGAACAATCTATATGGGAAATAGAACTTATTATTAAAAGATCGACAATAGTAAGGGATCATCCACGCGAAGCACCCTGCAGTTTGAGAGATTTCAACAAATCGATGAAAAATGTTGCAAAGATGTGATATCTGGTGTTCTAGGTGCATTCTATCACAAGTCCATCACAAGTCTATGCACAAGTCCGGTCAGAGGTACCACAGGATGAACTCTTGATTAATTTTTCTGGTTGTTCCCCCTTCAGGTTCCCAGCTTCTCCCCCAAACCCTTACAGCCTCCACGGCAAGACTCCAAGGAGGAGGCCGCCCCGGCCTGGCGCCAGGGTCTACGGAAGTCTGGCAGCGCTAGCGTTGTGCCTGAGTCCGTCCAGAAACCGGACAAGGAGCCGGAGAAGCTGCCCCGGTCATCCTCCAGCCCCAAGCTGACCACTACGGAAGAGAGAGCCAAGGTAAGGCCGGTACAAACAAACAGTCTTACACTCGCTTTGAGTCTCGCATTCGAGAATCACGCCGAACCAACAAATACTAGGAGCAACTGAAGTTGACCCAAATAGATTTTGGATTCGGACAGGCAAACTTATCCATTGACAGGCCTCTGCAGTTATTTTGAATGTAGTCACTTCATTTGTGTCAAATATTGGACTTAATTCTAATTCAGAATAATTTAGCTCTTTGGGTCTCCGGAAGGCCAGTCTGAAACACGTCTTGACTACCTCTCACTGAAAGCAGCCTGTGTGTCACTGTCCTTTGACTGCTGATGATGAAGTGTCGACTGAACTTGGAAAGAGATTGGGGATACCCCAGAAGAACCAGGGATGTTTAACAACTCTGATGGTCAGACCTCTTAGACATGTCAGAACCACCTATTTGTAACAGATAGTCTCTTCAAATGACATTTCTGCAAAGTTCTCTCAAGTTGTTACATACAGTGCCTCAAAACACATTTAGGGTCGACCAAGTTAAACGTTTACTCAAGGACCAATGGACTCCTTGTATGAATAGCAGATGACTCTTTTTTGACCACTTTCAGGAGCCCAGTGGACAGGACACACTGTGCGTGCGTACTGGTTCGCGCGCGCATTTTGAATGTGCACAAAGCCATAGCATCTTAGCATGAGTTTCAAGCGCCATTGCCAATGCGTTTGAATACCCCTCCCACTGGTCCTTCCAAACTCTCCCTTTGTAACAGTTGAGAAAGTACTTGTGCACGGAGCCCATAGGCACCTTGTGTCACGGACTTAAAAACTAGGCAGAATCACTACAGCACATAGCAATAAGGACAATTTCAGAAGTCTAAGGTAAGGAATGGGTCAGTGTAGGTCTGGTTCAAGGCTCACAAAAAGTGGCAACCAGCAACAGTGTGGTACAACATATTGGCTTGTGGTTGGTTCTTAGTTTACTTGTACTAAGCCTGTCAATAGAACATTATCATGGTGGCGGCCATCTTTATTTTTCCCATTCCAATCAACGTAACCAAAGCGAGGCTGGAAGGAAAAATAGTCTGGTTCCTTTTTGCACAAAAAACATTATCATTCAGTACTGTTATTGGATACAGGGAACATGACTGAAATGGTGGCAGCATGATAAAGGTCTATATGATTGTTGTAGTCGAGTCCATCACAAGTCTCCACAAGTCCCTGCAAGTCCTTCACAAGTCCTTCAGTCTCAAGTGAAGGCACTAACTATTCAAATGAACTGTAACAAAAGCATTCCTTTGTCATTGTTCATCCCGTTACTTGTGACTGGACTTATAAAAGGACTTTGTGACTGGACTTATGAAAGGACTTATGATGTACTCGACTGCAGCACTGGTCAGTATTCTCTTTGTTGCTGGGCTTTGCAGGGACTTTTGAAAGTTCCCATGAAAAATGTCAAAAGTTATCAGAGTTTATGTTTATTTATATTTCCAGCAATCAGCCAATGAGAGGCAGGATCGGCTAGGGCGGCTAACGGAAGGCAAGCAGGTCGAAACGAAACCGGCGGAACCTAAGACCGAGGACAAAACTGGCAGGTAAGTCCACTATATAAGTCATCGTCGGCGCAGTGCTGATTGAGTCATGTTGGTGTGGTGTAACATTTTGGGGGAATTCCATTGGCTGTCATAGGTTTCAGTAGCACTTTTGAAGCCTTACAAGTTGCAGATGATATGATAAATGTGCACTGCTTATCGCAATCCGAGTTAGGTGGTATTTTAGGTGAAAACAAAATCTGAAATAGAAGCGCATTTGGAAAGTTTGGATGGATGGTCTGTTAGTGTAAAGAGCTGGAACGATAATTTAGATGAGAAATTTGGGTCTTTCTGTAGTTGAAGTTGCACACAAAATCTCGTAGTCTGCATATCGTGGTTTGGATGAATGTAAGGTAGAAGAGGGATTGATTGACGTTAACATCAATAGGAAAGAGAAGGAATGTCTTGGAGAAAGAAAGGATTTGTTGCATCTTTTCTGACGCTTTGCACTCATGCGCATGACAGAATACAAGTAGTCTTTCTGAATCACTTATTGATATTGATATTGTTTTAGCCACACTCAACTAGCTTGATGTAGATTGCAGGCACTATTTGCAGAATCGCACATTGAAAATGGACAAAAAAGAGTTTAACAAAGTCACTGAATGTTTAGGTAATAGTTCCTTTCTCAGAAAGGAGAACAGGTGGTTTCTTGAGGAAGTTAGTATTTTCAAAAATATTTCAAATGGTTTGGAGTCGGTCCATTGCCCATAGGGGGACTACAGTACCAGCTAGGGGGCACTCCACAAGAAAAAAACCCACAAATACATATAATTTTGATGCTTATGTTTTTTGCCGAGGGATGGGCCAATTGCTTGGGGGGGGGGGCTTAGTGATGGGCCTTGCTTGGAGGCTTAACTGGGTTTCCAAAAGTTATGGAAGGGTTTTTCAAGAATTCTAAACCGTTTTGAGGAAATTGTGTTAAGAAGGGGTTTTAAACGTGGCATTGAGAATACTACAAGTTATTGAACTAAGTAAAAAATGGGAGGTCTGTTTGGGTTTGGAAGATAAACCAGGGCCCAATTTCACCAATTAAGCACAAAAATTTGCTTAGCACAAAAATGGTCTGGCTTATAAAAAGCAGGTTACCAGCTAAAACTCCGTGTGATGTATATTGCTCGTGATGAGTATTCAGCTGTTGTTTGCTAAGCTTGAAAATCACATGGAGTTTAGCTGGTAACCTGTTTTATAAGCCAGATTTTTTTGGTGCTAAGCAATTTTTTGTGCTTAGCAACAAAAGAGCTTTGTCCTAGTATTTGATACATGTAGTTGGTAGTGAATCTGATTGCACATGTCCTGTGCCTTGTAATGCTGTCTCTCACTGTGCACAATGAAGGGGCTTTGTCACTGAGCTGACAAAAGTTGTCAACTGTCCTGGAAAGCAGAAATTATTTCATGAATCGAAAATTACTTTAAAGAAACCAATTTTTAACCAGTGATGAGAAACAATGAAATTCCCAAATCAGCCTCACCACAAAGCCTCCATTGTCACCATCTAAACACATTGCATGTTCTTCCTTTGTCGGTTTCAAACTCAAGTTTTTCCCTCTTTCTAATTTCTTTGTTAAATTAAATGCATGCCGCTTTTATCCTTCATTACAACTTTGGATTTAATAGTGCATGTACATCAAAACTTCTGGTCGGCCAAGTTAGCGCACTTTTAACTCGAAAGCAAATTCCAACCAAAAGAAGTTTCAGAGGAGGTTGTGTTGGAATGTGATGTTTTTGCATCATTTTGCCAAATTTGAAAGAAGAAGAAAAAAAAAAAAGAAGCTTATTACTGAATGCACCTTGGCTAACTGGAAGTTAGGTGTGTAACAAAGTTTTTTCTCTGTGTGACA
This sequence comes from Patiria pectinifera, assembly GCA_029964075.1. Classification (NCBI taxonomy): domain Eukaryota; kingdom Metazoa; phylum Echinodermata; class Asteroidea; order Valvatida; family Asterinidae; genus Patiria; species Patiria pectinifera. The sequence continues at coordinate 1,615,043 of CM057130.1, read as the reverse complement.
TCCTCCTTCCTCCGTTTTTTCCCCCCCTCCTCGTTTCCCCCTCCTTACTCGTTTTAACACCCTCGCAGGGAGTTCGGACTTTCCTCGCGAGGCGGCTCGTTCACGAGACGTCCCCGCATCATTGCCGACGTAACCACGGACCAGGACAAAGGCCCGGATACCGATCGGAACACCACCATAACCGCAACCATAACCACCACCACTACCCCTCCTGTAACCACGGCAACCACCACCGTTCCTACAACGGGGAGAAGGTAAAACCAGAGGGGAGGAGTCAGGGTCAAAATAGTGGGCGGGGTCAGGTCAGGTCACTCATTCGGGGTCCCCCACTTTGTCTAAATATAGTTTCAAACTTCTTGTCTGTCTGTCTTAATGTGTTTGGCTGTCTATGTCTCCTTGGCAATTAGTGTTGCTATGACCACAACCTGTTTTGTTGGTTTTGTAACTGTGTGTATGTGTAACTTTATACACTGGTTGAAATATTTTGGGGAACTTTTTTATTTTCCAACCATTTTTTTTAATGTTCTACTGTTGTCTGCTACTTCCCTCAGAATGTATGATGTAATGTCTCCTTTCTTTACAATGTTGCTTTTTCTTTCAATGTTATGTACATTTATAAAGTCATTCAGAAGAAATATCTAATGAAAATAATGTGCTTGAAAGGTTCATTGACCTTTTCACAGGGTTTAAAGAACTGCGATAGTTATCAAGGGTTATGTTATTTTTTCTATTCGTTATTCGTTGTTATTTGTCGACGGGAAAATCTTGGACTCTTGAAATAATTGTTATGAATCCAGTTGTGGAATTTGTTGAGAGTTGTCATGATTAACAGATTGACCCCTTTCAACCAAAACTATTTCTCTCTTTCATTTCTCCAAATTTGTCAGTCTTTTTAATAACTTTTGACATAACCATGCGTGATGTGACTTTTGTACGAGTTGTTTACGATTGAATGTTCGCCAAGTTTCTTCTTGTTTCTCCATTCTTCACAGTAACATTTCCCAAAAACTCATAACACTCATAATACCCTCGTTCATATGTCTGTTTTCCTCCTCCCTTATTTTACCCTGCGGTGTACAGTAAGTAAATGTTTGGCTGCACTTTTTTTTTTAGGTCGTACATGACACCAGCCAAGGACGAGGAGTCTGAAACGCAACGTAGAGTCCGAGCCAAGAGGGAAAGATCATCACGAAGATCAACTCAGGTAAGGGTGGACAACCTAGGTCTTTCTCAGCGATCCAAGAACCCTCACCCCTAGGCCCTCTGGCTAGGATGCCTAAATCCTGCAAAATTCTCCAATTACCACCCTGAAAAAAAATTGGATTCGGCCTCAATCCTCCGTTATTTCCTTGAAGTTAGTCTGTGCAGGGGTGACCACTGTCTCAATCCTTCAAAATCCTCCGCCAAGTACTGCTAGGCAGTGACAATGGCGTTCAGAAGCCGTGACAATGGCGTTCAGAGGCATTGCGGATGATATGAGAAAATTGCAGGGCTGATTTATACACGGCTGAACATAGACAATGTAGGATGCGCTCTACTGGCTTTACACACTGCATCCCCCGCCAACAACTAGTACATTTTTGCCATTCAGCCTCAATCCTCCAAAATCCTCAAAAAAACGCCCAAAACATTTTTCAGGATCGAGGAAGGTTAGAGTTAAAGTGTCCCTGAGCAAGTCATTTTGATGCCATCGGCGCTGTAGTCAAGTCCCTCACAAGTCCTAACAAGTCCACCACAAGTCCCTCCAAGTTCATCACAAGTCCCTCCAAATCCTAACAAGTTCATCACAAGTCCCTCCAAGTTCATCACAAGTCCCTCCAAATCCTAACAAGTTCATCACAAGTCCCTCCAAGTTCATCACAAGTCCCTCCAAGTCCTAACAAGTCCATCACAAGTCCATCACAAGTCCCTCACAAGTCCATCACAAGTCCATCGCAAGTCCCTCCAAGTTCATCAAAAGTCCCTCCAAGTCCTACAAGTCCACCACAAGTCCCTCACAAGTCCATCACAATCCCTCCAAATCCTAACAAGTCCATCACAAGTCCCTTCAAGTTCATCAAAAGTCCCTCCAAGTCTTAACAAGTCCCTCACAAGTCCATCACAATCCCTCCAAATCCTATCAAGTCCATCACAAGTCCCTCACAAGTCCATCACAATCCCTCCAAATCCTAACAAGTCCATCACAAGTCCCTTCAAGTTCATCAAAAGTCCCTCGAAATCCTAACAAGTCCATCACAAGTCCCTTCAAGTCCCTCCAAGTCCATCACAAGTCCTTCCAAGTCCTAACAAGTCCCTCAAAGTCCTAACAAGTCCCTCAAAGTCCTAACAAGTCCATCACAAGTCACCCAGTCTCAAGTCAAGTCACAAGTTATTCAGATGAACATTGACAAGGGCATTCCGTTGTCGTTGTTCATCTCCTGTTGCTTGTGACTGGACTTGTAAATTATGGACTTTTGATTTACTTGTGCATGGACTTGTTCGCATGGACTTGTGATGGACTCGACTACAACACTGGCCGCAATTGAAAGGATTCCAAAGATAGTGTACTATTTAGTGTTTTTCTTAAAAAAACCACTTCTCAGCTTTACAGTTAACTTGATGCTATGTATTAATCTTGATAATTATCTGCAAGTTCATTGTTCACCTGCGGTCCATCCCAAGTCCATCACAAGTCCATCACAAGTCCATCCCAAGTCCATCCCAAGTCCATCACAAGTCCATCCCAAGTCCATCCCAAGTCCATCCCCGATTTTGTGCGAAACATGAAAAAACTAAGGAGTCCTCGTCATTGATTTTAAATTGATTACCATGTGGCATTGTCTAAGAAGGAATCTCAACTTGTTCCCATCATGTACTGTCGGTAAAGCAGGATTTGTGTCGTATGTCACAACTTTTCTGTTGTGATTTGCTGAAATTGTCTGGTTCTGGATCGTTATACCCCGACAAAACAGCTGCCTGCATCACATCTCTATCAGTCCAGTTGTCGTTTTGTTTTCTAGTAGAGCCATAGTAAATTTAAAGAAAAATTCAAATTTCATTAAGGCTTTATACAGATTAAGGTAAAAGTTGTGTGTACAGATTACTGCCTACATTTCTGCAGTGTGTTAATCAGTAACCCACTTTTATTATTTTTTTTGCGTGAAAATTGCAGGGAGTGACGGCGGAAGATTTAGAAGGTGCTAAGACTGCAATCCAGAAGAAAACCGAGAAAGAAGACAAAGAGAAAGACAATAAGAACGAACCCCAAAAGGTAAGAGGTTGTCATTTGGGGCTCAAGGTTGAAGCTTGCTGAGTTGCCTAACTCAAGGTGTTTGGGCGTTGCTGGTGAAAAGGGTTTACTGCTTGAAAAGAGGCTACTACGCTGTGGGTGTTGCCGGTGAAAGGAATCACTGCTTAAAAAGGGGCTTCTATGGTGTTGTTTGTAAAAGTGCACCCCTGTTAAATTGTGATTCTGCTAAATGTTCCGTACACCAACAAAAATTTGAGCAGGGTCACATAGCACGTTCCCCTGTTAGGCTTTAAGTACACATTTTGTAAGGTTGTTTAAAGCCGCCGCCCTTGGATTTCTGCACAGTGAAGGTTTTTGGAAAATGTTGAAATGTTCCTCACAAAAATGCCTAGGGAGTTGGCAGCATCACTGATCAAAATTTGTTAATAAAATCCTAGTGATTGTTGAAATCTTGAAGTTTTGAATTGCATCTGATCCATTTAAATTGAGCACACGATCTACATTTTGCAAGATTCACAGATCTGCATTCCAAACACAATTGCTGTTTTCTGACTTTACATCGTAAGATGTAGTAGAAGTCCCACACCCAGTGACAAACAAGTACCTAATTATCTTCTCAAGTATAAAATTAATTTTTGTCTTGTACAAAATGTACCCCTCCAATATAAAAGAAAGTGAAAAACAAAACAATGGACTAAAATAAATAAAAAGTGGTCTTTTAAAAACAAATGAGGCTCATATTTGTGAGCGGTATTTTGTGGTCTGCCTTCGATAGGACAATAAGAAAGAAGAGGAACCAGCGAGGCCAGCACGAAGAGTCGGGAGGGTATCACTTACAAGTAACAAGGAGGTATGTCATTGGCCAATTACAGACCACACCCCTTTTCCAAGTGTTTCAGACCACGCCCTCTTTCCCATCTTTTCCAGGCCACGCCCATTTTCTGGCAAAAGTCCCTTTCTCGTTTTTTTTCAGGTCGCACCGCTGCCGCCTGTTTTGACCCCACCCCATTTTCCATTGTTTCAGACCCCACCCCTTCCCATTGCTTCAGACCACACCCCTTTCCTATTGTTTCACTCCTTTTTTCTTGCTTGCTGTGCTGATTAGCTAATAAGCTATGCTTGGCTTGTTTTAACACACTATATGAACTTTGAGTGTTCATTGAAAAAAAAAAAACTTATCCCACAGGTATTCAAATAGACCTGTTTTGGAAGTGGTATTAGGCTCTTTGAAGGAGAAAGATCCTGTAATGTAGAAAATAAATTTTAAAAGTTAACAGATTTCATTGAACAAGATATCAACAGTTTGGAAAAATGGTTACCGTCATTTAATTCCTGCAAGTCTACGTTAATTTGGCCCAGTGAACTGCTCTACCTTGACGTTGAATGCATCCCCGTACCCACATTTAGTGTTGGGAAAGCAGAGCACTTGTTAACATCTATGATGTTTTTTAAAACTCTACTGATTATTTTTTTTTTAATTGGCCACTTTTTCCTTTTGCGTTACTTTTGTGTGGTGTGATTTTTTCATAGCATACCTCATTTGCCCAAGAAATTACACACTAAATCCTCACAGATCCTTCAGAATCTACCCAGGAATTTTTCAAGGATTTTGTAGGATTTTGTAGAATTCAACACAAAACTGCATGTGGACATTGATATGTCTAGTCTGACTTGTCAGACTAGACTTTTCTGTATTGTAAAGCATCTGAAGTTGTGCAACTCATTGCTTGACATGCGTGCAGCTAGCCGCAATACAGTCAATTTCCTTCAAATATAATAGGGGGGCAAACACAACAATTTTGAGCCTTTCACTCAGCTACGGTAGCCAAACCACATTCTAACCATTCTGTCCAGACATACAGCACATGTAGAGTAGATTACATTACATAGCATATTGACTCCCTAATTAGCAAAGGCGGCTTGTTTGACGTTAATTCTACTAACACCATACCACCTTCTCATTTCAAACAGCTGTGATACTTTGAATGCTGGTGCATTCAGAAGCTGTAGATTGTCATTGAAGCAATTAAAAATTGGAAGTCCGCATTTCAAGTTATTAAATTAGTTTAACCTCCAGATACCTTTTCCCACGACATTGTGGGGCGTCAAAATATGAATTGCACAGATGGTCGTTGACAAAACATTCCTCTTCAACTTCTCAGTAAATAACAAAACCTTACATAGTAGATGTTTGCGGAAATTTCATGTGTGTACTAATTGTTTTCATTTGTATTCATATTTTCTTTTCATTTGTGCCTCATTAATAAAAGAACACACATCAAGCTCTCTTACACCTAGAATTGTATGGTAATCTACCTACAGAAATGTAATTCCAAAGAAATAAAAAAAGAAATTAGTAATAAAATCGAAATTGTTGTGGAGAATTAAAAGGAAGGGGGAAGCTGCCTGGCTTTTAGTAGCAAACTTAGAGAGTAGTTTTGTGAACCCATTCTCACTTCTTTGCCAGGCTGGTAACACTATGCTCTCACAGTTGATGCACTCTGCGGTGTTATTCAACCCATGTCTTGACATTGATGATGACATTCTGCACACAAATGCTTCATCCTCGGCACTTTTAATGTCTGCCGACAAAAAGAAAGACCCTTTCACTCAGCCTAATCCCTTACGATGCCAGACCACTCTACCTCTCTGCCCCCCCCCCCCCATCTTCAAAGAAAAGATTAATGCACTTCGCAGTTCAACCTCCTCAGGACGTTGAACTCTTGAATTCTGGATGCATCGGCAGGAAAATTCCGATAACTCGACCACTTAAATCTGTTTACTTCGCAAACGTCCCATTCCCAATTACTGTGGCATATCTGAATGTTATTTGCCTTTCCGTGAATGGTGCGGAAAGCCTGACATTGGTCTGTGGCGCAGATGGAGAAATCACGTTGGATAATTAGTAGACACCTCCGGGTTTTTCCCTTCCAGGGAAAACAAATTGCCTCACTGCATGCGTCATTCTACTTGAATGCGAGGTCTCTGGAATTGTTCCCATAATCTGATCTGTGAAAATCGATTGTAGCTTACCACATTGTTTCCCTGTGGCCTGTTCATGGTTAAGAATTATGTTGATTGTGAATTTCGCCCTACAATTAAAGCACTGTTTTGGTTGACCTTGAAGAACTGTCTTCTTAAAACCCTTGATCATGTGTCTGTTGAAAAACAAATGCTGTGGACTGTTCAATATCACTTTTTGCGTAGGTAATTTGAAAAAAAAAAGTTTCAACAGCCAAAGGCGGTGTTCTTCTTTGGAAGCATCATTTTTAACCTTGTAGTGTCTTGCCTTGGTTTGCAGTATATCAACCATTTCTCTTGCCTCCTTACCACAATTTAGTCTCACAATTTTTGCAAACTTGAGAGAAACAGTTTGATCTTGATTCAGATTCGTACCTCTTTTGATGGGTTTTCCTATCCCATTGGAATATTCCTTTCCATGTCTTTTATTCTCTACTCCAATGTTGAGCAGGGCCCAATTTTCCTTGAACTGTTCAGCAGAAAATATTGATTAACATGTGCTTACCAAACATCAGCTGGTAACCAGTCACAATCGTTAAACATTGCTAGACAGTCTGGCTGGTAACCCATTTTTGCTTGGACAATATTTTCTGCCGTTTATTTTGTTTGTTTTTTGGGCCAATTTTTGTCCTTTAGCAGCTGCTAAAATCATTACAGCTATAAATCGAGGCCCCAGTAAGAGCTCACCGATTTAGCTAATGCAGGATTGCCTTTTTAAGACCAGATAGGATTGCCCCTTTAAGGTGTCCCTGTCTCATTGTCTTTGTCGTCAGTCCCTGTTTAATTAGCCAGCAGACATCTCTTGGCTCTTTGCCCTGCGGTGTGATGTACCAGCTGCCTGGCATGCCAAGCATGCCCAACATGCCTCTCAGGGCATTTTCCCACGGTGCTGCCGTCTGTCCCGATTGGCCGAATAATTGATGACATGCTAATGATATGCTAATGAGGCACTTTGGCGCTGATGCGTCATTACTCTTTTTATTGTGTCGGAAATCACTTGAAGAATCGTCACTCTGGCACAGTTATCTCTTATGAGATTTGGGGGTTCATGGAAAAGCACCCGGAGATAGCAATTGTTTTCTTTGCCTTTGACTAAAACCTCATCGTTGTGCAACGGAGATATTATGGGCAGAGAAATTTGAAATATGTTAAAGGGACTAACTCACAAACATGGTGGCTAACGATAACAATTAAAAATCACGGTACTCGGCAGAGGAAGATTTTATTCACAATTGTGTTGTTCGTTTTAATTTCAAGTATTTACCCCTTACACCACTAATTCCCTTGCATTCTGTCTAGTTCTCTTCCCATTTAATACATTAATTTCCTCATTTCTCTTTCACCCTGTCTGCTTTTTCCTCATCCTTTTCCCTCGTTTTTAGTATTACAATTTTTGGTCTTGAAAAGTTGATTTGCTTAACCAATTACTTGGAGCTTCTCAAGGAAAAAGTCAAGTAGTCCAAAAAATTCAATGAAAAAAAAAAAAATGTATCTACATCCCATTCTTGTACCATTGCTATGTAATCATTTTGCATAATTTAAGAAAAGATTTAAGAAAAAAAAACGACCTCCGTATTTAGCCTCCTTACCACATTTTCCAAATTCTCTACCTGCAAGGCCATCCCACCTTTTTTTTCATCAGGGAATTGCTAATGATTAAAATATTGCTCATCAAAATATAAGACAGCCGTATTTGCGGCTGAGCAGAACTTTCTGTGTTCGGCAGGTTTTTCCAACGTGTGCTCAGCAACTTGATGAAATTCGGCCCCTGGATTCCTCACACTCCTCATGCCGTCTCCATCACCATCTCGTCTCTCAAGGCATCCCTCGTTTTCTCCTCATTATCCTCTTCATACTTGTCACCGTCATCTTCTTTGCCTTAATTGCCACTCGTCTAGTCTCCCACTTTTCCCCCCAGCATGCCAAATTCCCGGCATTCTGCCGACAGACGGAAGTTTCTTCACTTCAAAGTCAAATTCTCTTGTAAAATCTCAAAGAATGTGGTCTCGTCTCGTCCCCCAGACATAATGTGTGTCGGTTCCTTGAAAAAATTAAACACTAGAAGCAGTGTTACTTTATCATCTGGTATGGCTTGTGATTGAAGAAGTGTGTGAAATTATTACCTTTTTTTGTTATTTGTGTTGGGACCTCAGTATTTTGATCAGATCAGTTCAACTTCCATTTCAAATTTATATGTTGGAGAAAACCAGGGATACTTATACACTGTGTGTTTTTTGGAAACCACACATAGTGAAAGCCCAGTAAAATTGTCTACCAAGTGGGATCTGAACCTCGGTCACCAGATATTGAGTGTAATGAACATGACAAGGAAAAAAGAATCAATATGTACAATGTATGGGGCATCCAACTATCTGAACATAAAATGCCTGAAATAGTCCTGAAATCATAATTATTTTTTTTTACAATAATGCTGGGAAAGGTATCAACCCTTGTCTACCATCTAGCGCCAAAACCCACCCTCCCTGAATGTATTGCAGGAGTGATGTTAGTCAAGATTTTTTTTCCGATTTCACGATTTTTAAAGAAACCCTTTTTAAGGGGTTTACCTTATTAAGGGGATATACAACATTTTCAAAAATCAAAAAACAAAACTACCAAATTTTTATGAAATACCTTACTTGACTGTAAGTGAATAATAGTCTCAAGCATCCTGTGAAATCATGGCACCTGGTGAGCTGTCATTTTCAAGAAAAGAGAAATTGATGTTGTATATCATCTTTAAAGGTGACTTTATCCATAAAAGTTTTTCTCATCCAAAGAAATGGATATTTTAAGGGGTGCCTTTAGGTAAATAGAAACATTATGTCATAGACCCTACATTGCTCTGGGCCCTTCGGCAATCCTCAAACCCTCTGCTGATTACTTTTGGATTTTTCACTTTCCCCAGTCGCAACCCTGGTATTGATAGGATTTCCTTTCCCATTCCATCTGTGAGGATGTATGATGTTCGTGTCTCAGGGAGACTAATCTACCGACAGTTTTCGGTACCAATGACTAAGCGTTGAAAAAAGCCAGCTCGATTTCAAAGTGATGATGTTGACATACCGTAGTCATCAGATTGAAAAAAAAAATTGAAGATGCAGTTGTCTGCTGGTGAAATACTTTACGTTGTGTTTTCTGGAAATTTTGTGTATTTTTTTTCTCATCTGGCTTATTTTTTTCATTTATGAAGATGCTTTGGGTGACTGTTTCATGTTACAAAAAACTAGGTGAAAGTCATCCTTGTCCAACATCTCAAGGCTGATGTCATTGTTTGCTTATATTTTGGTTTCACGTCTAAGTCTTAGATATTTCAGTTTAAATTGAGCTCGGTATGCTTCATTTCAACTTCGGCAAGTTTTCAGCAAGTGGACAGGTTTTATAACAGGGGTGTGAAATCTCAGCTTTAAACTGATTTCAGCTATTTTTGTTTTGGATTTCACCTTTTTTCCCTCATTTGCTGTGTACAAAAGTATAGGAGATTTCCAAAGTTTAGCATTTTTACACCTTTTTTCAGCTGTTTTCAGCAATTTTTTTCAGTGGTCACTCACACCCCTGTGTAAGCGAACATGGCCTTGTTACCAGAGCAGAGACATCAGTCCAGCGTTTTCAACAAAGTTGAAGTGTGGCTAACTTGGGGTCAAAACAGATTGTAGACTGATTATTGAATGCTTTTTTGGATGGCTCTTGTCCGAACAATGACATGCACGAAAAAGTAGGATTTTCTTGAAAGTCGTGTAGGCAGACACAGTTTCTCTTGCATTAAAATCAAAACCAAAGCGCTTCGGCTATGGCAAGATAGATGTGGCTACTAACACCACTCCGCTTGGAAGCGGTGCCTGCTAAGACACTAGGTCAGTACACACTAAATTCACATTTGTATTAATTTTACTTTTACATTGTAATTGTGTAATTCTCAAGGGTTGTGAATGATAGAACCCTCAAAATTGTGTAGAATTTTGTGTATTAAGTAGAAAATATTCAAATTTTATGGTGAAAGAGTCGTAAGCATTGCAGAAAGAAATTAGTTCACAATATCACCACTAGTTTTTTTTTCTCTCTAACTGCAATTTTTGCTACCTTGTGGATTGGGAAACAACAACACCAAAAATGGCCTTGTACATGTAATTAATTCTTCATTAACTCTCTTGGTAGCTGTGCTAATAACTTTGCATATGAAAACGAATAGCTTGTTAGGTAATACATGTGCATGACTAACACGTTGACTATTCATTTCTTTCTCTTCGTTTAATCCATTCATCGCTAATTAATCAGAGGAAGGGTTAAAACAAAGAAAAGATCACACATCCAACAACCTCGTTTACTAATTTCTGCAGTGAAGCTATTCGCTGGACTCCTCTTTCTAAAGATCATTTCGTTTTTCTTGTAAGATTATCATCTTTTATTCTTTCTTCGCAAACAAAAATAGATAGCTTACAGTATGGATTGACTTTTGTTTTGTTGTAGGAGTCGGAACCAGCTCAGCAGTTTTCCGGCCGCAGGGGTCAGGATAACCAGTCAAATACCACGGCAACCTTCACGGCCCGGCCAGGCCGTACTGGCTCCGCATCAACCGATACCTCCAGTACCTCAGTACGCACGGCCAGGCTCCCATCCTCACAAGGTACAATTTTAAAAAAAAATTTAAAAAAATTGCTTTTTCTAGCTAAGTAATTTCATCAAGAAAATTATGTTGAACTGCCGACTCCACCAGTACCACAGATTGACATATCTTTAGAAGTTGTGATTATTGGAAGTTCAAAAAGTTGAATATTTTAAAGAATGTTCATCTAATTGAAAAGACAGACTTCCTGTGTTGAGATTACAGGGCACATAGGTAATCCACATACATGGCTCTCATTGGCTGAAATAAAGGTCAACATACTTGTGATGCCGCGTCACTTGGATACAAGCATTGAGAACAGGAAGCAGGGTGCCAGTTTTTTTAACCGGCTCCCATTTTCATCGCTTCTCTCGCTCTCAGACACCGACGAGGCCAAGGAGAAAGAGCGACGAGAGAACGCCCGGAAAGAGCGCATGCAGCAAGAGCAGGAACGCCAGAAGAAAGAACGGGAGAAGGAGAGGGAACGCGAGAAGGAAAAAGAGAAAGACGACGACGACAAGTCGCCCAAGAAGCACAGCACCATCTCGCGACGCCGTCCGCGAGAGCGGCGACGCGCCACGGGCGTCATTTACATTGATGAAGAGGTATGTGGTTCTTATGGTCTTCTTGCAGCTCAGGTACTAACCGTCTGCGATGGATGTGGTATGATGGAAGTTTTATGCCAGGAAGATGTCAATAAAACAAAACTGTTCTGTCCGTTCTGTTCTAATGTTATATGCGCTGGATACTCGGGGCTGTCACAGTCTTGTGAGAAAAAGAAAATCCACAAGCTTGCTTACTAGAACTCGAACCCGTAACCTTCCGCTTACCACTGGGACACAGAGCTTGCTGGGCTTGACTGGCCTTTCTAGAGGTCATGTAGTACTGCAGTCAGTATTTGGTATGATAAACTGTTATCCTCCAAAGCGGTGAATTTGTTCCTGCAGGTACCTAGATAGCACTAAGACTGCAGCTCTTATAAAAAAATATATATCAGGAAGGGCAAAACCCAATGTTTTTAAAACCGGGATTTGGTTGTCACATGACACTATTTACCAACTGGATTTTTAATCTGAAAGTCCATTTACTTGGTGATAACACAAATCATCGTTCCCTTTTCAGTTTTCAAGTGGGGAATTTAAAGTTATGGTAGTGCATGTGAAATTAAGCCCTATCTGAATTATGAAAATGAATGGAAATGCTGCCAACTGCTTACTGACGGGATTGACCTAAAATGTACAAAACAACAAAATTAGCTGGCTTGACGATTCGGTCTTAACAAGACCTGCTTCCGAATTACTCAGCTATGGCTATCACCGACACACTCGGCTGTGGGTAACGTAGTAGCTGAATTTCTCTTCCCACAGATGTGTGTGTTCTGTCAACCGTAGCCAAGTAGTTTGGATGCAAACTTGCTTCAATGACAACCCACTTTCTTGAAGGGGTTACAGTTTGAAGGATATATTAATAGCAACTTCAGGAACTCACGAGAAAGTTTTCTTAAAAAGTGCAAGGCAAAGATGTACCCTGACATGTATCAGATATTTTAGCTTCAGGTTATTAAAATTAAGTATTGCTGAAAATTGCCTTATTTTTAAGACACTGTACCACAACAGTATCACATGGTTTGAAGAGGCGACCATGGCTAGGCAAACAGTGTCAGTCGAAAACTTGGAAGTATAGAAAGAATCGTTATTCTCATCGTTGATGGATCAGGGAAATTGGTAAAAGTCTTAGAAAAGACCATAGCCCTTGAGCTTGAGTTATTTATTCATGAACTTGAATGGTGTAGTGAACCAAATTGTGCATTACTTATTGGAGCTTAGCTCTTCTGCTTTCTACTAACCTAGATCCAGTAGCAATAAGCTAGTAAGCAACTGTAACATGCTTAGCATTTTGTTTTCCGTTAGTGCTCTAGTGGCATGAAAATCAGCTAAGCATTTATAAGTTGTGATTGGAAACATTGCCTCGTAATCTGATACAAAGTCCCCCCCCCCCAAAAAAAAAAGTTTGGATACATCTAGTTAAATATTTACATGTTATTCCCGAGTCCATTTGGAAAATAGTCTGACACCTTTTATACATCAAGAGTAAGCAATCTGAGCATACTGTGCAGCATAGGTTACCTGACCAAGATGGCCACTTATTGCTGGACAGTCTTTTGGACATAAGCACGTCCCAAAGGGAACACTACTAAATTTTAGTGAATGATAAAGTTTATTAACAATTTGGGGAAAAACTCTCTATCAAGGAGTTTGGTGATGAAATTCTTGTTTGTAGTTTGATCAATAAAATGGCTTTGGAAATATGAGGAAATAAAAAAAAATGTTTGTGTGTTTCAGCTTGTGCTTCTTTTATAACACATCTCTGTAATATTTCTAGCTGCTTTGAAATAAACACTTCAACGTGAGGAAAGCTTTTCCGTGTCTTGGCTCTTTCTTAACTTTTTTGGCAATTAATATTTGTTCTTTTCTTTTTCAACAAAACCTGTTTTGCAGAAGAAAAACAGTGCAGGTTGTCTTAATTTATTAGATTTATTGCACTTTCACTTCCTGTGCTACCTGCTGTAGTTGTAGACAATTTTGCATGCAAATCATTTACTGCCACATAGTAGACCACATATTATCACAGTTTTCATCGTTGGACGAATTGCATAATCCCTCAGCACAGTAAATTTGTGTTGTGTTAAAAGAGTGATGATGCATTTTGTCGGTCGCACCGCAAGGTGACGTATCGTGTGCACAAAGTCAATAGACAATCCCTCACTTCGTGGTGCACCCCACGATTACTTTCATGAATATCCCTACAAATAGATACATTTTGCATTTCTTGATCAGCTTCAACGTTGAATCGTTCTGAGGTATCATCTTTGCAAGAAAAGATCAGATGTTCTTTTGTGAGTCAAATTCCCTCTGATGTTCATGTTGTTTCCCGAAGACAAATGTCCCAAATTTGTCTATCTGGTTTGACGAAAGTAGTGCCTTGATTTGAATCAATCAGTCACTGTTGACCCTTGATTTGACCTTACTCAGCCAATTGCTACACGGAAATTATATTCAGATGTAAAAACTGCTGTTGTGCCTTCAAATATATATAATTCATTTGAAGGAAGCATTCCTTCAAATCGTTAATCAAGTTTTAGATTTTTAACTTTTTTGTCCGCCAAAAAAACAGTTTTCTCCCACAAATTTAGGAGCCACTGCACAAGATTAAAACTTCCACAATGGTCTTTCATGGTCAAGACCAATTGTGAAAAAAAATTCCATCTATCTGGGATATCCTTTAATTAGATTATATTTGGGATTTGAAATCAGAGATTTGGCTCAAAATGTTATGTTATGTTTGGCTTAATTTTTTTTTTTTTCAAGTTTGTGTTATTTCTAATTTTGAGGAATTTGTTTCCGCTCAGAATGAAGATGAATCTGAGGACTCGCAAGTCGAAGATAAAGACAAACTTTCTGAAAGGGTAAGTCAGTGTTTTTTTAATTTCAGGTTATGGGCCCCGTGCCCAAAGTACCCCCTCAACGGTAAGAAAGGGAGAGTTGGGGGAGACCACTGAGAGGTACTTTTGAATGGATTGCTGGTGACGCCTGATGCTCACGCGAAAACGCTTTGGCTTTTTTCACATTCAGAAAAAAATTACTAAAGTATGCTTCGCAAACCAGTACGCGCATGCGGTGTGTCCTGTCCACCGGGCTGTTGAAAGTGGTCAAACAGCGCCCTCTCTTGTTAGCTCAGGGAGCCCGTAACCATAGAAGTAAAGTTTTTGATGCAAACTTTCAACTAAGTGAAAACTAACAAGATAAACTGAACCGCCCTGCCTATTTCTCACTGTAGCGCGCGAAACCGCCCTGCCTATTACTGTAGCGTCCAAAACGGCCCGAGCACTCCATGGTTTCAATGATTCTTCATTGAGTAAACACAATGTAATGTTAATGTACTACAAGCGCTAAATAGGTTAAGTGCGCACACATGCTGAATGTACTGCCTATTCATAAGTGTGTTGATATATTTATGAGTTGGTCCCACATCAGAAGTCACGATGGCAGGAATATGTTTGCCGTTCTCAGACTCTATATCTAAGTTGACTTCTCCACTGCCTGCTCTATTATTTAGTGCTGGCGCCCTCTGTTGACAATGATATCAAAAGTGAATCCAACTAAAATTTAAGAAGCAATTTCTCTTTGGAATTTTTCTTTAAATGCTTGGGGTTGGAAAGTTGTCCCTAGTTTTGGTTCATATAAGCTTGAATTCCTTTTAACTTCGGATTTGGTTAATTTGTTTAACTAGTTACATTTCTAAATGATGAGTGTCATTTATCATACAATTATCTAGAACAAATTTAACAAAACTGTAGGACAATTTGCTGCATTTGGAGAGATTTTGTAATGATTCCCCTCCCACACCCCCCCCAATAAAAAAGCACCTGGTTTTGAACATCACTTCATGTAACGGCAGCTGGGAAAGCCTGGCTTCCAGTTTCCGTAGCAACTATGATGTCAGTTCCTCCTGGTATTTGAGTATGTGAGCTCATGTTGCTTAGCAACTCGTCTTTGTAAGGTGTCATTAAATAAGACGAAATGGGTATCTGCAGGAAACAAGGAGTTTACACATTCAATGAAAAGGTTCTGCAGAAGTGTTCAATTGCATTTTGCAATTTTTTCCCCCCATAGCTTTTAGATTTAAACCACTTGAAGGCCATTTTCTTTTGCAGTGGAAAAGCAACACAGATTCTCTTTTACTTGAAAATGTTTTTTTATTGTCAAGTCTAACACTGGCGGAACGATCAAATTGAGTTTGCTTAAGTTGTTCGTCAAAGAAATGTTGAAATGTGCCATCATCTAGCCTCAACTAAAATTCAGTTTTGATGATAGTGTGATTGTAACCCCTGAACCAAGGAAACAAACCACAGTTTGTCATTTTGTAATAAATTTATTAATTTCACAGATTTTCTGTAAAAGTCACTCTGCAGGATGTAAGGTGCTATTTTTCGACCAAGAATTGGGAGCCAATTTTAGAGGGGGGGGGGCGCTAACTTATTAGCTGTTTCGGTGTACACGCCGAAACAGCTCTTGTTTCTGTTATTTTTTTTTTTCTCTTTTTTTTTTTTTTCCACTTTTTTTCCCATAGGATAACACGTGTTTTCGTTCTACAAGTCACTTTTTGCCTTGTTTCAAATCTGATCGACTTCAAACCTGGCACACAGTTAAACTATCATCTGAAGATGTATGCCGAAACTTTTCGTCATGCTGACGTCATCACTTGATTTATTATAGAATTTTGAATATTTAATTTATCCCATAGACTTTGTACACAGAAATTTAAAAAAAAATGTCAATTTTCAGAGGGCATTTTCGACACTTTGCCAGTAATTCATTTACACCAATCTTTGTCCAAGCAATGACCCTAATTCAAACAACATTGTGTAATGATGATGTCATGATGACGTCATCCGGTGTTTATTTATAGGCAATTAAATTGTGACATTTTTAATATTTAAAAATGCATAAGAAATCAACCGTACGCGTCCGCAGCATTCTGTTGCCGGCAAGTGGTAGAGTAGGTTGAGGTCTTTATTTCATTCAGTGTGCGTGAAATCACGTGACCCTTGCTTCCGGTCGAAAAAGGCCAAAACCGGAAGTGGCTTATTATTTAAAAGTGGTAATAGATATGAACTTGCTTTTAACGGTGTTAGTCTTTTGGCTAATAGTATTCTTTAAATCATCTACCGATGACGTCATGCAATCTTCGAGCGCCCTCTAGCGACAGGTTGAAAATTTTCAAAAATGTATTTTGAATAGATGTCTGTGGCGAAGTTTGTCGGAATCGCCTAAATATTGGTGTATATGATGACCTTGACCCACTTAAGACGTGTGCGAAGTTTAAGGCTTATGACGTCATCAGACCGGAAGTTATAATAAAAAGACCCTTTTTCCTAAGAAAATTCCTGAAAAATCAACCATGGCAGTTTTTATATTAGTTTTTACTTTAATTGTTTATTTAAGGGTAGGTCTAAAATATTTCAAAGCTTCGAGGCAATAAGCAAACTCGGACATGCTCTGCGCACGCTTAAAACTTCAGGTTGACAATAACTCTGCTTTAAAACATGCACAGGAAGTGTATGTACTTTTACATGTACATGTACAAGCACGTACATTGTACATATCGTATGTCAGTCAGCCCGCGTGCAGCGCACGTGTTGCTGAGGTCAAATCCTGTCCACAGTGACCGTTTTAGCCGATTTCCGGCTAACTTTGACAGATTTTATGTTCATGCATAGTCAAAAATTGCAGTGATGTGACGATGATGTCATCATGTGTTTTATATGAATTATTCAATTTTTGGACCTTTTACTCATATTTCATCAATGGAACGTGGTAAATTCGAAATTCTTTTTTGCAAAAGGTTTGTTAGGTCGTAGATAGATACAGAAAATTTCAAAAATGTGTGCCGTCATCATGACGTCATGAAAAAAATGTGTTTTTTTTTACATAGCATAGACACTTTTTGTATAGAATACGCATGTACATGTTCATTCGTCCTGGATGAAACTCCTTTACGGCAGTCATTAATAAAACGGTCGAAACAGCTCAGTGTTTGTCCACAAACACATTTCTAGTTTGTTTTGTTATGTTTAAGATTAAAATAATTGATACTGCCATTTTAGTTTTAAGTAAATATGGGAGAATTTCATCAAGTAAAACAGAAAACCAATTTTGTGGGCCTAGACTTTATAGAAACAATTGCATTGTCCCCCATGCCCGCAAGTTATATTTTATTGATATATCTTGGTTTGGAGTATTTTCATTCACATGCTGCTTTTGGAATTCAATTGAACCGAACAACAATTTATCAAACACACCTGGCCTTTTCCCAGTCTGTGATTTTTCCTGATGACTGAATACACACAATACTGCAATACAAGACATTGTTCTCACATAACACACACATGACCCCCCTGGATAACTCCGACTGTGTATGGGAATTCATATGCTAATGCATACTTCACTGCCGGCCAGGTGTTTAGAGACCCGAGGGTTATAGACATCGGTATAATGACGTCAGGGAACGAATTTAACCGGCGTTGCTGTGAATTGTGCTGGGACATTGTATGGCTGTGGGGGTTCAAGAAAGCATAGCAACATTGAACGAGATGAGGCTATATCTGTATTCATGTGTACTTGTACATGTACATGGATGTTACCTGTACACTGTTCGCGTTGCTTAGGAAGATATGCGTTGGCATGCTTGTGTGTTCCAAGCTTGTGTCTCACGTCTGTGTCATGCGACAATAACACCAACAGCTGTCAGCTACCGTGTTACTCATAATAGATCTCTTGTCGGTACTCATTAACCCAATTATTGGACCTGGTTTTCTGTTCCTAAGTGGATGTCGGCTCAGCTGTATTTGATGTTTATTCCCGGGCACAGAAAAGCACCCCATCTCTTGTGGTGTGTGTGTTTGTTCACCGACGTTTTTGAGAGTGTTGATGATATGTAGCTTTATATCTGTCTCCCACAACCAATAACAACTCGGGGAGTTTATCACCGTCATTTTGTGAAATCGTGCCCTACAAAAATCTTTTGTGAACTTTTTTTTTTTTTTGGAGTTAAGAAGAAATTTCTGATAGTGTGGATTGCACGCAGTTAATAATGTATTGGTGGAACGCCGTCCGAATATAAAATCTCGTCAAGAAAAAAAAAATATATATTGGGAGATTTTGAGTACATGTCAGAACTAAGCAACTGTGCTGTGCATGGGCTGTTCTTGTTATCTTCTGTGTTGAGGATTACACGATATCTGTTGTGATAGAGGACGCAGAGTGCAAGCATCACAGGAATGCGTGGAATGCCGGCTGCTTAGCTGCAGCATCACAGCGACAGTAGAGATGGACAAGACTAGGCGAAGGGATGAGAAGTGAAAAATATAAGAAGACTCCTTGACGAAGCTCCTTGACATTAAGGCGTAAATGAAGGAACCGTCTAAGAAAAAAAAAACAATGACCTATAACCCGGATTGGATAACTGCCTGATCTGGATCGCTACATCTACTGTGCACTAACCTTGGATTAACAACTTGGGATAATCCAGTTTAAACCGGCTCAACTTAGCCATCCTCCTCCAGCTTGCCAAGCAAGTGCTGAAGATATTTCTCTTCTGTGAAGAGGGAAAAAACTTGAAGGACTCTAAAAAAATGTCTTACGGCTCTTACGGACGCTACGGAAGCGGCAGTGGAAGTCCATACTCGTCCTCGTCTTCGTCGAGTCCCTATTCGAGTTCTCGGTATGGGGGTTCAGGAAGCTCACGATTAGGATCAACGGGATCAGGAACAGGGGGCTACAGCAGTGTAAGGGAGAACAGCACATGTGCTTGTTCTTTTTTTCTTTCTTTTGCTACATTTATCCTCAGTGTCAGCATCATTGCATGATAAATGAGACAAAGATAGTATCCATTTTATTTTTATCAATCTGAGTAAATTTTTTAAGTTTAAGATGAATTGGATTTATGTTTTTTTTACTTGGCAGCATTTAATATGTAGAATTTTGCGGGGTTTTTTGGTGATTTTTTTTTTGGGGGGGTGTGTGTTTGAGGAGGGAATACTATCTGAATTAGATATTTTGTGTAGGTTGCCAGCACCTTGGCAAGCTACAAATATCAGTGCAGACAAAAGTTAAAAATAGATTTTTGGAGTTCAAAATGTCTTACATTAAGCATTACAAGCAAAATCTTACATTGTGAGAATTAGGCTTTGAGAGTTCTCAAAGTTTTTATTTTTTCAGTGTTTATTTATCACAACCACGTGGCTGGAGATGATACACCTTCCAATGTGACACTGCTGATGAAGAATCAAATCATCGATGATGATTTTTTTATTGATTGATCATTTTTTTGTCAGCCAAATTCCATCAGACCAATTTTAGGAACAGCCGGCTTTGAAATGCATGGTTGCCACAGCAACATTCAATTGTAGTCAGCCATCTTTGTTTACCTTTGAAAAAAAATGTTTTGCCTCAATAATGACCCCGGCACTTCAAAGCGGGTCGTTAGGGATCAGATAGTATTGATCAGGAGAAGCGTATCGCGGAACCAGATCTATTCATTGGGTGCACAAACGACGGAGATACGAGCCATTTATATTTACTCAGCCATTGGTCCTTGTGTTCAGGATTTCAGAATTTCAATGGATGCGATCATTTATTTTTCTCATGGCCCCTGTGACATTCAAAATATTTTTAGTGTTTATGTCCTCACATATTTTTGAATTCCATAAATGTGTCATTTGTACTTCAGACCCTGCCAAAACTGTCATTGCTTCTTCGTTCTTTCATCGCATTTTTTTTTGGCCAGGATTTGATAAAAATGCCAATCATTGATTTGGTCAAAATGAATATTTGACAGCATAACGACTACACGGATAAAGCATCCTGGATAAGAGTAGAACCTGTTTCCTCATGGTGTTGTGAGAATGTACTGGCTGCACTTGCCGAGCACCAGTCTACATCTTATGGTTACATTTTTGACAAGATTTGCTTGAAATGGAATTTAAATTTTTTTTTTCCTAATCAATTGAAAGTTTTCTTATTTTTTGTTACAATTACCAGCTGTAATTGTTGAACTTAAAACATTTTTTTTTTAATGAATTCAGGAAAAAGTGTCCCTAAAGATGATGATTCACAAACCTTTTTCAAGCACAAATAATTTCCAACTGCAATAATTAGCCTGGGAAATTGTATACAGAGTCAGGTACCTTTGATCATAGGGTAGAGATTGATCACATACGCCATTGTGGGAGTCCAGGTGATAGACCCGCAGCAAGAGGTCCTAATTCTCATCCCTGGAATAAACATTGGGCAGGTCAAGTTTCTTAGAGTTGGATCGGTTTATCAACAACAAATTCCTCAAAGGGGGCTTGATTTCGTCAGGTTGATCACGACTTTGATGAGAAAATTGGTACCCAAATCCCCATATTTTTTTAAAGGTAATATGCAACAGTTGCTTTTGCTGTAATTTTCAGAAAAGGATAGATTTGGGGTTAGTATTTTATAGCAGGTATTGTTACACTGTTTCAAGTTTTGTGTTCATAGATGCAAAAAAAAACAAGGAAAAAATGTTATTCTTGTAGTCTGGTTCCTGGACCCTACATTTACTTCAGATGAAACAGCAATTTATAGACGTCTGGGAATTGTACGGTCAGGGAACCAGACTATATTGTAGCTGGCTTGCACGTGTTCACTGATGTGTAACTGATTGCAATAAAATTTGGACAACTAAATTTGTTACTTTGGGGACAGTATTTGAAAACTGTCAGTTTTTTCCCAACGATGGTCGGCCAACCATCTTTGGAAATTGGTACAAAAATTCCACTTTTCTTGAAAATGACAGCACACCAGGTGCCATGGTTTCACAGGATGCTTGTGACTATAATTCACTTACATCAAAGTAAGGTATTTCATAATAATTGGGTAGTTTTGTTTTTGATGTTTGCAAATGGTGTACATATTACATGTACCTTTACATATACATGTAATGCTTTTATCAGTTAAAATTCAGTTTACAAAAATAATAGCGGATTTCAATCACAAATAACAAAAAATGTTTTTTAAGGAAATACATGACATGTTTTTGAAAATAAACAAAATTGAGAATTTATTTATACATTTATTAGATAATTTCTCAGAAATAGAAAAACTGACGCATATTTTGTAAACATCCCATGAAAGATTAAAATAATTGTGTAGGTTGAAAAGTACTAATCAATTGATAAAAATCCATTATTTTTTACTTAAGGCCACATATAACAGTTTTTTCCAACCATTACTAAGTGTTGAATGTTCATTCACTAACCTGATTTGTAACGCAACATTGCAGACATCGACCCCTGAAAACGCTGAAATATTTCAATTTCAGATAATGTTGTTTATGCTTTCAAATTACGATGATAAAACCTTTTTTTCTGTCCTAAGACATGTACATCCTGTACCCCCATAAAGTGTTCTTCATATTTAGCAGTAAGCACACAAACCCTTGTCCACGCCCATATTTAGAAGTGTTTTCAATCATAAAGCACAACAAAGTTGAAATCACGTTCAGTCAATCTGTACAATCATGGAGGAGTAATGAATTGTATTAAACTTTTTGATTGAAACCCCACATGGAACCCCGGCCCTGAATAATGGGTACATTTAGCATCTCCATATGAGGCCCCATGGCCCGGAACACGGGGGGAAGAAAACGCCAAGAATTCTGGCCGAGGCACGGACATCCGCCTTCAATTTGAATGCCTGTAGTAGTCAACTCTCTTTGCAATGCTATGTTGTTTTTCAGCTTGAGTTGGATGAACTTGTGTGGAATTTTGTTTTGAACATAATTTTCAGTACATGGTCAACCACCCCTGTAATTGCTTGAATTTATTTCAATTGCTAGAAATTCGCGTTTACTTTCTATTTTTTTTTAATTTAGTCTCCTTTAGGAATGGAATATATGTCTATTTCCTGGTTACAAATGTATTTATGCTTGGTAACTTGAGCATCACTGTTATTTTATGTAGGTCCATATATTAAAGGGAAGATACATTTGCAAGCATCGAAAAACAAAATGATAAAATTATCACGAAATACCTTATTGGATTGTTGGGGAGTGACAGTCTAAAGCATCCTGTAAAATCGTGGCTCCTGGTGTGCTGACATTTTCAAGATAAATTGTATTTTTCCAACGCTGGTCGGCCGACCAGCGTTGGAGAAAACTGGCTTTTTTTTCAAAAACTGCTTTTAATTTTTCATATTCAGTAGTTCTGCATTTTCTTTGCAATTGACTACACACCTAGAAGGGGTACAAACCTGCAATTGACCTTACAATTCCCCAAAGTCTACAAATTGTTACATTGAATCTTAAGTGGGGTCAGGGAACCAGACTACAAGAACTTGATTGGTTTTCTTGGTTTTTCCAGCATCTACAAGCCCAAAACGTGAAACAAGTCAGTTTAACAATATTTGCTATAACATACTAATCCTCCAAATCCATTTATTTCTGAAAATTGCAGGAAAAGCAAATGTTGTACATTCCCTTTAAGAGTTTGTCCTAAAGAAAAAACACAAAGCACAAGTTGAAAAGAAAAGAAAACAGCTTTCTATTCTTTCCTTCTAATGACCTTGCCATATTTTTGTTATTTTATTGTTGGAAGTCTGGCCTTATACAATCAAACGGCGAGCATGCTCCATTAGTTTTCAGTTGCACCCATTAAAATGATGAAAACGTTCATTGTGAAAGGCTTATTCTAATAAAACCCAGCAAGCACTGTTCCTTTTGCTGTTACCTTGATTGATGTAGCTGTGTTACAGCCTGGACAAAGCGTACAGCAAGGTTGACTTTTTTGGGTACAAATTGTACTAACTGAAAGTTATGTACATGTATTTGTAAATTATATAATGACGCAGTAACTCATGGAAATCTTCATTGTATCTTTGTAAGCCTTCCCCTTTCCCCAGGAATTTTGCTATGAGCTTTCCTGAATCCCTAAATCTGGCAAAGTGGAGTTACCAATTTTTGTATGTACATGCACATACCCAAGGCCCAGAAGACACAAACTCATGAAATCTTCCATACCAATCGCAAGACCTTAATTCGGCCCTCCCCCGCCCCCAATTCCTCCAATTTAAACCCAAATGCCCTGGTCGTTTAAATATTTTCTTCAAGCTTTCCCTATGTGAATGCCCAAAACTCCAACACTGTTGGTGGGTAGCCCAATCGTTTCCTACGTAAACATTGGATATGAAGCCCATGTAAAGCCATGGGTTGGACTGTATTTTCCTAAATGGAAATACTGTAGAATCTGTGAGTGAATTCTGCTGGATTTAGTTTAGGGTCAAAGTTATCATTAAAATGAAAAAAAAAAAATATTTCAGATTTCATGCTTCCGTGAGAAATGTTCACAGTAAATTGCACCAGTCATAATCATGTCAATCATATCTGTTAAAAACAAAATTTCCAAATTCAGTTTCCCAACTTCACAGTTTCCAGGATTTCGCTTGAGTTTTACTGTTTGACGTACTTTGTTCAAAGGACTCCTTATTTGAGAGAAAAATCCTGTACATGTATTCAAAAGTCTTCACGGGGTTTGCTTAAATGTGATGTTACACAAAATCCTCTTTTTATCACGATGAAACTTTGAAACATTGACTGAATGCAGTTTTTAGACAATTTCTGACCCATATTTATGACATTACCCCCAAAATGAATCATTAAAAGGTCCTTTGTGTGTTCGCTTGTCTCTTTTGCTGTGCCGAGCCTGGACCAAAGTCCTTGTTATTGCAGAGCGTGTAGCATTCCACATACCATACAAGGCATTCAGGGTGTCATCCTCCTCAGTATCTTGTCTCCGTCCAGCTAAAAAAACAATTTGTGTTTCTCTTCGCATCGACACTGGAAATGAAAATATTTTTATTCCATTTTTTTTAGAAGCAGTCTGCTATGGAATAATGGTTTT
The DNA here is from genome assembly GCA_029964075.1 of Patiria pectinifera. Lineage (NCBI taxonomy): Eukaryota > Metazoa > Echinodermata > Asteroidea > Valvatida > Asterinidae > Patiria > Patiria pectinifera. The sequence continues at coordinate 1,590,707 of CM057130.1, read as the reverse complement.
GTGTCATGGTTGTGTCATCAACCAAAATATGACTTGGATTATTTATTCATCAAAACATTGATGAATTTTTGTTTTGATGAGAAGGGGTAAAACACTTGTATAACAAGGCTCACTCACTCAAAACAGAGAAATAAAAAGCAATTGTTTAAATTGTAAAAGATGAATTTGAGAAACGTTGATTAATTTTTACCCAACAACTGTCTGGTTCACGGAGGGATCCAGACACCGCCATGGGTTAGAACGGGTCCGAAACCCGACCGTTTAAGAATTCCTTCTTGAAGGCATTCAAGGAATGCTTTCACGATGCATTTTTTTAACCTTTCCTCCCGACATGATGAAAATTACGTATGTGTACAGTTCACGAGCTCAACCTTGATGATATAAGTTTTTCTGCCGTCACTTTTGGGATTGGATTTTTTTTTTATCGGAGAACCTGGGCCAGCTGACGTTAACCCTGGATCAATAGGGGTTCTTGCCAAGATTTATACCCTAGGGGATCCGTGCCGAATCACTGAGTCACTGTTAAAATAGGAGGAAAAAAAAGCCTGACGTCAACGGGCGCAGTCGGTCATGTACGGAAGGGTAAATAAATCCAGTGTGCTGTGATTTGCTACTAGAGGCACATGTACATGTACATGTATGATCATGGTTTGCTGTGTAGATACTTTGTACATGTGGACTCGAGAATTTCTAAATTAGGAATATACTGGAATTTGCCTACTGTTCTTATAAAAGCCAGTATGTCCATGCTTTCTCTAAAAAGAAATTTCATTTTCATGAATTTGTTCCTTCTGAGGAATTCATGAGGGAAGCTGTGTTTTAGAATGAGAAAAGAACCTACTACATTCTGCACCCTATGTGTTTTGTTTTTCTTGAAAAAAAAATTGCTTTCATTATGCACTACACACGACGATTGTAGTGTGTGTCTTTCCTTTTTGAATGGGACGCTCCTAACACAAACATTGAAACCTAATGTTTCTTGCACTCGTTATTGGTCATTTGGAAGCTAGAAACTTAGCTAATGTTAGAACATTAGCCATTCACATTCAAATATTATTTTGAGGACGCCACTCCCAAAAAACATGGAAAAACCATGTTTTTAGTTGTTCAGAAGATCAATTTCCGCAAGTCCGCTGGGTAAATGGAGCTTTGTGGCCTTTTAAAAATTCAATCCAATTCAATTAAGTCAATTAATTTATTCTCATTGTGTAAGACATGATACTCGAATCCACATTCTGTATTAAGACATCACATAACATTAAAAAGAAAAAACATTTTGAGTTTGGTCTGTAGAGTCGGGTTGGTCACAGGGGGAGTGTACGGATGTGTTGCAGTGGTCACCCTAGAGATGATTGGCTCCAACAACAAGAAACCATGATTCAGGAGGGCAAATATTCATGACCAGTTGTTGGCAATAAATTTTGCATGGTTCAGCAGGATTTATGGCAAGGCCATGGAAAATACAGTGTGTACATGTACTTTCTGAAAGTCATGAATGTGAAATGATAATCTTATGTCTTTAAAGGTACAATGTCATGTACACGTATACAACATTTGCAAACAAAACAAAAAATAGAACTACACAATTTTTATGAAATACCTTTCTTGACTGTAAGTATTAAAATAATTGTCTCAAGCATCCTGTGAAATCATTGCATCTAGTGTGCTGTCATTTTCAAGAAAAGTAGAATTTTTGCATCAATTTTCAATGATGGTTGCGACCACCGTTGGAAAAAAAAACCTCCTTTTTTTTAATACTGCCCCCAATGTATCAAATTAAGTTAGTCCATATTTTGTTTGCAATCAGTTACCCATCCGTGAACGAGTGCAAGCCAGCTTGGTGACCTGATAATTCCCCGTCGTCTATAAATTTCTCGGTTTTATCTGTCTGAAGGAGGGTCAAAACATTTCACTTAAAGTCATTTGTTCAATCTTTGTTTGTATTTTGCAGACTGCAGATCGATACGGCAGCAGACCGCTCTCAACAAGCTCAATACCAAGCAGGTAGGATGGTAGCCAATCATTGCTTTGCTTTTATGTTCCACCCACATGATCCTGGCCCTTTAAACCAGCCCTTTCAAATCACAGAGAAGGGAGAAATTGTACTTGTTCAAACTTGCAAAACAGAATCATCATTTGGGAAAATTGGGAGAAATACCACAAGGATTTCCTTCAGAGCACTCAGATCGCTGTAGCTCGCAAGCCTGAAGGTAGTTAGTTTTGAAAACAAAAATGGGTCAGTTATAGAGGGTGGAGGGTAAAACCATTACCAAAGTTGTGAGAAACTCCCTTGAGATCTATTCTGGAAAAATAAAACCAAAACAATCCCTGCATCAGACCAAGGGGGATTTGAACCTGAAGTACCTACCCTACTTTGCTTCCTGAAGAAAAAAAATTCATTGCTTTCTTTGTTGGTTAACGGTAGAGTAGACTATTTCTATCTCCATCCAAAAAGTCACCGACCAAATTATTGTTAAAAATCTTACTTGGTTTAAAGATAGTAATGACACTTAACTCCCTGTGAAATTATTCCTTTCTGGGAGTGACACCAAGGATTCTGCAAAAGTGCCCCAGGCACTGTAGCTTGCAAGCCGTAAGAAACCTGTAGAGAGAAGACAATGCAGAAACGACAGTCTTAGAGTTGGAAGGAAAACCCCAGAAGAATATTTTGGGGGAAACCCACTGACTCAGGTAGGGACTGAAAACCCGATCCACATGTGGTCTGGACAGGAATCGAACCCGGGCCATAGCGGTGGAAGGCGAGGAAAAAAAAACTGTGCCAACACGACTCATGGCAGCACCATAAAATTAGCAATACTCCTTTCCTGAAAGGTAATTGGGCTCCTCCTACCATATTCTGTCCTCTAGTTCTTCCTCGTCCAATTTACACCCAAAAAAAATGAAACAACTTTTTTTTCCCCTAGATATGGTGACAGTTCATCAACGCCATCTTCATCGGATCGCTATGCAAGCCGCACCGGGTCAGGGTCCTCTTACACCCGGGACAGAGACAGGGAACGAGACCGGGACAATGAGAAGACATCCTCGGGAACACCCTGCGTGAACTGCAAAAAGGTGGCACTGTTGTGGCCTTTGTTGGCTTTCTGGCTAGTTGCAGAAAAGCCTTTGTAATAATAATAATAATAATAATAATAATAATGGAGTCTTATATAGCGCACGTAGCTACCAACAATTAGGTACTCAAGGCGCTGGAAATTATGTCAATTATTAAAGAAAGGAAAATAAAGTTTATGAGAAATATGAGACCCATTATGTAGCACCTTATAAGGGTTTCCAAGGTGCTGCGGTGCATATTGCAGCCACTGCCAGAAACACCGGGGCAAACCCCTTCTCTTAGCGATAAGTGTTACTGGGTTCTTTAAAGTGCATTACACAACACACAGAACCTACGGCTTCACGTCCCATCCGAAGGACGAAGCAATAATGGTAAAGTGCCTTGCTCAAGAGCACAAGCACCATGTTCCCACGGTCAGGATTCGAACCTATACCACGGCACACGAGTCGAACACTGTAACCATTGGACCACAGCACCCGACATTGTTTGTTGTTCTGATTTTTTTTTCTGAATTCACTCTTCATATGACACATCATACAGTAACATCAGTCTTGTGATACGTACTGTGTCCTGGAAACAGTTAAGATATTTCCATTGCACATTATTTTAATCAAGCCATGGCCTTTTTGTTTGTCTTTAGCTATTCGACGAACAAAAGTCGCTGGTCACAAAGCTCCAGGACCAGGTCAAAGAGCGTGACCTGGAGGTCGCCGAGCTGAAGATGCAGGTGGAAAAATCCCAGCAGAAGTCTGATCGATTCGACACAAAATCAGTTGATAACGAAAAGAGGGTAAGGACGATCCTTTTTGTTGAATTGTTCAATACTAATTCGTTACTGTTTTCACGAATTGCCACGCACGCGCTGTGTACTGTCAGTTTTTGAAAACCACGTTATCAATAATTTCGGTTTGACGCTTACAGTTGGACACTGACGCGTTATAGAACAATTTCGGTTTTCATGAACTGAAACGCAAGCATGTGGCGAAAATACAATTCGGAGAAAAAGCGCTTAACACAAATTTGGTTTGACACAAATTTACCTCATCCGTACACTGGTAGGCTTACAAAAAAATTTAATTAAAAACCTTTTTACTGGTGAAATGAAGACTAGTTTCTGTTCATGAAAACAAAAATGTATGGAGTACCGGGTGTCAGTTTGTGTAAACCAAAATAACGCGGTTCTGTGAAGTACGCGCGTGTGCCGGGCTTTCACGCGCGCGCAACCGAGAGTCAGTTCGTGTTGTCAGTGACAAATTGAGCAAAATAGTTTGTTCAAAAAGTTTGCTAGTTTTTGTCAGGTTTTATGTCATATTCCAATCTCTAGCCTGCTCTTACACAAAGTACCATCGTTTGTGATTAGAAATTACAGTGAGAAATGAAAGAAATCAATTTCCTCATTTTCAGAATTGTCCACGAATAAAAATGACTTAAAGAATGGTACCTTTTTGTATTTTAATTGACCAGTTTCCACAATCCTCTGGCACACTGCTGGTGCAGTTTTGTGTGTATTGCAGTTTAAAGTGAGAGCAGTCCGGGCCGTCAATGTCCTGAGTTGAAATCATCTAATCAGCTGTTGTTTTGGTTTCATTTCAGGAGAGAAGGGCATTAGAAAGAAGGCTATCAGAATTGGAAGAGGAACTCAAGGTAAAAAAAAAATATTTAAAATGAAGTTGTCTTCAATGGTCTTTGCAAAACAGAAATTAATTTCCAAAACCCTTGGACATTGCGGGACACTGCGAGGAGGGTTACATTGCCTTAAATTTTCATGATGTAGATGTTTGTCACCTGATTAAGCTAAAATATCTCAGACCATGTCCAAAAAGGCCATCTGAATGTACACAAACCTGTGGCATTTAAGGCAGCGTCCGTACCTCTTGTCTAGGGATATTGTCTTGGTCTTCAACAATCGCAGCTACCTCGGAGCAGGCTGACAAACGACATAGCCATAGCTCTGGGAGTCAGTCTCAGACACGGCTGAAGTTTGACGGAACGCTGTCAAGAATTGGCACAGTACAGAAATGGCATAACAGTAGTCATTTGAAATTTGTCCGTTGAGCAGTTGCATAACCTGAAGTGACGAAATCATAAAACAATTCTTATTGGTCCAATTTCTTATTTTGTTTGTTCTAGGCGATGGAGCAACTGAAGTCAGACAACCAGCGTCTCAAGGACGAGAACGGCGCTTTAGTACGAGTCATAAGCAAGCTGTCCAAATGATGACGACACCCCTCTCGCTTAGCGTCCTGTAGTGTTTTCATTTTACCGTTTGACGTCTTCATTTGTTTGTTGCCAAGGGAAATGGGGAAAGAGTAGAAAAGGGTTTGAGATGATGCCTGGGAAAAAAATCAAAAAAGGACCTTCAGGCATTCTGCCACTATTGGCATTTGGTAAATGAAAATGAATATTGTCACTGGGGGGAAAAACAGTCACTCTTTCTGGTATAAGACTTGAACACAAATCTTTTACGGTGTGCACTGTTGCCTATCGTACATTGAACTTTGTACCAGATGTTCTAAAGATTTCACTGCAAAATGCCCCCTTTTGGGACCTTTTTCACTGTGGTTTTACCATGCAAGTTTTAGGTACTACAGTACTAGTGCTGGCCTATCATTCGCTACTTTATCCGCCATGTTGAATGTGAACAAACTGAAGCCCTAATTATTGTCATGACAGTTAGCATTTTATAATTTGTTGGTGCTATTGCTCGAAAATTGTGTGTAAACAACTCAAGGGGGAAAAACGTCAGACAGATTAGGCAGTTTGGGAGAATTCAAGTATATGAAGCATCATCTCAAGCCTTTTTGGAAATGAAATAGTAAACTCGGATTGAGCGTTAGCTGGATTGTGTTTAAAAACAAATTGTATGTAACGTACAGGAGCACGGTGTGGAGGCTGCCATTTGTTTAAACAACTTTTATATATACTTTGAACGGCATCAGGTTTTACAGATTCACTTTTGACATGAATCTCTTCTAAAACAAAAAGCATGCAAATCTTGCATATGACCCTTCATTTTAACAATTGGATGTATGAGGAACAGCATTATTAACTGACAGCATTCTCAGCAAGTGGCGCAGTCTTTTCCTTCGGCATTATGCAAATTCATGACTTACGTACCAATTCTACTCAAAACTTTATGGGAAAAAAGTTTCTGGAAATGTTAGTGAGAGGACATGCATGTCACTGACAACAGTTTACAAACAGTCGGTGTACAAACAGTCTACACAAATTCACTTCAATGAAATCACCTTAAAAATGGCAGCCTCCTTTAAGCTGTACTGTCCAAAGGATGTCTACATCATAATTGATGATGCGACATTGACAGCTACCCTAGCTTGCCCCCTCCCCCCACCCCCTTCCTTCTCCACTACGGCAGTGAAGCAAACTTGGACTTTGAGGAAACGGCATAGCCCTTGAGACTTAAGGGGACTTTCCTCCCCGGGCTCCTTCCTGCAGGAAGTTGGATAATAAGTTAGTCACTCTCATCATCAAGGCACATCTCAGAAAATGCATGAGATGCAGATCTGCACCGTACAGCATCTCTCTAGAACTCTCTGAAAAGGAACTGAACCTAAGAATCGGCAAGCCCTGGGTATTTCTCGGGTGGATTTATCTTGACATGTTTCAGTAGTCCAGAGTACAAAGTTGGCTAGGCCCGACTGGCACAAATGGGACCTTAAGATTAGCAAATTAGAAGAGTAAGAGTTTGAAGAGTTACTCCGTAGCGTGACAGTGGACAGGATAAGCTCTTCTAAAAAATATTTTGAACGTAACACTTGTCAACATTAACAATGCCCTGTGTCCCCATCAAATGGACACATAGCAGTATCGATGGAACTTCAAATACGCTGAATGCAGAATGGTATTTGAGACACCCGGTTTCAGTTGTGCAGTAATGCTTAGCCTGAAACTATCAGTTAGCGACACTTGCAGAAGCTACCATTCCTAGCATCACAGAGCTTTGCTTCACTGCCGGATCAACCACCCCAACCACTCCCCAATGATTTCTAAAAGCCTCTTATCTGACTGTTGTGTTTTCCAACTTTTCAATTAGAGCAGAGTTTTTCGGTAGCAGTGTAACTTGTACATAACCCCTTAACCCCCTGAATCATGTCTGAGTGAACCAAAATCATTTAAAATGCAATGGGGAAAAAATCTATAAAAATTCAAAAAAAAGAAGAAAAAAAGTTCGACGGAAACTTTAACAGAAGAACTTTCAACTGTTTATTTGTAAAGTGTACAGAAAAAAAATAATGTTTAGCCTTTTTTTGTAGGCAGGGGAGAGTAACGTGTTGAGACCTCAGGTGACGCCATATTGCAAGTAGACTAATACTGTTAGGGGTTGTTTTTTGGAGAGAGAATTTGAGAAGTTGAAGGGGTTTTGGGAAGAACCTATTGAAGTCCTAACAAGGCATAATTGTAGCAGAAGACTTTTATCGGCCACAGGTTGAGAATGTGTACTGAAACAGCTTGTCGGTGCCATGGCATTGTTTGTCATTGTGTAGAAAGTCATCCCTTATTAAAGAATCTGCTGCACACCGGTCTACGTGAACTTTGACCTTTGATATGGAAAAAGAGAATTGGTGGCAGAAGTGGGATCAGCGAGTCCTGCAGGAAAGTGCTGGCAATACAGTGCATCCAAGCCAAGTCTACCACGAATGAGAGACCTGTGGTTCTGAAGTACAATTGTGCCTTTGACGCCTTCCGGCTTCTCCCAATCCTCACTTCTTTTCTTCATCTCAAAGGAGTTTGCATTGCGTATTTTGTTGCAGTGGGCGATAAATCATTTTGTTTTGGTAAGGGACATACCGTATTTAGCTTGTGTGCAATATATGGCATCTGGATCTTCGTTAACAAAACATAGATTCTATTTATTGTAGTTGTTAATCCACATGCCGCAATCATACAGTAAGTTTTCATATTTTTTTTCTCTAGCGAAGTTAGATAGGAGTTTTGGATGAGTTAACCTCGGTAGATCCATATTAATTGGTTTCTCCATGTTCAATTTTTTTCAATAGAATTTTTTTTCTGCTGACAGTTTTTGTAGTTGAAGGTTTGATGAATGGAACTTTCAAATTTAGGCAGCCACTCCTAGGAGTAGCATGGGGAGAAATGCTCTCCCATCCTGTATCACTTTACAATTCAAAAATAAGTCAACTGAACAGTTTCAGTGTATCAGCAACAAACTTTTAAAAAAAACACCATTTTCCAAAATTATAGTTTTAAAGAATACTGTGGCCAAGGGATCCACAGATTGTCAAGGGAAATGCCTTTCAAGAGAATCTTTGGTGTAGAGAATTTTTTAAGAGAATTTTTGGTGATTCACTTTTTATTAGGTCACATGTACCTCAGATTACTGTTAAAAAAAACAAAAAAAAGGGAAAAAAAGGAAATTTGTTTTCGACAGACAGACTTCAACTTTTTTCCAGTGAGCCAAAAGGCCATCATAAAATTTGTCTTTGTTTCTTTCTGTTATAAAAACTTACGCATAATAGATTCATCCCGAGCTTATGCTGTATGGCATTAGTCCTTGCCTTTTTGTACTTTTGTATATTTGTATAAAAAAAAAAACCAATAGATTGTATTTTAATAGGATTAATACTTCGGCCCCTTGCTAGCTTACTACTGGCTTTATTATTTTATAGTTTTTACTTTATACTAGCACCTTTAATCTGCTTTCGCAAGCTGTGTAGTATTTGTATTCCCTGATTTAAAGGAGCACGCTGTCTGGAAACATTCTCTGTTGTCAACGGAAATTGACGGAAATTTCAAAATGTATCTTCAGCTTAATTCTAACTCCCTTGGGTGTGTGAAAAAAAAATCATATGAACATTAGAGGATTCGGGACTGTTCAAGTTAATTGTTGGAAATGTTGATTTTTTTTTAATTCATGTTGATTGCCTTCTTATCTGCATGTTCCTCACTTAAAAATAAGTTGAAAACTCTGGAAAAAAAACTTCTGAAAAGTTGAGGAAAAAAAACTCAAATATTTTCGGCTGGTCACTATAAAGAAAACCTTTGAATTTTATATTTCTCACCTGAGCAAGCAAACATTTGTCACCGCTGCAAGAATTAGGGTGTTATAATGCAATGATGGTGTCAAGTCATTTTTCTAACACCACGGTGTAAGTATAACACCTTGCTCGTTTCTCCATTCTGTCGATTGTCCAGCTTTCTGCCTGGGAGATTTTACGCCCCCAGATCTCCAGGCTTTTGCTGGCCACGGACACCGAAAGATGACAAGATTTTCAATATGGTGATAGCATGGTGTTTTGCTCTGTCTGCATCTCATCAACTTTGCACTAAGATGTAGACACTGCTCAAATGCTACTGATTATTTAACCTTTTGGGAAAACAACATACAAAGAATGTTAAGGGAATTGATGCAGCATTCGAGATGGTAGCAACCATCTTTCGCAACTATTTAAGCTCGTCCGTTGGCTAGCTTTTTACCCCCACGCTAAAAAAGTAAAGGGGCAAATTTTGTGAAACCTTTTCAAAATAAAATTCATTGTTTGTTTTTCTCGTGTAGTTGTTGACATTGCTGAAGGTACACGTCTTTCATTTCATATAAATGTCCGTTGTTAGACTTGCTGCTTGGGTGGTGTTACAACACACTTGGCTTTTAACGCGTTTATATACACTGGAAAGTTAACACTCCGAAACTTTTTTTCCTAAAGAGAGGAATCTTGAAACATGCACCAAAACTTCTGTAGACATTAACAAGCAGAAAGACGTAAAATACTTTAATTTCTCTCATTCTGTGTCCATGCTTCATGTCTTCCAACAACCGAAACCTGTAGTAATTATTATTTGCATGCACACACAAAATTACTTATTTAATTTTAACAGTTACCATTGTAATTTAAGTCTGTATTTTTTACCATATTTATTTATTGTAGACAGGACATCAGTAACAACTTTGCGATTGCAGATAAATATTGATTGAGAGGAACAACTCTATTGTACAAGCAACAACAAAGTTTTAAATACGTTGGTTGAGTGATTAGACTTATGCTAGTCCTTTCATTGGGTGTTTTTTGGTTAAAATATTGAGAGGATGTGTTGTAATATTGTGAATACTATAATAGAATACCAGCTGGATTTTTTTCCTTAATACAAAAACTTTGGATTGCCATATCAGAGTGTTGATTACCAATAGTTGAGTTCTGAAAAAAAAAAATGTATTAAACAATAACTTGGAATTGGGCTGATGTTTTTGTAGAATGCATGAAACAGTTGTCTGCTAACCCTGGAATCCGAATTAGCAGACCGCTGTTTGAGGCGCCTTTGTTTCTGGGAGTAGTTCAGTTTCCAATTTATACCTTGTGGGTTGTTTGAAGTCACTTCCTTGGGTATTATTCAGTAGTGCTTTTTGAGTAAACTTACACAAAATATTCCTGCTGTGGTGTGAGCTAATAATATAAAGGATTGATGTTAAAAAAATAAAAATACTGAGGTAGAGTGTTGTTGACAAACAAAAAAATTAGCTTCCACTGTTTGAGCGTTTACTGTAAATCTAAAATTGGTTAAATTTAGCCATTCCAGTTCTTTCTCAAACCGGTGTGATCAAACCAGTTTCATTTTCATTGCAGGTTTTACCAGCATGTAGTGTTCATAAACTGTTAACCGTTACATAAAAGAAAAGGAAGGTTAAACGTTGTAATCCGGTAAATGTCTGGTGGGTTCAAATATTTGAACACGTCACTTTTTAATGATTAAATGTGTGACCTGATAGCGGCACATAGACTAAGCAAAAAATTGAAAAGCTCCGTGTTAGTATTTCACGTGGAAGCTGCAGAAAAAACATAGGTTGGTTTCCTGTGCCTTATTTGGAATTGTTATGCAACATGTTTATGGTTAATCCATATGAAACAATTCAAAGTGAAATTGACATTGCCATGAACATTTCACATCACTTCATCAAATGCTTGTTGCATCTGTGTGATGGGAAGCCCACATAAGCTTCAAGAATTGCTGCAAAAGAACTCAACTTCTCATCAGTTGTCAATCTAAACAGAAAAGAATAGTCTACAGTATGCAGAGTCTAGTTTGCTATGTTGTTGCATTGGACAAAACTACCCAATGATGCGTTTCGTAATGTTACTATGTTTCTGACTGGTATCTGCTGAGGTTTTACTGCATTTTGATTGGCCCTTGTGAAATCATTCTAACCAATGCTAGAGTGAACAAATAATAGCATTATGAGTTTCATGCTAATGTTGGGAAGACACCGAAGTGTCACTTCGGAATAATTTTATGTGCATTGATTTGGATGTATTCTGCTGAGGAGTAGACAACTTCTTCAGTGCATCACCACATTATATATTATTTGAATGCAAAAAAATATAACAAGCGAGAAAACTAGCCAGACATGGCCACAAAGTGTGAAAAAAGCTATTTCTTTTAACAATTAACAAGGAACTCTGAACACTTGCGTGCCTTAGTGTAATTTCTCGAGTCGACTTGTTGAGAAAAAAAACTTGAATATTGTAAATTGATCTTGAAGTATTCAAAGAAATGTTAATTAAGATTATTAATAATGTGTATTAATTTATTTAATAATTATCTTTGGAAAAGTCACTCATAAAATCGGGGCTGTGATCAGTACATGAACTGTTTCAACTTCAATTCTTGCCTGTAATTGAATGCGAAAATGAATCCACAGTTTTCCACACAAAAAATAAAGTGGTTTCAAAAGTGAGAAAAAGGTACCAACTTTGAAGAATATAATTAGTTATTGCAGAAAAAAAACATTCATGGCTGATCCAGTGCGCTTAGTATTCTTGCGTGACCTTTGACCTTAAACCCTTAGCTCGCTTCTTATTATACCTTTAATTTCTAATTTTCTTTGACAAGTGGCTTCATGCAGGGGTTACATCAGCATACACACACCCGTTGATTGTTACTACTAAAACTAAAATAATGTTTGTTTCTACATACCAAATTTATATGAACTGTTTTTTCTCAATCATGTATGTTGGTTTTCCTTGTAGAGGAAACAAAAATATAAATAACATTTTAGGTAGAGAAGACATGGAAATTTGCAGCTTAAAAATAAAATGTTTGTAATATGAGAAAAGATTCACTGTTCATACTTTTTTTTGAGTGACCACTTGTGTGCGCTATAGGAGTTCCCATGTACGGAGAAGTTGAAGGCCTATTTTTGAAATGAAAAATGAAAAGTATTTTTTTTAAACCCAGATGGTCCACTTTTCATTATATTTCGTGGGTGAGACAGGTTTAAGTCCATTTACCCCACCCGACCACTCAAACATGAAACAGTTACACTGCAAATCAAAACGTATAGAAACTTTGAGAGATGCATGTGTACCTGTAAGTAGGATAGTGGCATATCCGGAGGGGGCAGGGGCACATGTTTTTTTCATATAGTATTTACATAAATGGTTAGAGAGTTCTGACATCAACCTCTAAAAAGAAAACCAGCTCAAAAACCATTACAATGCGCCATGAAAAGGGCGTAATTTTCCCAGTATGCCTAATAATGGTCATCTTTGACGAGCCCGCCCTCCCATTTGGAAGATGGGTACCAGCCAGCCCTCCCCCTTTTGATGTTACGGAGGCCAAGTGTCCGGAGAAAAAAAAAGTTGTTTACATTTCGGCGCGGATGTGCGTTTGCCCCCCTGACATCAAAAGCTGGATACGCTACTGAAGTAGGAGTGCTATCTCCCTCACTTCAAAAATTTCCATACAAATGTACTTAATTTTAGACTGCTATTTTAGACTACTATGGAGAGTCACGAAAATTTTCTTAGTATTTTCCTAACAAAATTGGAAATGTTTCTTAGTCCCAGATTCATGTCTTTACAGCATTTTTGCACTAACTGACCCTTCTTGAGATATTTGAAGAAAAAAGTGGCGTCCGATTGCAACATTCTTTCCCTTCAGAGGCCTCTTGTGCGCCCCCCCCCCCCCCCCCTTGGGAAAAGGCTGCGCAGTGCAGTCCACACTACGTGTACTGTACACATTGTTCATGTATACACGTTCATTGACCACACTGCACACCATTTCTGGACGCCTTTCAATATATGTGTCGGAAGAAAACAATCAAAACTTTGATTTATGCTCTTGACGTCAGGGGCTGGCCCGTTGGCCCGTGTTTCAGTAAATTGAAATACTACTGTATGATGTTTATGGCTTGAAAGAAGCGCCAATTTGTAGCCGTGATTTATTATCTGTTGATACCTCCGCACGACACTCCACCATTTCGCATAGCATAACGACATTAGAATGTTTTTTGCGAATAACTATTTTATGGGGCCGACCAACTGTGAAAGTAAAACTGCAAGTGCAACAAGACTGAGCTCGAGTACTTTTTTTCTAGTACAATATTATTGCACGAGCGCCCTCTCTGGAGAGGTAGAGTTGAAGCTTATTAGCAGGTACAGGTCTCTGTCATGTGAGAATTTTCCTTGTTAAAAAGTGTGGGGGGGGGACAAATTAAAAAAAGCACGCACTTTCAGATGAAATGCACTGTCTAAAGAAGACAGTACAGTGCATGGCTGGAATGCACAGATGTTACGAATGATTTTATCTCAGTCCAACCTGGACGAAACAACCCAATAATTCTAACACCAACTCAGTTGTATCTTGTAGCGGCTGCCAACGCAGAACCTGCAGGGCCCGTCGATGGTTCTAATTTAAGAAAGAACCAACATTTTAGGTGGTTGTACACGTAGTATCCGGTTCGTAAGTGCGACGTCATCTCAACTTACTGTACATGGTGTAGCATGGCACCAATGGAACCGGAAGTTAACGCAACTTGAGTGTTTATCCAATGGGCGCTCGTAATCAGTGGTGCGTGCGCGTGTATGACGAAGTCACTTACGAACCGGATAGGGCTGAAGCTTGGAACCAGCCTGCCTGGTGGAGTGGTATTAAAACGTCTGCACTAGTGGTAAACAGGAGGTCGTGGGTTCGAGTCCCCGCCGAGTAGTTTGTGATTATTTTATTTTTTTCTCACAAGCCCTCGGACAACTTTAAAAAGGCAACGGTTTTGTTTCACTGGGATAGGAAGCTGAGTAAACGTATGAGCATTTTGTTACTCAATTTACAAACAAAACAAAGAACACTCTCTGCAGGGGATACCTACAACCGGAGGTGTATACAAAAATACGTCGGTGAAGGACAAAACCCAAAATTGAATTTACATCATTTTGACGCAAATCCATCTTACGAATAGAATGGGTTGAAGCTTGCTATGTCTATAGGTTTGAAGCGTTTCTTGTATAAGAAGGCCTTTTTCTGATCAAATAAATAGACAGTGTTGATATTGGTATAGCGCCTTTCGGACACACATAGGCTGAACTCGACTAAAGTTCAAGTGGAGTAATAAAAAAAAAAGGTTTTACTGGTAATCTCATCAGGCATTTTGTCGGACGGATGCGACAAATAATTTGCTCCAATGCTCTTGTGTGTTCGTGTCTTGTCTGCCTTTTTGTCGGTTGTATCACTTGTGCAGATTGTAATGCGGTTTGTGAATTGTTTTTGAAATCCACCGACGACGTTCGGTAAAACTGACAGGCTTGTCCCTTGCGCCAGAAGCCGGCCATCTGTAGGCCAACATTCCAGGCAGGACGCAGGCGCTATCGACTTAGATCGCCGTCTTGAATGTCTCCTTGAACTTCGATCGACAGTGCAGATTGTAAAGAGGCTCCGTAGAGATAAAGGCACGGGGAAGTGAGGAATTGGGTCACTCAAGAGCCCTTTTGCTGGAGGAAAATGGTTACCGCGGTAGCAGTAAATTTGGTATAGGCCTATACGTGCTTTTTTTACAATTGCGATTTCTTTTCCGAGCGAAATTGTAAGGAATATTATGTCCTGAATAACAAATAACTTTTTTTTGTTTTTGTTTTTGTAGGTCTTTATACAGTTTTAAAACTTGGTTTTATATTGCGCGCTCCAGTTCAGAAATTGCGCACACTATTCAGAACGAATTATATTAGGAGCGTCCCGCTATATCAAAAGTTGATTTTAATTAATTGATTACTTGTCATGGGCCGATTGTTTTCGTGCGATTGTCTCATTGGAAAGCACATAACTAATGTAATGCAAGAAAATTATCAATTCAATTTGAAAATCTATTTTTTAATGTGCCACACCAAAAAAAGCACATGTAGGGCCTAGGCCTACACCAACTTTCTCTTCCGAAGTAGGCCTACGGCGTTTCTTTTAAACTTGCTTCTTTTGATTTGTTGTTTTAGAGCATTTCAAGATTTATCCGCCAACGTTTAGTCATAGAATGAGTACTTTACAAATTTTGAAAGCAAGCCAAAATAGAAATGAACCAAATAGAAAAAAATTGTTGAGAGAGAGAGCGCGCGAGTGGGGACAACTTGAATTTAGTAAGCTGTCCAAAGAGACATGGGAAATACAAATAGGCCATTGATAAGTGTAGAACGAATTAAGTTTAAAATTGTGAATTCAAACGATCTAGTTCGCTTCGTAATATTTTTCTAGAACAGAAAGCATGGAAAATATTACATCTACACTAGTAATGAACCATCTTGTTGATGCACTGAACAATAACTCGGGAAAAATGACGATGCCGTCACGTCACATCATCGAATACATTCCCACATCATTCCCCGAAATGTCCCGTATAAGATATACGAAATGAATTCTTAATTTGGACAACGCTTCGGTACGGAAAGATGGAAAAGAAAAAAGTTGTCCAACCCGGTAGGGGATCCAAGCCCTGTGACGTCACCAAGTTGACGGCCATGATTAATGCCGCGCTGCTGTCTATTGAACTCCCACTGTGACATCTATATCATTGGCAGTATTCGGGAGACTACACCACAGCATTTATTTTTTTGTATCGGTGTCCTTAATTCAGACGGAAAGAATCCTCAGGTTAACTTGATTTGTAATGCACTACGTATGTGTTGTACTAAACACGAGAAACTTGCTATTAATAGTGACTCATTGAAAAGGCATTAACAAATTCAGTGAATGTTGTTCAGCAATGCAACGACATCAAATTGTTCAGGCGCAAGGAAATGTTCCATAACCCAAGCACATGGCAGTTACAATGGTAGCACATTAATGTTAGCCTGATGACAATGTGTTTAACACAACTTAGAATAACGAACACTCAAAACGAAATCATAGACACTGAATTTACGAAAATCTATTTTTAAAGCGCACTTGATTGGTCGCTTGTCTTTGAAAATGGGCCATGTTCAATTTGGAAGCAGAAAAAAACCAATTGTATTTTGGTTAAGCAAACGCCTGTAGTCATTCCCTCACCGCCGCACACAAGCTGGCTCCTTAATTGAATGACATAACAAATCAAAACGTGATTTACAAAAGCTGAACACTACACGTAGCCTACCAAATTCTGTACTCTTTGCCATTTTACTAACCTGTGAAAATTTGACAATGAACAAGGTTTTCATTTTAAAAAAAGAAGAGGAACAAAGATTGTTCATGTATTATGCGAGAGGTGCATTTTTTTAATAAACAAATTACTTCACTTTTTATTTATTTATAAAAACGAGACCCCGGTCTTTCGTTTATTCTGGTCGCATAGTACGCATAATATAGTTAGTTTTTTTCCGACACTTCTTAGTTGAAAATTAATTATTATAACAAAGAACTGATGCTAAATATGTACCGGCTGTAACAAAAGAGCAATGTCATGCATGAAAAGGTTCACATTTTCCTGAAGCCCACGTAGGTCTCTTGGTATTTCCACAGACGACAGACATCACAACAAAATTCCAGAAAACCTTGGTGGTAGGTTTGTGTAAACAGTAACGACAAAAGACCAACATTCCAGGCAGGTTTTTGGGCATGTCGCCGTTTGCAAATAAAATAATATTAATCATAATAAATCAGATTATTATTTTTTCGTTTTAAGTTGTTGATTACAGATTTATCTGAGGAACTGCAAATTTTGGGGGACAACCAACAGATTACAGACCCAGCGAACAGTGCACAACTTCACATCAAACGCAATGAAGTGTAACACAGTGTATCACATGGCGCTAGTACACAGTTAACTTCTTGTTTCTTTTGACGACACATAATCGAGTTCGATCGGTATTCAAAATAGAGACGTCTAGAAAAGACGTGCGTGCAAAGCCTACAAGCCCATCCGAAGACATTTTTTCCCACCGCAAAACAGTTGGAAATTTCCTGTTACGACATCAGGGTTACCTTGAAGTTGAACTGTGGTAACAAACTAGCGATAACTCGGAGGACTTGGATGGGCAAAATATTGGTTTTTCTGCGAACAAAATGTGAAGGAGTTCGGTAACATGCGACTACCTAAATGTAATGCATAGACTGCATGCATGCGTTTATTAGCGGGCGTGTTTTTTCTGTGTACACGTTCATTCAATGCAAGCGGTGAACTTTGGAATCTTGAGGCACAACAAACTCGCCAATAAACCACCACTCGACTGAGCTGAGAGGAAAACTTTGACGACAAGATGGCGGATTACAGAGCCAGAAGGCGTGGCAGGCTCAGTCCCGAGAACAACGGGGAAGCAGATAATCTGGACGCATCGCCTGGGTCTTCATCAAAGTTGGAAGTAGCCGGCGAGAGCCGGGTAGCTGCCCGGCGCAGGGAGCGAGCGGCAGCCACCGGTGCAGACGCCGGGTCGCCCGGGGAAGCCGATGCAGACAGCCGCGGTGCGGCCGGCGGGGCCGCTGGTGGCGGAGGCCGGAGATTGAAGGACAAGAAAGGCACGGAAACGTCCAAAGCCGGAAGGTTTGCTCAGAGGAAAACCCGGGAAAAGAGACGGGGCACGGGTGTTGTTGTGCTACAGGTGGGTATTGAATTAGAAATCAAGCGTTTTTGTGTAAACCGATGTTGTGCTGGGCAGCTGGGCAGTAACGTCACACGGGAGGGGGGGGGGGGGGGGGGCAACTGCCAAAGTAATTAATGTTTGTGTAAAATGTAATATCCTAACAAAGTTTATCTCACCTCATTGTATTAAACCTCATTGATGACCAGTCATTGCTAATTACTAATTAGTAATATATTCATGAATATATGGAAGTATAAATTGGATAAATATTTCCTGCGTGCCTGTACTTAGGGCCGGGTATGTGTACATCTCTCCAAGTAAAAAAAAAAAAATCATTTTTTTTAATTTAACAAAATATTAGTTATTACAGTGACTGGTGATTTAAATTTGGTTGAGCCATCCATTGACTGAAAATTCAAATTGCGTGTACCCTTTTACCCTTTTCTATTTTTACAGCAACTTGACAGCAATCAGTCAGATTAGACTGTAATATGACCATGTGACCTCAGATGTGACTTCATGCATTGGGTTTCATGCTGAGATGTATCTGTACGTTGAGGGCATGCGCTTGTGAAAAGGGGGGGGCGGATGGTGGTGAAGGGGGGGGGAGCAATTGTGAACAGACGCTAGCTAGTGGGTACCGGAAAAGTATTGCTCCTGTAGTGCTCACTGTACATTCTGGATAACTTCAGAGTGGCCCTTGCTAAATTTTTCTGGAGAAAATTGTGACCATTGACCAGCATTGATTCTCTCCACCGTTACCTCATGTCATAGGTACAATAACGTTCCACATGTAAAAAGTATATATTTGTGGAAAAATTAATGTTCACACCCACCCACTCACATACTTGCAGTTCATGCAGTCCCCCTTTAATTGATGCCCATGTGGTGCCAAGTGCGGGATATGTAAAGATGGTATCCTGGCACACAAAACCAGCCAAATATATATTTGGTTTGAGACTTCTAATAGACCTCAGGAGGAGTTCAGGAGAGTGCTGCCAATAACATTAGAGATCCCATTCTACCGGTCTATTGGATTAAAGTTATAAACTGGTTTAGCTCAAAGCCCTCCCGTCTTGTTTGTCCTGCAAAAGGATACTATCCTTGGTTCCTGTGCAGGGTTTGCTCCTTCGAAGCACCCAAGAGCTTAAAGCACCCCCTCAAATGATATTTGCTGGATCTGAGGCGTCATTCCAATGTCCTCAGACTGACTGGTCACTGTCTAACTGAATGACTGACCGACAAAGTGTGAGACACTGAGTTATATAATCATCTAAACTGCAGTCAAACTTTTTGGTCAAGCCCAAAGTCAAGTTTGTTAGCAATGTGGGTTGAAGATAAAACAGCTTGGGGCACTTCCTTCCTTTCCACTTTCCCTTCCCTTCCACTTTCCCTTCCCTTCCCTTTTTGAAAAACAGAAAAGGTGCAAAAAATATCAGCTGTGAACAAAAAATTAGAAAATACTCATCTTTGAATGTGAAGTGTCACAATGTAAAATGGTAGGTTAGCCCCCTCCCCCCATTACTTGCAATTGAAACTGTTTGGTCTGAAATTCTAGTTTGCCACACACATTTCCAACATGGCAGCCATATTCCAGAAATAGTTTTCTAAACCAAAGCGTCTGCGTCAGGTCTAGCCCCGGCCCATTCCTCTTCCATGTGACTTCCTGATTGTGAGTCACTCAGTATGTGGGATCATCACTGGGGACAAGATGTGACAGGGGACTCTTCCTGTAGGAGTAAACATGTACATGGAGGAGAGAGCATTTAAGGCTTTCTGGCATCAACATTTTTGTGGTTTTCAAATCCAATCCTGCCATTTGCCATAGGTAGAGGTAGGCAGTGCAAGTGAGTGTGACGGAGGCCTTGGTAAACTTACACGTACTGTTTACCTGCATTCTTCTCATAACATAAAAGTCGTATTGAAATATATGTTTTAACTGATTCAAAGTGCTTGCTTGTTTCTAAGGGATATTTGTTTGTTATTGTTACATTAAATGTATGCCACGCTATCCACATTTAAAATTTCTGCAACAGCTACAGTAGTTTCTACTGTTTATATACATGTATGCTGCATGTTTTTCTCTAGATTTTGTCTGTCATGATAACCCTACCTTGACATTTTTCTTAAATCCTCCCAAATTTTCACTTTGCAGGAAACCAAAGCAATAAATTCATTGTGCATTGCACTTTGTAAAGTCTGTAGGCATTCTAGGGGCATCAGACCAATGTAAAGTAATGGTAGATGACCTCAGCTTTAAAACATGTACATTTGTACCTTCCTCAATCCTACAAAATCCCCCAACCCCACTGATGGATAGAAGGATCTGGAAGGGTTAGGCTTATTGCTTACAGTTAGAGGTTGCATCCATTAACAAGGAGGTCAGTTACATAACTCCATGATGTACTAGAGTATGTATATTAGAGGGGAATTTGTTACTTTTTCTCTTTAGTTGCACTACCTCCATGGTTGCACAAGATGTCCAGCTTTTTCTCCCCAGACTCATGGGATAAGTTGGCTTTCAGATAATTTGTAGATTTTTGGAAGTGGATGAATTGTAGGTTTGGCAGAGAATCTGTAACATCAAAAGAGTAATCACTGCTCCAGATTGAGCCGTTGTACACTTGTGAACCAACCCCTCACAGACTGTATTAAAAGGACCGCTTTAAATACTTAATTGGAAGAGAATTATGATTGGAAAAAAGCTGAAGTGAATCCCAATGAATGCAACAAGGTCTTTAGTAACATTTCCTGGTGTTGTGATTGGGTTTGCCCGATTTTTCAATTGGAGAGTTTTAACTCTGTGACCAAAGCTTTCAAGGATTACCGGGTAGCTAGTTTAGAAAAATCTTAGGATTGCATTTGCAGCGGAAGGGGGGGGGGGGGTTCTAAGGGCTCCCAAGGGGATTCTAAAATCCCTGTGTATTGTACAAAATGTGGTGTGGATTTGAGTGAAGATATTTGCTTTGTCCTCGAACTATTTGCATGATAGTCATAGTCCCTAGCCGCAGACATTAAACTTTAAAGTGAATATATACATGTGTATACATCAGTTGCTTTTGCTGTAATTCGAAAATGGATGGATTTGGGGGGTTGCTAATATATGATAGCAAATCTTCTTACAATGACTTTTTGACGTTTTGGGTTCGTAGATGCTATAAAAACCGAGAAAAACAATCATTTTCGTATAGTCTGGTTCCCTGACCCCATTTAAGATGAAACGGAGCAATTTATAGACGTTGGGAATTGTACGGTCAGGCAACCAGTCTAGCTGGCTTAATTGTACCCGTTCACAGGTGTGTAATCGACTGAAAACAAATGCGGACCAACTAAATATGGTAAATTTGGGCCAGTACCCAGTATTTGAAAAAAAGCCAGTTTTTTCCAATGCTGGTCGGCCAACCAGCATTGGAAATTGATACAAAAATACCACTTTTCTTGAAAATGACAGTACACGAGGTGCCTCAATTTTACAGGATGCTTTAGACTGTCGTTCACCAACAGTCCAGCAAGGTATTTCATAATAAATATGATCTATATAAATACGATAGTTTTATTTTGTGATGTTTGCAAATGTTGTATTTTCCCTTTAAGACTAGAAAATGAAAGGCGTACATGTAGGATAATTTTGCCTTTCATGCATTTATTTCCAACAATAACAAGACCACTCAAAATCCAAAGAAGAATGTTCAAAACCTCACCGTTTGAAGTTTCAGCTCAGTGGATATTACACTTTTGAGAAAAGGGAAAAACCACGCACAACCTTTGAATTTGATCACAAAACACGATTTTGTGTACATACACTGTAGCACTCTTCGTTTAAAAAAAAACCCAGTCAATTCACATATCATTGGAACTGGAACTCAAGGTCTACATTCCTTGATTTAAAATGACAGCAAGCCGGACAGAATAATTTCACAGGATGTATAATACCAACTAGATCTTTTAATCCAATCATGCTTTTTGATAAAAACTCGGTAGGTTACTTTTGGGATAAATGCAAATGATCCTATTATGCCTTTAAGGTTGGTTGAATGTGAATAACGCAGAATTTTGCATGATTGCAAAGGCAAAAAGCCCGATAGTTCATGTGTGCAAACACCACAAACCCCGCCGGCACTACTCATGTTTATATGAATCTTTAGTACGCGTCAGTCAAATGTGAATGCAACCACAGAAAAGAAGTAACAAGCGCACAGTGAACAACTTTGCTGGTAATGTGCAGCTTGATTTCACTCCAAAAAAAACACCTCAAAAGAAGACCTTCACAATAGAAGGCAAATTTATCCCTGACAAAAGGTCTGCATAGTTGGAGAACAAAAGCTACAGGCTCAGTCAGGGACATTGTAGCCATTTAGTTGAAAGAGCAAATTCCAAAGATCCTGCTCTTTTTTTCAAGTGGAATGTCGAACAAAACACTCTTTTTTTTTATTGGTTGTAAAATGCTTCGAGTTGGTACACAATTATGAAACTAAGCAATTTCCTCATACTCCCTTTAAAAAATGTATCATTTACAAACAAAATGTTTAGTCATAGTTGCAAAGAAAGTTAGCTTCATAAAATACACTATTAGTTATTGATGCACTATGTTCAAGAACTTATTCACATAAAAAAATTGAAAAATAAAACTGTATAACAAGTGGACAAAAAATTGTACAAAACGTTTCAGTTTTAGCATAAAACAAATGTTGTAAAATGAATATCTGGGATAGTTTAAACTTTCAGCATGCACATTGTCATGATACGTGTACATGTATTGACGTCTCTAATTGTTGTATGATTTAAGAAAATGTCAATGTTAAGTTTGTATGTTGTTGCAGTGAACTCTAGTGTGCATCATACTTGACAGTACATATAAACCAATGTATATGCATCTTTAGCAATGAATTGCTTTTGAATCGGATATTCATCAATTTAAAAAAAATACAGGTAAAAGTTAAAGACATAATCATGTTCAATGCCTTCCATCAGCTTACCGATGCTATAGTGCAATAAGTTAACAAATGTTTTGAAAACTTAAGCAAGTTGTTTGGAGGTTTCGAACACATGCATTTTATTAGATCGGGACAAAAAGTTACTTGCCAGGCAATTTAAAATAAAAAAAATCTGTCTGACCAGGTTATATTTTTGAGTTTCACAAGCCCTACACAACTTTTCAAAACTCCTTGTCTTTTGTCTTCCACCACATGTATGCATACGTTTGCCATCACTCATCACTGATTGATTGACTGCACGTGTAGACACAAAAGCATTTATTGGCCAAATCATCTGCCAAAGTTCGACACACACCCACAGAAAAAAAAAATTGCGTCACGAACAAATCACAATAATTCATACCGTCCAGAATTTCCTTGTTCCTGAACTGAACAAATGAAAACTCATAACATGTGCAACCCATCCATTAAATCTCTCTTTCCCCGTTTTTTTCCCCTTCTGAAATGTCCACTGCTTGCAGACCATGAATACATTCAGTAGCCAGCCAGAGGCTTTTGAGTAAATATATGCTGACTGGTTTGACAAAGGAAAATGTCCTTGGAAGTAAAATCCTGTAGTGACACTGGTGCAAAGTATGTGCCCTAGTGCTCTAGGAGGGTTCTGGGGAAACCTTGTACTGAGGCGCCCAAACAGTTCCGGGATTAGTGAAATAACAGAAGGGTACTGGTACATAATGAATACGTTCAAATATAAATACCAGTGCGTTTTCAGGATGCGATTGTTGAGGAGAGAGAAAAGTGAATATCCTCACCGAAAAATCTGCACACGCTTTTTGTGTACAAAGCTTTCAAGCTAATGATTTTTCAAAATGTCTGAAATATGGATATTGGGAAACCTTTATTAATTCGGGCGATTCACAATGCAGTGCGCCACGAAGAGTTTGCCATGGATAGTCAATTTTTCAAGTTTACGGTCGACATAACATGGCCCATATGAATTAGCGTCTGCAGACAATTTGAGCAATTTTTTTTTTTAGATTGGAGTATATAGCATTCTGCCAACTTACAAAAACACCATATTGATAAAGAGAAAAGAAAAGGCAAACAGATACTCAAATCATAAGCTTACAAAACTCCTGACTGGACAAACGAACAATTTCAAATGTCCCGCGCTGCGAATTTGTCGACCATCTCCCATAATGCACTGGGAAAAATGAACTCTCCGTGGCAAACTCTTGGTGGTGCACTGCATTGTGAATCGCCCGAATTGAACGGATTGTGTTACCGGTACAACACTTCAAAATAGTTACATGTAGAGGTAATAATAATAATAGCGGCATCTTATTAAGCGCAACAGGTCCATCACTCAGTGACGCTCATGGCGCTGTACATACAATGAGTAATTATACAAACTTCAAAACTTATACTAAATGCTAGGTACATGTATACATACTGGTACCGTACCGGTACATGTACATTGTGTACCTTTAGACATGCATCAAATTGTGTACACGTTGAAGAGTAATTGTTTTGAAAATATTCAAACAAATATTCATACAAATACATTGCTAGAGTCCAGAGGTGGCACATACCGGTATGTACAGGCTGCACTGTAAAAGTTTGAACTCATTTAATGGGTTTTCAATTTCAGTTCAAATCTGAAAAGAAATTTAGTGGCTACCATAACCTGTAGTACAACATGTTCACATTTCAAAATGTAAATTGTAAATTATCTTCTTATTGGAAATGTTGAACTCTCTCTAAAGCATCATAGGCAGTGTCCGAATTACTAAGCCACGGCTTGATATTACGCACGTGTCTATGGAAGGGGCTGCAGCCACTTCACATAGACTCGTGTGTAACTTCAAGCCGTAGCCAAGTACATTGTAATTCGGACACGGCCATCAGTGAAAACATACATACATTTTGTTTCATTGTTGAAGGACAAGAAAACTTTTTTGTTTGGAACATTCCTAAAACCAGACCTGGTCTCCACCATGTAGAAACTAAGGCAAAAAAAGGTTCCGGTTTCTGGTATGTGCGCGCGTCGTGGTAGCCATGCGCGTCGGCAAAATTAAAAAGTTTTTTTTTCAATGTAAGATGATGTCTCAAAACCGCCAAACTCACTGGTTTGACTGAAATCCTGCTGCTGCACAATTTTAACATGTTTTTAGATGGGGTTACGATTAAGTATTTAAGCTTTATGTGGCCTCTCTGCATAGGCCCCCATATATTTTGCACTAAATTTAGTCGGGCACCATTTGCACACGGTGTTGTAATTTTGTATTTGTGCATCTGGAAGCCAGACTGAGGGAGCGATGGTCGTGCATCTGGAACCTTTAAAGCCCTTTTAATAAGCGCGATAAGTGCTGACTAATGACCAGCCTGGTAGCTCATATATGCAAGATGTCGATGTCGCTGCAGGTCTGACATTACTGTTTTTCCTGATTTTCGTCTTGACTATCAAAATTTCTTGAAGAATGTTCGTGTCGGTCGAGATCGTATAGGGTGCAGACTTCTCAAGCCTTATGGCCTGAATGAGGTCACCTCAAGCTCCACTCTTAAGGATATTTTTGAGAGTTTTAAGGGAATCGAAGCGTCATCTGTAACATCAGCCGACATTTGATGAAAAAAAGTAGGGTAAAAAAAAAAACAAACAATGATTTCTGTTGTTTTGTTTCCCTCTTATATCCAGGATGAAGATACTACTAACGCTACAGCGAATGTCAAAGCCAACACAGACTACAATGAGGAAATTACCGGTACAAAGAAAGACGATCACAATGGAACAACTAATTCCTATGAGGTATGATTGGAGTCAAAACATCACTTTTAAGTTGGGCTCATTAAAGTCACTGATTTAACTTGTTGCTCTAATGTACCGTTAGAGCTTTTGTCTATAATTTAATAGACATTTTCGGACAAGATTGTGAATTTTTTTTATTTTGGGCCATGTTCACTTTTTATCGACTGCATGTCACACATATAGTTGAACAGGAAACAGTTTTTTTTTTTGTAAAAAGATTTTGCGGTTGAAAAAGATTTTGCGGTTGAAAAAGATTTTGCGGTTGAAAAAGATTTGAGTTATCAACTCATACGGAAAATGGCTAACTTCAAAGCGGAAAATCCATTGAATCAGTGCTCAGCCGTTCATTCATAAATGTTTAAACTGGTTTTCAACTTGGCAAAACAATACTGGACATTTTAACCGTTTCCAGTAGAAAAAAAAGAATATGTATCTGCGATGTACCGGTTTTTGAGGGTGTAAGGATTTATTTCAAGAGGGAAAAATACACCGACATAGCCTTGGGTTTCCAAATTTTTTGGGCTGGCCTTGGAACACCTACCACACACGCAACAAATTGTGTGGTACGAATAGGTGTGTGTGTGTAGCTACAAGGTCAAACCTCGAAAACTTGATGCCTCGGAAATAGGTACAGGGACAATACTTGAGGGGAAATTTACTGACTTCAATGATGATGTTGACCAACATTGCAGAGAAATAAAATTTGGACCTGGAAAGTTCATTAAGATAAATTCTGTGCATGATATATCAATTACCGGTACATGCATACATGTACATACACACAACTGCATGTACCGGTACATGTTCTTGTATAACGTTCGTGTTGGAGAGCAGCAAAGCCGAATTATCATGGTGATTTATTAAAGCTGATCGACTACAGAATGTTTTTACAATGTGTTCAGAATTGTCAGGAGTGGGAAGGTGATATTCAACTGGTCGTGACATTTGGAGATTTGCTGCAGGCTGGAAAGTCTAGCCTCACATGCAGATGTATGGCTTTCATTGTGCATTCGTGGTCACTTGATCTGTAAAGGTGCACATGATCTGTGATTGGACGTTATGATTTTCTTAGAACTTGAATCACTCAATAAAGAAATTGTATTAATTTGACAGATTGGATCGTGCAAAAACTGCACAGGGATGTAAACTTCCAGACTCGTAGCATCCTGCTGTAAGGTCCTGTTTTACAAACCGGAAAACTTTGCAAGGTCCGCAAAAGGGTACATTGCTTTCCCACATTTGCCAAAAGCAAGGACATACAATGTACTTTATTCTTCATGGACACAGCTTTTTACAAACTACATGTAGCTGCTTGGAGGAGTTGGGGTCAAGGTACAAATGTATACAGTCCTTTTAGATGGTTTTTTTTTTTAGAATTTTGGGTGGATTCAGGAAGGATTCTGTGTGGCAAATGTTCTCGGGAGTCAGGAGTAAGGGTTAAACCCTCCTGCTGTCTGAACAGTCACAGACAGTCAAAAAAATCAATCCTTTTCCCTGCCATGCCTTTAACACAGGCTAGTCACCAACAGTCAGCTCATATTTTAAACAAGCACTGTGACTAATCAAATTCAGGCAAGTGGTAGGCACAGCTGGCTTATCAATCACCTACAGTCAAAGCATAGCTTTATCAAGTTATATAAACAGTCACAGCCAGTCAATCCTGCTTTATGTACCGTAGGCTGGGAGCTCTTATAACTGTTAAAAACAGTCACTTGATTGATTTTGACTAAAAGGACAACTTTGCACAGAATGTACCGGTATCTTTGCATACATGTAGGAGGGTTAATTAATGCAATAGATTGGTTTAATCACTTGCTAGTTTTCTGGCAATATGGGCTAAATGTTGTTCACTTTTGAATAAGACACCGAAAGAAAAAATCCACGAATGTTTAGTTGTTGAATTATTTCCTCGTAAAAATTTAAATTATTAGCTGCCAGATAGTGATTCGGCTCTCCCAGGTTTGGCTCATTTGTGCGCAATATGAAAGCCTTTTTTCAGAGTGTTGCAAATGCCCAAAATTGGGAGGGAAAAAAATCGTTTTCTTTTCGTTAAAACAAAACATACAAAATTGAAAAATTTGTTAGGAGAACAAAAATCTATTTTGTGAAGAGCATGGGTCACACATCTTTAAGAATCTGCAGTGTAGAACCTAAACCGCAGTCCCCTCTTGATTTTAATTTGTAAAATTGCCCCAGTCCTTGAGCAGTTTGCAGTCAGCTCTTTAAAAGTTTAATTAAACATGAAAAGTATGTATGAATTCCTGATTTGAATATTGGTTCCATTGATGTACCATTCAGAAACCCCACAAAGTTTGTTCTGGGCAGTTGCCCTGCACACGCCGGGCGGACACAGGAATGACTAATTGCCATCAACCAGTCGGCAATTTTTTGTTGAAAGCCCAACCGACTAAACTAATTTCCGTTCAATCACCCTCCTCGATATTCAAGATGTTGTCCTTGTGCAGCACAGAGAGGGTTCCCTGCTAACAATGTAAGAGTGTCGTATTTTCAGAGGCATCCCTAGATCTGTAGACCCCTGCTTTAGTTTATTAATGCCACATTGGCCCAAATGGAACATGTCATACCGCAGAACATCCCCGTGACGTCATAACTGTCATGCGATTTTCATCATCTGTTAGATCGCGGCTCATGTGTCAAGATGTCTTGAAAGCCCTGAGGTGGGGGGGGGGAGGCTTGTTGGTCGAAACTTGGTCTGATGTACAGAAGCAGCTCCACACGCACTTAGTTGAGTGCATCACTGAACTGTCATTGCTTTCTTCATTTTTCTAAGTAAACTCTAAATGAAAACTAGAGCTGTATGTCTGTTTGAAAACAGAACACAGGACTTGTTCGCATTTTACAAATGTGTATGTTTTGTTGATTCTTTTGCAGTCACTTTTTTGAGTGCTTCATGCAGTTACAGCTTGTTTAAAATGCTTAGAATAATTCCTCAAATATAATTTTATCACATAACGCCACATGCCCTACGATGATGTCATCTTGATAACACTTGTCAATTGACATTTTTGCATTGTGGTCTTGGTTTGTACCAAGTTTGAAGTCAATCCGATGTAAGAAAGTGAATTTTGGGAGCGAAATAAAATTGTAAATATTAAACAAGATCATAAAAAATCAAACGATGACATCATCATGACGTCACTTCTGACTTTGCATACTAGTACCATTATCTACCTGCCCACCAAGTTTCATGACAATCAGACCTTCCCTTATCTCTGTTTTAAAAAAAAAAAAATCATTTTTGATGACGTCATGATGACATCACACATTTTTCAAAATTTTGTGCATATACCTACAACAAACCAAATACAAAAAGAATTTTTAATTTTGCATGCTGCGTTCGTGAGATATGGCTTAAAGGTTAAAAAATTCATATAAAATTGCACGATGACGTCATCATGACGTCAACTCAATTTTCACCTATAACACATCCCGGTCTGCACCGAGTTTCAACCCAGTCGGACTTACAGTTCTGTTTATAGCGCTTCAAAATATGCAAATTTGTGATGACGTCACGTGACCCATGATGATAATCTTGACGTCACTCTTCGGGACACAACTTTTCCATAAGTAAATTAATTTGAATGATGTACGACAAAGTTAAATGCTACATGTAAAAGTGGCGGGTACTAAAATCGTGTACAAAGTCTATGGGATTTTGCATGGAACAAAAAGAAGAAACCCCCCCCTCCCCAAAATCAGAACAAAAACAAAGGCTTTTTCGCAAAATTGCGAAAAAGCCAACAATCATTGAGCTACCGGTACATGTAGGGCTGCCCCGAATATATATACATGTACCAAACATTCGAAAATATTTGATCATCAACTGAACATTCAAATAGCTTTTTGTCAGTTTGAATATTCAAAAAGAAAAAACTATGCACGTGCACACACGACTGTGATGTTGTTCTAATCGTAAAGTTGTGTTTTTGTATTGTTAGATGCCACTTTTTTGTTGATGGTAATGGGATACTAAATTATTCGAAAATGGACAGCCCTCCCTACATTGAGCTCAGAAAGTTTTGGTAGTACCAAACACCCCCCTCCCCCAAAAAAAAAGAAAAGAAAAAAATAAGGAAATCATTGGGGACGCCCTGAAACCAAATGCCCCCCCACTTATAATTATGCAGTATGCCCCAGTTTAAAGGTAAACAAGCTGGTTCGCAATGATGTCTAGAGCCAGCAAAGATTAAACACTTCATACCAGTACATTTAAACTGGGTCAGGTACTCAGACATGTACCAGGTATCTGTTCATTTCCACACTAATGGGCCAATTAGATAAGTTAATGGATGTTGCGTATAAAGGGTAATAGATGAGCTAGTATTTTCTTAAGTTTTTCCTATACCTTGCTACATGTATTTGATACCTTGTTTTGTTTGAGGAAAAACAGGCATCTTTTCTGTGTGATGTAACGTGGACAGACACTCTGCTAGGAAAAGGGTGCTTAGGACAAATTCAGTTTCTAATAGGCACTTCCAGTGACATTATTAAGCCATTTTACATTATTATCAAGCGAAAATACAATGTATAACAGTTTTCACACTGGCTTCAAATTAATTAATGATGTGATTAGAGTTACGTATGAACAGGGTCAGACATTCTGTGGCAAATGTCCAGTCTGTTCGTACGGTTAAATCCTGATTATAAAATATCAAATAATTCTTCACACTGACTCTGAGTTTTCTAGGTTTTGACTGATAAGCATTCCTCCAGGGTACATCTTCTTAAATAAGTCAACATTAGGGTATCATTCAACTTTATGCTTACTTTGTGACTTTATCTAAAATGTCTGTTCTTTGTGGTTTAGTACGTAACACTTTTTAAAACATTATCCACTATATTTTTTAAAATACGAAACCAGTTATCATTTGCAGGTGCTATGAGGACATTTGTTCGAAGCTTGCAATGTTTACAGCAAAAATTGAGAGACCAAGATCATAGTTTTATCGTCAAAACTTGAAGGTCTTCTCAAATGTCACTCTTTTGGGCCTAGTGTGGAATTGCCCATCTTGCTTTTAAGAGGTTTCAAGAGACCTTTGCAGTTGGCTTTAAATTTGGACAAATTGTTCATATGAAATCAGAACTTTAAATACATTACGCAAGTAGACCACCTTCGAAATGCTGCAAACATTTCGAATGGTTTTGGTTAGCCTGTTGTGTGAAAGGTTCGTACTATCCCCACCATGCCTGCAGCGTACGCATTAACGATGATGTGTTAATGTTGCCCATCCTCTACATCCTCATATAGGGATGGTGTTTTTTTTCTAGCTGATTGAATCTCAGCTATAAATGACACCAAACAGCTGTCCTGTGCCATGGCAACGTCACCTGTCCGTTAAAAAGAGCAATCCAGGCAGGTCATTTCACAGCGTCATTGGAGCACAACTCCCTGAGCAGAACGAGTTCAGAAATAGGTTATCAGATATTGGGATCGCTGCACTTTGACTTCCATCTGAGTACAGCAAATAACAAGTATGCATTAAATATGTACAGTATATTAAAAAAAGCTTTGGTTTTATTACTGTATTGGGCAGTACAGGAGGAAACCAGGTAAAGTATTCTGGAGAATAAAGATGCCTGGTCCTTATGGGCCTATGGGCCACAATGGCAGCCGTGCTAAAGCCAGGGTAATATTGAAGCGCCCTGCAACCTATTATTATTATTTATAACAAACTCTGATTCTCCAGACTAATATGAAGCAGGTTGGTGGGGGGGGGGGGGCAACAACTACTTTCCAATAGGCTATCCATGCTGGAAGGTAGCCTGATATCAAAAAATGAGGGGAGGGGCGCTGTTCAAAGCAGATAATCTTGAACACAATCGGACAATGGGTGGTGCTACTCATAAGGCATTGATGTATGCGGTCATGCAGTCCCATGATTTTACCAACAGGGCAACGGTTTGGCCGACATGCCGACCGAGAGAAATTATTGAATGGGGTGTCACTTAACATGTTTGTACATTGACTGTATGTTTGCACAGTGTTCAGTATGTTGATATTTAGTCTGCGGCACATGGAATGTCCGGCACTACATATTGTTCTGCCTGCAGAATATGGTCAGAGATGACCACCACAATCCTATGGCCAAGTACCGGTGCATGGTTCACTACTTCAAATTTCACAAATCACTGCCTCTGACATGCATCAGTCAAACCCAGTCATACATGTAGTGTGCAGTGACGTGGTCCATAAAGCCTTTTGCACGAGGGATAAATGGTGCAGCAAGCCACGCATGCCTTTACCTCCCCCTCCTTCCCCACCCCCACCCCACATCATAACAGACAATTGTTTTTTGTTACATGCATACCATGGCATTATTTTTTTACAAAGATGTCTGGTTTACAAGGTTCGCTGCTTTGCTGAAATAGGATAACCTATCACTCTCAGTATACATGTACCGGTAAGTTAGAGAGAGCCCTTTTGCTCCTGGCACCCCCCCCCCTCCCAGTAACCTCTCTGGGTCTGCCCTTAAAGTTGCCTAGTTAGGCCTATGCAAAGGGACCATCTTTTTTTCGTTAGAGGGGTACTGTTGCTTTTGATGGCCAGTTCAGTGACCATTTTATTGAAGTGAGGAGCACTATTATTGTTTTAAAGGCCAGTTTTCCATCTTGAGAGGGGCACAGTTTAATGTTGCGAGAGGGGTATTTGAGCTTTTGTGGAAAGTTTACCATCTTGAGAAGGTTCACAATCTTGTTAATGCGAGAGGGGTATAATTTGTGTTTTTGAAGGGCACTTTTGCATTACAAGAGAGGAGAGAATTTTTAAGCGCGATCATAATGCTTTCATGACTGTTTACGTTTCAGGGGCAGTTTTGTTTTCATCTCGAAGAGGCACGTTATGACCGCGAGCAGGCAATTTTGTTGGCCTGGGAAAATCTGGGGGCAAGGTCCCCCCCCCTTCCGATGCCCCTGGTCATGGTACCGTACATTGCCTGAAGCATGCAATGTAAAAAAAATAAATAAGGGTTATGTTTTTTGTCAGGTCACTTTGCACCTTTAATTCCCGACCACTCTGTCATCGGTAATCCTGCAATGACCACTGCATACCTAGCATTGCTGTACGTAGTACCAACTGATATTGAAACTTGGCGTCTACTGTTATGTGTACATATACTGTACATGTGCATGTGCACTGTAGGACTCAGCAATGCCTACATGTACATGTACACATGTACTGGTACAATGTACATGTAACACTGTGCACAGTTCGCTTGGTGCAGTAAAGCCAAGTTTCCCATATTAGGAGCTGTCCCTGAATCGATTTTGCTCTGCAAAATGAAGGGATCCCTCCATTAGCTATTGCCGCCAGGTCATGACCCCAACCCCCTTCTTTATATCAAATGTGTCACCAGAGGTCAACTGGGGTCAGGTAAAGGTCAAGCAGTTAGACAGGTTTAAGTGTAGATTAGCCATGAAGACCTGGTAATATTGGCTGGTAATTTGACTGGCTGTAAGTGATAGCTTAGGTGTCTGATCTTGAGATGGCCTCGGGGCCTTTTCTTTTAATGTCAGCCAGGGGCCTGGCCAAAGTCAATAAATAAATGTCTCTTCATCAACTACCAGAGGTTAGTCACAGAAGTACGTGCTGGTCGATCCTGTTGGAAGTCCTGAAAAATGACAGAATATGCCCTACAACATTGACACAACAAACAGGGATGTTAGAGGGCCTGCATGGTGCTGTAAATCATGCCCACCCACATTGCATGTTTGCTGACACTTATGTTCCTAATAAATGGCCTGAAAAAAGGACTACTGGGATTTGACAAGTTGGAGAACTTTTAATTACAAATACGTGTAGAGTTAGTCATACACGTATGTAATTATAAAAAAATTTGAGTTAAATGTTTATTTTCATTAATTTTTATGACAATTCCAAAGCCTGTCCAGTACCTGGGTTTTTGACAATAGTTTGTCAAGGAGAAGGAAATCTTGCCCCGTTCCACCAATTTCTTTTTCCAGTTGCGTCCTTTAGAATGTACTCTTCTTTACAACAACTCATACCAAAGTGAAATTGTCCATTGATATTGATAATGGGGAGTTGCACTTTTCGTTAAGAAAAGTTGGATATTTTCTTAAGTGCACGGGGAACTCAAAAGGTACATGTCTGCAAGATCTTAGAACCATGCATGATCCCACTGACAGTTTGCGTCAAGTCTAACCCGGTGCCCAGACATGCAGCCGCCCTGCTCCTTGGTAGGCACACACATGTAAATGATATTGATTAAACCTTAACTCTTTCATTGTGGCACAGAGGATAATGGCAGAGGTCAATCAGGGTCAACGAGCGAGCATTGCACAATCATGAGTCAAGTGCCTTAAAGAGATCTGGCCTCCGCTTCAGATTTTTTGTGGAACTAGAATTTGAAGAATAAAAACCAACTTCACCAGTTGCTTGATAGTTTGACATTCTCTGCACCTGTTTACTTAGTGTCAGTTTTTGTAGTTGAGCACATTCAGCACAACATTATCATCTCAGTCAGTTGCTGTGTCACACCTAGCTGTTCTATTTTCTCGTCCACACAACTGACAGCAACGCGTGGCCAGCGAACGATGGCCATAAAAAGGGCTTCAGAAAATTCACAATTTTCATGGCAAACCACAACCGATCCACACAAACAAAGCTGTTTTAGGTAGTTAAAGACCTACTACATACATGTACATCTATCAAGGTACTTTACTCTAAAAAAAAAAAAAAAAAAAGGATTTCAATGCATTTTGACAATATTATTCCAGGAACAAATCGACTAAAATTACATGATGAAATTTCCGTTTTTTTCCGATGACGAAAGTCTCCCAAATCAAAGGAAAGAATGAACCTTCATCTACAAAAAATCTTGTGAACGTGATGTCGTTAATATTTTAAGAATTCGATGTACACCTAATGTTTCCAACAACTTCCATTTTTCACAACGCGAAAAGATCGTCGCCATTGCATAGAGCAAGGAACCCAGACATGGTATGACCTTGTGACCCCATACGCCCACTGATTGGTCGAGCTAGCTCTTATACGTATCTAAGTACTTTTCGTGTTTTTCTGTAGTCTCGAATACAGTCTCGTAAAATTTCGCGTAGGCTTTTGGGCCATGCGTGCGTGACCTCAGGACAAGAAACTGAGGTCAAACAGGGCTCTGTGTGTGACACGGCCACTGACTGATCTGACTGAGTGAGTCACTGAATAACTGACTGAGTCGCTGGGTATTAATTATTTCTTAAACTGAGACTATTGGGTCAAGCTTGAGTAGGCAAGCCAAGTCTTGTTGAGTACTTTTTGCCATGAGTTTTTGAGTATTTTACCATTGGTACATTGTATGAATACTAATATTTCAGGGGTATGAGTACTACAAAAACCATGACATCTGTTTGCAAAATGCATGTAACATTTTGCATAAGTAGTTTTCCAAGAATTGGGCTGAGAATGTTTTCGCCATGATGAATAGGATTACATTGAGCATACAAAAGTTCATGATAATACCAACTGCATCACTACAAAATCTGAAGATGGTTGGCTACAAACTGAGTTTGCACTCAACCAACTTTAACACTCATGAAGATGTATTGCTTTACCTTTGGTTAACTTTTCCTGGGATAACCTTTCCTTGACCAGGCACATGTAATTACGGTTGTAAATGCCAGGTCAGTCGGTCTTAGCTGAGACTACATGTAATTAATATTACAAGTGTAGTTGAGCATCTGTTTGTGTTGTCTTGAATGTTCGTATAGGTGTACCTACACCATGTTAGGTACATCTGTAATGTAGAGAACGTGTGCGTGTGGGAGGGGGGGGGGCAAAAGAAAAATGTGGGCCGGGGCAAAATGAATGCAACAGTTGATTTTTCAATACACACATTTCTCCTGACTGCATGTGTCAAACGTCAAACTGTTCATATACTTAATTCAAGCGTGATTCTTGAACTATGAGACTGAAGCTTGTGTTAGACTTTCATTGCACCCTATAACTAAACTTCATACGTGTACCGGTATGGGCCCATAGCGACAGTAACACATGAATAGAATTATTTCTAAACTGATTGAAAGCCATTTTTTTAACCAAAGGAACTTGTCAAGTCGTATTAATGCCAGAAGAATTAACGTCAGTAAGAGTTAACGTCAGTCTGTTTGACCATCTGGCCATTGACCTTAGAACTGCAAGTTTATTACACAAACACACAACAAATCAATGTCCACTAGCCTTCGTAATATAATAAAAGATGGTTATCAAACATCAGCATTCAAATCCTTCCTGGAATTTGAAATTCATTTGAAATGCCCTCTAGGCTCTTCTTTATTTGTGTAAAAAAAAATTAATTGGTCTGGCTGCTTACTGTGATAACTTATCATTGGCTTTCAAGGATGTGTGTTTTTTTCTGCGGACCTGAGCGGTCATTTGCCAACTGGAGCTGACAGGCTGCCCTTTGGCTGTCTGGTGGTTTCACCAACCCAACTCTTAGAACATCGCTACATTTTTGCAACAGCAAGCCTTGCAACGGCTTTCTGAAGCGTGGACTTTTTCCTTCACATGAAGTGTTTATTTCAAAAACGTGATATATCCATTTGAAAAAAAGTGAAAAATTGTACGGTTTTGAAAACTTATAGAATATGCACAGTATACAACATTTCTAAATACATTTTTTCACCGATGTTATATATTTATTAACCCTAACTCCCTAGGCATTTTTGCTAGGATGTAGCCTCAATCCTGCAAATTCCTCCATTATTTCTTGAATATGGTCCATGGAGGGGTGACCACTGCCTGAATCCTGCAAAATCCTGCGGCAGTGACTGTCAATATGTTGTGGCTTGGCCAGTGACATTCTGGAGCAGTACGAAGGATTTCAAGCATAATCCAGGCCTATATTTATGCATGGCTGAGCAAAAACAACACAAGGTCCGGCCCCAAGGCCTTGACAAAGTGTATCACTACGAAATCAGTATTTTGCCATGTAACCTCAATCCTCCAAATTCCTCCACTTTGGCTAAGAGGATTTTGAATGATTCAGGGCAGTTAGGGTTAACACTGTACCTCTTGCAAGAATTCACCATTCTCTTTTTGAACTTTATTTTTGCAGACCCCCACTCACAGGCGGCAAGCCACGCCCATCAGGGATGATGAGTCAGCCAATGGCAGTAGTAGCGAAGTCTCCAGGATACGCTCACGAAGGTTGGCTTCAAGTCGCGTCCGAATTATTGGCTACGGCTCACAGCTACACACAATATGGGAAGTGGATTTAGCCACTTCCATAGGAACATGTGTAATATCAAGCTGTAGCCAAGTAATTAGGACACAGCCTCAAAATTACACGTAGCACTCACACAAATGCAGTTTGTAAACAGAGTCATAATACATGCCAAACATTTCTTCATTATAATATTCATTTCAAGCAATATTTGAATTTTGCATGATTTTCACAGTAAAACAGAACACACATGAACTGAAAATACTTTTGTAAAATAAAAACGAAAAACCCTAATTCACATTAATTTTTGCCCTATTTCAGCTTATTTTCATCCAAAATAGCCTTGAATTTACAACATTTGACGTGAAACTAATTTTTGCAAGATCACAAATCCCCCTTTTATTCGGCTCCTTTGTAAGCAACAAAGTGCGCTGTACGATTTCTGCACAGACCTCGTAGTTCTATTAGCTGATGATAAAATCTACAGCAGGCAAATGAAAGCTCTTAAGTTATGTTCAGAATGTTCAAGTGTTATGGCTTTTAAAGTGAACGTCCATCAGTGTGCGGCACTATACGTTTCATTTTGTCAGCTTTTCCCCGTGTCAATCAAATGTGTGCCTCTTTAAAAATTTACATGTAGGCCAGGCATGTACACATGTACTGTTGTACACATCCCAGGCTTGAGTAGTTCTACTTAAGGCCCTATACAGTCCGTACAGATAAAATAGTTTTATGTCATAAATCAAAAACTGACATGTACTTGTGTAATCAAAGGTTTTATCTTATGGCACAGTAAAAGGGGGAAGGGAAATGGAGGTCCCGGTAGGGGTTCATTTGTCTAGATTAGATGATCTTTTAAATCTCAGTCCAACCTAATCAAATAAGATTTTAGCACTTTACCCCATTAGTATTACACTGTACTACACTGTTTAATTTTTGATGAAGCCATAAAAGCATAGAGGGCTGGGGCTGTTTGGGGCAGTATAAGGAGTAACAGGCAGGGCGCTTTCGGGCAGTACAGAGACTAATGGTTTAAGGTATTGTAACTTTCTGTTTATCAACATGAAATTGACCATTATCATGTTGCGGCCATCTTGATTTTTCCCCATTCAAATCAACTTAATCAAAGCGAGGCTGGAAGGAAAAATAGTCTGGTGCCTTTTTGCACAAAAACATTATCATTCAGTACTATTATTGGATTCAGGGAACATGACTGAAATGGTGGCAGCATAATAAGGGTCTACAGAAAGGGAAATTATGCAATAATGTAGACTGTACATACCTGTACATTTGTAACTAAGTTTACGTATTATATGTGGAGCCATTTTTTGAGAGTGTTGATTATTTATTGTGCACATTTTCAGACACTCTTGTATTGTAGGCCTATATGTTTCACATGCACTTAAGGCAACATTTACACGTTAGTCTACCACTGACCCTCAAACTGTGACATTTTCAGGCATTCAAAGGTAATAATACTAAAAAACTAAAACTTTTTTTTTTAATTTTGAGAAGACAAATATCAGCAAACATTGAAGTCCTTCTGTATGATTGTCAGTTCTTGATAATCTCGCTGTTTAAATATTTGCTTAGGATGTAGACATTGGATTGGACTCTGCTGTTTACATAAACCCAGCCAGTGGTTCATACACTTTGGACTGTAGTCGCTGTCTTTGTATTGGAACAGCTACATTGTACAATGCAGTCCGATTTCAACAGGTTTATTTCTCTACAAGCATACTGTAGCTGTCAAAATGACAATCAGAGTTTTTTTAAGTCAGCTGTCACCAAAACTTTATATCTCAAATTCGTATGTTTAAAAAAAAAAAAATTATTATTATTTTTTACATACAAATATTTTTTGAATGCCCAAAATATGCATCCTGTATAAATGTATTAAAACGTCCATTAACTAGTTTCTCCTCATACTGATGGAAATACTTGAAGTGATCCTGAAATTACATGCAACACTTAATAGTGTAGAAAACACTTTTTCATAGTCTGCCTTTGTGTTTGCAGACTTGACAAAGATTTTCTTAAAACAAGTTGACTGCGAGTCTGGAAATTGCAAAGGTTGGAAATTGAGCAATTCTCCTCAGTGTATTTTAGCAGTCACTAAATATCTTTATACGTGTACAATATATGTACATTGATACTGGAGGACTTTGGAGGTGTATGTACATGGATTTGCAATCCAAATGTTACCCTCGCATCATGACATAATTAGAAGTGATCCCCACCATAGGGTTTCAAAGCGTCTGACTAGAACCCATTGAAAGAGTTGGCCTACTGTAGGGCCAGAGAGCTCAGCAGGTAAAGCTTAAGTACACTTCCCAAGGTTGAAGGTTTGACTCCTGCTTAACGTTGGTAAACCTAAAATTGATGCACAGTGTACAAACTAAATTCGCTTTTCTTGATCATGTTGATGTGGTGGGGGGGGGGGGGGGAACAAAAAAGGGGGGGGGCAAAGGGAGGGAAAAAGAAGTGAAGGATGGCCATGCATCTCTGCACATGGCCGCTTGCATGTGGTCTGGTGTGCTGTGTGCCGACATACGTGTAGCTCAAACCGTCAGTCTAATTGGCAGGCATGCAACTTTTCCTCGGATCAGCTGATTTCCTCTTTTTTTACTTCCCATGTGTACCATTGAAAATAGAAAAACACTGTACAAAGTCTGGGAAAAATTTGAATTTCCTCTTTTTTTGTGATTTCCCAGTTGCATGCCTGAATTGGGAGAGAAAAATATGGTAAAGCACAATATTGATGTTTTGTGATTAGACCAAGTAGCTTTTGGAAGCAAACCAGTATTATTTATCGGCATCTTCTTTTGTTTGACTCAGGAGACATGCCAGGGAGCGAGAGGAAGGAAGCAGCACAAACAGCCCCTCATCCCCTAGGTCAATACTACGGAGAGAGGTGGATGGTAGGTCAGCAGAGGAATGGAAGAGGGTAAGATGAAGGAAAGAAAAGGTTCTAAAGGCATC
The DNA here is from genome assembly GCA_029964075.1 of Patiria pectinifera. Classification (NCBI taxonomy): domain Eukaryota; kingdom Metazoa; phylum Echinodermata; class Asteroidea; order Valvatida; family Asterinidae; genus Patiria; species Patiria pectinifera. The sequence continues at coordinate 1,550,934 of CM057130.1, read as the reverse complement.
CCAAAAAAGGGCAGCCCCCCCCCAAGACAAAAAATCCCTGTTATTTTCCTAAAGTTCTCTTGAATAATTGCCCAGGATGCTACAGAAAGCATGTAGATTTAACATTTTCCCAGTAAGCATACTTGATTTTGAGTTAATGGTATATCAAGCATCCTGTGAAATCGTTGTGCCTCGTATGCTGTAATTTTCAAGAAAATAATTTTGTACCAATACTAATGATGGTTATGAGAAAAGGTTAAAAAATATTTAGTGAGTTAGGGTGAATGCAGTTTTGTAAAGTTTTGGTTTTAAGGAGTTATCTTACATGTACATGTATGTTAATTGAATAATGATTTTAGACAGAGAATTCTATGAATATTAATTGTACAATCACTCAAACAGGATTAAACAAATACTTTGCTGGAAAACACACATTTTATTAATTTTTTTTTCACAGGTTATGTGCTTTCTATCGTTAGCGATTAATTACAGTGAATGATTATATTGACAACTAAATGAACAATATTCCAGCTCATCAGGACTGTGTTTGTGCTCAGAAGTAAAAATATTGAACTAGCAAATGAATGGTTGTGAATATGGATTTGTTTTTGTAAGAATTAGTGAATTTCCAACCTCATGTACAGTACATTGTGTATGTTTGTACATATATGTTGCATATGGACTTTGTTACATGAATGTTCTGTAGTCTTCCCTCAATTCACTAACCGGTTTCTGTCACATTGTTTCCCCTTCCCTCTCTTGCATGTATTGCATGGTGTGTGAACCACCCTGCTGTATGCTGTGTGAATAAACAGATGTACGAACGTGAACATCGGGAGAATCGACGGCTGACCCGGAGACTACATGAGTCTGAAGAGAGAATAGCCCGCTTGGAAGACGAAATCCAAATACTGACAGAAGTACATACTAATGTTGCCTGAGTATTTTTTTTTCCCACTTAGTCTTTATTCCAGAGTGATTATTTTGGTGTTATGTTTTTGTGTCCTTGATGAGTTTGAATGTTAGATGCTTGAACTAAAATGTCAGTTTTGTCATCTTCTTTTTTCATTTTTATATCAAAATGTATAATCAGGGTTTTGGGGGTTAATATAGTACAAGCCTTTGTGCAGCCCCCTGACAACTTTGATTTGCAAATGTTTTTAACAAGTTTATACATTCTGTAGCTGCTTGTTTGTTTTTTTGCAGTTTTGTGTCCCTTGGAAAATGGCTTATATTTCAAGCATCAAAGTTAGAATCTTTCAAATAAGAGGATAAATGGGGAAAAATAGCCTGGAAGTAAGAGATTTAACAAGTTTCATACTTCGGCTTGTGCATGTTTCTGATTCCAACACTTTTACAAATAATCAGTCTCTGCACATAATAGATAAAGAAAACAATAGTTTTGGATGACCAAAAACAGTGCAGATGTTAATAAGTGCCATTTTCATTCAAAGATGCAATTGCCTTGCATAAGTTCAATGAATGGGAGGTTTGCTGTATAACACCATGTGAATGATATCTCTTCCTGAGTTGTGGGTTCTAAGAAGAACCAGTTGGTTAACTTGACGTTTCGAACAGTATGCTCTGCTAGTCATCACAAGATGAGCAGAGCATACTGATCGAAACGTCGAGTTGAACCAACTGGTTCTTCTCAGAACCACCCAACTCACTAGGAGATATTCACATAGTGTTACCGCAAACCTCCCATTCATTGATCATGTCCACCATGCAAACCCTTAAGTCTTACTTGCATAAGTTGTTAACCAAGAAAAAAACCCATCTAAATACGAATTGTTTTCACATGAGCCCAAGTAACTGGTTTTTACAGTGAGTGTCGTGAACACACTGACAGATGGGGCACACAGCGTTGAATAAGCCGCTTCTGTAATTATGTGTGCCCCGTTCTCCGACACCCCTTAAAAGACAAGTTAAACTCCTTGGCGACGGAGCACAAATGACGTTGGCACTATACGATTATCATTCGCACAGCATTCACAGCTGTTCCAGCATGTTCACCAATGCTGGCAGCTTCTCTGCACGCTTCTTTGTAGCGGACAGATTTACAGTGTTCATGTTTATAGCTGAACTCTGAAAGTCACAGCATGGTCATGCTCAGGTTATTTTTACCCGTGATCTCACTACATCGAGAATGTTTCTTGCTACCGGCGATGGAAAAAGAAATTGAACTATAATGAAACCTTCATGCCCATTTGCTAAATATAAAATCAGTCATAAATCTAAAAGTTGAAGTACATGTTGTGAACTGCCGTGCATTTCTTTAACAGTGAATGCGAAATGTAGGAATAGATTTCCCCGATCGGTTAATCTTTGGAAAATGCACTGCATGTGCAGAATGTGAACTCAAATTTAGCCCTGTAGGCCCAATTTCAAATACCGGTAGCTGTTAGAAAAGCTCATGTCTCAGGTTGGAGTCTTAGATCCAAGACAGGCAATATACAAAGGCAAAATACAATGTTAAAAGTACAGGGTGTCTCCAAAGAAATGTAGCAGTCAAACAACATTTTTTTCTGAGGAACCAACTTTTTTTTTTTAGGTAAAAAAATTACCATAAGATGATAGAGTGTTTCTTTACCCTTGACAGGATTTTTGTTCCATGTGATTTGACCTTTTGTTTAAAAGTTATAGCAAAGCTCGTAAAGACTGTCAAAATTTGTTTCAGCCACTTTTCAGATTATCTGGTATCTAATGAAAGGCATTCACACACGTTCTTGGTATGTGAATGCTGTTTCATTAGATACCAGATATCCTAAAAAGTGGCCCAACTTGGAATTCAAGTCCTTTCATTTAATAAGCTGTATCTCTGGACTGGGGTGTCCAAATGAGATGGGATAAAGACCATCGTGTAGAGTATTTACTACACCTTCAGACTTTAGGATCCGTGCGCCAACAAAAGAGGCTCTTTTTTACTACTTTTGAGAGCCCCGTGGATAGGACCCACTGCGTGTGCCTACTTTACTGGTGGCTTGCGCACGAAGTACATGTACGTGCTGCATGACTTGCCCTGAATGTGCCAAAGCTAAGCCACAGTCTCTTGGTGTGAGCGTCAGACGTCGTCGGCGCGCAAATGCATTTCAAATTTATCTTTGATGGTCTCCCAGACTTATCCCTGCCCCCCATAACTATGGATCATTTGAAGTCTGCGATACATGAACCGGAAACCTGTCTAGGTCTCCCCCAAATCTCCTTTCTGGCCGTTTAAGGGGTGCTTGTGCACGGAGCCTATAGATAAGTTTTGCAAAAAGAGAGTGCTAGTATTTTTAATATTAATGGATTGACTGCTACATTTTATTGACACATGCTGTACATGTACATACCCAGTGCAAAATTCCATTCTTGTGAAATTGGGTTATTTAAAAATTTTGAGGTACATGTATACGTAGTGGTCAGAAGAAAAAAGAACCTGTCAATTGTGATACACTGCGGTCTAAGCATCTACCTCTATTTTTGCACAGTTAATTTGGTTCAGAAGTTTATTGTCTGAAAGTAGGGAAAAACGTCTTTTTTTTTCTTCAAAAGTTTGTCTGCAACATGTAGCTACAGATATGAGTGACTTTTCCTTGAATAGTCTTGTGACGGATGCAATATTAGTCCCTTAGAGGGTGATCTAACTTAGAGGTCTTGTTCCCAGACATCTGTTCACTCTTTCCATTGTTTTTCCCTATCGCAGGACCTAGAGGTAGTTGACGAGGAGCTGGACCAGTCCAGGGAAGAGAACCGTGCATTAAACAAGGCAATGTCTCAACTACGAAGTTAATTCTTCATGTTCGTAACCAGCTTCACCTTTTAGGTTGGTTCATGTTAAAAAAAAACGGCTTGGACTGCTGAAGGGAAGAATTCCATACATGGACATCACTAATTTCCCCCTGCAGTGACCTATATTATCAGCCATCAGAAAGCAATAACATGTCCTAAAAAGTCAAATTTAGCAGGGAAAAAATTAAAGCATTCACTGAGAAAACACTTGGAATTTTTCAGACCAGTCTCATATAGGGTTTGTGCACAGGGTGTCAAGTGATGTCCAGGTATGGAACTCCCAGCAGAATTGTGGTCAGTCATCAAGGGGTCAAGCTTTTAGTCCACCACTCACTGCGGTCATAAATCTGTATTGTTGGGGGGGGGGGCCTGGGTAAATTTAACTGAATGTAAGGATGTACTTTAATCCCATCAAAGTTTAATTGCTACCCACCAATTTTAACTTTTCTAGCACCCAACAGACGCTAGAGCTAAAGTGACAATAGCTGGTTCATTTCAGCTACATAAAATAGTCTGAACAATGCTCAAGATGGTAGAGTGTGTGCGGACTCAAATTTTTACCGGTGGAACAAAAACAGTGTTACTTGAATGACGTACCCAACTACCTTTTCCTTCGTCCTCCATACGTTGTGTGCAATGTGGTCAACACAGTTTGACGTCATAATGTCTCTGTGTGACGTCGTTATGTGTCAGGGCTACCGAACATCGTAACATTAATCACTGGAAATGAGGGTACATTGCCTGGTTGACATTCATGGGCACCTCACTTAGCAAAATGTCGCGGGGTCCCATCATCTATCAGTTGCACCACAGACTTGAAAAGGTTCAAACACGAGTGCAAGAATGTCTTCTTCCTTTTTCCAACGACCATTTGCAAAGGGGTATATTTTCATTACCTGCCTCACCACATGGCCGTTCTGGATCACTTGGGTTCAAGGCCTGTAATAAAAACAAGAACGGAAAAAAGTTTGAAAATCATTAAGGCAACTGCAAGGAACTGTTAAGCCGGTTGACAGCCAAAAGATAATGAGCTCATCAGGAATGTTGATTGCTTGAGAGCGTCAACCTCTGGCTTGTGTTGTAAATAAATTGTAAGTGAATTGGCTTTAAAAAAAATATAAAAAAATCGGCATGCGCATACATGTGTGTAGCAATGGGAATAACTGTCTAGATCAATTTACTGAGCACGGAATATTTTCTTAGCAAAATCAAAATCATGCTTAGTAAAATAATGTTACTAGCCAAAACGTCATTCATTGTATGTGCTCTGTGCACAAACAAGCGAGGGTGCTTTTCTACACGTACTGGTTCGCAAGCCAAGTACGCGCTTCCAATTCTATTCTGAATGTTCAAAGCTATAGCGACTTTGCGTCGGGTGTCTCACGTCATCTACTTCGAATGTCTCTTTCAGGCCCAGTGGTCTGCCCGTACTCTCCCTTCCGTACCGTTGAGGGGGTGCTTATGGATGGAGCCCATATGGCCATAGAGCTTTGTTATTATTTGGGAGCTAACTCGCTTTACATGCATAATGTAGTCTGCTAGGGGATGTCTTTGCTTGTTTACAAACCTAAATAAAGCTCCCGAAATTTATAAGGCTTACTGCAAATTAAATGAAGCTGATATGCCCAAAACCAAAATGCACAATTAGTGAGAATTTCATTTCACTCACGGAACAGTTCATTTTGCTCAGCACTAACCATGCACATGTGCCCACATGCAATATGTATGCCTCAGAAGATCTGGGTTTTTTTACATGGGAACTGCTGCCTTTGTTGTACCATACCTTCATGTTGCATTTAGAGCTCATTGGTGAGATCGGTAATTCTTTCTTGCATGTATTTCAATTCGTTCTACAATCACACACGCATTCAAAATGTGTGTCACTGTATATCCGAAAGTATTCTACAGAGGAAATAGTGCTCTTGACTGGTTCTGTTAGCTGAAAAATTAGGTTGACGTTTGCTTAGCTACAATGTACATCTTCTGTGTAGCAGCTTTATAAGGTTGCTTTCATCACTCTTTACAGCACAAGTGTAGACCTTCTACGCTTACCCAAGTCCAACAGCCCACTCTATACTGACCCTGTGTACAACATGTATACACAATTGATATGGCCAATCGTCTTGTTTGCGATATCAATCACTTGTCAACTTGTCAACCAACTTGATTATTTTATTCTTGGACCGAAATGATTACAGGCCCAAATTGTTTACACGTTAGGTCTAGTCCACCATAATGGATGCCCACAGCTGGTTGATAATTTGGAGATTTAAGATTGGAAAGGCTTTGACCCTGAGCTTTGTTTTATTGAAGTTAACGATGGTGTCTACGCTGTAAGGAAGTTAAGCTCAAAGGATCATATTTGTGTTTGAAAATAACAGACTGTCAAGTACTTGTATTTCATATTTTGTATTGTTTCACATGAACTGTCGTACTTTTTTCCCTTGAACCATGTACAAAATGTATATGTAATTAACTTTCATATTGGAAGTCATGGGAAAGTCATACTTCAAAGCTCATTTAATGAACTGATCTCATACATTCACAACTCTTGTTTGAAACATGGACATGAATTTATGAAGTAATGTTAGACTTGATTGTCAATATATTTATTCAGAATCAACAGAGGGCAGCATTTATTATTCTGTCATTGATATTCAACTTGGTCTCTGGTTTTGGGAAGGCAAAATGTATCATCGGATGCCAAAAGAGGGCAGCATTTACTTTTTTGCATAGTTCTCCCATGATGTTTTCTCGACCCCATTTATTTCCTTTTGATTATGGCCGGGTCTCAATTTTATGGAGCTGAATAGCCTACAATTTTGCCCAGAAAAAGTTTGTAGTTTCTAAGCAAAATTTGTCTGCATTACTCAGCATGCAGATGGGAAAAATAAAAACCTGTTTTCAATATTTCACTTTCCAAAAGAATCTAATGGAATTTTTTTTGTGTTTTCTCCTATTTTACCCAGGAACAAAAAAAATGATGTAAATAGCTTAAGCAGACAAAGGACTGAGTTGGAGGAATCTGGGAATCTGGATGAATCTGGGAAGCAAGACGGTAGCAGTTGTTTTACAGTGCCTTCATTAGTCTTGTAGGGATATATAAGGCCAAGTAAACAAATAATAGGTTCTCACCTGGGGCCGATTTCACGGCGCTGCTAAGCACAAAAATTTGCTTAGCACAAAAAAAAATCTGGCTTATAAAAGCAGGTTACCAGCCAAAATTCCATGTGATGTATATTACTCGTGATTAGTATTCAGCTGTTGTTTGCTTAGCATGAAAATCACTTGGAGTTTTGGCTGGTAACCCGCTTTTATAAGCCAGACTTTTTGGTGCTAATGTTGTAATTCGTACCTTAAGTTAATAGGTCAGGGCCCGCGCCCGCTGGTCCTGGAGGGAACAGACAACAAATTGACGCTCACTCTGGTATTGCTGGACATGGACTGCCGTGCGGCAGGGCTGCAGAATGCTGCCCAGCCACCGGTCACGCCTGACTGGTTTATTACGCAACACTTATAAACATGTATTCACTACACTAAGCAAATTTTTGTGCTTAGCAGCACCGTGAAATTGGAAGGACGAGACCCTTCCCCCCCCCCCAAAGATTGCGGATTTTCCAAGTTGGGGGCCATCAACAAAGTACGTACACACGAAAGGGGGGAGGGAGGGGTTTTAACGTTGGGTACACCATGCGTACAGGAGGGAGTTCCAAGCCCTACATATGCAGAGCGATAATTTGGTTTCAATAAAGTGTCATGAAATCAATGCACTTTCTCATATTTAATACCTACTAGGACCAGCTTTTATGCACTGCAAATCATTATAACACTGTACCCTTCACCCCCACCATGTACATTTATCTTCCGAGTGCCACTTGCCAGAAGTTTTTCTGGCCACATTTTGTCATTTATTTCAGACTTTGAATGCGAATCATATTGCAGCAAGTTTTCTGTGACATTAAAATGATGGCAGAATAAGGTAGTCTGAAAAAGTTAAAAAGAAATATGGAATGCATATGCGCATGGGGATGGGGGAGGGGAGGCCTGAGGGGGGTCTAAAAAATTAGCATTTCGGCGTATACACATTATGGACGTCTTAGTTCTTCTTGGTTCTCCCTCTTTCTCAACTCTTTTGCTGATACGTTTGTGTCCAAACGAGCCGTAGCCCTTTCTACCAGATTTTGAACGTGCATAAGTAGCTACAATTTGGCTGGAACAAATAAAAAGGTAAAATATATTGCAAAGTGTATGATTTAAACAAATTGAAAGTGACACAAAAGGAAATGGGTGGAGACCAGAAACTGGTTTATTTTTTTTTTACTTGGCCTAAAAGACGAAAGTGCAGTGAGAGTTAAAGATATCCAGTCATTTTTCAACCCCAAAACTATTCAGCGAGAATATTCATTTCCTGTTTTTTCTTCAAAGAAGTGGCTTCAGTCTTTTGCATAGGCACATGTGTAATTACAAGCCAATAGTCACTTCTTTCGGACAGTGCCTTAAGTTTGCCCTTAACTATCAGGCTCTTTCAGGAAACCCTGAGGAATAGAGCTAAGTAGTATTTTCACCATTTATTTCAAAATAAAAAGGTAGAAACTTAAGTGAACCAACATCAAGTCATCTTAAGTGCCAGCCAGCAATTGGAATTGTTAAATGAAGCACAAATAGTGATTTATAAAACTAGAAATGGCACTTTGAATATGCTGTACAATTCCATTTTATTGTGCCCCCCCCTTCTCCCACACATGTGGCCTGTCGGCACAAAATGAGCGTAAAGTTGGAAATTGCCATTTTGCAGTACAGTGGGGCGAAGCCGAAATCTGAAGGGATAAACAATTTTTGTTTTCAGGTGAACCTCAATCGTTTTTGTCAAATATCTTTAAAACCTATTTTATCCTGTCAATTAAAAGTTGACAGTTCATTCACTCTTACACAACTGCAGGATTTGTAAAATGCCATTTTAAAAATTCTTATTAAAGTTTTACAACTTCAAGTAAGTCGGTGGGCTAAATTTCCGTTACTGAACTCAGTACGGTACCCTACCCCTAAATGTTGTATACCATAGGAAAGCTTTTTCTCTGCAGAATCCAGATATGTACATGTCTCAATTCCTAAAAAGTTAGACTTTAAGCTCATTTTGCGATGACAGGTCTTATATATGATGTGACGACCCCCCCCCCCCCATATATTCATATTTGAAAAACTTACCACTTTTGGGTTCATTAGATATATTACTCCCAAATAATTGCAGCGACCCCAAAATAGCCAAAGTGACTGCGTGTCTTGAAATTTTGGCAGTTTGAAAAAGAAAACTTCAGAGTAGGTTTGTAATCTTGTTGGTTGCCTTTCTCACAGAGTATCTTTGATTTCTAGAAATGAGCCGACAGGAATTTTGAGTTTGAAGTTTTATCAACACCATAGGAGAAAATACCTCCAAAAACAAACCCATTTCCACTGAAAGATCTTTTTCTTACATTGTGATGTCAATGTCTTAGACAACTTTAGTTCGACCTTCAGTGCTTTCCACTTAAAAAAAAAAAAAAGATCTGCCGTGTGTGTTCTGAAACATTTTGAGTATAACTTAGGGTTTCCAGTTTTTACATATACAGCAACACTAACATATCTTTTTATAGCTATATATTTTTCACAGAAATTCTTGGATTGTTGAAGTGAATTAAAAGGAAGTGAAATAGAACGAAGTTGAGAGGATTTTTCAACTACAAAAAAAATAGAGAATGAATTGCTAAAATGAGTCATCAAGGATACGTATTTTCTCAAGTGTCTTTTTTTTCCAATTAAAGTGTAAGATATGCTTTATTAAATGCAGTTATATTGGAAAGTAGATAATTTACTATGTAATGTTGTGACCATCTATGCCATGTTTTCCAGAAGGAAAATTAACTGTTTATGCTGAAACAAATGTTATTCACCTCCTAAAATGTCAAATTTTGGGCATCTGTTCAGTTTGGCCTAAGGCAGAATTAGCATCAGTTATATTTTTGGTCCACCTCAGATCTCAAAACCATTTACAAAAAGCTTAAACCTTGAATTCATTTTCTTTGACAACTTGTGAAAACCATCAACTATTTCTCAAGCTGTGGTTTTGTTTGTGGCATCAGGTCTTATGCCACAAGGTAGGCCCATGGTTGAGCCAGATTGTTCATAGCCGGGGGCTTAATGTTAAAAGCATGCAAGAGCCAAAGCTGGAGACATGCCGTTTTGTGACAAATGGCCAAAAATTCTGAAATGAGCAATTTGTAAGTTTTTTTTTCATTCGTTAAATACAAGCTCTTCCAAGTAAATTTTAAAATAATGGTGTTTTGGCAGTTTAAAAACCTTTCATGACTAGTGAGTTTATACATCGGTTAGTGTAAAACAAAAATAGTGATTTAAAGCAGCCTTAGGCACGGCCCGGCTTTCGTTTGTAAAGGTATAATATCAGCAATTTTTTTTCACAAAAAACCTTGAAAGTGTTATAAATACAGTTTTTAGAATATCTGGTCTCAGAAAGGAGTACAGGAGTACAAAAACTGCAGAGCTTGAAATCTACAAAGAAAAAAGGGAAAAAAAACATAAAACAACTGAAGAATTTTTTTGAAACTCTTGATGACCACAACTGTCTTCATGGAAAGCCTCACCAGTTTTACTGTGCTGTTCCTTTCATATGTTTTCTGAAGTGATTATGTAATGATGTATTCCATGTAAAAAATAACACATTTATTGCTCATGTCATACTGTGTATTTTAGTGCTATCCAACAAGTTGGACATCAGCTTATTCAGTATGATCATTAAAAAATGTAGAGTTTAATTTAAAATTAAGACAGTAAATTATACGAAGTACCAAATAGTTATCGTTTGATTTTTAATTTGCAGATTAGTGCTGAAACATCATTTTCTGCTGTCTTTAATGTTGTAGTACCTAACTCTGAGATGGTATTTTTTTTTAAGTTGATAATCTTCAGACTTCGTATTCATAACTTCCTGTACTGCAACGATGACCAATCAGGGTTCATTAACATGGAACTAATCTTTCAATCAATTGTATTGCAATTTTTCAGAAAGCTTTCTGGTGTGAAAGGTACTAATCAGTGTGAAATTTATCATTATGATTTAACACATCCTTCTGAGCGGACGAAGATCAGGATAACAGAATTTACAGAATTATCTGAGATATGTATATTTATGTTGTTTTACTTCAACTGTTCGGATTGAATTCGCTAAAAAAAATGTGAACTGTTTGTAATGAGAAAATGTATTTTTCCAGTAGATCAAAATGTACATCAAGGGTAAGAAATTGAACATCCTATATCCTTAGGACTCAATGGACCTCATGAGGATGTTCTTTGTTATTAAAATTTAGTTACAATGAATGACCGAAAGGTTTGCTCACGCCTATCAAGCGATACAAAAACATTGCCCATAAACCATGCCTTAGCACATAAGATGTATGCATGCAAAGCATTGTTACAAAAACGTACAAAGACAAATAACTTGTCAAAATTGCCCCCTTGGGCCGCAAAAACAGGTAAATCATTCAAAAACAGCTAACACATACCTGCCACCTCCCCCCCCCCCGCCCCACACACACCCACGCTTACATAGGCATAGAAGTGGGGTACTTCCTTTGTTCTCGTGTACTAAAATTTTGCAACGTCGCATACTAATTTCAAAATACCCTTATTTTAACCTGAATTAATTTCCTGGGCTGAAATTCGGACTTAATATCCCTTTTCTAAAACTCTTCCATTTGCGACAAATCAACCCACCTTGGATATTCCTAGTTTTTGAGTAAAATCCATATATCTATTTCGTGAAAAACTTGTGGGGTACCAAAACGGTACCCCACAAGTCGGTGGGCATTCCTTGTGGGGTACCTCCCATTGTTCCGGTACCACACAAGGCAGTGTTTGTACACGCTCTTACACGCACACCAAACGGCAGCTAACCCACTCGGGAGCCAAACTAGGATTCTTTCATGTTATGGTATGCGCACAAATTGCTTTAGAAGTACATATAGTCACAAGTCGTTAACAATGTATCACAGTTCGGCTGCCTATATTACCAAGTCGCTTTTCTGAAGAACCTTGTTAAAACTTTCTCACTCGGTGAAAATCAGCTGAATACCCGCAAAAAAAACCCAATTCACACAATCTTCAAACTGGTAACCCTTGTTTTTCATTATGACTGCCGTGTATTATTCAAGTGATATTATGCAATAGGAATTTATTTTTCTTTATCAGTTACCAAAGATTTTAGTCGATTTTTTTCCTCAAAACGGTCTGTTCTTTCAGTTGTTTGTTTTAATCACTAATTTTACTGGTCATCTGAAATTTAATATTTCTTGGGTATGTAGTGTCTTTCTATCTTTTGTTTTCTGTTTCATTTTTTTTTTATTTTAGAGCCTTTTCTTTATGAAGGATTGCGTTTATTTTAAGCTTTTGTTGTTATTGTTAGATTTTGTTTTTATTAATTTGCTTTTAATAATGACATCAACTTTTATCACTGATCATATTTTTGTCACGTTTTAACCTGCTGCTATTTCTTTCATCAAAAACTAGTGATGCTTGGTTTTTTTTTGTTTTTTTTAATGCAAAACAAACGACTCACTAGGAGGTGGACTGTATAGAAAATAAAGATGTTGTACAGTAGATAAAGAGGTATATATTTTACTAGTTTAAACAAAACAAAAATACCTGAATCATTCAGTGTTGAAAATCAACTATTTTTTAACTTTTCAAATTGGTCGTGATGGTAAACTATTGATTCTTCAAAAAAGAAAATTCGGCTGAGACTTCAGGGAATGGAAGCATGTTCAGACTGTTTGGAATGCTTTGATAAAATCATTTAGATGAATTTTTGGGGTTTCAATGTAGTTCTTTTTCCGATTAAAAAAAAATGTTATATTAGGTAGCATAATTTGTGCTTCTTATTGATATACAAAAAAATGCTGGTCACTTGTTTATCAGAGTAGAATTATAAATTTTGGATTGTAATTATTATTTCTTTACAAAAACAAATGTATTTAAGTGGTGCTGCAGGATGTTTAACCAGACTTTTAACCAATGTAGTTTGGCTTGTTGTAGTAGAATGTTATCTTCTAGAACAAAAATGAAAACATTAAACGAAATTCAGAAATTCACTGGCCACCATCTTTTTTTCTTGATGGTTTTTAAACGTGTGTGTGATTTGCTGAATTTGTCGAATATCCCCAAGAAGAACAACCCAATTTAACTGCCATTTTAGTGGAATTGTGCCAGCAGCAAAATGGGACCATTGTAGCCTTTTGTCTATACCTTTGGGGCATCATAATTTCTGCTAGTGTGAATTGGAGATTTTTAGTTAAACGTTGGTGCGCCGAGGGTAGTCGTCTATGATTATGCGTGCAGGTTGTGCAAAACAACGCCGAGTCTTGACCTCCAGATTCTGACCATTCAGCGGTCGCTTTCTATCGTGAATTCGGTAACCCGATGTTATGAGAAAAGCATGGCAGCTAGCAATTAAGAGCTTTGGCCGAATTTCTCATTTAAATGACGTCACAACTCCTAAAGGCAGCTCCGATTGTCTGGCGCGCTGGGTCGCATATCATTTACAGTGTACTCGTGGACGATGCTCAGAGTATACGCTGATGGAATCGTCAAAGTAAAAATTCGAATTTCTGCCAGCAGAAAGTGACATTTGTAAAAGCAGGTTGCACGAATTCAACGCTTGTTGTCCACTTTTGGGACTTCAAAGAATTGGTTAGCTGTTTTTCACGCCCCCCCCCCAAAAAAGCTTTCTTTTTAGGTCCAGCTGAAAGAATCTAATTTATATTTCGAGCAACTGTAGCACCTTTCTTTAATAGTAGTAGGCTATAAACTGTCAATTGGCATGATACAATGTATTAATTATCCTTAATGGCGTGAGAACTGGTGATCAGTGACAAAAGGTAAACTCGCCACTCTTGCGTTAAGAACGAATGTTCATCTTGTGTACATACGCTACGGAGGGTGCGACCTAACTTTGACAATCCGGATGGTGGCGCTACACGGGTAAAGCTTCTCTCGTACCTACCGCAAAATCTATCCAATGATAGTTCGCCAGCGCCCTTGGATTGGGCGTCGGGGACGAGTATTGAAAGACGGTTGCATAGGTACGGAGAAAAACCTTCGGAAATACACATGATGTTGTAAAATACGTAAAAAGAAATTGTACTTAATGGAGCAATTGTTGATCACTTCATACCATACACGTCCAACGTAAATACACGGAATTACCCGGTCGTAATGCCGTCATCGACTAATTGTCTTCGACCCTGTGGTCATAATTTCCTGTGCGTTACATCAGCCGTTACTCGTTATTTCTTTCTGCCTGATTGCATCGCCTTATAAATTTATTGCTTGAATTTGTCGATAGGCCTAATGTATCCCCCCAAAAAAATTACCGTAATAGGCCTAAAGTGCGAGATATAAAAATTATGATACTAACAAACAAAACCGTCGAGTAGGCCTTCACTAAAACAAAACAAAAAACCTAAACTAGTCTGATTTTACCAAAAGACATGTCAACTTGCACGCAGTTTTCTAGTTCACTATTGCTGTAGATAGAATACGATAAGTCAATGATCTTACTAGAGGTTTAGGCCATTATGCTAGCGCTCTTGAGAATAAAAACTTTATAATTTATGATGATCTGCATGATTTTTACACCTCCTATGATCTATCAGTTGGTAATCAGTGGCAAAAGGTAAACTTGCATAAATAAAACTTGCAAAGCCTTGACGGTCGTTCCATCGATCGAATGCTCGCCTTCATACACCAAGCATAAATAATTCAATGAGAGATGATGACGCCTGACTTGTGGATGTTGCGACCAATTCATAAATTATGCTCATTAATAATTAGGGTTTGTCATCGGAGAGTATTTTTTCAAGGTGTGTCAATAACTCGGCGCATGTTTATTGTTCGCCCTCGCTACACTTCGCTGCAACATAACGACTGCTGTCGTCATTTTTATGGAGCCGAAAGATTGAACACACAAAGCAAACCATTATTGTTTCTTAATTCAGAGAGCGTTTTCCTTCGACAAGGCCGTATACGGCCTCACAAGTCTGGAACTGGAAACAGTCTACCCCAACTGTGGATTCAAAGTTGCCTTGATATTAAATTCAATAAAGAATCTCAGTGATATATCGACAGCGGCGCAATCTCCCCGTTTCGAGCGAGCTCTTTTAACAAATACGAGGCGCAATTAAGCTGGAACCAACGTAAGCCATATCGACGCTATCACGGTCCATTACTTCCTCTCTGCGCGTCTTGATGCAGGATGAAATGTTGTGGACGATGGGCCAGCCTTGATACCTGTAGTTCGATCTATAACTGTGACTGACTGTGACACTTGACCGATTATTTTATTAACTGTTTTTCTCTTTCGCACGTTCGAGTCACGGGAAAACAGCATGTAACCAGAGGCCTGACAATATCAGCACCGCATCGCTATTTTCAACACGTCAAGTTTCTACTAAAGCGAAGAAACCTGTTACCAAAAAATGTTCGAAAGGAAGCTTAGTGCATAAGCGTGTGTGGTAAATTGCCTTGCATTGGAAAGACAGATTAGAGATTTGAATCATCCGTGTTGAAGATGGATAACAACTTGTCATCGTCTTTGAACTGTATTAAGATCTATCATCACGATGAACTGACCGTGCCTCGAACAGTGCTCACAGCACTGGTAGCATTACTGATCGTTTGTGGAAACACATTGTGTCTGATCTGCCTTCGTAAGACCGTTGCATTTCCCGACACCACCAAAGTCTTCATGACTTCGTTATCGGTCGCTGATCTGACGATGGGCGTTCTGATCTGCGCGCCTTCGACCATCTCGGCCGCCGCTTCAAGGTGGTTGCTGGGGAGCGTCTCTTGTCTGGTAACAGCCCACCTCAACTTTTACCTGGTTGCAATGTCCGTGTTGTCACTCTTGATGGTCAGTGTAGATCGTTACCTGGCCATCACCAGACCACTCCGCTACCAGACTCCGCTGACTTCTTATCGAGCCAAGATTGTAGTAGCTGTCGTTTGGCTGTCGGCTCTGATCACCAGCCTTGTCATCTTGTTCCTAGGTGGCTTGCACGTCTGCTACGACGCCATGTTAAACATCTGCATCCCAATCACGGCACCCGGTAAAAGCATGAACTTACAGACGCTCACGTGCTTTGTGGTCGTCATCCTGGTGTCGTATCTGTCGACTATAGCAATCTACGTCCGACTCTACCGAATCGCTCGAAATCACGCCAATCGCATCCATGATGCGAGTGACCAGTTCAACCCCGACAACAGATTCCACAGACATCCGAACAGCAAAGCCACAGTCACTTTTGCCATAGTGGCCATTGCCTTTGGAGTTGCCTATATTCCTATGATAGCCATTGCTGTGGATTTCTTCATATCCAACAAGGGATGCTCGCTGTTACTATGTGGCCTGGCGTCCGTCTGTACACTCTCTAATAGTTGGTGGAACGTCGTCATATACTCCATCAGGACTGCCTCTTTCAGACAGTCTTTGAAGAGCTTGTTCCGTCGTTCATCTCTCCATGTAGACACCTAAAACCACGCGCCAGGCTTGTGCAAATTTGAACGCCGAACTCAAGAAGATACCGCAAATTATAATGAGTATAATAGGTCACTTGGGAGACATTCCCATAGACTTGTGCCCAATTTTCCCCCAATTTTAATGACCCCTATTTATTTTTTACCTAAGTCCTACCCCACGAATCGTGGTACATGTAAGCGATATTTATGTTATGGACCACGAGCAATCGATAGTTTTGACATTAATGTCCGGTGTCTCCCTAAGATATTTATAACGACAAAATGTCTCATTAAGGTACCATTAACAGGTATAGCCTTTATAGAGCGCTCTTACACAGGGTATCACAGCGCTTATAACAACAACGGACAAATAAAACAAAGAATTGGTGAATTTGATAACAGTTACAGATTGGAGAAAACAGTTTTGAGATTGAACAAAACAGTGTTGAGACAGTTCTTGAACCCTTCAAGTGACTGTGCCGAGCGGATTCCCTTGTGCAAAGAAACCAAGTTCATCTACCAAGGAACGCACCTTTGGAACCGGCACTGAGTTGTCTGAACCGCGGACCGAAGGCCACGGTCGTCTGGGGTGATATCAATGAGAGATATGAAGGGGATGTATAGAAACATTTGTAAAGTATGGCGAGGATCTTGAATTCAGCTCGGTGGTGGACCGCGGGAGCCAGTGAAGTTGATGGAGGAGCCGTGTAACACATGGTCATTTTTTTTTTGGTGAAGCTAGTAATACACACTCCAAATTGAAAAAACGGCTAATGAGATGTTTATTGCTTGTGACTGGTTGCTAGCTTATTTTTGCTGAGCATATAAATTTGTTAAGGAAACTTCCTCTAATAGCTGCTCCATAAAATCGGGCTTTAGCTTAGCTGCCCAAGTAACTATAGTGCAATTTTTAAGCTGTTTTTTGAAAGCAAAATAAAAATAAAAAATAAATAAGTTTTTCATGTCATTCAAAACATTTTTCTCTGAGAGTGTCCTGAATGCCTGAATGCACCAATAGTTATGCAGCATATACCAAGAGGTTAGATTGACGCCGTGCTAACGTGCTCTGGCCGCTCATTATTCGCAAACATAACTTTATTAACCGGTTACATCCAGTTACAGGCTTCAGTAACGAATGCCACGCCAACCCAGCCTGGGGACTTTCATTCAGCCTACAGCGACATTTTTATAAAAGCAATCAAACCTCTGGTAAACAAGCTGTAATTAGGTTAATACTCGGGCAGAGTGCAAAAAAGCATGGTAGGCAATCAAAGTAATTTTGAAAAACGATCAATCAGCTTTACTAGTAATGCATTTTATAAATCTATGTACCTTTCTAATGAAGAGGTTCTATGGTCTATACGAATTTTACGTGTTAAAAATCTCACAAAATTTCAGCTGATTACATGTGTACTGCAAGGCGGTTCAAACCAATAAAATAAAATACCTGCCAACATATTCATTTCTTCATTTTTACATCAAGCGCTCGCAAAGCGAATTGAAATCACGTACACTATATAACTCGATCAGCATAATTGGCACAAACTAATTTGTCCTCTGTGTTTAATCAGAGTACAAAGTACATGTACATGTATTTGATCTGAAAAATGCAGTCCTTCTATAACTAATGTAGAATATCCACAATCATGGGCGTCGCCAGGATTTTTTCTAGAGGGGGGCAAAAAAATTTGCCAAAAAATGCTTGTATTTTACACATTCTCGATTTATCAGTTTTAGAGGGAGGCAGGGACATTCCCCCCCCCCAACTCATTAAATTTACACCACTTTGTCTTCGCGCCTCTTTTTCTTTCTTTTCCTTTTTTTTGTTGCTTTTCCAGGGGGGGGCGGGGCAAGTGCCCCCCTTGCCTCCCCCCCTCGCGACGCCCATGTCCACAATCCTTAAAGATGCACAGTCTTTCTCTTCCATTTTCACTCTGAAAAAAAAAAGTTTTTAAATTGCTATAATTTAGCTGGCTACTAAAAAGGTTATTCGCTTGAATGAGACATCGGCAGAAAATGGACAAACCGGCGTTTATTTATATGGAATAATATTATTATTAAACAAATGTCGAAATATTTGCGGTTCGACAATAATTCAGTCTGGCAGGGTAGACTGGTTCCCGACTCACATCGGGATATGTATGTATAGGAACCGGAAACCAGTCCACTTCGGCATGGCGGATCGCATTTTCGTGCGCAAAAGCAACCCAAGATAAACGTCCCCTTTTTTAGGAGATGGGGAGGTGTAACAGACGCCCCCCCCCAAAAAAAAAAAGAGAAAAAAAAACTACCATCCCCCTGAATTAAAATAAAACATAAAATGTGAACATTCGTAAGGAGAAAAACATACTTTCCTTTTGATAGATCACGCACAGTACATTTTTACTCGAAGCAGTACATGCAACTAATGCAGACCTAGATATTAATAAAAACCAGCCTATCCGAAGGCCCTATTCTGAAATATTCAATTTCATGGGTTTTCTCAATTGTTGGATCACGAAAGAAATAACTTTTGAACCAAAAAGCACTCACTACACAATGCACTGTGTTTCTCTTCTTAGTTTTACAAAAAAATTGTCCCAAGCGCAACGATTGAAATAATTATATTTGCAATTTGTATTGGGACATTTAATCTGGGTTATATCTATGACCATTTTTTTTGGGATAACCTAATGGATGGGAACAAATGTTTAACTCCGGACGTGCTTTACATGGAGACAGTTAGCAACTGAATTATTCACATTCATGTACCGGAGTGACACGCCCCCAAACAGTATAAAGCTTTGTGTAAAATCCCGTTTTTTCCCCACGGTACCGTTATTGTTTGATTTTGGCTCATTTTGTTTGAATATAAAATTCGCTTAAATAAAATTGCATAGCCTACTTCAATTCACAACCCGTTGACTGTACTTTCTTTTTGTGTCATGATCATAGATGTATGATATGACAGGGCTTACTCGATCAGTCAAAAAGGAACCTGTGCAATTAACTTCAACTAACAGACAACGAACTGAATAGAGTGTAATTTGTATTGATTGATTGGACGCCATTAATTACGATGGCCTTTCATCGTAACGAAATAATAAAGTGAAGTTTTCTAAAAACAAATACAACCGCAAGATGGTCTTTCGTGCAATTACCATCAACATCCTGACAACAATGTTTTGGGAGTAGGCCTACAGTGTAGTTAAATTGTATTGATTTTACGCTGTTGGGACTTGTCATAAGGCCTTGATTATCCAAGACTTCAGATCATGGTCTACTTTGAAATCTATTCAACCATCAATTTGAGAAGAGAGAAGAATCGTGAAAGGCTCTTTGAAATACATAATCAATTGAAATACTTGTGTCTGCAGATACAAGTGTTTGCAGATAATGTATTATCCAGTTATAAAATAAATGATGTTCCTTTTTGTCTACAATTATGACTGATGACACAAACTCATGGGACCACAGGCAGTGCCGGTGTCACATGAAAATCGGACTCGTATGAAAATCGGACTCTTTTCCCCTTTTATTGGTTAAACCCTCTCACGTGAACGGTCCCTCTCTAATTATCTATGCACGAGTATGCGCAATACCACCAAATGAGTCCGTATTTCATAAAACATAAATTCAGGCTACACCGGTAGATTAGTGGCGAGAATCATACACAAATTGCTCGCTGCAAGCTACTCGAGTTTTTTGCCTGTATGAACTAACAAATGAAAATGAGTATTTCTTGTTCAGGCATGCAACTGGGAAGTAACCCAAAAAAAGGGGGAAAAAAGAAGGAAATTCGAGGTTTTAACAAGACTTTATACATGAATTTCAATTTTCAATGACATGAGTGTGAAGTGAAAAACAAGAAAATTAACCGATCGTAGGAAAATTTGCATGCCCTTTTGCTACCAGGAAAACCCTTTGATTTGATAATCAACTATTATATATGCAATCATTTGATCCCTTCCTCCCTAAAATACCGTTACCCTAATCATGAGTTCAAACTTACGGTCTGCACTCTCCACTACTGCCACTTTAAAGATAAAGGTAGGGTATAGATCGTTTGTCATTTCTGCATTTTTGTTTTGGTTTGAAGCTAGCAACAAATGTGCTCAAAATCCAAACGGCTGCTTAGCAACTAATCTGATGAAGATTTAGCTCTGTGAATGCTGTATTTTCCGAGAAAACAATAATCTAGGATCTCGGTTTCAACTCAAAGGTTGCAGAGTCATGTTTTGAATTGCGCCCGAAATCAGCGTCCGGGACACGTTCTCATTCAGCCGATTGCAGCTAGGCGATCATCTGAACCGAGGAATTATAGCAACCGCGCGCGCGTCTGCGTCGCCTCAACGCTTACGCGCACCCATTCACGGATTCGCCAAATTACAAACCAGCTACTAAGGGACATTTCCAAAAATGCGTCACTTAGTGCATCTTTGGAAATAGCCTTCTTTTATTGTCTTTCTTCAAAATGACAGCATGCCAGAAGGAATAATTTCACAGGGAGTTCAGTGTCATTACAATCTTTAAACCAAGTGAGCTTTTTAAAAATTATTTCGTCAGTAACTTTTTGGATAGACAGAGGGACAAAACAAAACCCTCCATCATTTCGCCGCGCCATTTCTACGGTCCCTTGGGAGCTTCTCATAACTCGGCTAATGCCTCCAATCCCAAGGATCATTAGTCAGCAGCTTCAGTACGGTCCACGGAACTCGGACCGGAGATAAAAACCGCTGCTGCCTCGTCAAGCATGACGTAATTGCGGGAAAAGTCCAAGGAATGGGCCTGATGCAAAGTAAACACTCCCTGTCCAATTTTACACAAATGTATGTCCTTGCAAGCCTCCTGTGGCTTTTCTATGTCTACAGACACCGATTAAAAGAAAGATAAAATGCCTTGGTTTGTCAATTATTACCAAATGTTTATTTTTTACGTGGGTGTACGAGCCCTTTTGGCTGCTGTATGTTGATTTTCCAGACCAACTTCAAGCAAGAACATTCAAAGGTATTTCTCATTATGAGCAAATGCTCTGCTGCTTTTATTACATGTTTATCAAAAGGACACTTGCAACATTGACATTTTAGTCATTCACAAATCTTTATTTGTAACTGTTGGGTTTAATGTTGGCTATTTAACAAGCTTCGTGTTTAAAGGAAAAATCATCACCATCTGGTCTACTTTAGTCAGTCTTTCGCTGTAGGCACTGGGCAAAACACATTTCAAAACTATGATCTTGAATTCGGCAAAAAGACTACCAAGAAAAAGTAATAATTTGTCATGGCTGATGCACTGAAATAATGAACTTCTTGATTTATTAAAGATTTGCAATTTGTACTGACCCTGAAGAAACATTAAACAAAATCTACATGTAATTTGTTAACAAGATTTTCATGGGAACGGTAATTTTACACTAAGAATTTGTCTTTCTCAAAATTGAATTCCATTATTTCTGGTACCATTATTTCTGGTAGTACCAAAATCACTGAAGTAAATTAAACTTTAGAAATGCAACATTCATTCTGTTAACCCCTTAAGGACAGGGTGTAATGGGGACATTCCTCCACACATAGAGCAAGTGGCCCGCATGACTGCACAGCCTTTGTGTGGTAGCGGGACTGCACAAAAGCAGCAGCTGTGGAACTACCCACTAGCCGTGTGCCACGGCATACCACAGCTGGCAACTGCATTCCAATGAGGATTAGCGGCCATGGCCATGACCGCTTCCCGTACGCATGGGGTTAATTCCCTCAATGAAAAAGCCTACATACACAAGCTGCAAACAAATATTTGTTAAAATTACCAAAAAAAAAAAATATTGGAAAGAACACTCTTGCCGCATTATTTTTTTTATAAACAGAATGACTAACTCGAACAGGCGACAGTTGCAAATGGACTCGGTCCTACATTGCAGGTAGGCTTAGCAGTGTCTGTTGGCCTGGTGGGAGATAGTTGATGTTTCTTGACCTGGACATCTGGAAGGCGACGTCTTCGGCAGCTTCCAGCTTCCGCAACTCAATCAGAGCGTCGCCGGCCTTGGTGAAGGCTGAAGCCAGGAGGCTGGCGGCCTGGGAGTCACCCTCGGCTGTGATGACGGCAGCTTGCTTCTGCTGCTCCGCCTGTAGGGAATGAAGACATTATACACATTTTCATGCATCATTTAATAATAATAATAATAATATTGTGGTGCTTACATGTACATAGCGCTATATACCAAAGGTCTCAAAGCACTTCATAATTATTACCCCTGTTCATTAGGCCATGCGACCAGTTTTGCAGCAGCTCGAAATCGGCGCATTCCGGTCTCTACCTTCACAGGTACCCATTTATACTCCTGGGTGGAGAGAGGCAATTGTAGTAAAGTGTCTTGCCCAAGAACACAAGCATCGTGTTCCCCGTCAGGGTTCGAACCCATGCACCACGGCACGTTTGTCGAACACCACAACCATTGGACCACAGTGATCCACGTTTAGGAAATTATGTAAGGCTGCCGCCTGTCCATGCATATGCACATCTCATGCATGGAACATGTACCTTAGCCTTGCGATTAACATGTTTTTGGTTTTACATAGTGATTTATTGCTCACTAATTTACTAAATTAGTGAATTTAAACCTACCGGGCCCTTTAAGGGACTATTGCATTTAAAACAGAATTAACCAGTGCTTCTGATGTTGTCCTGTATTGACATGAAGCTTTTGAGGAGTCCAACCATGCTCCCATGCACAGAATTACATCCAGAAAGATACTTTATTTTGCAAAATCAGACTTAAAAATAAAGACGCTGGTAATATGAATGTCATATTGATATTGATTTATTAACCCTCCTATGGAAACATGCATTATCAGCCTGGTTATTACTTGGGTCAATATTGGTCAAGACTCCCATTGGTTTGTACACAGTATGCCAGGAGGTAAGATACAAACATTTTGACCATTGGTGACCTCTTAAATAGTACGAGGGTTAAGTGATATCAATATATCGATGAAGCCTACTATCCCGTTATTTTTGGATTACGTTTTGCGATGCTCCTTGTGTAATTTAATGAGACTGCAATTGATCGTAAAAACCTACTTTTTCCACCAGGAATCTTGCCCTCTCTGCATCCTGTTGAGCCACTTGCTTCATCTCTACAGCTTCTGTGAATTCCCGACCGAATGTCAGATGCGTCTGTAATAGATAAACATGATGTAGAGTTATCAAGAACAGTCGACTCTTGTTAGTACAAACACTGTTAATACAAAATTCTGGTTATAGCAAACATAAAACCTTGGTCCCAACTGTGCATTTATGTGCACAATGAATGGGACTGATGTTCCTCTTAAAACAAAATACTGATATAACAAACAATTTTGCCTTGTCCGGCCCAAGTTTGTATTAACGAGAGTCGACTGTGTAAGCTTCAGGCATTTGAAAACAAAAGTAATAAACCTTGCATCTGTATAATGGAGATTGCCAAATATGGATTAATACGAGAATTCAGAAGAACTTATTTGTATGTTGAATAAAGATGAATTGCGTTGGGTGATGTAAATCAATACAATGTATTAGGTTTTGCCGACGTCTAAACACTGTATACTCAGTGTGTTACCTCCCGAGTGAAAATTGGGGAAAAAACTGTTGAATTACATAATGCTTGATACTGCATGAAAATGATATCATTTAAATGCATTCTCTTTCATCCCAACGTTCAGCTCTTTTTGCTAAAAAAAAATGCTAATAGGCAAACTCCAAAATTTCACCTGGAAACTGCAAAACAATTAACATATCTGGTTAGAACCGTTCCATAATCGGCGTGATTGCAAACGTAAGCACAAATTTGTGGCATCGTGGAAATATTTCGCTCTGCCAATTGTCAAAGACTTAACACATCATTTTAAAGCCAGCGACTGCTTTGTGATGCCAATTTTGCTTAGTAATAATTGCCTTTGTGTGAAGTATTAACAGGCTTTCAGTTGACAACTTACGAGAGATATATCGTCTAGGATCAGACCGAATTGGGAACCTCTCTCTGTCAGTTCTGCATTCACGCGTTGGGAGACTACCTCTCTCTGTGTGATCAACTCGCTGGCATCAAACTGGGCCTGCAAAGGGAATTACAAACATGAATCTTATCAAAGTTAATGGTCACCCCTCCACTGAATAAATTCAAGAAATAATGGATGATTTGGGAGGATTAACCCTAACCCACCTCACTCCTCCAAAATCCTCCTGGTGGTTTTGGAGGATTCTAGAGGATTGAGGATTCTGGAGGATTGAGGATGAATGCATTTTGAGGCAGGACTGTCTGACGATTTTGAAGGATTTGGCGTTGGTTATCCTTCATTTAAACACGAGTGCAAAGTTTTGGGATGAGGAGGATTTTGGAGGACTGAGGATGAATGCATTTTGAGGCAGGACTGTCTGACAATTTTGAAAAATTTAGGCAGAGTTGAAAAATTTTGGAGGATTTTGGAGGATTGAGGATGGTTGAAAGCAACAAGGGACTAGGGGGTTAGGGTTAAGGCTGAATCCAATGTTTACATTGAGGCAATTGGAGGATTTTGCAGGATTGAGGATGGTTCCTAGCCAAAAGGGCCTGGAGGGGTTAGGGTTAAGGTGTATCAAGCTTCAAGCGAAGGTAAAAATGAGAGGGCTCATCCTTTCTCAATCCGGCAAAATCTGGGAGGGTTAGGGTTCACTTTCAAGTCCCATATAGAGACCACACTCTATGTTCCTCACTCCTGCAGAATCCTCCATAATCTCCTGTGGATTAAGATGGATCTAGGAGAGTTAGGGAGGGCTAGCATTAACCGTCATGGGCCACAAATGTAGTGACTTGCTCTGTATGTTCTTTAACAAAATCCTCCAAAACCACTTTGTAGATTTTGAAGGGTCTACATGTTGGTGAGCTAGGGGTGCAAACCTTTCTTACCACAATGGCTTTCAAGACTTCGTTGGTGATGGAGGGCAGCACCCTCTCGTCGTAATCCTCCCCAAGGTTGACGTACAGCTTGGGGAGATTGGTGATCTCCGGCCGGTACAAGATACGCAGGGTGATGTTCACATTCTGGAGATCTGAAGATGAAGAACAAGATGATTACAATGTGGAGATGCTTTAAACTTACCCCAAGAAAAGTTTGATTATCTTAATTACAATAAATGCTCCCGGATCCTGCAGAATCCACCAGGATTGTGCAGTATTCAGGAACAAAAAGTCCAACCAATATTGCTTGTATTAAGCTGAATGCCCTTTGAACATTTATGAACAAAAATTGCCATTTGTTTCTTGCAGGGTTATGTTTTTTTTTATGTTTCAGGAAGTTCTAAGAAAACGCTTTCAAGTTGGCAGACGGTTTGGTGATGCAAGATGTTACGTTACGATTTCTGAAAGAGCTCTGTCCGATAATAGTCATTCCTCAAGAATCTTCTTGATAATTTAAAGGGTTTTGGAGGTTAAAATTTATAGTTAAAAAAGATTTTTGAGAAAAAGATTACCTTTGCTTCCAGTGATGCTGGGAATGTTGCGGGGACGTGATCGACAGTCATAAATGATGGGTCTCTGAACCCATGGGATCAGGAAATGTGTGCCCTCTCCCATCACGTAGTCCTTGACCCCAGAAAATCTGTCAAAAATCACTGCCCGGTGACCAGCCTCAACTGCAAGTTAAAAAGAGTTTTAGATGGCTCGAACAATATTCAAAAGTACAGCAACAACAGTATGCATGAGGATGTTGACACAATTTCATTGAGATCAGTGAGTTTTGCATTGCTATTCAACTGATTCAGTGATTGACCAAAATGACAATAATTTGAATAAATTATAAACCACGAAATGTAATCAACAAACACGATATTGTTGACAAAATAAGTAAACATACCGTTGTATAGAGCTTGGTTTACAACGCCACCAACGACTGCAAGACCAATACCAAGCTTTCCCAGCTGGGAAAAGAGTCTGTTCAAGCCCGCACCTGCCATTTTTTATATGTGCTTGCGCTTGCGAGTCTGGACCTTGTGCACGTCATACACTGAGCGCTGAGTGAGTGCGGCTTGACTGTCTGACTCGCGCGATTCACTGTGAGTGATATGCAGAATAACAGTCGTCTTTTTAAACACTCTACATATAGACTGTTATTTATTTGCAAATCTCACTACTGTCTGTATTCTTTCAAACTTTGTCCAGGAAAAAGGGCAAAAGATCGAGGTTTCCTTTTTGCTGATTATCAAACTTGCACGAGCGCACAATCTTCAATGCGCAGGCGTGAAAGTTCCATCTATAATTCAAAATATTTGCCACCTATTTTTTATATATAAAATTAGTTTTTACCCTTCATTATATAAATCTAATATTTTCAGGCCAAATCATATTTTTATAAGGAAACTAAGTAGTAAACAATGCTTTGAATTTTATAAAAAATGAGGAAACATGTAGTGTACATTTCATATTTCAAAATCACGCAATATTAGAATTCATGGACTACAGGGCGATTTGGAATTAAGTACATAAAGTTTCATTGGCGAGCAAGTCCTCACCTACTCTTGTAGGATACAGTAACCTTTTAACCTGAAAACTATAGAAGCCCTAGAGGGCGCTGTTTATCAATAATCTTACTGATGCAAGCGTGGGGATTTTGTCGTAATCAGAATTTCATAAACGTTTCTCATACACCGTCTTATTATTATAAATCGAGGCTTGAAAAGAAATTTTAGGAATAGGCTTGCTGTAGAGTCCAATAATTTGGTGAATTCGTATCAAGCTAGTACTTGACTGTTTCTTAATTCTACTTTCTAGGAGGAGGTAAGATTAGAACGAACAGCGCGACGGGGCCACGTGCATCGTGGTGTGTGCATTGTATTTGCACTGCACTGCAGCATATGTAAATTGCTCTGTGAGTGGTTGAGTGCATGGGTGCATGGGTGCACATAGTTAATACATGTACTGGAAAAAATGTTGCAACCTGACGCTGCTGTTTTCTTCATACATGTATATCATCTCAAAGGTCACTCGTTGCAAAAATGATAATATTTAAGACATGTATCTGCAACTGAAAAATATTTCCAATTTTCTTAGCAAATACTTAAAAAATGTTCTTGACTTTCCATGATAATTGATAGACTTTGTTGTACACAACCGCTGAAGTAGCGTCAGGTTGCAACATTCTTTCCCCTGTACTTTTACTTTTAATAGGCCTTAAGCGACATGTGTTTTGTGTTTTTTGGAACATTCATGTTTTTTGCAACATTCGGAAAGAATTCTATACACGGCCTCCACTCAGACATTGTCACAAAGTCTATGGCCCATAGACATGATAGAGTATTGGCCATGAGAAATGACACTTGACAGAAAAAGGCTATTTTATGAAAGTAGGTTATTAATAAAGTTTTTTGCAATCCTAAAATAGTGTTTCTTATCAGATTTACAACTTTTGGTACTTTTCAGGTCATATTAAGGAATATGAGTGGAGGCCGTGTATGGAATTCTTTCCCTCCGTTGTATTCAGTTCTTGGTGCTTTTATTCTACTTGTAGGCTAGTTTCAATTCAACTCGGCATTGTCGTAGTGTTGTTGACATCTCATCTTATCTGGCAATCAATGAATCATGGCAGACAATGGCACAAGTGAGCCCTCCGAACTTGAGAAGAAAATCATCAGGCAGATTGAGGTACGTGCTTCTCAAAATCAGTTCCCAGATTTAAAATTTATTTGAAAACAGTTGTAACTCTGTTAGATCTTTTATCATAACTCTCACAATAATGTAGAGTATTAACAGATGTGACATAATGTGGCAATGTCATTTTACCTGTATCACCCTTTGACTTTGGGTTGGTCAAAGTTAGAGATAACTAAAAGTATTTAGAACAAGTTAATTTAATGTGTTTTACTTACATGATTTAAAAATGTATGCTTGAATGTTTTTTACAGTATTACTTTGGAGATGTCAACCTGAAACGGGATCGTTTTCTGCAAGAGCAAGTCAAGGAAGACGATGGGTGTATCCTTATGATAATAAACTTCCACTTCTAAAATGTTAAGACCAGGTGTGACCTGATTCTGCAATGACAACCTACCTTCCTCAATCCTCCAAAGTCCTCCGGGCAGTTTGGAGGGTTTTGGAGGATTGAGGGCACATGGATATTCAGTGTCGGTTGAGTTTGGAGGAGTGCGGCTGAATGGTGTTTGAAGAAGAGGAGTATTATGGCGGATTGAGGCTGAATGCATTTTGAGAGGCAGGGCTGTGGGAGGATTTCGAAGGGATTGAGGCAGTGGGTAGCCTTCATTTGAACAAAAGTGCAAAATTGTGGAGGAACTTGGAGGATTGAGGATGGTTCCTAGTAAAAAGGGCCTAGGGAGGTAGGGTTAAAGAATAGTTGTGTGTGCATTGAATGCACAAAATCAGCTCTTTATTTCGAGATGTCGCTTGGTTTGATCCCTGATAAATATGGCATTTTGGGAGGGGGGGGGACGATAGAAACCTACATGAATGGATTTAAGTTAGAAAATGAACTGTACGTGAAAACTGACGAGACTGACTTTTTACTTGGAAAACCTCAAAGCAAAGATTGAATTTGTCAACCGATTAAGTATTTTCTTTCTTTGGCATCTGCAGGAAAATCGCTATCTAAAACTGCACACACCTTGAAGGGTTGTCAGAAATTTGTATGATTAAATTAAATTTTTATGAGATGTACAGTAGATGAATTCCGTCAGAGGTGTTTTTCTTAGCACAGAAACCAGGGGTTCCTCTGGAAATAATGGTCAAATTTAACAGACTCAAGATTCTCTCTGAGGACTTCAATGTCATCACCACGGCTCTGGAGAAGTCTACAGCCAACCTCATGGAAGTAAACGAAATCACTATGCTAGATCCTAACCAAGCAGAATCCAATATTATCCACCAGTTTGTAAATTAAAGAGAGCCACAATACAGTCAGTGTTGTAGTCTACTCTATCACAAGTCGGGCTCAAGAGTCAATCACAAGTTCTTTCATAAGTCCAGTCACAAGTACCAGGGAATGAATGGTAGTAGAGAAATGCCTTCGTCACAGTTCATGTGAATAGTTTGTGGCCTGACGAGGGGCCTGGATGATAAGTGATTGAGTTGTGATGGACCTGTGATGTACTTGACCACGACACCAAATACAGTGTTCCACCAAGCACTGGACTTGAAGAAGCCAATTGGCAGTCAATTAATAATTCGGACAATTTAGTATTTTTTTTATTCTAACTTGGACTTGATTGAATAATCAAATATTTGAAACGCGCTGATCAAGTTTTACATACGCCAGCCTAAACAGGCTGCCAATCCGGATTTGTGTGAGCCTATTATTATTATTATTATTGTTATTATTGATTTCTGGTAATGAAACCAAGGATTCCTCAAAAGCACCCCAGGCACTGTAGCTCGCAAGCCTGAAGAAACCTGTAGAGAGGAGACAATGAGAAGAAATTGCAGTTTTAAGGGTGGGAGGAAAACCCCAGAAGAATATTCTGGGGAAACCCACGGAATCAGGTAGGGCCTGAAAACCCAATTCACGTGTTTGCCCAGGCGGGATTCGAACCTGGGTTACAGTGGTAGAAGGCGAGGAAAAGTACAGCTATGCCAACCTGACTCACTGTGCCTTTGCTTGGCGAAAATTGAAGAAGAACATTTTTTAAAATGATATAAAGAACACTGTATATGTGTCGCATATTCAGTGTATACAGCTCAGTCCTAATTGGGAACGTTCAAAATCTAAATTGTCGCCTAATAAAAATGAAAAACTTTGGCAAAGTTTGCAAATACATGTTGATTGTTTTCCCATGATGCACTGTAGGTAATGCAGGACGTTTTTCTTTTACTAGCGGCAGCCTGTCTGTATTTGTGAAACGCTTGCATTTTATGAATTGGATGATCAGAAACGGAACATAACAGCTTTTGTGCTGAAGCAACTGCAACATTTTAAAGTTAAATCGCCAAAAGTCCCAAAGCATCTTAAGAAATTGCAGTACAAAAGTGCATTTCAAAGATCCCCTAAAACAAAAGGATTGCATGGGCTCTTCAGTTGGTACTAATTGTGGCTCTTGATGATATTGAAAGTGTTGATGATTCATTCGTGCTTGTTTTTCTCTAAGACTGATTTCTCCTTTTCTCTCAAAATCCATTTCAGATCAGTGAAGACAAAAGCAAGATTCGCCGTAGGACGACTAAGCCGCTTCCTCAAGACACAACAGAGTACAGAAA
Organism: Patiria pectinifera; assembly: GCA_029964075.1. Taxonomy (NCBI): domain Eukaryota; kingdom Metazoa; phylum Echinodermata; class Asteroidea; order Valvatida; family Asterinidae; genus Patiria; species Patiria pectinifera. The sequence goes on along the minus strand of CM057130.1, from coordinate 1,520,438 downwards.
GAATCTCAGAGAAAAGAGTGTATACTGTGTAAGTCTGTCAAAGAATTTATATTCATCTTCCAGATCTCCAAACAAATAACACGTTTTAATAATATATCAGGGAAGTCCCTTGAAAGTACCTTCTAATTCCTGTGGTCCATGCAAAATTGAAATATACTATTTGAAGGTAGAGTAGATCATTTGCAGCTATGCAAAAAGTAACTGACAAAATTATTGTTGAAACGCTTGCTTGGTTTAAAGATAGTAATGGCAGTACACTCCCTGTGAAATTATTCCTTCTGGCATGCTGTCAATTTGAAGAAAACAATAGAAGAAGGCCATTACCAAAGACGTGTCAAGTGACGCTTTTTTCGGAAATTTCCGTTAGTAGTTGGTTTGTAATTCGGTGAATCTGTGAATGGGTGAGCGCAAGCGTTGAAGCGACGCACACCTGTTTGCTATTATTCGTCAGTTCTGTGCTTGACATCGCATAGCTGCAATCGGCTGAATGAGAACGTGTCCCAAAAGCTGATTTCAGGCGCAATTCAAAACATGACTCGGCAACTTTTGAATTGAAATTGAGATCCTAGAACATTGTTTTCTCGGTATATACAGCATTCACAGAGCTAAAACTCATCAGGTTAGTTGTTAAGTACCCGCCTTTAGATTTTAAGCACATTTGCTTAAAAAAATGTACAAATGACAAGTATCTACCCTACCTTTAAACAAGACCCCGAAGTCACAGTTAATAGGACATTATTTGTACTCAATGACTTGGTCAGTCAGCCTGTCAGTGACTCTGTCAGTAAGAGGACAATATGCTGGCCCTTCAGATCCGGCAAAAATCAAGCTGATATTAATTTTGTACATTTCAGAAAGGATTTCCACTGGATACTAACATCGGGCAGGTTGAAGAATTCCTGGACAGGTTTGGAGAGACGGAACACATCAACATGAGGCGGGATGGGGACAAGAAATTTAAGGTATGTATTTTTGAAATCAAGAACTTGAGGACCTCAAGAACTTAACTCTGGAACTTTGGTTTCTACCTCAAGAACCTTACAAGAAACTCTTTGTCCTTACCTGAAGAACTTAATTGTAGAACTCTGGTTCCTACTACTGGAACTTTATCGGACACTCTAGTTTCTGCCTCCAAGAAACTTTGATCTCTACCTCCAGAACTTTAAATTAGAACCTTACCCAGGAACCATGGTTCCTACTCCATGGTTCTTAACTCAGAACTTTACCCTGAAATTGTAGTTCCTGCCTCAAGAACTTCATCAAGTAACTCTTGTTCTTGTCTCAAGAACTTTATCTAGGAACTCTGGTTCCGACTTTAAAAACTTGCTTATGAAGTCTAGTTCTCAAGGAATTCTTGTTCCCACTTCAGGAACATTGCCTCGGAGGTCTGGTTGCCTTAAAAAACTCAACCTGTAATTTTGGTTCTTACCTCAAGAACTTTACATAGGGGAGACTATTGCACAAACGAATCATGCCATGATGACGTATACTATCTGTCAATCCACTGACTACACAGTGATGTCAATACACATCTTATATCTGAGCGTGAAAGTGCACTATGTCTTCTATTCTTCTTTTGGTTCAAATTAAAGGGAAGATACAACATTTGCAAACATCAAAAAACAAAATGATCAAATTATCACGAAATATCTCACTGCATTGTTTAATAGGGAATGACAGCCTAAAGCATCCTTTAAAGTTGCGGCTCCTGGTGTGCTGACATTTTCAAGAAAAAGTGTATTTTTCCAACCGACCGGCCGACCAGCGTTGGAGAAAACTGGCTTTTTTTCAAAAAGTGCTTCTAATTTTTCATATTGAGTTTGTCTGCGTTTTCTTTGCAATTGATTACACACCTGTGAAGACTACAAGCCTGCTAGACTGATTCTCATGATCTTGCAATTCCCCAAAGTCTATAAATTGCTCCGGTCATCTTAAGTGGCATCACGGAACCAGACTACAAGAACATGATTGGTTTTCTTGGTTTTTCCAGCATCTACGAACCCAAAACGTGAAACAAGTCAGTGTAACAATATTTGCTATAACATACTAATCCTCCAAATCCATTTATTTATGAAAATTGCAGCAAAAGCAAATGTTGTACATTCCCTTTAAGGGAATATTGCCTTACAATATAAGTGAATTAATAAAATGGGGTTCACACTACCGTGTGCAGCAAAGCAGTTGCTGAGAAGATGCCACTTTCCAACTTTACAGTAAGGGAATGTCTCAAAAGTCGGAACGTTCCTGTTTCTTTCAAGTTAATAGTTTGGTGATGCTCTGTATCACTCGTTTTAAGCAACATTTCAGTCTGTTTGGTGTTTTTTTTTCTCAGGGCTCAGTATTTGCCACGTTTAAAGACCAGGAGGCGGCTAAGAAGTTTCTGGAAGAGGAGGGTCTGAAGTACGGAGAGACGGATGTCATCAAAATGACCAAGTATGTTAAGTCCTCATTTACAAATGATCTGACAACAATCAGTCCAAAAATAAGCTATGTAGATGAGGCAATTTGGCCTACAACAATTATTTGTTAATTCAATGAATGATCATTGTGTTGGTGATTTGGTTGCATTTTTGTTTCTGATTAATTGAAAAAGAAAACGAAACTGGAGGTTTTCTTTGAAGAGGCACAAGAGCATGTGCCCCCAAATGACTTTCTTTGGACAGCAAAAGTAAACAGCTGTTTGATTGATTGAAACCATAGCTGAAGAGGGAATAATGAACCCAAACTCCCTACTGTCTTTTACTAAGTACTGACCAAGTCCGCCAAAATCCATCAATCACACTGCTTCCAATGCATGCTTTGCTTTAGGCCTCCAGGCCCAAGTCCATCATACTCCATCAATATTTAGTCAAATATAGGCCTGCAGGACCAAGTCCCCCAAAATCCACCAAAAAGGGGGATGGATTTTGATGCATTTGGAGAAGTTAGGGTTAATCATGCAAAACCTGATACTTGTGGTCCTATAAGGTGATCCGTGTTGCGGTTGTTTTTCATATTTGTTTTTGGAATTTTCGTCCATGCCACCTGTCAAATGAGCGCTATTTTTCTATAAATTCTGTTTGAAGTATATTTCTTCTGAAGGGATAGTGTGCCTCATGTATTGTGGCTTTTCCGCGGTCCAGATTCCGTTGGAAACCGTTGCACATGCAATGATGATGTAAATATCTGTCAATCCACTGAGTGCACAGTGATGTCAGGATCTTATATCTGAGTATGCATATCTGGGAACCATCATACATATATTCATTACCGTTTGTATTCCACAACTCAAATATAAAGCTTTACAATTTCTTCATTTGCTGGAGTCTTCTCTTTGTGTATTTTGTTGTTGCAGGTTTAAATATGTAGAGTATTTACATTTTTCTATTCTTTCCTGTTTGTTGTCCTTTTTTTTCACAGAGAGGAGTATTTCATGAAGAAAACTGATACAAGAAAACAAAAAAAAGAAGAGGAAAAACTGAAGAAACAACAGTATGTGAATTTTGCATGAAGTCCGTTCCGTTTATTTCTTGTGTAATCTTAAGTGCTCATTACTCATTCAAGCTTTAAAAGCTTGAACTCTGAGCTCAGGGTCTGAATGCAGGGTCTCTGAATTTAAAGGTAGGGTAAATCATTTGTCATTTGTACATTTTTTTCTTTGCAGCAACAAAAGTTCTCAAAATCTAAAGACGGTTGCTTAACAACTATTAAACTTGATGAAGTTTGAGCTCTGTTAATGCTGTACATTCCGAGAAAACAATATTCTAGGATCTTGGTTTCAATTCAAAAGTTGCTGAGTCATAAGTTGTGCCCGAAATCAGCATCCGGGACACGTTCTCATTCAGCCGATTGCAGCTACGCGATGTCACGCACTGAACTGACGGATAATAGCAACTGTAAGCGTGTGTGCGTCGTGTCAAGGCTTGCACACCCATTCATGGATACGCCGAATTACAAACCGACTACCACGGAAAATTCCCCAAAAAGCGTCACTTGACGCATCGTTGGAAATGCTCTTCTTTTATTGATTTCTTCAAAAATGACAGCATGCCAGAAAGAATAATTTCACAGGGAGTTTTGTGTCGTTACTATCTGTAAACCAAGTAAGCTTTTCAACAATAATTTTGTCGGTTACTTTTTGGATAGCTGCAAATGAGCTCCTCTACCTTGAAGTACGAATTGCCAAAGCACAGATTCAGTGAACGGTGTAAACACCAACTCTAAGGCATTGTTCCATCCACAAAAACTATCAAATCGTCTACAAGCTTATTAATTGTGAAATTGGTTTTCTTGCCTAAAGAGGGCGCTTTGCAATGATGATTATGTAATCTGTCAATCCACTGACTGCACAGCGATGACAAAACTACAAATCTGAGCAATGTATTTCTCGATTCAATCAAGATGAGTAAAAACTTGCAGAACAAGAAAGAATGTTTCCACACCAGGAGGTTTCTGATTTATGCTGCTTCAAATTAAAATCGTTGGTTAGCTTTTCTTGGGTTGGGTTGGATCTTAGTAGCCATAGTATGTGTGTTTGAGGAAATAATGTAGTTTCCAGACGCCACTTTTTTGGTTGTGTACAAAGTCTATGGAAGGTAGCGTTTCAAAGTATTATTCTAACAAAACAGAAAATGATTCTCAGTCCCAGATTCATGTCTTTTCAACATTTTTCGGAATGACTGACCTTCATTGAGATAAAATATGATGAAAAAAGTGGCGTCAGGATGTAATATTCTTTCCGTGTTTGACATCATACTTTTTGATAGAATAAAAGAATAAATTCTAGATTTTCAATTTTTAGGACATTAACCCTAACTCCCTAGCATGATTTACTAGGAACCATACCCATCCTGGAAAATTCCGACACCATATGGGAAACTGCACACACATATTTCTGACTTTGATTCTGGAGGTGTGCCAACCCAATGTAAAAGACTGTCAGTTTAGGGGTACTGTACCCATCCTGACAGATTCCAACAAAACATGGCGTTGGGGTTTGATGGGTTGAGCTCTGTTAGGGTTAATGTTAAAGGGAATGTACATCATTGGCTTTCGCTGTAATTTTCAGAAATGAGCTAGTTGAGGGGTTAGTATAATAGAACAAAATATTTTTACACTGACATGTTTGAAGTTTTGTGTCCGAAAATGCTGGAAAAACCAAGAAAAACAAAAATGTTCAAGTAGTCTGGTTCCCTGACTCCACTAAAAATGAAATGGATCAATTTATAGATGCCGGAAAATTGTAAGGTAATGGAACCAGTCTAGCTGACCTGCACCCGTTCATGAACATGTAACCAATAGCAAAACAATTTGGACTGAAACAAATGGTAAAAATGGAGCAGTTGTTGAAAAATAGTTAGGTTTTTCCAACGGTGGTCGGCCGACCACTGTTGGAAATGTATACAAAAATACCATTTTCTTGAAAATGACTTCACACCAGGTGCCATAATTTTACAGAATGCTTTAGACTGTCATTTACCAACATCCTAGTAAGGTATTTCGGAAAAACTTGGTAGTTTTATTTTTCGATGTTTGCAAATGTTGTATTTTCCCTTTAACATGCAAATGGTGATTGCCGATAGTATCAATGTATTATTTTCTTACCTCAGGGCAAAAGAGAAGAAGGAGAGGGAAGCCATAGAGGCCCAAAAGGTATGTTGAAATTACATATAGGAGTCAGGATGCCAGACTTGTAGGTTAGACTTGTTTAAACCGTAGTTTAGAGTAGCTACCGTCGTGCAATGATGATGATTTGTAATCTGTCAATCCACTGATGCACAGTGATGACAAAACTACCTCAACATCTGAGCAGACGTTCCCCACCCCACTGCAAGCAGATTGTCTTTGTAGGTCAAGTAGAATTCAATAAATTGTTTCCTTTTGCAAAAAAAAGGTGATATGCCACATTCCCCTCACTGCCACTAATCTATAATCTCTAATGTTTTTCATCGTTTGTTGATTTATACTCCACCACAGTTCATTTCCATAGTTAACCCCTTAAGGACGGGTTATAATGGGGACATTCCTCCACACATAGAGCAAGTGGCCCGCATGACTGCACAGCCTTTGTGTGGTAGCGGGACTGCACAAAAGCAGCAGCTGTGGAACTACCCATTAGCCGTGTGCCACGGCATACCACAGCTGGCAACTGCATTCCAATGAGGATTAGCGGCCGCGGCCATGACCATGACCGCTTCCCGTACGCATGGGGTGAATGCAAAGAAAGAATATCTCGAATAGAGAAGGGATACCATAGGATAGCCAAATGTAAACAAAACCTGTAAGAATGTGCCACAATACAGAGGCTTGCATTGTAGTTGTTAATGTTTTCACACAAATACTTGAAAGGACAATCTCAGCGATCCACAGACCAGTATACGTCATGCATGTTGGGGACGTCTCATCTGTATTCAACAACATTGAATAAAACCATCATTATAATCGTAGAATATATTGACCTAAATAACCCAACATATTCTTCACTATAAGATCATTTTAAATTACCTTTTATTTCTTCTGATTTTTTTATTAACTGCAAAAAGGCTGACTTTGGTGATTATGAGAAGGGCTGCATTCTGTTCTTCAGTGGAGCTAACGACCAGACATCCAGGGAAGACTTGAAAGAATTATTCTCAGAGTACGGAACAGTCAGCTGGATAGATTTTGGCAGAGGTCAAACAGAGGTAGGCATCTTATAACATGTCAAGACTGATGTTCCAGTTAATTGAATAGGAGCAACTACATGCCAATTATCAATGTTTGCAGTCATTAGGAATAACTCTATAGAGTGTAGTCAATGGAAAATTAGTTCATAAAGTTCACCTGTCCGAAACTAAATTCTTTTTGGTTTGCGTGACTCCGGGTGTTGGCTTTGTGACCAAAACTTTATAAAAGCCCCAAAACAACATCCCCTCACCATTGGGCTATGGATGTTGACTAACCCTAACCCCCTAGAGGAATGTACTAGGGACCTTCCTCACTCCTGCAAATTCCAACACTGTATGGTAACTCAACACCCAAATTGTTGGACTCTGATTATGGTGGTATGCCTAACCCCATGTAAAGCATAATCAATTTACTAGTGCAGCACTCACTCCAACAGATTCCAACAAACCCTGGTGTTGGAGTTTGACTGGATGGGGATTGCTAGTGTTAATTGTACCTGTGACGTACTGCAAGTAAAGCAGGATTGCACTGCCAATGGCATCTTTTGTATTGTGAATTACTCGTGTTAGGCTGTGTTGAAATAAGTTAGCTACGGCTTGCAATAACATGTGCACCCATGGAAGCCGCTGAAATCTGCTTCCCATAGATGCATGTGTTACTGCACAGCCATAGTCATAGCCGAGTGATTGGGACACAGCCTTAGATTACTGTTGTTGTACACGCAGGGCCACATTCGCTTTGACAAAGACACCCCTGCGGCCAGCGTGCTTGAGAAGGCAAAGGCAGCCGACGGCAAACTGACTGTAAGGGGATGTGAACTGGAGACCCGCGTGCTGGAAGGCGAGGAGGAAGATGAACATTGGGCCAAGATCCACGAGAACATGTCCATGGTTCGACTCAAGAAACAACAAGGTATCAAGTGCAAATGATGCAACTTAACCACTTTGCGCCAGGAGTAGTTTTGCCGAAAATTTCAAAATTTTCAAAAGGCAAAATTTCCCAGCCAACTTCTGATATACAGCCAAACGCCACAAATACTGATTCGCAAGAGTCATTTCAACAGTATTTGTACGATATTTCTTGCCGAAGCCTCATATGTTTCAATACTCTTGGGTGTGCACTGGAGCGTAAATTGTACAACAGGCCGTGCACAACGGCCCACACAATGGTCAGCACATGGTCCGCCTCCACAGACTAAACAGACTTTGTGTGTCTGTACAAAAGGCATGAGGGATTAGCGTGTTTAGACATCACCCGGAGGCAAGTCGATGCAATCTTGACGTCTTAATCCGTCAGCCGTGCCTGGGTACAAAACAGCCAGTGCATGTTATCACGGCCTCCGATGCGGACTGGTTAAGTTTTTGAAATTTTTTGGGAAAAAAGCAAATTTTATGGGACTGCCTTACTGATGTAGGAAAGTTGGTAATCACTCTTATAGAAAATTTCTGATAAACATCACGACGTAGACGTATTAATGCTTGTGCATGCATGGAGATTTGTATCATTGGAATGTTTTGTTTTATAAAGCATAATTATTCAGTCTCTGAAGGTAGCAGGTTCTTTGCTGGGCAAAATGCCAACAGACTCCATGTAAAATAAACAGAGGTTCTCTTATTGTCAAATTGTGTGCTATAAAGGAGCATCGTGACATATTGCACTGATGACTTTCCAGAAAGTGACCACTAGTCTCCAAGTATGAATATAAAAATTGAGTGAGAATATGTTTGCTACATTTCAAATGTTGGTTGCACTATAAATAATTCAAAAGGTGCAATATGGAAGAATATGGGCCAGGGGACAAACAGAATTGCAGTAACAGAAGTTCATCCTCTAGAGAAGATGTGAAAACCTGAGTGGGAGGCATCACTGTAACTTGAGACCTTGAAGTTCTTCAGGCTACAACCTCCACAGCGGCTCATCAATTTTCTTTCTTTTTTCTCTCCCAAGGTCGCAAGGGTAAATATAGCAAGGGCAGACCAACCAAGACAAGAGGGCCTCGAGATTCATCATCGGTGCAGTACCAAGGGAAGAAGACCGTCTTCAAGGATGACAGTGAGGAGGAGGGTGAGGATGACGAAGGGGATGAGGCTGCTGCATCAGGGGATGAAGCTGAGCAACAAGAAGGTAGGGTACCAGACCGATATACATTTATAACGTTTATAATCGGTCATTCAAAATACATGTTGCATTAACCTAACAAAATTATCATTTATGAATTCGTAAATGAGTTGTAATCAACTTAATCACAAGTAGCAGGGGATGTACAATTTCAAAGGAAAGCCTTTGTCCCAGATATCTAGAGACCCAAAAACTGTGTTGAAATTATATATAGGAGGCAGGATGCCAGACTTGTAGGTTAGACTTGTTTAAACCGTAGTTTAGAGTAGCTACGGTCGTGCAGTGATGATGATTTGTAATCTGTCAATCCACTGATGCACAGTGATGACAAAACTACCGAAACATCTGAGCAGACGTTCCCCACCCCACTGCAGACAAATCCCTTGGTCTTGTAGAGTTTAATTAATTAAAAGCACGGTTAGAAAGACAAGTCTTATGTTAAATAAAATTTCTGTGGCTTGAAAGATTTGAATATGGTAACTAGTTCCGTGGTTATGGTGCTAATGGAAAAGGTCTATCCTGCATCACAGCCAGAGTTTTATTTGTATAATAGATGGCATACCGGTACAGCCCTTTAATCTGAAAGAAACTGCAGATGACAAAAAATGAAGAGAAAGTCAACCAATTTTTCTCTCCTTTACTTTCTTTGTCACTGCTCTTCGCGTGACTCACAGAAGTACCAGCAGAGAGTAAAGGTACAAAGCGCCCTCTGGAGGAACCGGAGGATCAGGCTGAGGAAGCACCTGCCAAACAGATCAAGATTGGAGAAGAAACAAGTTAGGACAATTGAGGGAGCTCTGCCAAAAAGCACCAACAAAGTCCAATTGTATTTCATTTTCCATCAGTGAGCTTTTATACTTCAACCCTGAGTTATTGATTGGGAGTAGTTTGTGGAAATGCAATTTGTAATTTGTCTTTCCATATGAGAAATGTGGTTCTGAAAAGAATGAAAAAGTGTTAAGCTGCTGAGATCACACGATGGAATCTTTCAGGAACAGTTTCTCTTAGAATTGGTCACTTCACATAATGTTTTCACAGACCTCTCCCAAGTTGAAGTCTCTGTTATACAAAGCCTTAAATAGTCTTAGGTCAAAACGTTGTTGTATATTGGTTACGCGATAGCCTGCTGCCGCGAGAGGGCATAATCACGACGAATCGCTTTCGCCCACGAACTGCATACATTTGATAAAACAGATGTGCTCACATGACATATACATGTACCGCTACAAGATTCCCAAGACGTCATCGTGATAGCGCGCTCTCGTGGCTGAATTTTATCAAGTATCTGATATACAATGGCATCGTGACCCAAGACTAAGCCTTAAAGCTATAGTCCATCATTTGTAATTTGTGCATTTTGTTCGTTTGAAGCAACAAAAGTGTTCAAAATCTAATGAAGGATACCGAACATCTAACCTGATTAAGTTTCAGCTAAGCTTCAGCTGTATATTCCGAGAAAAACAGCATTCAACAGCATCTCTCAAATCAAAAAAAATCAAATCATACGATGAATTTTGAATTTTTTTTTTTTGAGCTTTGCGCGGTCGCCTCGCGCACTGATCCGATGAATTATAGCAAACGCCGCGCGCGGCCGTGGTGCCACAATGCGCAAGCGCGACCGAATAACAAAACGAGCTACTAATTTAAATTTTCCTACGGTGCGTCTTAAGACGCACCGTTGGAAATGCCTTCTTTCGTTGATTACTTCAAAATGACAGCTTCCCAGAAATAAGAATTTCACAGGGAGTTTAGTTCCCAGTTTAGTTTCAGTTTAGCTGCAAATGATGGACTATAGCTTTACATCATAGTGATTAGTTGTTGATCACCAGATCTGGAAACCCCCAAGTGCAGCTTCTCATGATTTTATGCAATTTTTCTAGGTCGTCACTGATGGAGTATTTGTTCATTATAACCTAATTTCAAACAAGACACAGTGCTTGAATGTTTTGGACAGTGTACAGTATGCTTTTTCCTTATTCTTAAATCTGGAAAAGAAAAACTGTCAAGCAAAGAGTTTTGACTGGAACAATTACATGTAGTGTAATTTTGATATTTCTGTCTTTTAAGTCTATGCTTTAAACATTGGTTCAAGATTTTTTTTTTAAACCAAAATTGAAAGAAGTTTTAGCTGAAGAATTTTGTTGTCTGATAGCTGGGTCATTTCTTTTGTGGAAAATCATAGCAAAGTAGCATAGTATGAATGTTAAGACTATTACGGATACTAAAAATCCCAGAAACGTTGCCTAGGAATGTTTTTTTCTGTTCTCTAAAAACATGGCTCAGAATTTAGAACAGGATAGTTCTCTTCACAGAATGTTTTTTTGTTTTAGGTGGCTTACAAAATGCCAATCTGACAAGAAAATGAAAACATCATAGAGCTTGATTTTGAGGTCAAAAATTACAAGCAATTAAAAACCAACATACTTTTTCAGCATGAATTAATTCTTTAATTTTTTGCCCCCAGAAAGTGTAAATAGTTTTACCTTTGTTATCATGTATCTGTTGGTTATGATGTAGATTTTAATGACTTCCAACTTTCTGTTGCATCGTGCGATTGGCCATGAAATGACAGATGATGCAAACCCTTGTGTTGTCCATTCCTTTTAAGGTTTTTATGAAAGTTAAAACGCTCTTTTCCATTTTTAATAAAAACAAACCAGAAATTGAATATGAGGTCTCAGTGTCTCATTTTTTCATGTGTGTGTATGTCGAGACTAGTTATTTTAACATGTAAGGTAGTGTTCTTGACTTTCAATCTTCTTTAAATTGATCAATACATGCAACAAATATAGTCGGACACGATGTAACTTTTTTTTTTGTGACTTATGTTTGTTTTAAATGCGTTTGCAGTACAGACAAAAAAAAATCAGGCTCGAAAAATCAAATGTTTTAAACATTCGCATTTGTATAATTTTAAGCCTCCTGCCATTTGAACAGTGACAGACAGTCAATAAAAATCAATACTCTTCCCCTGCCATGCCTTTTGCACAGTCGCCAACAGTCGGATCATATTTCAACCAAGCACTGTGACTAGTTAAATTCAGTCAACAGACAAAAGCAGGCAAGTTGCAGGCCCAGCTGGCTTATCAATCGTCTACAGTTAAAGCATAACTGTTTCAAGTTACATAAACAGTCGCAGCCAGTCAATCCTGTTAAAAACAGTCTCTTGATTGATTTTGACTGAAAGGACAACTTGGCACAATGTATGTTTGCATAAGCGGGTCAATACAAGAAATGCAGGTTTTTCCCATTGGTAGGAGATGTTTATTTTTAAATGTTGGCTTACACACTAATAGCAAAAATGCAATTTTAGAGTTGACAAAACTGACTGAAAAACATTACTATTTTTTTTAAATACAATTTGTGGAATATCTATAACATGTTCGGCACAGTATTTCATATATAGCTACGTAATCAGCTTACAAATAACTTGACAAAAAAATTGACGTTTCACATTCTAGAAACAGTGTTTTAGTTATGACTGTAAACAGTTGAGGATGCGATGGGTTACATTTACTTAATACAATTACAATGTAGTTATGTGATTTCAAAACAAAAGGCATTAATGTGTAAATACAACTTTCTTAAATTACACCATGGAGGATTCCTTCCTCCATGATTACACAGACTCGTGCATTAATGGTTATGGAATATTTACAGTGAAATTGGCCAGCGTTGAATTTTGTCATTATTTTGTGAATGCAAAGAGTGAGTACTTGACGATGAAATATCACAAATCAATGCACAGGCCTTACGAACTGCACATTTCTCAATAACATGTTGTATTCTGAGTTGGTATAATTTATATCAACAAATATGCATTTGCATACTAAAGCTTAAAAAACTCAAGACTAAATGCTGCTTTGAAGAAGTTAAAAAAAAAAAACCGAAAAAACAAAAACGGGTGACAAGACTCATGAAAACTGAATGACTGTACAGCCACAGTCACTGAGCAAATATGCACAAATAAGGTTAACTTTTGTTAGACTAGAGATACATCAGATCTTATATGTTCAATGATGGATGTACAGTCGACTCTCGTTATAACAAACTCGTTCCGACCTAGTCAAATTGTTTGTTATATCAGAATTTTATTTATATGCTGAAATCAGAAATCAGTCATGTGCACATAGCATAAATGCACAGTCCGGACCAAGGCTATGTGTTTGTTATAACCAGAATTTTGTATTAACAGAGTTTGTACTAATTTAAATGACTATTTTAGAACTTCACAAGTATGGGTTGCATAACTGGTTAACAATAGCCACATACATATTGCAACAGTAACAGCCGGGAACCATTGAAGACGCTTCACTACGATCCGACTACAGCACACCGTCTTGGAAATTTATGTCCAGCGACCAACGGCTGAGGGCACTGTTTAACAGCAGAAAAGTTGTCCTTAATATAGCGGAAAATTGTGCTAACCTGAAGCACTATATCATGGCATGGATGTGCATGTGGCTTTGCATCCATGGAGATTTCAATTGGTAGAGCACCTATTTAAGCAAATGTTAGCAAGCCTTTACCTGTGCAAAAGGTCTGCATGGAATAGAGAAAGCCTTTGTTAACAGAAACCTGTGTAGGTAAGAAGTGCTATGAAATTAGGCCCTGTATCCAAAGTACATAAAAATCATCCCTAACCCCCTAGATTGATTTACTAGGATTCTTCCTCACTTCTGCAAAGTCCAACACTGTATGGTAAACTCTACACAAAAACTGTTGGACTCTGATTATGGTGGTATGCCTAACCCCATGTAAAGCATAATCAGTTTACTAGTGCAGTACCCACTCCAACAAATTCCAACAAACCCTGGTGTTGGAGTTTGACTGGATGGGGATTGTAAGGGTTAATCAGTGATTTTTGGTCTAAATTTGTCTCGTTATTCCTTTGTAACAAGGTGATGCTCTAACTTAAAGTGCAAAATAGTGTATTCAACATTGATCTCGTCATAATCTAACATCGTTTCGGAGAGAAAGCTACAACAGTTGCTAGTTTCTGAACATGTGGCTGCTGTATTTTCACTGTAAGAACATCGCCAACTGATAGAGCTGTAAGAGTTACATTCCAGTGAACTAGAGCAATTAAAAAAAATATGAAACTAGAACTAGTTTGACTAAATCCATCGTGCAGCAGCATATGTTGGTGGTGCATTACAAATCTATAGTTTTTGTTTAAACTATTTATAAAGACATAAGTCTCAAAGTATAACTTGTGATAACATAATGTAAATGGATATATTATTTTAACATATACATACACTTAATTTTTATATTAAATTTGGTGCACCTTAAATGGGTTTTATGTAGTTTTGCCGTACAAAAACAAATGACACAAAGTAGCAGTTGCAATACAGAAAGGCAGTAACAAGTAACTATAGAGTTGTGCTATAGGTATTCTCTGAATGATGTCCCATATATCATAATACACTCAACTTCGAGCATCAGCAGGTGGTACAAGCTATTTTTTACAGCGTTCTGATTGGACGTGTGTATGTGACACCTTTAGAGCAGAACATTGTGATCGGTTGCCAGTAACCTTGACTCCAATTTCATGGCTCTGTTATACAGAGGAATTCTCTAAATTACACGCAATTGTTACATGTACAAGGAATGCATATATCTACAATGTATGTGTTTTACTTGAACTCTGGATACTGGCAAATTGAACTGTTTTTTCAGACAAGCAGATTTTATGTTGGATATAACAGCGACACAATTTAAATGCTCATCTCGGGTCTCAGTTTCGAGGTCATCCCAACTCAAAGACCTCAGCAGTTCAAGAGCAAGACAAGACTTGGGATCTGATGATGTCAAGACCAAGACTGAGACCAAGACAAGCAGGGAGTCATCTTGAAGCTTGTCTTAGTCTCAAAACCTTCTCCAATAAAGATTGCAAAATTGCACAAGTTTATTTGACTGATTACAATACAAGACTAGTACATGTACGCTTTAACAATGATCAATAAAATAGACTTTTTTACAGCAATTAAGAAGCGTTATTTTCCCCTTTACTTTTCATCGTCCATAGAGGATCAAGCGAGCCCAGAGGATCATCCTCTGACTGACTGGCTCCTAACATGCTCCTTTGCCCGCTGAAGTCCGTTTTGGAGATCCGCTGCTTGGATTTGCCCTTCATGGAAAAGTTTTGCGGTGTGAGATCGGCCAGAATAGATGGCAGGGAGCCGTCTGTGGGGCTGAGCGAGCCCTGGGCTGGGTCCCCACCTTCTTGTTGGCTGGACTCCACAACATCCGGGATGAACTGAGGCGGGTTCAGACTAAAGTCAGTCAGGTTGGATTCCGTCAGCTCCACCAGGGTGGGCGGGGCTTGGACAGCTTGGGAGGGGGTGGGGTCAGACGGGCTAAGCGACTTGGCAGGGGAGTCCACTTGGGGTATTTCATCTGTTGCCTTATCCGATGGAATAGCCTCGGTGGATGTTTCAGATTCAGTCTTTGGCGGCAGAAATGGCTCCTGATTGGCCGACTCATGGTCACTGATGGGTGACAGAGATCCCGGATTGGTCAGGTCGTCTTGGAAGGCGGGGCCTGCAGCCTCCTGCACGGGCATGGTCTCTTGGCTGGTGGTCCGGACGGACATTTTGGAAATCCGGGAGTGGAGGCTGGTGACGGAATCGGAGCCCATGATGACATCGAAGGAGGTGATTCTCTGGAGGTGTTTGAGATCAACCTGTGGGGATGAAACCGAGGACTTCACCGAAATGCCACCTGTAAGGAATCAATCATTTCAATTACATTTCACAGAATTTTTGGTCTTTTTTAAGAAAAGAAACCCAGGCCATGCAGGAGGAAAAAGTGAGGACACGAAGTTAGGGCTGTCCCGAATATACGGAATATTCGATCATCGACCAAATAATCAAATAGCTTTTTGCCGGTCTGAATATTCGAAAAACAAAACACTATTCACGCACACACACAACTGTGATGTTATTTTATCGTAAAGTTTTGGTGCTTAAAGGGGCAGGTTCCACTTTTGTTGATGACAGTAACTTTTTTGTCGACGGCGGTTCATTTTTCTCATCCTTTTAGCAGGTTAAAGCCCTTGACAGTTATACGATGCTGACTGCGAAACACTCCAGCGGACCATATCAATCACCGCAAACAAATTTTACATGGCACGCTCTGTGTGCAACTTTGACCACCAGCCAACACAGTTGCAGCGGGCAGTTTCGAATATCCTAATATTCAGTCCGATGCAGTTTTCAGTATTCGAATACCTTATTTGGAAATGGACAGCCCTACACGAAGTAGTCTACAAAACTGTTGACAAAGACCATGACTTCTATGACGAGTGAAACCGCAACTTGTTTTGAAATCTCAATTCTTCACAATAGTGTACACTTGTTACAAAAAAGAATATCGACAGTGCCACGTTACAAAAGAATATTGAGTGATTCAAATCTGACAAGAGTGCGCTGCGTACGTGAGAAACAATGAATCAACGTGAAGGGAGTATGTCTGAATTCACCGACAGCATACACAGACCACAGAATCAGCCAAGCACACACATTACAGGTATTGAACTTACAGCAAACAGAATTCATTGCTCAACTGGAAATTTATGGGGGAAAACACAAACAGTTAAAAATTGGTTCAAACCGATATCAGATACACCAAAGAATTGTTTCAATAACAGTGATTTTTTTCCCGAAAGAATTGTAAAAAAAATGTCTGTGTTTTTTCAAGGTGTCGCCTACTGCCATAGCAAAGTACATAGACTGTGTATTGTGGAGTATATTCTTAGAATTTTAAGTTAACACAAAAATTAACGATTCAGAAGTTTAACAAAATTTAGCAAAATTGTTTTAAGGATTTTTCATAGAGAGGATGACATAAACATCTTTCTGATAACAGCAGACTAAAGGCGGCTCACTTACGCTTTGCCAGGATCTGCTGTGCAAAACACAAGACTGCCATGTACGTGAACTTTAACTGTTCCTGAGGATATTGAAAAGACAACAAAAATCAAATGTCACAATTTAATTATATGCAGCTGTAATTGTTTTTCTAACAGTTTTGTCAGACCATATGATTTCACAACACATTCTGAACCCTCGAAGAGCAAAAGACAAAATAAATCAGACCAATTGACGGACATAAAGAGATCAGAATGCATCACATGAAAGGGAATATGTTGAATGCTGCCCTCGACAGACTTCAGGTTTTTTCTTTATACCTTCTCTGCCACCATGCCTCTCCTCTGTTGTCGCAGCGTCTTCACCTGTCGGGGAATATCAACGATGCCTCCCCCGCACATCATCTCTCGAACCGCTGAGTAGATCAGGCAGAAGGTCCCCGTCCGACCAATTCCAGAACTAACAGATACGAGGGTATGGAAATTACCGTTAGAGTGCGGAAAATTACCACTTTATCAAACATTGGGACTCATCCCTGGATATAACATGAAGATTCCTGTGGTCCATGGTTACTGTGTTTGACTCACGTACGATAATGCTTGGGTTCGAACCCTGGGGTTTGGTGTTTGTGCCCTTGGGCAAGACACTTCACTACAATTACCTCTCTCCACCCAGGAGTTTAAATGGGTACCTGTGAGGGTCGAGGACCGATTGAGCGCTGATATCGGCTCCCGCGTGGTTCCATGGCCTGATGAATGGGGTAATAATTGTAAAGCGCTTTGAGATTGTCGATACGATGGAAAGCGCTATATAAGCATTACAATTGATTTTTTTTTTTTTAGATTCACATATATGATTGCCATTCAAAAAACAGGTTTTATCTCTAAAAGAATTTAATTTCAAACAATTCAGATATATATCTGCATGTTGAGAATCAGGAGTACCAATAACAGGCATGCAACTGGAAAGTAATAAAAACATAATATAAAATTGCAAGTTTCACAAGACTTTGTACAGTGTTTTTCAATTTTTAATGGCATAGAGGCCGGTTCATATACTCAGTGCGAAAGTGTTAGCGAATGCAAATTTGAGACGTCACGGAAAGCATTCGCAAAAGTTGAAGCATTTCAACTCCAACGATTTTTGCAGCGAATGTTTTATGATGTCAAACTCGTTTCGCTTTCGTACACAATTGAAGTAGGAACCGGCCTAGAGTGAGAAGTGAAAAATCAGGAAATCAGCCGATCCCAGGAAAAGTTGCAAGTGTTGTTTTTTTTTCACAAATGTTTAAAGCAATACCTGAACAAACCCTCAGTTATCCATTGAGCACTTAATTTGTAAGTTGATTTGAAGCACGTTATTAGAATAATGGGGGATGAGTTTTTATCCATCCTGTGCTTACTTGCAGTGTACTACAATGGGAGTACTCAGGCTTCTTTGCTGCATGTAGAAACCGTTGACGTCACTGATATACTGTAGGAGGTCTACTGGTCTGTTTGGCACTCCACTATCAAAAAATATGGCATGTTTAAAAGTCATGATACAGAATTAACAGTACATCGATACCACAAGGTTTAATCTTTGACAATAGATATTAAAGGCACGGTCATGTTTGCACCAGATAGAGCTAACAATTCTCATTAGTTTTTATGAAGTCTCACTTTTTTTTAATGAAATTTTGATACTAAACACTGATACCAAACACTGACTAGTCTAGTCACGGACTCCCGTCTTGGCCAAATACGATTGTTTGACCAGAGTTTGAGGTCAAAAGTTTTCATTTTATTTTGTGATCGATTTGCAATATTTTAAAAAAAAGTTTTCATTGGTAAAGCTTCAGTTTTTGCCACAGAACTTATTTGTGATGCGATCAAGCTAAATGAGTTGTTTGTCGATCCCGGTCATTTTTTTTTTATTTACAGTTTTGAAAAAAGCATCTCAGCATTACCGCTGTGAAAACCGCATGCTCAAACTATCTTTAGTTCAAAAATTATGGAAGTCAGAACACCAAGAGATGTGATGAAGTGATGTGATGAAGTGGCCTATTTTGGCCTGAATCTCCAAATGAAAGTTCCAGACAAACGACTCATTTTACTTGATCCAACATTTAATTCCAGGAAAATTCAGGCTGGGAAACGCAATAAATTTAAAAGCATATGACATCACACACATTGTAGCTTCTACATGATATGCGAGAAGTCACATATTTCACACTTGTTTTTCAAAGTCAACTTGCATGTTCTATAGCACCAAATGCAAGGCCGAGTATGGTGCTATTCAGTGCAACATGAAGTTGAAACTGCCATCAAAATACAGGGTGAGTAAAAAAAGCGAAACCCAAACCCCAAAAATTATATTTCATATTTAAAAAAGTATGTAGCACCAAATATAATAATGAATGGAAGGCCAATTTCATAACCTACTTTTAAATGAAAAAAATACTGAAATTGCTTAATCCGTTCAGAGAATATCAACATTTAAACATAATGACCTCAAAACGTGTCTCGTTCAAAAATGCGATTTCAAGAATCGCCGTCACAATTGTCTTCAAACATCACCAGCGATAAAACCTCAGTTTAAAAGTTAAAAATATTCAACAAAGTCCTTTTAAAGGCCCGTCTTTTTAAAAAAGTGGATTTTATAGATCATATTGTTTGCCTAACCAGGGTTGTTTATAAAGATATTGTGTACCACAGTTGTTGACAGTTGTTGAAACAAGTATTCTGTCATATTTTCTTTGTTGTTCCAAACAGTCAAAACCCACCAAAATTGCTTTTTTTAGACGAGACAGGTTTTAGGGTCATTGCGTTTAAATGGTGATATTCTTTGAACGGATTAAGCAATTTCAGTAATTTTTTTCATCAAAAAGTAGCTAATGAAATTGGCTTTCAAGTCATTATTATTTTTGGTGCTACATATTTTTTTAAATATGAAATACATTTTTTGGGGTTTGGGTTCCGCTTTTTTGGACTCACCCTGTAATATCCATGTGTTTGCACTGAAAGTACTGGGCTCATACTTATTGTAAAAAAAAACTTGTCGCCCCTTCACAGAACCCAGACATTTTTTTTCCAGAATTTCTTCAGGGACTTACAATTCAGGCCAGGCAGTGAACTGGTGCTGAAAGACTGTCCTCTCCTGCTTAGTGTCCTTGTGGATCAGATGGAAGGTCCTGTCTGTCTGATGGTCGGTGGTTCGTTTGCTCTGTAGACTGATCAGAATGGAGCCGTAGGTCTTGACCTGCCCCCGCTCCTCAGGCCAGTACTGGTCAAAATCCGCTTTACTCTGGCAAAATGAAATATCAAATTGTAAGTTTTCACGAAAAATACGTACGTCTAGGGCTTTTTCACGTCATGGATATTGACGTCAATGCCTTGCCCTCTACGATGCAAAATGTGCTGTTACAGGTGAATAAAGGAAGGAACACCTGTTTATTTTTCATTACTATGAAATGATACAAATTGATATAAACAAAGTTTTATTAGAGGTCACACAATCTATTGTCATAATCAATAGATTTGAAATTTTCTTGTCTAATCCTCCTATGCAAACATACATTCTGTGCCAAGTTGTCCTTTCAGTCAAAATCATTCATGTGACTGTTTTCAGCAGTTAAGAGCTTTCAGCCTGTATAAAGCAGGATTGACAGACTGTGACTATTTATACTGTGAGACTGCTGTGTTTTGACTGTGGGTGATTGATAAGACAGCTTAGCGACCAGTTTCCTGCTTTTGTCTGTTGACTGCATTTGCCTAGTCAGAGTGCTTGCTTAAAATATGATCCGACTGTTTGTGACTAGCCTGTGTAAAAGGCATAGCAGGGGAAGTGGATGGCATTTTTGATTGTCTGTGACTGTTAAAACAGTAGGATGGTTAATGTATTAATCTTTTTAGCAGTAACTCTTTCTATTTATTTTTCTAAAGATCGCAGTTGAGACATTTCTCACAAATGTTGACGTCTGTACACAGATTCTATACGTTCCAAACAGCAATGTGAAGCTTCCAGTATACATTGGCGTAACTGAACCTCACTTTTGTTCATCCCCTGTTATTTGTGACACAACTTGAGATGGACTCAAATTCAAGACCCCTACTTACCTTGGCCGTGGGTGCCTGGGAGACCAGCATAGCTATGAGAGAGACCTGCTGCTCGTACACCATTAGCCAGAAGTCATTGTAGGAGGAGGGTAAGGGAGCCTGGGTGGCGATGAAGTGGGGGGAGGCCGGGGAGAGATCGTTGATGAAGCTCGCGTTGATGTAATCATCCTTGCCTGTCTGGAGCTTGACACGATTGTGATCATCTACACAGTAAAAGGATTAATTAGCACCCATGCATTTACCCACGCTAACTGAGATACTTTATTAAAAAATACCCTGTGTGAAAACGTAAGAGCAGGCTTATCAACTCAAGCGTGATCCAAGTCTCAGTTTAGAACATTATTGTCTTCTGCACTTCACAACCCTTCAATTTTTGCAAAACCACTTTTGCCCATAGAGTTAGCGCCCACACTTCAAATTCCTTTGAGGTAATCTTCTGTGGAGTATGGATAACACTTCAAATCCCTGCACAATTCTATTTGTGTGGTTAAACTCGGGGCAAGCAGGCAGATTCGGTCACGCTTCACTGCTCTCCACAGTGCTGTTTTTTGCACAGTGACTCTCTGTGTCACAAAGATACTTTAACACTTCATATCCCTTCACTTTGAAATTATATAACCGACATACAGATCCTTGTCATTTGATTGGTGGAACACACATCACTTGACATTCATTATTGCTCCCATTCACACCAGGGCTCAAAAAGTCCCATTCGCCCATGGTGAAATGGGATTTACTATTCAACAGTTAGGATCATCCTTGTTCCATGGCGCCGTATGCATGCTGGTGTGCGCGTTGAGTGTTGCACGTATTGTTCCAAAGAGCCAGTAGCTACAGAGTTGGGTTCAAACATTTCGTGAAGGGGTGGTTTGGAAGAGAGAAATACATTTCCCACCAATTTTGTATTGAAATAGAAGTTCATTTTAACTGTAAATCAAATGACAAGGATCTATATGTCAGTTATATAAAACAAATATTGAGTGGCTTTAAATTGTGAAATGGGAGGAATATTATCGCTCGGTAAAATCTGGACTTTTCCATTCACTCGGCTTCGCCTCCTGAAATAAACAGTTTCAGATTTTACCTTGCGATAAAATTCCTCCCATACCACTCTGAGCCACTCAATATTTGAAAACTGACCTGCAGTGTTTTAAAGGGTTTGACATATTGCTCTGAATATCGACTTCCCAATGTCATTGCCTCTCAAGCAAAACCGTTTTAAAAAGGAATTGATGATCTTACATGGCATGACATCTGGGTGTCTGTTCTTGATGGAGTAGCAGCGTGCGACAGCGATTGAAGATTGTCTGGTGTCACGATCTTGAGCTTCACTCAACTCCTTGTAATGCCAGGAAGAAAAAAAACATTACTTGACAGTCAGTGTTGTCTCATTGTAGACTGAAACGAAAGGTGGTTTTTAAGGAATCAAGCCTAAACACTAAATCCTATTTTGTCTGATTACTCTGAACGAGTATGAATGTGAATGTTTGGACACAGAGTTTAATAAAGATTGGCAACAATGGACCCCTGTACTTGGACTACAGTCTGAGATTTTTAAAAGATTGTTTGACCTTTTAGGTATCCTGTTAAGTCAAAACGTCAATTTCACTCGTTTTCTGAATTTGAATGCTGCACTTATTTTCCTGTACACTTCTTGGGCTCAGACAAGGACTAATATACAAAACTACTCATAAAAGACCACCACTACTGTTGGCTACCCTAAATGGTCCATAAGACAAACGCATGTCTTGAGACAACCAAGATGAGATTCTGAATTTTTAAGAATGTAAGCAAAATGACTTTTTCACTTTCTTGACTGGATAACTGTCGGACACTCACCTTCCAAAGTCCATCAAGTACTGTTGGTCCACTCAGCATCTGTTTCCCGAGCCCATCAACGTACTTCTCAAATCTCTCAACCTCATCTAAAAATTTGTCAAGTGTCTGCTTATCATCGTAGGGGTCTTTAGACTTTGGGAAGGGTCGGGCTGAGGCAGACTGTCCTGACGTAGAGGATTTTGTGGCTGGACCAGGTGTGAGTGGTTTCAATGAGGCCTGGTTGTCTGCCGATTTGTGGGATTGGGTGGATGTGCTGGGAAGTCCAGCTTGCTTGAAAACATCAGATAACACAGCCTCGTTGGATGAATAAGACTGCGTGGGTGTGGTTGTTGTTGTTGTCAGGGGCTCAATTTGGGTCTTGGTAGGGGCTTCTTGAGGAGGGGCTTCTGAGGTGTCTGATTGTGGTATCAAAGGTTTACTAAGAGATATCTGCTCGTTGTCCGGGCTGTTAGAGAGCAGATCCCGGGAGCTGGGCTCTACTTTCAAAGGTTGCAGGGAAGGCTGCGGCAAACGCTGCTGCTCTTCCTTCAGTGCTTTGTTGACCTGCTGGACTTGATTCATAGGGGGTTGTGGAGGCTGTTGGTAGGGCTGGCCCGGAGAACCTGCTGGGAATGGAACAGCGGAACTGTTAGCCTGCTGCATTGGAACTCCTGCATGGGAAGGGTTAGCAATGGATGAGGGACCACTTTGAAAGGGTTGGTTAATGCTGGGTGGCAGGGGATGGTTCTGGATGGGCGTCTGCATTCTGGGATTGGATGGGTTCAAAACTGGTTGTTGGTGGTTACCTGGAGGTGGCATTCTTTGGTTTTGTGGGTTCACACCAGGAGGCAACTGGGCTGGATTGGACTGGCTGAAATTTTGCGGTGGTAACTGAGACTGGTTTGCATATCCCATTCCCTGCTGGATGCTGGTGAACTGACCGCTCTGCTGCTGCTGTGGCTGCGGAGTGAAGGGCTGGCGGATGGCGAGTCCTGCACCAGGATGTTGTTGCAGAGGCTGCTGTTGGCTAGAGATTGGCTGCTGGTGCTGTTGGTGTTGTTGCTGCGGCTGCGGCTGCGACCACACCTGACCTCCAGCCTGTGAAAATGGAGCTTGTGAAGCCATTCTCGGGGGATGTCCCATAGTACCTTGCTGTTGGCTCATGGGAATACCTTGACTAACTGGTGGCTGTTGCTGCCCCACTGGAGCTATTTGCTGCCCTGTATAACCCACAGGTTGTCCAACATTAGTTGATTGTCCATTAGTTGGCCTGGCACCTCCGGGCATAGATACAGCTTGGTTTGATGGGGGCAGGGTTTGAGTTGAGCCAGGCTGCTGAGGATGGTAAGTTTGCTGTACTTGAGCCTGAGATGGATGCATTTGTTGCCCACCACCTTGAGGGATGCCTTGAGGCCTGACTGGGCTTCCTTGTTGAGTTTGAGGAGCTGAAAATCGTGCTTGATTTAAAGGCTGCTGTTGGAACTGTGGCGGCTGCTGCTGCTGGTGTGGGTGCTGTTGTTGTTGTTGTAAGTGTTGCTGCTGATGCTGGGGCATGCCTTGTCCAAACCTAGCATGTTGGTTAGGACTTGGCTGTGCCTGAACCTGTTGTGGAGGTCTTATATGCTGTGGGCTAGCTGTTGGCATTTGATTTGCCTGCATGTGGTGCTGCTGTTGCTGACCCACATGTTGTGGGCCAGATTGGATGGAAGTCCCAGGCTGTGTGTAACTCTGTTGGGGTCTATGCTGGGGACTCGCCGTGGGGGTTTGGCTGAACTGTTGAGTGGGTTGTTGGTACGGAAGCTGTTGCTGTTGCTGCTGCTGCTGTTGCTGTTGTTGCTGCTGCTGCTGTTGCAGTAGTGCAGCCGGATGAGTTGCTTGCATACCAGGCTGCTGCGACATCCCTTGTTGGTGGCTCATGGGCTGGGAGGTACTCTGCTGTGGCTGTGATTGGTTGTTTTGGTGTGATGTGACCGGATACTGGGTGTTGCTGCCAGCTTGTGAAACCATTGGCTGCTGCGCCTGCTGCATTACGTTTTGGTAGCCTGGCTGAGATTGATTCATCTGTGGGGGCATGTTGGTTTGTTGTGGCTGCGGTGGTACATTAGATTGTGACATCATGGGTGGCTGATGCTCCATTTGGGTGCTTGGATGACTAAATTGTGGACTACCACCTGGGGGTATTTGCTGATGCTGTCCGAGTGTCTGGCCTTCCATCGGTGGGCGAGTTGCGGCCGATGGGATGGGAGTTGTGATACTGCTTACCATGGCGGTGCTAGTGTGTGGCTGAGCTTGTATACCCTGAGCCTGTTGGTTGGCTTGTGGTTGGTGGACGCCAGGAACTGATGGTTGAGGGTTGCTGTTGGGTGGGACAGATCTGGCGGCTGGATAGCCAGGTTGATTCTGTGAATGCGATACCTGTATCTGCTGAGGTTGAAGTGATCGTGGAGTTGGCTGCTGAGGTGGTTGGGATTGTGATTGGCTAAATGGTTGAGGAACCATGGGTGGCTGCATCTGAGGTCTGCTAGCTGGCATCATCGGCTGCTGGGAACCAGCCTGCGGCATCGTAGGGATTTGGGATTGTGGTAGGCTTCCAGGATGCGATGCACTGGGGTGAGGTTGCTGTGCCTGCACGCCTGAATGCCCAGGAGCTTGGGGATGACTTGGGATGGATGGAGGGGCAGATGTGGGTTGACTCATGGGTGCAGAGGGGGTACGATGGGGCATCCTGGACTGGTCATAAGGCATGCTGCTTGACTGGGACGCATGGAGGGGGGAGCCTGGACCTGATCCGGGATGTGCAAATGCTGGGGATTGAGATGGAGGTCTCTGACCGTCCAGTGAAGACAGGCTGGCTGGAGAGTCAAAACTTGAGTGCCTTGCCAGGCCCTGGCTGGGATGGGCTCCAGGCGGCATGGTATTTGCGGGCGGGCCTCCGTGATCCAGCGACCCTGGATACTGACCAGAAACAGCAGCTGGCATCATGGGAACATCATTGACGTTGCCCCCTCCAACGGATGTCGATGACTTGGGTTTCCAGAAATCAGAGAGTTTAGGACCGGCGGGCACGGGATCCACGGGGAGGACTGGCTTTGGCGCGGTGGGTCTGGCTTGCACTGTAGAAAAAGATGACAGAGGAAATGATGTCATTACCCGACGTAATGCTATCGGTGCTGCTGGCATTGGTAAAATCAGTGCTTATTCAGTAAGTATTGAAAATATATTACACAAATAATCAGATTGTGGAGTCAGATAGGCCAAACAGGGACTTATTTGATTTTAACATGTACTTCCAACTAAATTGCCATCAAAAATCTAGCACTTCCTTTCAATATGGCCTTTTTTTGCGTGATTGCTCTTTTAGGCTCCCAGTATGTTTTTCCCCCTATTTCCAGAAGACAGAATCAGTCTTCAAGAGCTCTAACCACGAGTTTGACTGGTCTCGAAAACTTTTAATTTAATGTTCTTAAAGGGAATGTACATCATTGGCTTTTGCTGTAATTTTCAGAAATGAACTATTTGAGAGGTTAGTATAATAGATCAAATATTGTTACACTGACATTTTTGAAGTTTTGTGCTCGAAAAGGTTGGAAAAACCAAGAAAAACAAAAATGTTCAAGTAGTCTGGTTCCCTGACTCCACAAAAGATCAAATGGATCAATTTATAGATGATGGAAAATTGTAAAGCAAGGGAACCAGTCTAGCTGGCCTGCACCCGTTCATGAACATGTAACCAATAGCAAACAAAATTTGGACTGAAAAAATGGTAAATTTGGAGAAGTAGTTGAAAAATAGTTAGGTTTTTCCAACGCTTTTCGGCCGACCACCGTTGGAAATGTTTACAAAAATACCATTTTCTTGAAAATGACTTCACACCAGGTGCCATAATTTTACAAGATGCTTGAGACTGTCATTTACCAACATCCTGGTAAGGAATTTCGTAAAAACTTGGTAGTTTTATTTTTCGATGTTTGCAAATGTTGTATATTCCCTTTAAACAAAAAAGATGAATGGTTTACATAATCGGAAAAGTTTCATCTCCGAGTCTTGAATAAGCTGGTAGTATTTTCTTCTTCCCCCGTACCTGGTTTTGGTTTGAGTCTGGCCAAGACAGCCTCTCGTTCCTCCTGCTTGACCTTGATGACCCCGTCGGTTCGGGTCTGGAGCTTACGCAACCCAAGCTGCAGCTTGTTGTAGAACTCGATGCCTTTGTGGGACTTGGCCAGCAGGTCATCGTAGACTGTGTACGATCCTATCAGCTCCTGGATCTTGTCCTCTCGACTAAAAAAATTGGATTAAAAATGTCCGCTTGTCACTACATCATTTCCAAGATATTTTTTTCACAATGGGTTTTGGGCATGATAATAACTTTAAAATGGTGGTTCTTTTTCACTGTATGTGGATTAATTTGTTTTAGCTGCTACAAGGCCCTTTTGAAGATAAGTTTCTCTGATAAACAAGAGGATTAAAAAATAACCTCAATTTGGTCTGTCAGTCTTTTAGATGTATTCATCAATTACCATGTTCAGATGATAATCCAGCATACATGTAGCATAGATTCAACTGATAATCATATCACTGAATGAGAACGAGCGAACAATATTTTTCATCATCCCTTGTAAAAAGGTCGGAAATCGTAAAACAAGATGACAAGAAGTAAAAGACGGTGGGAGTTTGATAGGAAAGCTCACCTCTTGGAGATTTCGGCGTGCATCTTTCTGGTGTCAGCGTAGGCAGCGTTTGCCTCCGTCAAGGCCTTCAGTATGTTCTCTTGGGCCGAGAGATTCTGCTCAATGTAGGTGACCAGTGTGTCATGCTTCTTCATCTCATCTGCAAACAATGCCTGGTATGAGGAGAAATCACAAAATGTTTTACCTTTTTGTCCTCCAATGGAAGATTACAACTTAAATCTGTTTAAAATATTCATTTGAAATTAGTATGATGATACCTTTACCGTGTTTTATAAATTATTGGGCGTTCTGGCAAAATGAGACAGACCTGGGCAGAGGTCGCGCGAGGGATTGAAGGAGAAAAAAAGGCTCCTTACAATACTGTTCGTTTCAGTTTAATCGGACATTCTGTTGACAAGTTATGGCTGTTTAAACTTCGCATTCATCGACATGTCAAAAGGAAAATACTACCAGAAAGGCCTTTAAAGTTTCAAGTTTTGTAGTCGTGAAAATGAAAATGCCAATTGTTTTTCCACTTAAAACACTTTTATTCCTTGATCTTTGTACTATTTCTTAACACTATGTGTAGCAGAC
Organism: Patiria pectinifera; assembly: GCA_029964075.1. Taxonomy (NCBI): domain Eukaryota; kingdom Metazoa; phylum Echinodermata; class Asteroidea; order Valvatida; family Asterinidae; genus Patiria; species Patiria pectinifera. Next base: position 1,492,625 of record CM057130.1, on the reverse strand, counting down.
ATATCAAAGATTACAAATATTAATAAGGCTGAAGATGAAAAAAATCAGCCCCATTCATTGTTTTTTGTTGTTGCATTGTTATCCACTATGGCCTGTGCCAAGCTCCGTCTCATTTTTGCCCGAACGCCTCACAATTGTTCAATATACATGTACAATTGGTTCGTCGAGTGTGGAGTGCCGTGGCCTTGTGGTCTGGAGCATTGAATTCGTGGTCTGCGGGTGATTCTGCAGGGTTGTGGGTTCGAGTCAAGCCCTGGGTCATGGTGCGTGTGCCCTTGGGCAAGGCACTTTGTCACTCATTGCTTCTCCCCACCCAGGAGTAAATGGGTACCTGTGAGGGCAGGGATGGTTATTAAGACTGATTTAAACTGCTTTGCGCTGAAATGGCAGCATCAAGCTGTGTACTTCCCAGGGAGCCAAGATGGTATTTGGAATGCTTCATTGGCCCAATGAGCAGGGTCATAATGATGTAGCCCCTAGAGCACCAATACTGGTGGATACGTGCGCTATATTATTATTATTATTACCCTCAAGTTTCCCCCTTCAGTAGTAACGATTCTGCTGGTGATGTCATCAGTGCGAAGCTGTTCCCTCAGTTGAGTCTCCAGACTCACTCTTTGGTTCTTCATTTCATCCACCTTCTTAATGAGCATGCTCAGCTTAGACTCTGCCCCTTTGTTGATTGACGCTGCATACCGAAAGGAGTTTACAAACTGAATGGTTCATTTCTACGATGATGTAAAGTCAAAAAATGATAACATTTTATATATACATAAGAACAATAGCAAAGGAATGCCTTTGGCACAGTTTAATAGCTTGCAATTTGAACTTGTGACTGACTTGTGAGGACTTGTGATGGACTCTATTATAACACGGCCTTCATTTGGGTCCGATAATATGGAGTACCGAAGTGAATTAGCGCGTGATTCAGCTCGTGCCGTGAACCAACATGTGCGCGTACTCCATTCGTTTGCGCTACACTTTCTGGTTCTAAATGACGTCACACTTCGGTACTCCATTACGTCAAACTACCACGTGAACAATCGGTTTTTGCCTTGATCGGCCATCGTACCACAGGCAAGCTTTGTTTTGCAACTACGTCGTGCATTGCAAACTAGACAGTAGGGCTTATTTTCACGTCACATAACCGCAAATTCTTTATCAAATGCCGCAATGGTCACTAGCTGTGCTGTGTATGTTTGTCATAATCGTGCTGACCCAGCACTGAGTGTTGGCTCCATGTTATTCTCACGGTTTTTGCCATCCATCGCAGCTTTGAAGGCTTTCCTAACACCTACTGCACATGGCACTATTATGATCTTTTGGGTATCCAGATGTAGGCCGCGTCACTTGAGCCAGTGAGAGAGCCCTATACCAGATCTCCTTTGTTGCTGTCACTATGCCCTCCATACTCACATTGGGCATCTTTGATGGACGGCAGGGAGGCCTGTAATTCATCCAGTGGCCCGGCCAGCTTGCGGATATTCTCAATGTGCACCTGCATGGCCTTGTGTAGTTCCTGGTTGGACTTGCTGGCTTTGTCGTGGCCCTCCTTGTACTTGGAGAACTCCTGCTTGATTTCGTCCATGATCTTGGTAGGACGCTTACCCCGATCCTTCTGCAAACACGTTGGTAAGTTTTTCTTAGAGAGCCGTTAAGCAGGGACGTATGGGTGCACACAGAAAATATTTGAGCTTAAGCAAGAACAAGTAAGCAGCCATCAGGCTGAGTGTGTCAGTCAGCTAGGGTACTAATCTGGATGGATAAGGAGGGCCTAAGAAGCTTGCTGCAGACTTGGTAAAGAGGTAGATATTTGGAGGTGGTGCCAAAATAATGAAGAGAAGTCGCCTCTTGGCAAATATTGAAGTGAAATGGGAGTAGTAGAGCAATAGTCTAATCTGTATTGTCTAACCTCACTTTGTTTCGAGTACATGGAACCGAGACGAGGCTGTAGCAGCACTGACTGGCTAGGAGCTTTGGCTTACCTGGAACTCAGATTCCTGTTTGTCCTCTCCATCTAGAATTTCTTGCAGTTCCTTCACGTCAGCATCAACATCAAGAACGACGCTGGACAACTCTGTCCATAAAGTAAAATGTTTCAGTGATGTTATAACTCTTGGACATATGTTTTTTTTAAATTTTCACAAATTAGAAAATCTCAATGAAAAAGGTACTTGCTTTTTTAAAGACTTCCTTTGGATCAATTTGGTAGTCCAAAGTTAGCAGAGCACGATAAACCAAATACCTACAAGAAAGTACCATTATTAACCCTAACTTTCCTGGATTCTCATAGATTTTTGCTGGCTTTAGGACGGTAGATCTCAGCCACTATTACTTTACGTGAGGCTGGATGTACCCCGCAGGAAGGTTCCTAGCAAAGCAATGCCCACGCAGTTAGGTGTTTAAGCACTAGCACATGTATTTACGCAGTTAACAAATCTGGTATCTGCGGGCAAGACTAACCTTGCATGCACTGAACCAGTTGCTTGATTGGCTCCGTCTTGACACTGAGGGCAGCACACACCTCCAGCATGACCTGGGGCAGTCTCTCGGGCTCATCTGCCCCGTCCAGTTTGAGTTGGTCAAGTTGTAAGGAGGCCATGAATTGTCTGCGTGTAGAAACCACATTATGAAACATTATTCAAGCTCGTCAAAAAATGAAAATAAGCCAGTTCGGTATCTTGAAGTAGTCCAGGTCAAAGGTTATTCAGGATAAATCGCTGATGCGATGTTACGTCATGTTACGTGAACGCACGTTCTACTCGTAATTAACATGCGAGCGTCGTGTGCCTGTCTCTCTGCGCATTCATGCGCCTTCGAATGACCCGAGACCCATATCAGCTGAAATACTGAAGCAGCGTATTTAAAGACTCTGTACAACATCCACTAACAAAATAGCTTGCTTGATTGAAAGTAAAAACAGTATCAAGCATCCTGTTTAATCAGAGCATCTGGTGTACTGTCATTTTCAAGAAAGGAGGAATTTTGTCGGAATCTTTTTCTAACTATCGCTTAGCCGGGCAATCATTGGGAAAAAATTGGCTTTTGAGGCACAAACGTGAATGTCAATTTTTTTCCCATGACTTAGCCGGCACTCAGGCATAGCATGTGACAACTGACTCTGGGATTTTTGAAAGATAAATTTAGTTAGCTGCTCTTTCATGTTTGAAACAATCAGTGGGTTTTTTCTCCTTGTTTTACCAGCACCTTTGCACACTAAACATTCAACAATTTGCTGGAACGATAGCTGCGATAAATTATTTTCCCCAAAACCGGTCCAATTCTTGCATTTGCAGCAAAAGCAAATGTTGTACCATAACTTTCAAAGGAGCTGGTTATAAAGAACCCAATGCTGCATGTTTAGATTTAACTTACTCAAGGTGTTTGGTCTTGTCTTCAATTTCATCTCCGATTCGGCGTAGCAACTTGGCTTTTTCTTCACTGTACAGTGAGGATGCCTCGTGGGCCTCCATGGGGACTAGCTTCTTGAAGATGTCTGGGCCCGCTATGCTCTCGTCATAGGGTTGAAAGGTCAAGGCTTTGACCAAGGATGCACCTGATCATGAAATCGTGTTCAAATATGCAAAAACATGTATGTTCATTTCAGGGACCAGGCACAAATTAGAACATTTCTGTTTTCTTCACGGTATGCGGACCTAACGTCCAACAGTGTGTGGTTATGTAACAAGCTTAGTTTTACTGGAACGCTCCGGTGGTAAGGGGAATCACTTCACGTTTGGTTCAGCATGGACTACACACACGCAATGTTCACGACCACTCCCAAGCCATAACATATCATAGCGCATTGCTTACCGTATTCAATCTACAAATATGATTAGTGCATATTCATAATACAATTAATCACGCGTACTTCACGCCATACGCTTGCCAACCAGTGTCCACATACAATGTGTCAGCTTCATCTACTGTTCGTGCAAGGAGTTCATAAAACCCTACCTTTGATTTCGGGGAGGTTCTCAAATGGAGGCACTTGATCATGGTACACAAAATCATTATCCTTCTTTGCTGCCTGAAATTTGCCCGAGACCACGTCCTTGGTGAAGCCGAGGGCCTCCATGATGCCCTCGTGCACTCCCTGCAGGAAAACAATCATCGTGGTCAAAACAACATTGACAAAGTTTCTGTTTCAGCTGTCAGTAAATAGAAACTTTGTTCTTAATTCGGCATACACTTGAGTTGCAAGTCCATGAATTCAGGTGATTCACAATGCAGTGCGCCACCAAGAGTTTGCCACGGCGAGCAAACTCTTGGTGGCGCACTGCAATTGTGAATCACCCGAAATGTCCCAAGATTAGTAACAACGGTTGAAACATTCGCGCCAGAACTGTTGCTCGGATTTGAGTTTGCACTGAACTTTTTGTCACAACTGTGCAGAGGATTTCAACATCTCTGCCTCGTTTCCCTTTGCACTTTTTTAGTACAGCAAAAGCGAGATTTTTTGCGTCGCAGAGTTCGGCATTCAACAGACATGGGCAAAGAATTTCAATGGTTCGCTTTCAACAAACGCTTGAAAATCAGTTGCCTGGGTGATTTCGACGATCCGCCAGTTAGACAAATCACAATATCCTCCTCAGCGTCTTCCTCTTCTTCGGCCTCATCCACGGGGTAAGATTTTTTTGCCCTTTTTCTTCTTTTGCCCCAATAAGTAGCCACAGTCCTTGGGCAGTGTCCGAATGACTTGGCTGCGGCTAACAGTAACACACGTGTCTATGGGAAGTGGCTTCCATAGGTACATGCGTAATAGCAAGCCACAGCCAAGTAAATGTTGACACAGCCTTACCTTGGATAGTTTCATGGCTTCATTGTGTCTGTCTACGGCTTGCTGCAGCCAGCTCACTCTCTCCCCGTGTTTCTGTTGTTCATCTGCTTGATTGCTCATGTACATCTGAAAGATAAAAAAGTAAAAGGTTTACAAAGGTCTCACTGGGAGAATCAGCAAAAGGAACCCAAAACCTTTGAACTGTCATTCAAACACACACTCAACAGGAGCTCAAGGAGCAATTTACCTTGATTTTGCGAGGAAAAATTAGACAATTTTAATCTGTTGCAAAACAAAATTTCACACACTGCTATACAAAAAAGTGTGTAAAAAAACCAACAGTGTGCTATACATTTTTAGCTGCCGGAAAGCAGCTCAGCAAATCATTGTCTCTCCGTCTGTTAGTTAGTTAGTAGCAAATGTTGACATTGTCTATTGCTCCTACATATTTTGACCGATTTCAACCAAACTTTGTCAAAAGTATCAGTAGCCCAGCCCCAACATGTCACATGACCAAACTGGGGTCAAAGGTCATCATGGAGTCACTGGGGTCAAAAACCTGATTTTTTTTTTTTTACTCAAAACACTACTCCTTCCAGAAATTACATGGCACCATCACGTGTCTCATGCATGAACACAAATTTGTTGGTCCACAGCTTCCAAGATAATTCTGATCGAGCTTGTTTTTATATGAAGCTGCTCACTGGAACTATCTGTTGTCACAGTAAGCCTGGATTTTTTTAACAAATTTACAGATCTACGGTTGTAGTTATTCAGATCAACTCAAAAGTCTACTCAATGGAAAATTAATCCCTAAAATTTGCCTGTCTGGCACAAAATCTTTTTTGGTTTGACTAGAGTCACTCTAAATACTGTTTGATTTGATGTGACTCTGGAATGCAGTCTTCAACACACTTGAATTGTTTGAGATTCTGAACTTACATAGGCCACACTCAGGAAGTGCGTTATCTTGACTTGAACGGTCTTCCTCCACGTCTTGCTCCTCCTGGACCCCATCAGACTGCTGATGTTGCTGTCTTCAAGGCCCCTGAGTGCCTGCCGGTAGTACTCAATCACCTGCATGCTGATGCGGGACACTAGGGAACTCTTGCGGTTGTCCTGCATGGATTTCTCCAGGAGACACTCTTGGGCTTGGCCCTAGACAAACAATTTAAAGGTAGGGTCGATCATTTGTCATTTGTGAGGGGTTTTTTTTCATTTAAAGCAACAAAAGTGCTGAAAATTTAAAGACGAGTGCTTAAACAACCAACCTAATGAAGTTTTATCTCTGTGAATGCTGTATATTCCAAGAAAACAATACTCTAGGATCTCGATTTCAATTCAAATGTTGCCGAGTCATGTTTCGACTTGTACCCGAAATCAGCATCTGGGACACATTCTCATTCAGCCGATTGCTGCTACGCGATGTCACATATTTAATTGACGAATGATAGCAACCGTGTGCATTTGCATCGTGTCAACACTTGCAAGCACCCATTCACAGATTTGCCAAATTACAAACCAACTACTTACAAAAATTTCCAAAAATGCATCACCTGACGCATCTTTTGAAATGATCTTATTTCATTGTTTTCTTCAAAGTGACAGCATGCCAGAAAGAACAATTTCACAGGGAGTTTAGTGCCATTACTATCTTTAAACCAAGTAAGCTTTTTAACAATAATTTGGTCAGTTACTTTTTGAATATTCTATTTTGGATATGCTACCTTTAATCCTGAATATAGCAAGTTTTTGCTGGGTCTGAAGGGCCAACCTACTGTCCTCTGACTGACTGAGTAACTGACTCAGTGACTGAGTCACCGAGTCTAAACAACGTGCTAAATTTTCATGCTGAGGCCGTCCAAGTAAAGGCTTGTTCATACTTTATGCGAAGGCGAATGAATTTGACGTCATGAAACTTTCGCAGCAAAATTTGCCAGAGTTGAAAACTTGCCGTAACATCACAAATTTGTGTTCATGTTTGCGCTGTCGTGCCGAGCGTGAACTGGCCATTACACTGACCAAATACTGACAAAGCTATCCAAAAGACCTTTGGGGCTAGCTTTCAATTAATAGACTAATCCATTGAAAGAAAAGAGGTTAAACCATGTTTGAGTGCATAGCACATGCATTCTTAAAGTTGAGGGGTATGTGCCAAGGGGTGACATTGGGGAAATGAAAGTCCACAAAATAATTGGCAGAGTTTGAGATCTGCTGAGGGGCCCCAAACATCATAGGGTCTAAGGTATATATTTGCATTTGCCTAAAGACATCCCTTCAAATGCCCGTTTCTTTTGCTCTATATAAACATTAATGGGTAAAAACACCTTTACAGTAAAACTTCATGAATTTCAAATGGGATTCTTTAAAAATTCAGTCAAAGATATCCTGACATTAGGAAAAACACTAAAATATCTCACTGCACTTAAGGAGTATTGAGTACACAAGCATGGTTCAATCTCAGCAATGGTTTCAAACTGAGACTGTCGAATGAGTCTACAGGCTGTTATAGTGAGGCAAGCCCGCTGGAACACATATTTGCCAGGGTGTGCTGGGTGCTGGGGTGTACATTGATGTCTACTAAAAGGAACGAATTATATTCCAGCACTCCTATCCAAAAAGTTAGGGTACCCACAGCACCCCCTGTTCCCGCGGGCTTGAAGAGAGGAGAGGAGACATACCAGCATGAGGTTGATATAGATTGTCATGAGATCAAATGAGATGTCTGGACTCATGTAACTCTGGAAATGGTCCTTGAGGTAGCTGAATGCCCCTGCAGCGCACTGGAAGTGAGTACAGGCTACCTTCATCTCCTGTAAGAAAGACAACATCGTCCATGAAAATGTTGATAACAAATCAAAGTCTCATATGGTGAATAAATAAAGAAAAGTTCTTTGATGATGGTCATTATATTTCACAGGATAACAAGTGTATATCCTGTAACGACAAATTTCTGTGTGGCGGCAGAGTCGTAAGATTGGACTCTGATAGCCTGTCATGGACAGGACATTGCTCAAATCACAACGCTTGATGAACTCCAAATGTTTGCTTCTTACGGCAAAACAAGGTGGCTTTGCTGCCTGTCGCCGACATCACAGGCGTGTAGCCCATTTCACGGGCGAGTCGCCCACTTTTCGGGTGATCAACTCATGAAGAGCTTGCCAACACACTCACACAATACATATACACACTCTTTGCACTTTATTGTACGGCAGTGATGTGATGCTTCTGTAGATGACAATGGTCCAAAATAGAGCTAGAATTCCCAAACTTAGAAATAAAATTTGGGAAATCAAACTTAGCGACAAAGCCAATGTTTGAAGAAAGGCCTATTATAATTAACCTTGACTTCAGAAGAATTCTCATAAAAAAAATTCTCATGAAAAACTTAACAAAATTTGAAGTTATGAACACCACAGCAGTTTGGGCCAGCATAGGTAAGAAACAGGTACGGGGATGTTCATGCCGTCCACCCTCGCCTCCCTTCCAGGTAATTTAATTAGAAATTAAATTTGGGAAAGTAAAGCTGAAATCAAACTTAGCGACAAAGCCAATGTTTGAAGAAAGGTCTATTATAATTGACCTTGACTTCAGAACAATTCTCATAAAAAAATTCTCATGAAAAACTTAACAAAATTTGAAGTTATGAACACCACAGCAGTTTGGGCCAGCATAGGTAAGAAACAGGTATGGGGATGTTTTTGCCGTCCACCCCACGCCTCCCTTCCAGGTAACAACCCCCCCTAACAACCCCTGTGCCCATGCGGCAATAGTACATGTTCTAACCTCTTCGCTGGCCCGAGACTCCTTTGCCCCCAAGACGGAGTGGAGGACTCCCAAGTTGTAGAGAATGCAGGCCTGGTCAAAGGCAGCATCAGCATGGGAGAACGGCTCCTCGTGAAAGGTATCAATCCTGCCGTCGTGAAAGAGGAAATTCAAGACATTTGGTATTGTAACAGCTTACAGTTATTTTCATAAAAGAATCCAAATCTGCCAAGTATCCCAAGCAACCCTGGTGGTCTAACTATTACACTCACATGTCAAGAACACGTCAACTTGTCAAGTTACTGACTAGACAGACAACAAGAAACGGGATGAGCACAAACAATCACTCTTCATTGGAGCAACTTGTCTAGTGACTTCAAACAGGATGACTTTAGGCCAATTCATACTCGGCGCGAAAGCGAACGCTAATTTGTGATGTCAGGGCAAGTTTTTGCGCTGCAAATTCGCTAAAGTTGAATTTCGGGGAATTTCGCAGCGAAAGCTTCATGACGTCAATTTCGCATCGCATTCGCATGAAGTATGAACCGGGCTTTACACTAACTTGATCACAACTACAGATACATTTTACATCCAAGCCCTGGTTTTTAAATTCAAAGTTTCAAGTGGACTTTTCTTTAACTATCTGCATCGCACAGTGAATGCAAAGTGGTTTTAATATGAAGCAAAGAACTACATGTAGACTGAATGTTTTGTTCTTTCAAAAAGATTGGTCAATCAGTAATCTATCAGTAGTCTGGTCGCATGAGTGTGAACACAGAGAATATAGAAATATGGACTTGGAGTGTGAACACAGAGTATAGAAATATGGACTTGGAACCAGTTGTTTCTTTTAAACACTTTACTTGTGCAGTACTTAAGAACAGTTGGCCTGGTTAATCCTTGCACCAGTCTATTTCCTTTTACAACACTTCACCTACAGATTCTGTATCTTGATTGGCCGAGAGCGAGTCGCATGGCATTCGCTATTTTTACTGTATTGCTGTGCACAGCCAAAAAGCCTACACAACGGCTACCTCGGTTACCAAGTCTGAAAAGGTTCTATACGCATAGAAATCAACGTAGCAACATGAACTCTGTGTGCACAGGTGCATATGGGTATGCGTGTTGTGCGTATTGTTCCCACAGGGTCATTTCGTGTCAAATCACCCAATGGGTTACACCCCACCTCCTTCAAATCTGCTTATATTTAGTATGTGGGGTAATTTAGGCTGAAAAAGCTGAAATTTTAAGTTTTAACGCCATCGGACAAACGGTTTTCGTGCTACCGCCCCCCATTGTTTGGCAATTTTGGTCAAAATGGGCATGGCCACCAATTTTCAAATGACCACATCTCCATAACCTGTGGGCCAAATTTGTTGTTCTTGGTTGCTTTGGATTTGTTGTTCTTGGTTGCTCTACAGAGTTGGGTTCAAACATTTCATGAAGGTGTAGTTTAGAAAAGTGCAATTTTCAACTAATGTAGATGTACATTTTAATTGTATTTTGGTTAAATTAATCAGTTATCTCTGTCCATGACTTTCCATGAACTTTCCATGGCTTTAAATTCCCGCGTTTTCCAAGATTTATTTAACTGACTGTAGGAGCCCTAGAAGTGATGGAAATTTGAAGATTCAGGAAGGTTCATGGTACCAAATGCCAGGGAGTTAGGGGATAAGCAAGGCAGGAGTACCAACCATGTGAAGATGGGAGCTGCCTCTCCACCGTCTGTGATCGGGAACCGGCTGGTCAGCAGGTGCAGCTGGCCATAGTATTTCTTCAGGGTGCTGATACCGTTAAAATCTCGGGACACGTTGGTGGCATTCTAAGAAATATTTGAAAAAGTAAAGCAAAGTGAATCATATTATTATTATCAAGCATTTAGGTTTTTGGATACCATAGCCTAAAATACTAGAATTCTGACACAGCTGTGTAGTGGCGCTTTATGAAACAACAGATTTGACTTTGCACGTTACATGAGCACAACAAAAGCGTCGCGGCACTTTCTTTTACTCTAAACCAAATCATCACCAACATTTAGAAAAAAAAATAAGGCTGTGCCATATATCTTAGCATAACTTAAGAGTTCAAATCAACAAGTTATTCATAAGCCAGCCAGAAATAAAATGACACGACAGTTAAAAAGTAACAGGAAATGCTTCTTTTACAGTTCATTTGAATAGCTTGTGTCTTGGCTTGGGCCTGGATGACCGATTTGTCAAATCTTACTTTCGGAGGACAGAGTGCAGACTCACAACAAACATTCGTGGCTTTCTTCCTGCAAAATAATTGTGAAATTCACCCAAGGCATTACTTACCGCTCTCAGCTGATCCAGTTGCTTGATTTCTTCATTGTATTTGTTAGGATCTTCCATATAGTGACCCTGAATGTACTGCAAGTGTAAATTTATACGTAAGAGAATTTCAATAGGCTACAAAATTGCTTGATGCACAGGCCAAACCAGATGGCTGTTTACAGTATTTTGAATATCTCAACACATTACTAAACACGCGTTGAGCTATTCAAAATACTGTAAATAGCTGTCTGGTACAAAGATGCCTGTCTTGTTCCCCAAACTACAACAGTAGCTGAACGTTGTTATTCATAGAGGGCACAAGACTAGTAAACATGCTCGAATGTTCCGTCATCACATTCAACCGTCAATTTTGTGCATCAAAAAAAGTGGACATATTTCTCCTTATTTTTCATGCAAAGGAAACACTCTTTAGTAACCGACTAAACGGCTAAAGAATGCATACTGGTAAGATGCCTGCAGGAGAGATGAAACGGCTCCGAACAAAAATCCATTCAATGGCAAGCTGCTTGCAAGATTTGTCAGACTGTATCTTGACCTCTTTTGTCAGGAATGACATTTGAAATAAAAAAAATGAAAAGTTGCAAAAAACCTTTCAGTTTCACAAAGAATCGCCAGGGTTGTCGCCGTTTGTCTGCGTGGCGGCAACCAGACTGATATAGTCTGGCACAATATATATTGTGCGCGGCTGGTATTGGTCCGTTGCCAGATTTAGTCTGGCACACGGAAACAGCGAATACGCATATTGCCTGTGACTCACGGCCGGGTGTCTGGCAATGGCCTCGTCTGGTCACATTGCCCAGCCAGACATTGTGTGGGTTTTTTTTCCGGAAAAACATCATAACTTTTTTGTATTTGAGAGATAAAAAGCCGATTCAAAATCAACTTATTGCTTATTTAATTAATAAAGAGTCCTATGATATTATTAAGATAGTGGATATTGCTGGCGGCAATCCTTATCAACAGAGGGCGCTGTACTCTCTAAGATAGGGCTGAATTATAAAATTAATTACCACCAACGATTGTGTAGCACCTGTGGCCTAGTGTGGCAACGGATCTCAAGAGCGGGAAGGTGCATATCCAGCAAGCTAAACGTTTACTAAAGCCTGGTTTGCCGTCTCCGGCTAACTATCCACTGCCTATTATTAATTAAATATTTTAATGATAGGTCTTGAAAATTTAGAGTTATAAAATGGCAGTGTATATTTTGCCGGAGATGGCAAACCTTTAGTAAACGTTAGTTTGCCGGATGTGCACTGAACATGCGCAGTTACTGTTTTTTTTTACTTAAACATTTTCCGGTGACAAATTTCAGTCTGGCTCTATGCCAATATTATCGTTGTAACCTCGTATTCACAAGATGGGATTCAGACCATTTTATAATTTCGGACTTTTTCCCTTTTAAACAAAATCCTCCAGAGCCACAAATCTGAAAAAGAAAATGTAATCTGCAATAAAATGTTTGAGAGATATTAAAATAATTAAAGAAGAATATTCTTATTTATTTGGGGATGGGAAAAAAAACTTAAAAATGTGGCGGCGATCGGATTCGAACTCGAGTCATCCTGCTCACTACAGCTTGTGCTTAACCACTACTAGCCCCATAAATGTGGCCAGTTTACTGGACTGCCTCCGTAAACATAGGCCACACACCGACCGTATGGGAAACGTACTCGGCAAAATGTTGAACATGTTGAAAAAATGTTGAAAGTGATTTCCACCATTTGTCCACATTGCGACTTCAGACCCAGTTTATTTAAGCTTTAAAAGTACACTTACCCTCTTAATAACAAAATGAGAACCTTCGGCCAGTGTCAGTTGTCCAGCTGCTGCCTAATTTACGTCCTTTTCTGGAGCCTTTTTGGCAACTTGGATTCTACCTCCATCATTGTCCGTGGTCCAACTGAACAATGGCGTCGCGCAATATCAAAGGGGCGGCGCAGGCCCGGTGGCTGTTACCTGCCTTCTGTCAATCCTTCATGTAAAGCGCGCCCTCATGCGTATACACCCTCGGCCAGCTGGCCGTACGACGTATGTACGTATGGACACGTCAGTACGCACTACCGTACTGACGTGTCCATATGGACACGACGTACGTACGTCGTACGGCCAGCTGGCCGAGGGTGTATACGCATGAGGGCGCGCCTATGTTTACGGAGGCAGTCCAGTAAACTGGCCACATTTATGGGGCTAAACCACTACACCAAACGTGCTACACAACTTTTGATGGGAATTTAATACATCTTATAATTCAGCCCTATCTTAAAGAGTACAGCGCCCTCTGTTGATATGGATTGCCGCCGGCAAACCTTTAGTAAACGTTAGTTTGCCGTCATTACCTCCGGCAAAATATCCACTACCAAATTAAAATGGCAATGCAGAGACAGAGTGTTGATGTTTTCACGGCTGTTTTCACAGACATGACATCTAGGAGCAACTATAGAATGCAGGGCCACGCCGGAGCAAGGTTTTTTATTTTGCTTGGAGGCGTGGATGGATAGGAGTAATACTAATAGTAATACTAATAGATATGCAAACCTGCAAAAAGTGCTAAATACAGCGAATGCACTTGTCTTCTAAGCTTCTCATGAAGGATCGGAAGGGAGGGCGTGCTTGTAAATGTGTGGGGGGCATCGGAGTCGCGGAGTGGCGGAGGCGCGGAGTCGTGGAGTCGCAGAGTCGCGGAGACGCGGGACACTGCGGAGTGGCGGAGTCGGGGAGTCGCAGAGACTCGCGCCGATAGAGGGCGCAATTCTCGGCGGATTTTTTTTGAGAACGAAGCATCCGTATCCATTTTAAATGGGCTTGCAAATTAGGAAGGGAGGAGGGCGACGGGGCACTGTCTGGAGTGGCGGAGGCGCGGAGTCGTGGAGTCGCAGAGTCGCGGAGACGCGGGACACTGCGGAGTGGCGGAGGCGCGGAGTCGCGGAGTCGTAGAGACGCGCACCGATAGAGGGCGCAATTCTCGGAGATAGCGACTGCGGCTCCACGACTCCACGATCGATTTTCGGAGGTAGGCACTGCGTCTCCACGCCTCCACGCAGCCGTACGGAGGCGCGGATGTAGAGTAAAGTGGCCCTGCATTCTATAGTTGTACCGACATGGAAGTTGTACCGACATCTAAAGTAACAACCAAAGAAGTTACCCTACATAAGGGTACCTAGAATAGGTCTCACCTGTCTGAGATTGGGCCCGAATTCTACTTTCTCCAGGCTCCATTTTAGCTCTAAACTGAGCATAAACATTCGAGGAACGGCTTCCATTTTGATGTTTCACAGCAAATAGTCTGGCTACGTTTCGGTACTTGTTGAACAACCTCAATGCAATGTTATGCGACTTACAGGCACCGAACTGTATGGTGGTAGACTTTATTTAAGCCCGGTTCCGTTATCGTACTGTGCTGGCCTTGCGAGTATCAGGTTAAATTATGCAAACACACTTATCCCTATCATCTAGTTGTCTATGAAATAAAACTAATTTACTTTTATATTAACAACATGAAGCCATAAAATGTACCACATTTTGTGTAAATGTTTTCCCCCACATCATGCATCGAAACCTAATAACGAGTCGGCCTTGGTTCAAGACTATAAAAAATACGCTACGTTTGGCAAGAAGCACGCCCTCTGTATGAGTCACAGGTGCGTGATCGCTACGTCAAAGTTTCAAAGGCCACAACTCCATGACTGTACTGAGTCAGCGAGAAGAATATATACTATAGAATCATTTATTTCCTATTCATGGCAAAATGAAAGGGTAATAATAACAATCAACACAAATATTAAAAAGGTATATTGTAAGGCATTTAAAGGCCCCTAGAGCATGGAGGTATTCTGCCTCCATGCCTAGAGCAAAGGGATAGACAAAATTTAATATGGGGACAGTATAGCCAATCAGGACCCCCCCCCCCCCCCTCAGCCGCGCTGACATTAGTATACCGCTGGCTTAGTAAAATGGGGCCAAAAATGATACATGGTCACGGTCTACATGATGACATGTGTGGCAGGGCCCAGTTTTAGTTGTATGTTTTCATAATGTATAGCGTATTAAATAGGAGTAGCTCCCCTTAGAAAACAAAGAAATCATTTTAGTTACTCAAGATTCCTCCCCCCCCCCTTCAGTAGTGTGACCCCCTGTTTGTTTACTTAAGCCCACATGTCCCCCCCCCCCCCTCTATAAGCTGCCACATGGTCAAGCCACTTTAGTTTACCCAGCAGATCAGCAGAGACAAGTCACATGCATATAATATATTTTCCTCCTAACTGGAGTGCCTGTCCTGCTTAGTTTTGTCTGCTTGTTGGAGTTATTGATATCATGGGCTCTGTCTGAACACACTCTAAGGCAATCCGCTATTGGCACTGAGTTGGGTTTTTTTTGTTCCATCCCAATTCAGTCTGTCTCTTTCTTTTTTTCAAATTTGTCCCAGTTTTCTATTAAATTTTTCGCGACTTATCAATTTGAACCAGGCCTTTACAGATATTTTCTTTAGTGAACCGTTTTTCTTCGTTACATTTTTGGTGCCGGTGTCATATGAAAATCGGACTCGTATGAAAATCGGACTCTTTTTCCCTTTTATTGGTTAAATCCTCTCATGTGACCGGTCCCTCTCCTAATTATCTATCCATGAGCATGCGCAATACCACCAATGAGTCCGTATTTCATGAAACCTAAATTCATGCTACACCGGAACCCGGGATTGATTATTTTCATTTGGAAATTAGCCATTTATTTATTCGTTAGCTGGGACAAATGGGTTTTTTTTTCAAATTTCTTCGCCATTTTTCTCCTAGACATTTTTTTTCTCAACAAACCAACACAGTGTTATTTTAGTTGGAGAGCTTGAAAAGTGCAGGATGGCAGAAACCCCACCATGTCCATGCAACCTGACTGGAATCCTGACTCCAAAGTTACATATACTGGAGCTCTGCAACACCAAGCTCGGATGCAGCAAGTCATTCTCCAGCAGTTTCGGCAAATCAACATGCTGAAAGAGGTCATCGCACAAGTTATCCAAGGGCAGCAGCATCAGAGGATGAACCTGCAAAATCAAGTTCATGTTTCCCCCGTCTCCATCCACACGCAAGAACCAAAGAGTAAAGAAGAAGCCCCTCGTAGCCCCCCTCGAAGAAAAGTAGTTAACGCTACCGTCGCCCCAACCAGTGGCCAGTTATGCCATGGAGGCATCAGACGTTGCCAAAGTCCGAGTCTGCGCCAAGCACAGCAACAGGATCCAGCCATCAGGAAAGTGGTGGAACAGAAGCTGTCCAATCCTAAGAGGATGAGCCAGAGTGGCATGGCACGTCAACAAAAAGCGGTGCAGCAACTACTTAACGTATGGGATCGCCTAGAAGTGAGAAGAGGCATACTTCTCTATAGAAGAGGTGAAGACGAGGCCAAGACTCCGATGGTACCGGTACTACCCCGCAGCTTAAGAGAGGAAGTACTACGCGGCTTGCATCAAAGCATGGAGACACGTGGACATGGACAGGTCCTAAATCTAGTGAGAGGACAGTACTTCTGGCCTGGTCTCCATAACGAAACCATGGAGTACATGAGACGACACAAGAAGCGAGTGAGGCAACACTGTGAGAGGATGTCTACCAGAGTTCCCCCTCCAGTCGGGTTTCGAGATGCCAGTGACGAGATGACAGCCCCTATGGTGGAAGATGTTTGTGTCATCCACCTCCCCTTGAATTCCAGGATGTGGAAGGGTCCTACCAGTACCAGTATGGTTGATTGCCGGCTAGTTCATTGTCATTAATTATTTATTGAAGTGTTTTGTGTATTTTTTTCCGTGTGTTTGTTGAAATCATTTTAATTGTATAAAGTCTTTTGTTTGCCATTGCTGGGGACGGGTCGCACTAAAAAGCGTCAACACAGCGTCAACACATGACAGAAGCGTCAACACACCGTCAACACATCCAAAACACATTCTGGATTAACAAAAATGGTATATAATTGTAAAGCATAGAATAAAAGAGAATTTCCATTGGTTTGAGTTTCCATTTCGTTGTTAAAAATATAGTATTTTCACGCGAAAAATTGACCTTTCACTCGCACGGCCGTTGTCCGCCATCTTGACTTCGCACAAAGCTTGGACTACACCATTTTAAGTAGGGGTGTGTAGGTAATGACATTACTTGTCATAAACAACAGAGGGATACCAGATCTTTGAGGACTGAGGATCGGAGTGGTGGATCATTATTTTGTGAGTTGTGTTTATGTTTCATTTACTTTATTGAAATGGACATCTTTTGGTATTGGCCGGCCGCGCCCTCTCTGTTGGTTTATTGTACAACGCTATCACCCTTTAGCATAATGGAATGGTCCGCACTGCCACTGAGGTAACATGGCAGCCAATTTCGGAGCGGCACGGAGAGCCAATTTTCTTGAACTGAAAATCGCAATTTTCAGACGTTTAA
Source organism: Patiria pectinifera (assembly GCA_029964075.1). NCBI lineage: Eukaryota > Metazoa > Echinodermata > Asteroidea > Valvatida > Asterinidae > Patiria > Patiria pectinifera. The sequence goes on along the minus strand of CM057130.1, from coordinate 1,475,346 downwards.
CCTATTAATTTTAAGCCAAAATCTTGTTTCTGACCATACTATATGGGTTACATACTGCTTTTGTCACTTTTAATGCATTTTGGATGTGTTGACGCTGTGTTGACGCTTTGGAGTGTGTTGACGCTGTGTTGACGCTTTTTAGTATGACCGCTGGGGACAGCAATGATTTTAAAGCTATAGTCCATCATTTGCAGCCATCCGAAAAGTAACTGGCGTAATTACTGTTGAAAAACAAACTTGGTTGAAAGATAGTAAGGGAACTAAACTCCCTGTGAAATTATTCTTTCTGGGAAGCTGTCATTTTGAAGTAATCAACGAAAGAAGGCATTTCCAACGGTGATTCTTAAGAAGCACCGTAGGAAAATTTAAATTAGTAGTTCGTTTTGTTATTCAGCGCAGCGCGCACAAGTATTGGAACGACGCACACGCGCGCGCGGTTGTTATAATTCGTCGGATCAGTGCGCGACGCCGCGTATAGCTGCAATTCAAAACAATTCAAAACATGATTCAGTAACTTTTGATTTGAAATTGAGATCCTAGAATGCTGTTTTTATCGGAATATACAGGTGAAGCTGAGCTGAAACTTCATCAGGCTAGTTGTTCAGTATCCTTCATTAGATTTTGAACACTTTTGTTGCTTCAAACGAACAAAATGCACTAAATACAAATGATGGACTATAGCTTTAAGATTGCGTGAATGTGGCAGGGCCCAGTTTTAGTTGTATGTTTTCATAATGTATAGCGTATTAAATAGGAGTAGCTCCCCTTAGAAAACAAAGAAATCATTTTAGTTACTCAAGATTCCTCCCCCCTTTCAGTAGTGTGACCCCCTGTTTGTTTACTTAAGCCCACATGTCCCCCCCCCTATATAAGCTGCCACATGGTCAAGCCACTTTAGTTCACCCAGCAGATCAGCAGAGACAAGTCACATGCATATAATATATTTTCCTCCTAACTGGAGTGCCTGTCCTGCTTAGTTTTGTCTGCTTGTTGGAGTCATTGATATCATGGGCTCTGTCTGTACACACTCTAAGGCAATCCGCTATTGGCACTGAGTTGGTTTTTTTTTGTTCCATCCCAATTCAGTCTGTCTCTTTCTTTTTTGCAAATTTGTCCCAGTTTTCTATTAAATTTTTCGCGACTTATCAATTTGAACCAGGCCTTTACAGATATTTTCTTTAGTGAACCGTTTTTCTTCGTTACACATGCATTCGTGGGCATTCCACCCAACAATTCAGCGGGAAATAGACGCAGTTGGTATAAGAGGAATAGAGGGAATGACACATTTCTTCATGAATCAAACAAATATTGAAAACACACACAAATATTTGCTTATTTTGTTTCTACATAAGGCCAAAACAAATAGTTCAGCGGGTATGTAAGGAATATTTTTGTTGGCAATTTGTTTGGTGTACAATCTATGTCATGGTTCGGCGTAGCGGTACTTTACTCGCCTTTCACCGCTGTGACCCGGGTTCGAATCCCGCCTGTGCCAATGTGTGGATTAGGTTTTCAGTCCCTACCTGATTCCGTGGGTTTTCCCCCAGAATATTCTTCTGGGCTTTTCCTCCCACCTCTAAAACTGTAAATTCTTCTCATTGTCTTCTCTCCACTGGTTTCTTCAGGCTTGCGAGCTACAGTGCTTAGGGCGTTTTTGAGAGATCCTTGGTTTCATTACCAGAAAATAAATGATTAATAATAATAATACAAATAATAATAATAAGGTGTCTGCGTACAGTTAGGGTAAGACTAAGAGGTAGTACTTGATGATTTTCTGTTTTTTCCCTTCATTTTTCCAAAAATAAATAAAAATGAAATAGGGTATAGGCTGTCAAAATAGAGTAGGTAGGGCATGGACCTATAACCGGAAGCAGAACTGTTATTTTTGTTGGCCTAAGTACATGTAAAATGTATTATTCACTTTCCACGGCACATTCACAAAGAGCGCCTTGAGTTAAGTTTAACATCGTAGGGCTCCAGAAACCCATTTAACTCAAACGGCCTTGGACTGCCCGTTCACCATAATGTCAGTGACCTAAAGAATGCAAATTACAGGCTCTGCGCAGAAACGATTACGTAACAACTGGAATGGATAGAAGTGGACCAATCCATACTGGACATTTCGGGGTGGATCCGAAGGAGTGGGTGGAGGGGCGAAAATATAGCACCGAAATGGTGGTCTAAATTCCAGCGTAATGCCAAGAACGATTTGAAGGAATGAACACTTGTTGCTCCCGACACAGTCCACACTTTAGGAGAAGAATCTTCGGTCAACAAAATCAAGGGGAAAGTTTTCTTAATCATTTTTTGTTAAGTCGTTAATGTAGCCGTGACCTCACGTGTCCTGCTTAGGAAACCTTCCCCCCCCCCTCTCCACCCACACAAACTGCACTGGACCGGTACTGATTGGCGCAATGAAGATAGAAGCTTCCTGCGCTATGGGGGAATAACAACCCAGGAGGCAGCACGGAGGTACGAGGTGCTCGTAGCTCGAGAAGAACGGACTCTATTGTGCCACTATCGAAGGGCTGGCCTGTAAAAGATCAGGACACAGGCAAGCGAAGATCACATCGTATTGCTGCGACCCTCACCTTGTACGCGTGTGGTACGGAGACAATCTCGACCAACCCAGCTTCTTGAGGATCGGATTCTTTTCTCCCTCTCGTTTGTCCAGAGGTAGAGCAAAAAGATGGAACGTTCGATGACAAAGTACAAGTTTGGTAAGGCTGTGTTTCAGTTGTGATTTTTTTCTGTGAATTTGTATTTATCCCGGAAAATGTGCCTGTTTTGATCTCTAAAGAGAAGATGGTTGCGATGAATTTGTTCCAAGGTCTTTGTTAGTAATTCGGGTGCCGCGTGCGAGATTGTCATGTTCCATAAAGCTTAAAACTGCTTCATTTTATTCTTCACAAGTTCAAATCAAATATTGAGTCTCCGGCTACGAGGTGGATAGATCGAGTGGCGGGGTATTCTGCAATTGTGCCCTAACGAAAATTTAGATGTGTCATATGGCATTAAAATTACATACATTTAAAAAAATTAATTAAATAGCAATACACTGTACATCTTTGACCACCGGCACCATACGCCACATTTTCAGTTGATCAATTTGACCATAAATACTTTTTAAGAAAATTGTCTCTAAAAACATCGAACAAAGTGCCCCCGGAGTACACTATTCTTTCCAAAATTAACATTTATGTGGTGGTAGTTTGGTATTAGACGACGAGGCCTTCTCTGCCTTTTTTTGTGCAGAGGAAACTGACCTACAAAATTACAATGACGGGAAAATTGGAAAAGCCAAAATTTTTGTGAAAATTGGGAAAAATCTATCATTAGACTTTCTTTCGTTTGTGAAAGGAAACCCTGTGCATTGACACAGTTTTGATAAGAAAATGGAGATCGTGGATTTTATAGAAAACGCTGGACATTTTGAGTGGAGCATTTAGCTTCTTATTAGAGGCCTGTACAGATAGATGATGATGATGATGATGAAGATTAAGAGATTTTTTTCACGTTCGCACTCATCGCCGGTGATAAAATTCCTTCTCTTGTCAATCGATCAACGTTTTGCACAGTTTCGTGTCTTTTTCTCTCTCTTTTTTTTTTAATAGAAATTTGACCTCTGCTTCGAAATATCTCATACTTATATCATTGATATTACTTTAACAATATTGAAAACGCGTATGATCGAAGAAATTAGCCTCTAATGAATGCATGAAAAGAGGGTGTGGTGCAAGGCTAATGCGAAAATCAACACAAAAGGCAACGCAGAACATACAACTTCAATCATGGGGAAACATATTGAAAGTGGTATTGATTATTGATATGACGTGACGTATGGTTTAATTTAATAGGTCCATGCGCTCCAGAAATGGCTCGCAATAAATCTCATTAAATGCACGCGTGAACAATGTGGCACATTTGCATGACAAAGTGGTTGGCAACCCGGCACTTGTGTGTTGCATGGCATGTAAAGCAGTCAAGCAGTCAATACATATGCTTTATAAGAATTGGCATTTGATTTTAACATGGGCTCAGACAATCTGAAAATGATTTTTTTCCACAACGCACTTTCTTCTTCTTTCTCTGACACCCTTTACTTTGTTGGTAAATAGGAAAGAATGTAGTATCCATGACGCCACTTCAGCAAAGTCTATGGAGAGACTAGAAATTTTTCCAAGCATATTTCCTAACAAAATTGGAAACGTTGCTCAGTCCCATCAGATTCATGTCTTTTCAACATTTTTGAAATGACTGACCTTCATTGAGATGATATGAAGTAAAACAGTGGCGTCAGGTTGCAACATTCTTCCCGGTAAATATTTTATGACCTATATTAAATTTGAAATTACGTCAATTACAACTGAGTATTGTGTGTTCCTTGACCACGTCAATTTGCTCTTTAACCATGACTTTTTATTGTCTAGCCATAGACTAGAAATGTATCTCATGTGTGAGTTTTAAATAGACAAAAGTTTTAGAGGTACTTCTAAAGATAATCTTGATTTGCCAATCTTGCTTTTCTCTCTCCGGTTTCGGCGCAGCGCCGGCAGTACACTCAGCCGTCGGAACCGAAGTTTTAAAAATTGTTAACGCCCTGACGATTGAGGTTGTTGTTAAAAAAATCCCATTTTATTAGCTTTAACATTTGTTTTAAGTTATAAAGTAAGCGTTCCGAGGCCACGGCCTTAGGAGAGGTGATAATCCGGTTTTTTGGTTACTCACTTCACACAAAAAAACCTTCCCATTTGATGAATCACTGCCTGGTGATCGTAAATTCTGATATTACACGTATATTTCAAATTCAACTGAACCACCTCGGCCACGCAAACCGTATTATTATAGCCTTGGTAGTACGTCCGCGCCGTACTCCGCCTCGTGGGCCTGGCGGTTGGCGCGCTCCTAAATCACGGCCGGACTCAATCCGCACTTGAATGGAGTCTGATGTGTTGTAAAGGGTTGCATTTTAACAATTTTTAAGAAGTTTTACCCAAGTTTTAGACTTCCCTGACTATTGTCTTAACTCCCCTTTTATGAGCGAATCAACAGTCCAACTGACAAGGTGTATACTCTTAAGCCACGTTTACCTGGAAAGTGTTCCACATCACGGCAATAATCAAGTGCACCGGTTAAGATTCTGATGAAATTTTCCCCAGGAATTTATTATTTCAGATGAATGGTTAAAATTCTTAATACAACGAACTTCGTTGCCTACGTTTTGTCACAATGTTCATTTTGCACGCATTTCCCCTACCATGATGGAGTGGGCGTATTGCGTCTGACAAGAATTATCATTGCCTTCCGGAGATTTTGAAGGACTTCGCAGTTGACTGGGTAACTGTTATTACAACAACCGAACATGGTCTGGTCTAGTCTGGACAGATTTCGTGGAAGTGGTCGGTGATATTTGAGCAGGTTACGTAACTCGTGCCCCCATAACACGCGGGCACAATGGCGGGCAGTGTGCCAGCAATTTAAAGTGATGGTACCATTGAAAAATATTAAAATACATATAGCCTTAATAACTCCTTATTAAGTCTTGCACCGTTGGCGAACATGATTGTTTGTCAAATAATCTGAAAGCACTTTGTGTACATAAAAGCATGTTAACGGATGGATATGGGTTAGTAAAACATCTGAAAATGTATGGTTATATACAAAACAAGCCGTGCAAGTGGTGTAATGAAGCAATTGTTTGTCTCTAATGACAGAGCGAAGTTTTATATAAATGTACGAGGAATCTGTAAAGTACTCAGCAGACTGTGCATATTCGATTTACTGAAGAAATTCCCCCTCCCCTTGTTTGAATGCACTTTCACAACTCTCTACTCTCTAAATGTGAAATAGAAAAGAAAAAAAAACACGCATAACGAAAGAGTTGTCCGCCATATGGCTCTGTAAAAGAGTGGTGTTTCACCCTTTTGAGAGTAAAGTTGTCATCTTTTAGAGTGAAGTTTTCATCCTTTAGAGTGGTGTTTCTCAGTAAAAGATTAAAACTTCCACTCTTTTTTAGAGCATATGGCCGAAAACTCTTTCGTTACGAGTGGTTTTCTCTCTTCTACATTTAGGGAGTAATTTAACTATATATGGACCAGACAATTTAGAGTGATAATACATGTTATTGCCTTCGGAACATTTTTAACCACGGAAACTGGTTCAACCATGGAGGAATAAGAAGGTGTTATATAATAGCCGCCACCACCATCATCCGTTGACCTTAATGGGGTTACATGCATAAACAAAACTTGTTATACCACAGGATTACGAATGCATTGTAAACACAGACGGCGGACATCGGGACTCGGTGAACCAGTAAATAATGAACGCATTGTGGAGCCGTAAAAATAGCTTCATGGTGGTATACCAGTGATTTTTAAATCGATGATGTCACGGAAACATAATGCAGGTATTAAATTTAATATTTTATCAAAAATCGTGCATAATATGAGGGTACATATATATCACATAATCAATAATATACACACTTCAGTTTCTCTGCACAACAATGTAAAATTGAATCATGGACGAATCAACCCTCCAATTTTCAATCGAAATCAAGGTTAATAACCTTTTCAGCGCTTACACATTTTCACTGTTGGACTTCAGATTCAATTCTTAGAAAATTAATCATGTTTCTGATATCACGATGTTTTTCTTCCCACTAATGCACCATTTGGCGTAGTTTCTTGGCCAAAACAGCCGTGTTATACCGTTCCTTTACTGCCGGCCTACCCGCGTGTATTATAGTGGGCGTTTTGTGTGGAGATTTGCGGGTTGCACAAGGCCTTCTGGTTAGGGCAACGACTCAGTAAGGTCTGGTAATTAGGGTTCGTTTTCCTTGAAATTTGGGGAACGTAACTTTGCCAGTTACATAATACGTGCATATGGATGCAATTATTCCCACACAATGCCGGGCAGTGTGCCAACAGTACACACATCATAAGATAATCGTGCTGTCCGGACATTCTGCAATTAATGTCGTTTTTTTAAATTTATAGAGATGATGGTAAGCTACCATCGATGATAAATGAACGACTTTAAGCCACAGGAGCACTTCTGGGAAACATACAAATTGTTTTAAAGGTAAATCAGCCTACATTCCCTTTATCGTGCTTGCGTATGGCAAATTAATGCCAGTTGGTATATTTTTGTGTATCGAGATACAGGCCTTGGCATTCCCACAAATTTGTACGCACTTTTCGTTCAAGGAACGTTGGGAAAACCCCCAAAATAATGTACATGTTGGCTGTAATTTGGGCTTCCTCTTTGTTTAGAGCCTTTGCTCTATGAGAGGTAAAACAGTTCATACGAAATGTAAAGTCCCTTCGGTATGTGCCATATATAGTCTTTCCCTACAATCATGATAAATCCACAGTGTGGTGGATCGGAAAGTAGGGAGAAGGGCTCCTTATGTGTTGTTCATGTGCTTGATACCATAACTGAGTTCGGTTCAACTACAGCCTTGTATCAAGAAACTCGTTACTGCATGCATCGTCCTCTGCATCATTTTGGTACCCTCCAAATATCGCCTACTCATCAACCTTGGCCGAGTGGGCGCCATCGCTGCCGGCCTAGGCCCCCCGTTGACCTGATGGGGTTATACCTGGCTGTGCGGAGGCCGTGCATGTTGTCTGCTTACACATTAAAGCCTGTTACCAGATTACAAATGCTTTGTAAACAGAGACAGCGGAAAACGGGAACAAAAGGACAGTGTGGTACCTGTCCCAAGACCTCAACCTCACATGCTGAAACAAATCCCACACAAACACAACTGCTCTGCTAAAAAGCAATAAAGGGTCAGGATGCTGGACCAGCGCAAACAGAGATGTGGTCTACTGTAATGTAGGGCTTAAAAGGTAGTGTATTATGCCCTGTTACGTAACAGGAACAGCGGGAATCGATTTGCCGAGGTGGGAATGTTGCTTTAAAGAAAGTAATGTTTCTCAGCCATTAGGCGTGTCTTTCTTTGATTTAAACTAAGTTCGCTAAAAAAGTGTCCATAAACTAAAGCAAAAGGTAATACTGCTTTGGTTGCTCTTGTACGTGGTATAAGCGACACTCATCTTGGACGGCTGTTGCGATCTTAACAACAACATGAAGCTCGATGGGTACAAGGACTAAATGAGGTCTGTTGATTTTTCTGAGAATAAGAAGATGTGTATAGCAAACAAGTTTTTCTTTCGTAGTTGGATTGTCCCTGACCAGCCTAATGCCATGAGGACAAGGCGCGATAAGCGTTGATTGTGTGGCTGAATCATTCTTGTTATGGGTTCAGTTCGTTAGAATGGAAGGCAACCGTTGATAAAAACAGATTCCAGGGCGCTCCATGGTTGGCACAATGTACATGCATGGTAACAACAAAGGTATGCTGTACAAACTTCGATTGTGCTGCCACATCAACAGAAGTTTTTTTTCACCGTCACGATATAGTGAAAGAAAAGAAGTGCACTAATATCGTTTTAAAGTCTGCCCACCATTTTAACTACCAATATATCACCTATACACTCATTTAATTCATTCGTTATGGATTACTAGCTATAAAACCCAATTAAAGAGAGCGGAAATTGGGAAAGCTATTTTGGGCAAGGTCGGATCCAGAACACAAATTTTTTTTTGGGGGGGGGTGGGCCCAAAAAGTTTTTTCCCCCCGAAAAGTGGGTCCACAAATGTTCCGCCCCGAATGTAATATGAAAAGCAAGGGGTGGGGGCACTATGTATTGGTTTTGTTAAGTTTTGTGGGTGGTGTACGCAGTGGCTACTTTTTTTGCGACGGCACTTTTTTGCGTTGTTGCCCCCCCCCCCGATCCGCCGTTGATTTGAAATCAACCAAAATTAACAACTGCATGCGGTAGAAATGCAGGTTGATTTTTTAAGACACTTGATATGACATTGAAATGAATTATGAAAATAGAAGGGTACATTGCATCAGAGCATTACAGTTGAAGTGTTTTGAGCTCATGTAGTTTTATTTCATGTGCTTAAATTTTCACAATTTGATATGGCCCATGCAGTTGGTGATCGCACGGTTGCTGTGTATTTTTATACAACTTAGTTCATATAGGCCTAATACTTATTCATTTCTAAGGAAATATTCTCTTGAGCCTTCCCTTGATCTTCATTCTTCAGACTTCAGACACTTTTCCGATTTTATAATTCGAGGTCACGATTTCAAGTACATGAAACTTGCCGGTCCACAATTTGATTTTATTGTAAATATGACTGAGTTCTGCAAAACTCAAATCTTGTTTTACATAACACTAACTACATCGTGGAGGACTGTGCCTACTATAAGATAGGCCTACGCATCGATTTTACGCAACTGAGTGACAGATTTTGGCGGTTTTTGCATCGCAATTCCCGGCCAGTCTTAAACTCATTTCCTGTCGTTGATCATTAATGGATGGGAGAAGTGATCGTGCCGTTTCGTTGCCACATCAGGGCGAAGGAACCTGTGCATGCGATGCGACTGGCATGCCGGTTGGTGTGCTGCGTTACGTAATTATTGGTCCAGTTGGCTCATTCCATCCTGCCGCATGGCTGGTGATGCAAAGGATATCGTCACCTGCTCAAGGACACTGCGCTTGAGCTAGTCTTGGTTCCAGGCGTCAAATAATTGTCCATCCTTGCCCCTACCGGCTCGTAAAATAGGTCTGCTGGCAAGCACCATGATTGAACTGGTTAGCAGAACACGCTGTTTAGCGAAACACATTATTATCAAGCAAAGGTAAACCGGGCATCAGCCACAAACTATATAGGCCATAGAGCATGTGCCATTAATATGCTCAATTTCAGATTTTCGTGCAGCAGCAGTGGGGACAACCTGAAATTACCATGGACTGGTTGGGTGCACACCCCTGATCAAAAATTTCAATATTCCCAAATTGGGGGGGGGGGTGCTCACTAATATGTTTTCGATTGGCGAGACTTAGCAGAAACGTTCCTGTTCTTAGCAGAACAATCGCTGCTAATTAAGCTAATTTTTTTTGTAAATTGCCCCAGATCGACTTGCCGTATGTTAAAGGGGATCCAGAACAATTCTGCAAACATCATTTAAGTTCTATATTTTGCTATGCACGCGTCTCAAGTCGCATCAAAGAAAGAGCATTTAATAAACTGCTATGATGTATTTGACGTTCGTATTCCATTTCTTTTCTGTCGAAGACATGGATCAATATGCGTCCTTCGCCCACGTAAGCGTTATACAACCAAGATCGTGGCGGGACCCAGGCTTTATCGTCCAATTTCTTCAGGCAGAAGCAATAAACTTGCACACTTTAGCCACGAGCATAGTATTTTTAGTAAGATATTTCTGGTTTCCACCCGCAACATTTTGTGTTCATCATGCATGGAGTAACACATTATAGGGTCAACATACAGGTGGATGATTGGTTGTGTAAACAGTAATAATGTCTTGCATCAAGGCTATTACTAGTGCACAGACTAGAACATCTCGTAAAACATGCATGAGTGCTCAAAGTGGCCGATGGAGCTCCATGTGAAAAAAAGGTTTAATACATAAGACCGAATCAAAGGTGGCTGGTAGGCTATTGTCCTTAATGTGGGTATCCGTGTTCTGCTGTAAAATTCAATTTCATTGGTTCGTCCCTCATCCCCCCCCCCCGCCCCCTCATTCTGCCAGCGAATTATTTAGAAAACCTATGTTTGATTGCACTTTGCACCTCGATGTTCAAGAAAACAGTTTTCGTTATAAAAAAATGTGAAACTGTAAAAAAATGGAATGCTGTATTCATATGTTGTGTGTGCAATAAACAGTGCCCCAATCATAAATATTTATATTATAGCTCCAGCTCCACGCGTACTGTTTAATTATTTTCCGGCCGCTACATTTTGGGATTTATGGATAGGCAGAACTACTATGATCCCCCATACTTTCGGAAACGTAAGACGCCACCTCTGTTTTATTAGCCACCTTTCTATCCAACCCCTCCTTCTAGTTCTAAAAGAATCGTAAAATATAAATAAGAAGGCACTTTTTACGCTATTGTTGCTAAAAAGCTTCGGTGGGCTGGTAGTGTACACGGTACCAGGTTAATACGGTTGTCATAATTATGTCCATGTGCCCGGCATTTAGTTATTAGGTAAGTTATAAGTTATAAGAGTGTCGTAACAGCCACTCGCCAAAGTTGGGAGTTTTCCCCGAATTCACGCGTTACCTTCGTGTTCGGTCCCTTGAACCCCTTATTACACTTTTATTTTCCATTATTATCTTTCTCTTGTCGCTCGAACAAATAGTATTAACAGTTTATGAGATAGTGTTATCTGATGCAGACGATTCATCCTTAGGTTGATTGACCGTAGGGTTAAAAAAATGTGAAGAGGTGAATGAGGCCACGTGTAGCCGGCCTACTGGAGACAAACAACAAAGGCAGTAGGGCATTTGCATTGAACGGTGAAAACGAGGCTGTACTGGCAGGACTAATTCCTGCTGATTAGTTCAGACCTCGCACTTCACCTTACTTTTTAAAACACGTCAAAGAGTCTTTGCTTTAGAAAGGCAGTACGTGTCGCTTTTGTTTGGTTATGGAAAAAGTCTTTCAATAATTCTTTGTTAGTTCAAAACTCTAGTATATGTATAAAATGTACATGTAAAATCATATCCAGACTTTATATTAGGAAAAAATATCATTCCCCGAGCATATTGCTCGTGCTTGGAACTACAATTATATACACAGCTTCAAAGTCCAAAAGGATGCTGTAACAGGAAATATTCCCTTGTCTGTATATACTCGTACGGCAACGTGGCGTTGGCGGCAATAATTATGTAAACACTTCGAATCGTATATCGTTATCAACAGTCCTGACCGTGTAGCATTAGACACTCTCGATTCTGATTGGCTAAAGTTTCATGCGACGCGTGCACACGTCGTTGGTAAACTCGTGGCCGTGAAATAAATTCACACTGAAGCTTCTTTTTTTGCGCAAACATGTATGTCTCTATTTGTTTGAAAAAAAAATTGGATAGTCCATTATTAGATCTTGACGCCTGCAGTTGTCGCTAGCTGATGGTGTGATGTGTAATGTTACGATAGGAACGCGGAACATTCTGTACAAATTATGAAAAGAGCATGTATAAGGTTTTCTCATGAGAAAACCTTATAATATATGCATTGACTGACTGTTTTGCACTAAATCAACATTACTGAAAAATTAAATTAGAATTGAGGACAGGAAAATGATTAAATTCGGCATCTTAAGATTTGATGGCTTGAATGGTAAAATCAGAAGAAAGGGTAAGTTTGCGATTGTACAACCTGAAAGGAGGTCTCTTTTGTGAGTTAGTGTGGTTCTGAAAAGAACTTGTGGAAAACTCAACGTTTCGGACAGTGTACAATGTACTCTCCTGTAAATTGAATGCCCAAATAAAGGGTGAAAATAAATAAACATGTAGGCTACACGGAAAATCAACAACCTTCGTGAATAATGTATTTCCATTGTCATTTTTGTGTGTATTAATACAGGTACCCCTTACATACCAAGCTACATGGACCTGACCAATGGGCCTGAGCCCTGCGTCGTGTGCGGGGATGCTGCCACTGGTTACCACTACCGTTGTATGACGTGCGAAGGCTGCAAGGTAGAACCAAACTGTACAAATACAATTACGGTCTAAGAGTTGTATTTGGAATCTGAAGAAGAGCAGACATTAAAGTCTTATAGACATTGACCATACTCTGCAACTATACGCTGTCGTCAGTAAGATTATGGGCACGAACGATGAAATTATGTATTTCTTTTTTAACAAAATCCTTTTAGAGTCTGCTGTTATTATTTAAAGCTCCTTGGTGAAAACACTTCAGATAACAACCTTGCATTCAAAGCAAAAGGTCAGAGAACTAAATTTTTAACAGTATCAATCCCATGCCTTTGCATTAATTGCTCTCCCTCTGAAGAATTCAATCCTTTCATTTTTGTTGATAAAATTAGGGTTTCTTTCGGCGGACGATTCAGAAAGGCCTGAGCTATTACTGTAAATGGAACGAAGAGTGCGTAATCGACAAGACGACCAGGAACCAATGCCAGCAGTGCCGGTACAAGAAATGCATCAGTGTGGGCATGGCTCCAGATCGTAAGTTATTCAACAGTTGTTCGATACTGTAAACCGGGGCCCAATATCACAGCTTTGCTGGCCGTAAGGAAGCGTTCGCTATCTAGAGCAGAAACTTTCAGTGTTAACAATTGTTTAAGTGCTGTCGATTTTTGTTCAATGGCTATTAACAATGTAATAGCTGTAAAAATGTATAGATGTGCGTGCCAGCGAAACTCCGACAGTGTTGAAGGCCTAGGGCGCCCTCTTCCGCCCAAATCAATGATAACAACCTTTTATCGTTATCAGAGGAGGGCCGGCCAAGCGGCGATTGATCCAGGAGAATCGAGATAAGCGGACACAGGAGGAGATGTTACGGCAGTGTTTATGCGTCGGTGAAGGGCAAAATAAACTAATTTGATTTACATCACCCCGACGCAAAATTCCACCTTATGAATTGATAAAAACCTTGTTCGTCGTATGTACCACAGTTTTAGTCCAGTTTAAAACGGAACAAAGCTAACAAAATGAACAGATATGAGCACATTGTGTGAGTGCCAACTCTCCGTGAATTAAAGAAGTTTAATGATTTTTTCTTGTACTTCTCAGTGGTTCTGAACGAGAATCAGAGGAGGGCCAAGCGGCGACTGATCAAGGAGAATCGAGACAAGCGGACACGGGAGGAGATGTTAAGGCAGAGCGGTCTGCTGCTTGCCAGCCGACTGACCGAGGCTGAAGAGAACCTCATCAAGGCTATACTAATCGCTCATCAGGAGACCACCTATCTCTTCAGGAGGAACTCGACTTCTTCTGATGAGGTATAATCATCATTCCTTGGTCAGGCTGTTGGCAGGAATAGGGACACTAAAATGCTTTAAACAATAGCAAGTATAATGTTCACTTTCAGTTTCATATAACTGTTCTGACCGAATTAACTAACGTCCCAAAAACTGTACCGATTTTCATTTGGTGCAAAGAACAATTTACGAAGAAGTTAACTTTTTTTCTCAAAAATTCTTTTGTTCGGTACATGTATTCTCATTTTGATGCCATTCCGGTTTCATCGCCTATAATTGGCTGAGGTGATCAGTAATTGTTATGGCTTGAAGAACTTAAATAGATAATTTAGCGGGGCTTTTCCCTTGTGTCGTTGAATTCATTTCAAATATTCTACAGCTATAACAAAATATTTCTCTTTCAATTATTGAAATTAACAAAATACAACTGAACTTGCCAAGTGATGCATTTGATACAGTACGGGTCGACAGTGCGTGCTATACTCGTACATGTATTAAGTTATCTTGACACCTTTCATTTGACATCAGCAAGGTAACCTACGACTGTTTTGTGTTCTTCTTTACAAGGACGGTGGAGAGCCAGATACCAAACGGGTCAAGGCAGAAGATGACAAAACTGCTTTAATGAACCTAGCTGAGATCATGACGCCCTCCATTGTCAAGGTGGTAGAATTCGCCAAGAGGGTGCCGGGTTTCAAAGAGGTAAGGGTAATGCCAGTTTCTTATACATCCCAACCTAATCTTCATGAAATATTCCCAGTTTCTGAATATTTCAAAAAGGTAGATCCCGTCTTTTTAGAGGTTCGCATTAGCAAGGTTTTAGCTTTGATTTCAGTCTCGTTTTAACTATACGTTAAAGTGTTCCAGAATGATCGGCCAAATTTAACAAACTTGATCAAGTGTAATACAAAAGATGTAGGTCATGACAATAAACTTACTACGAGCCAATGATTACCTTTATTGATTTGCCTTTCCAAATTAGGATTCCTCGACCAAAACAAAACAAAAAGCATGGGTAAAAATCAACAAAACATTGATACATATAGCTCTCTGTGGAATGTTTTACCAAAATAGTCAAACCTTTTAGCAAAATGCTTAAATATAGCTGATCATGTTGGTGTCAAAATATATACAGGTGCACAATTTTGCATTTTACGTTTAATGTAAAAGCTCCAATATTTCATTTATTGTTTTGTTAATTTGATCTATTCAGCTGAATCACGAAGACCAGGTCTTGCTCCTGAAGTCGTGCTGTATGGAAATCATGTGCCTACGAATCGCCCAGAAGTACGACCCTGACACCCAGCAGCTGATCTTCTCCAACGGCATGCCCCTGGACAAGTCCGAGTTGAAGCAGGGTGCCCTCGGCGAGCTTGTGGAGCCCATCTTCGACTTCGCGGTGGGGTTGGCCAGGCTTCAGCTGACCGAGACGGAAATGGCGCTCCTGGCGGCCGTTCTACTCATAGCTGGGGGTAAGTTGCAAAAAGACCATCCAATGGATCAGCCAAGGTTTGGCCAAGAAACCCCGCCCTGCTTTGGTTTGTATACATATCTAGATGTGCTTGTAAACGAGTTTGACCTAAGCTACCATGGTCACCTAACCAGAAATCGAGGTCTGACCGGTTAATTAATAGCTGATTGACAGGCACTGACAGCTCTGAGAAAGAGACAATTGCATTGTCATTGTCCTAACTCCAAACTCCCTCAGATCCTTTGAAGCTACAGCCCTCAGGAGGTTCAGAACATCTTACGGGATTTAGGGAGATGAAGACCAGCTACACTTTACTTGGGACCTGCATGGTGCCTGTTGAGAGTTGAGATACAAAGAACGTGTCCTCAATTTCCTGCACAGTGGAGGAAAATATGTGGAGTTTCTGGCCAAAACTTCCTAGAGAACTAAAAATCTTCTACAAAAACCAACGTGCTTTAAGATTGTGCCGTGCTTAATTTTTATTTTTTATTTTACAATTTCTCCTAAGACCGACCCGGACTTAAAGACGCTAAATCGGTGGAGTTGCTCCAAGACACTCTGCTGACGGCCTTCCAGCATTTTATCAATGAAACACGACCGACGACACCAGTACACTGGGCGAAGATTCTTATGAAGGTAAATCATAAATCAGCTACTTCTTACTTTCAGACCCCTCCTGGAATTTGGAAAGACAAATTCCTCCCAGCCAAGAACCTTCAAATTATAGCCCCTTAGTATTATACGTTAATAAGAATAATGGGCAGCTATAATAGAAAAACAGAACAAAAACCCCAAATCCACACTCTTATTGACGTTTCTCAGGCATAAACAGACCGTTTTGTATGGAAAAAGTCCCAACTTCCGAGTACGAGAGACTTTCCTCCAGATCCACGGATGTCAAACAGTGTTTTGTATGCCTGCAGAGCAGCGCCCTTGAACCTAATACCTAGCCTAATGAATTTTCAAACCTGTCTCAAAGATCGTTTGTTTCTTTTTGTCGCTCACAGATCACCGATCTGCGCACCATTAGCGCCCGCCACGCAGAAAGACTGCTGTGTATCAAATTGGACAAGTCCCAGGAGATACCACAACTATTTCTGGAAATGTTCGACGACTGTAACACAACGTTGTAAAATGCTATAATGCGTGTATGATGATGATCCATCTTCCAGGTTTCTGATCTTTATCCCGCCTAGTATTTATTCTTCCTCAGCCTTTCATGCTCCTTCATAAGTCATGGGTAACCTCTTATGTTTCTCGGGGTTTGAACCTTTAGAGGTGCAGCAAGCAGCAGTTGGTTATTACTTGCGCGATGTGTGTCAATCTGCATTTGTGTCTCAACCCCCACTTGTTAAACTGGGTTGCATGAGTGGGAGAGTTTGAAACTCTTCAATGTTGTGCAGTCTGTATATAGTACGCCTGCGATTGATTTCAGAACTTTGGCGTATATTTTAAACGTCTTGGATGAGGATGATGACATATTTTATTATCGCAGTTTGTGTACGATTTCATATCAGTCACTAAACAGAGAGTGAACGAATTCGACCCGCCATTTATGAAACATTTTTGTTTCTGACTCGCTTCGGAATCGGGCGGAACCCCTCTAAATTACGTCACGGATTAAAAGAAAACACAGTAAGCAGAGTTATTACCATTGTCTACAATTTCGTGAAATCTGCTCCTAGATTGCACAGTTTGCTGTTGCAGTATCTTTTTGAAGAAAAAAAACTCTGAAAAAAGGGTGCAAATGCACTCCTTTGATTTCTTGCCAAAACCCAAAGAGTTCCCAAGGATGATTTTGTCTTTTCGCACAACAGTATATTAATCATTTTGTACAGTATTTCATTGTAATCGATTCTAATGTAGCCATTGGTGAATGACTGTCTCGTTAAGAAAACATCACTTCATTAGTTTCTAGTTAGACCTGCCAACTGGTTTATTCAGTACAATTTTCTTGTTATTCTTTGGTGGAATACTGAATTTTTTTTAATCTTGAAATTTGAACAAAGTAAAGATTGGATTAGCCTGCGTTAGGTGTATGTATATATCCTACCAAATTCAGAGCTTTGGTAGGCATGTAAAATACAACGTAAATATTTCGTTTGGCTTTTAAATTATCTTGGCGTTGATGTAAATTATTATAAATTATGCAACCATTGCAGCTGTTTGTTTCACTTATACATTAATTGTACGTAATATTCGTAAAAGTAAGGTTAAATTACTTTGAAGTCGGAGATTATATTCAGGAAATATGTTAGTGACATGTCCAAAGAATTCGTGTGACTGAGATCAGTCTCATTAAAATCAGGAATAACTCGTGTAAAGTTTACTAGAAGTTTACAGAAAAAATATATAAAGTTATATTACGAGAATATAAAATGTTGTGTATGTAAATAGACTTTACCCTGCACGGGCGATGTATATCCGCCATTTTGTCTACCTCATTTTTGAAATTAAAATGTAATATCTATGGAAGGGTTTATTTGGCTGCACTTTCATTTAGTTTTGACAGCCAAATCCCTTTTTTAAAATTTATTATTATTATTTTTTTTTTTAAATGTATTTATTATTATTATTATTTGGTTTACTTTTGTGGCACTTCAAGTTGAAATTTGACCAAAGCTTGTTTTAAAAGAAACACAAAAATATGAATATTAAATACGCAAACATACGGGTGGGAGTATGACAGTATTTTAGAACAAATTCCGGGTACTTCCGAACCGGAAGCAGTGGGGTTCTTCTAAGAGTCAGCCAATTTTTCTAACTGTAACAATATTGAAAGAATTTCCAGGAGATTGTTTTCCTTTGTCGCATGGAGTACAGGGAAACATTTTGTTGAGTTGTGATCGTGCAACATCAAGTTGTGATGGTGCAACGGCTCATTTATTCTGATCAACTTTAATTGTATGAATTGGACGTAATAATGATCTGTTTTTCGCACCACAGCTTTTGCCTCGCAGAGCAGAAGGCGACACCCTATGAATATGGAAACAACCGAATAACATTCTGTGTATGTATTTTATGTATCCGATGTCATTCAACTTGCATGCAAGATGCCCTAAGGCCAAAANAAAAAAAATTGGTATGGTGCGCGCGTCGCCGTAGCCCTGCCGCCTGCGCAAATGAAAAAGTTTTTTTTTTTTCAATAAGATGATCAAAAAAAACAAACTCACTCACTGACTTGACTGGAATTCTGCTTGCATTTTTTTTAAGTTTTTTTTTAGATGGGGCTATGATCGAATTTTTATGTGGACTCACTGGACTCCTCTACATTTTTTGCACTAAGTAGGGTCGGGCACCATTTGCAGTCATCAGCCGACATTTGAAAGAAAAAAATCAGGTAAAAAAAAAAAAAAAGCCGCGTCGCCGCACCACTTTTTGGGCAAGCCCCATACCAGAAACCGGAGACTTTTTTTTTTTTGCCTAACAGATAACAAAATGTGTTCCGTTGACTAATGCAGGCCTGTATCGGGCAGCGGAGGGAGGTCAAATTGACATTTTTAGCTGGCCATTTTAATAAATCTTATCCGTCAAAATAAGTAAACGCACGCAAGAATACGTGGTGTTTCACCTCCCTACTACAAGCATGCGTTCCTTTATACTTGGCCTTGGATGTCGTGTCTTCTAACATAACTTCTAACTGACGTTACACTCTCACTGTAAGCATGCGAGGCGTCTTGCAAGGAAAAGGTGCACCTTCAGTTTAAATATAAGATAAAAAGACC
Organism: Patiria pectinifera; assembly: GCA_029964075.1. Lineage (NCBI taxonomy): Eukaryota > Metazoa > Echinodermata > Asteroidea > Valvatida > Asterinidae > Patiria > Patiria pectinifera. Next base: position 1,456,305 of record CM057130.1, on the reverse strand, counting down.
CACCCTCACATTAACCTGGATACGGGCCTGTAATGCATTTGACTGATACTGAAAGACAATTATTTGGGCATACTTACGGGTGTAAACACTCAGGGAATGTTTAGATTTTTTAAAGGTAAATGTGAAAAGGGTATGGGCAATTAAAGTCCGGTTCGTACCTTTGCTTGATTCAAACGTGAACGTGAATTTGTGACGTCAAGGCATGATTTCGCTCCAAGAACCGCAAACGCATTTTCAACTCCGTCTTTTCAATCTTATTTTAATATCCATGCGCAATGCTGCATTAAGCGTGACGCATTGACAGTGTGCGGGAGAAGTACGGAATTGGGCTGGACGCATTACACTGCTACAGATAATGACAGTTTGAGAATGCAAGAATAATTTCATGACACTGAATGATGGATTGTGGAACATTCCACAACATTTCCGTGCTAAATCCGTCGATTAGCTTCGCACACTCGCAGTGTGTATGAACCGGCCTTCATGCATCACGTCTGTGAATACCAAAACAAAACATGGGCATATGGTATAAGTATCGGTAGGTCTGTTGAATTCAAAACATGTAGGCCCTATGATGTACAGTCGAGTCTCGTTAATACAAACTCGTTCGGACCTAGCCAAATTGTTTGTTATATCAGAATTTTGTATTAAGAGGAACAACAGTCCCATTCCTTGTGCACATAAATGCACAGTCGGGGCCAAAGTTTTATGTTTGTTATAACCAGAAACAGAGTTTGTACTACTAACGAGAGTCGACTGTATTTACATGTAATGAAAATGTTACCATAGTATTCTGGTGTAGTTTTTAATTTCGACAGTTTTTTTGTGTGAATACAATTATGCAGAATTGTATCATTGTTTTCCTTTCAAATGTTGTAAATAAATATGGATGTTTTAGAACACATTTTACTGCAGGAAGTAACCGATGGAAATCTTGCGTTGTGTGATCTTAGATTCCTATACAAATAAGGAATGTACATGTTAGTCTGTTGCCCATATGGAGACCCACCGGCGGTACTCGGCGTTTCTGGGGTGTTGGTCGCATTGTGGTGACTCCTCGGGAGAGTAGTTTTGTGTAACTCTCTAATAAGTTGTTTAAAGTACATGTACATGCATCACGCACGCTTATTTTGACTGCGCGATGTAGGGACAGTGTTGGCCAAGTTTAGCGTCATGACTGCCGTTGTGCATATGGTGTGCACGACCTGAATTTTCCATCATTTTAAACAATTATCAACCATAAATATTTTGACAATAATTAAGGTACGTTTTAATCACTTTTTGTAGTCATTTAAAAAAAAAATCTTTCGTAGTGCAATGGAAATAGTTCAGGCTGAAATTCGCAATTGAATACCCCATTCAATCAGCACCAAAAAAAATGGCAAAAAAAAAATATCCGACCTACCGACCCTATTTTTGAAAAACATGTACAATCGGAAGCAGAACTATTTTTTGTGGCCTAATTAGATTCAATTTGCCAAGTTTGACAAAAGGATATATCTTCTGGCGGGAAAATAGGCAGGTTTGTCTATGAAGTTGGTAGATATGAATTTCTTTTTGTGACTCAAGAAGCAGGATTTCTTATGTTTGCACTGCGAATTTTTTTTTTAATGCAATTTTAATAAAATTATTGTGTATTTGTAAAAATATAAAATGTATTTGTATATAAAATTATTTTAACAGGATAATCTTTTAAACTGAATAAAAAGAAACACATTAACATATACATTGAGATACTAAAAATTAGGCCTAAACATTGCCTTGTGGAGGACGCGTGATGGCGACTTCTTCGAGCAGCGAATTGGACTATCAATACACAGGGCGAGAGGGGCTAGCATTGTACCGCACCCGCGCGCAGTACTGTGCACCCCTTCAGACTCAAGTCCATCGTTGAGGGCGCTGTCGATTACTATAGCAACACGTTATGCATGCAGTATAGTAGCGCCGGTGGCGTAGGCCAGTGTGTGTCAGTGTGTCTTCAGTTCTTATACTAAGTTTTGCCGGAACCGTATCGTTTGAAAAGTGTAAGTAGTTTTTTTTTTAAATGCCCTAAGTGATTGAACTTTAATGTTTAAGTTTATCGGTATTTTCTGCAGTAGTAGGCCTTTGTTGACGAAGTTGAAACTCGGACCGTTGCGGACTCCTGTCCACTCTAGCTCCAATTGCACGCATGTTGAGGGGGTTGGAAAATGGGCGGGGCGGAGGGGGAGGGGGGTATCAAAAGATAAGTGCATTAGTGTTAGACTGTTACTAGTGTTAGTGTTACTTTAGGACATAGGACTGGGTCATGTGATTTTGAAAGGAAAGCCATAAGTAAAAAGGAAGATGATAAAGTTGGATTCTGTTCATTTCTAAATTGCAATTTGCAGCCATAGAAACAGATTTTGTGTCACTCACTGTCCCAGAAAAAAAGTGTGCATGTGTGACTGATGTTAACAATAACATGCACATAGTCGTGTTCCCTAACGTGGCGCACTTCGAAGCTTACCCAACTTTCCTCGTGTAGTGTTGCAAAACTTCTTTGTTGACAAACCTCAAATTCATGCAGTAAAATGCTGGTACTTTGACCTTATTAATGCTTGCTATTTACATCTGTGAACAATTTCGGTTTCATAAAATTTAAGCCGAAATTAAAAAACGGTGGCGTCCGGAAATTGGGCACAAATTGGCGGAGTGTTCCCTAACGTGGCGCACTTGAATACATCTCGGAAAATTCCAAATTAACATTTAAGAATTTGGCAAGATTACCATATGCGAAGTTCACTAATTTTCCTCTGTATTGACTAACAAGCCCCAGATAGCAATTTCATGTCATCAAAGTCAATTTAAGCAGTGAGAAAATACAAGCACTTTCTTAGAAAACACTTAGAATTTTTCAGTCCAATCTCATAGGGTTTGTACACAGGGTGTTGAGTGAACTTCGTATATATGGAAATCTTTCCAAGAATTTCTGTAAACTTGATAAATTCTGATAAAACATTATTATCTCTACTAACATACCCAGCCAGATGTTTGTCAGAAAATTATTTCCTTATTTTTCGGGGCATTTTCAAAGGGTTCACTTTGCACTTGAAAATAAAATCGGAAAATCACGCCAAAATAATTTTTTCTTTTAACTTTGTAGCGGGTAAATAAACTCGCGATTTATGAACGGGAGTGTTTAGAACTTGATGAAATTTCACTTTCTGTAAAATTTCAGTTAAAACTTTTGCTCTAGCTAGGCGCTACAGCCGAAAAATCAAAGTGCGCCACGTAAGGGGCCGCGCCACGTTAGGGTACATCAACAATAACGTTAACCCCTTTTCAAAATCTTGGCTGTATCTCAGAAAGTCGACTGCACTTTGCCAATATAGGCATCATTTCTAGTTTATTTTTAATAATGTTCTTGTGTGTCGCATTTGAAAGTGGACTGTATACTGTTTAGGCCTAAATCTATTTTTTTATCCTTCCCTATAGTATAACCTAGTAGTACTTGGGAAGAGTTTCAGATAGTTTGCCAACCAAGATGGCTGCCTTGCACTGGGAGGCTCAGCGGAAACAGGGCGTGGTCGACAAGAGGAGTAAATTTGAACAAGAACGGCAGGTTTGTATTGTCGCATCTTTGCCAGCTGAAAAGGCAGAGGAAAATTTAGTGGTGTGACAAAAACTCCCTTCCGGGACATATTGGGCTAACCCTGTAAGCACAGAGTCCTTAGATATGGTATGAAAAAAAACTAAGTTTTGTCAATGTTAAAGGTAGAGTGGATCATTTGCAGCTATCCAAAAAAGTAACTGACCAAATTATTGTTAAAAAAGCTTACTTGGTTTAAAGATAGTAATTGCACTAAACTCCATGTGAAATTATTCTTTTTTGGCATGCTGTCATTTTGAAGAAAACAAGAAAAGAAGGTCATTTTCAAAGATGGGTCAAGTGATGTATTTTTGGAAATTTCTGTAAGTCGTCGCTTTTTAATTGGGAGAATGCGTGAGTGGGTGCGCACAAGCATTGACACGACGCATATACGCGGTTACGCGCACGGTTAATGCTTTAATTCATCGGTTCAGTGTTCATTGCAATCAGTGAATTAAAATAGCCTTGAAACTTATCGGGGGGGGGGGTGAGGAGGGGGGATTCGATGACAACACTGCCCAGAACTAAACTTGTGTTACACCCCAACTATGGCATGATCCCAACTACTCTTAGGATCATCTCAACTACAGTAAGGGCTTGCCCAAGTATTGTTGGAACTTTCCCAACAGTACTTTCTGTGCCAACTATAATTGGGATCATTCCTGTAGTCGGGGCATAACAATTGCATTCTGGGCCCAATTTCACGGCGCTGCTTAACAGTTAGCAGAAAAGTTGTGCTTAGCATAGCAGAAAAATTTGCTAACCTTTAAGCACTATTTCACGGTGTGGATGTGCTAACGGTCGCGCGTGCATGGAGATTTCTATTGTTACGTCACTAAGTTAAGCAAATTTTTCCTCTGAAGTAAGCATGCCTTTTGCTGTGCTTATGCTTACGGTCTCCGTGAAATAGACGATGGCTCTGTTAGCAGAAAATCGTGTGCTTAGCAGCGCCGTGAAATTGGGCCCAGATGTCAGCTCATCTTTTCAGCTTATTTCCCCCTCTCATTCCCGCAGGAGCAACTCAAACTTCTGCAAGAACAAAACCAGAAGGAGCTACAGGAGAGGCAAGCCAGACAAGGCTCCAGTTACGAGAAGCAGCTGAAGAAACTGATCAGTCAGAGCGGCCGGTGCCCGCGAGGCGAGTACCATCAGAACAGGGACGTGGAACGGCGACAGGAATTCTATAAATCTACCAAAGGTGACCACAGTGCCAAGATACAACTACGATATAATGTAAGTCTGTCTTCTTCTTGGTATTTGTTGTATAGTACAAGCTATACACTTTACAGGAAAGCACAAATTCCTCTACACGGGTAAGACTACACCCATAGTCTCCATTTTCATAGACACACAACTTTATAGATAGACCGTCTGTGTTCCACAATAAATTTCCACTTTTCCCATCCTAACCCACTGAAGGCTTCTTGCTTGGCGCTTAACCCTCGAGTCACTGTAGCGCCTGAAACTGCCCTGCCAATTTCTTACTATTGCGCCCTAAACCGCCCGAGCACTGCATGGTTTAGATTTTTTAGTGAAGAAATACATGTACAATGTAATACAATGAAGTACAGAAGCTAATGCCAAAAAAATATGCCTTATTGTTGTCAGACACAAGTATAAAGTCAAATTGGTGAAGTAGTTGTTCCTTAACCAGTTCACGCCGGGATTTTTTTGACAAGAATGGAACGAGGCGTGGGATTATTTTTCACTCGACCTCAAGCCAGGCGGGTTGAAGCCATCACTCTTGGGCAGCACACTCATATTTCCGGCCTCGTTCGCTGCGAGCAGGTCGCTGACAGATATTTCCAGCCTCGCTCCCTGCCTGTTTATCCGTCATCCATTCTCAATACCGCAAAGCCTTTTGCATGTGTACACATCATCCGGCGCGAACTAGTTAGCTAAACCTGGGCAGATTTTTTGGGGGTTGTATGAAAATAGAAATACTTAATGAATCCTTACAATTGACCATTAATGCTTTGGCACTAGAACATAGATACTGTGTATGAGAAAACTGTAATTTTGATTATCAATGTTGTCTTTGTTGTTTCCATTGCAGGATATAAACTTTGCCCAGCAGTGGTAACACAGCACACCTTCCAGCATGATGGATCATGTGATCACAACGTGCGTATAACTATTAACATGACCACACAATTTGTATTACTTCAATTCAAAGAGGCATTTTTGCAATATGTAAGTTTTGTAAACGTTTATTTTTGTCATCAGGATCAGCTGTAAAGAAAAGAGTCAACTTTTTATCTGGGTTTTGATCGAGCTGTGTATTTGTAAATTTTACATGTTGATATGAGTATTGAAGGGAAGCATTTAACAGGAGTGGACATTTCATTGGTATTTTTGTAGACCTTCAAAATGTAATGTATTTTCTATCAAACACTGACATTTGGATTTGTCCAACTGGATTTGAAGTCCGATAATGTTATGAAAAGACACATTTTGACATCTTTTAATTGAGCAGTTATGACAACAATAAAGGAGGAGCTGGTGTCGATCACTTTTCCTTCCGTCAAAATCTTGAGGATTAAAAAATACACTCGGAAAAAGTGAATACATTGTAGCAAAAAATTTGGAAGGAAATACTTCAAAATATTTTGCTGGGAAAAAAATTGAGACCCTTGTCCTCGATTATATTAGGATGACCACAACCTGTTTTACTGTTGTAAAATTAAGATTTTATGAAATCATGATTTGTAATAACAATCAATAAATAGTGCATGTACCAAAGGAAATTGTGTAGAGTTGTAAATATGCATTCATGCAGTTGCCGTGTTAACAGACGTCATTTAAAAGCTGTGCTCAGTTTTGTATTCACAATTGTATGTATTTTTATTTGTCGAGGTATTATGCAATGTAACCATTTTGTATTGGATGTTGTTTTACTCCTTTGAAATGGCTGTGTGGCTTTTATTATCGTAATAAACTTTTGGCTTGAACCATGACATAAATACTTGTTTTTATTGGGAAAGAGTTTACTTTTCCAAATGAACCCTTTTGCTGCTTCGTCATTACCAAACTTGCCGGACTACAGTCGACTCTCGTTAGTACAAACTCTCTTACAACATAATTCTGGTTATAGTGAACACTCAGCCTCGGTCTTGACCGTGCATAAATGTGCACATTGAATGGGACCGGCACTCCTCTTAATACAAAATTCTGTTATAACAAACATTTTAGGCAGGTCAAGCTTAGTTTGTAATTAACTACAGGAGTCGACTGCAATCGCTGTTATCACATTCAAATAGTAAGAACGGAAAATTGAAGATGCTGCATTGTACTGCTTTCGGCTGGCATTTTTAATTCTAGCAAAGCACCTGAACTGACAATGACAGTAAAGGGTTGAATACTTGTTTTTTTGTGTTAGCATTTAAAAAAAAAATACAATGTACATGTATAAAATTTAAAAATGAATTCCTTGCATTTTCAATACAAATAAATGAATACAAAATTTCAAATACAGTATGTAAAAATCCAATACAAAAGGCCGGTCATGTTCAATACTTAAACATGTACAATGTATTATACACATTGCTAAAAGGTAACTGCACCAAAATGAATCATGCACTTTCAAATAAAAAGCTTTTCTCTGTATCAATTATCCTTTTAAGGAATTTAAAGTTGAACGAAGAAATTGACTGAAGCGGGGTTTGAACCTGCGACCTCTGGATTGCCCTACGTTGGCAGTTCCCCAAGTTTTGTCGTTCAGTCACGCCATCTTTTTTTTTCTTTGGGAAAAAAATGAGACTGGAGCCTGTATTATCTTCAAAACATTCCAAGAAGATAAAAAGGATTTGATCGGAATTGGCGTGTTTTTGAAGAGAAATAATCCCTTTCCATATAATGACAGCATTACCATTTTGATTAGTGCTTCAACCTTTTGAGTAGTCTATGAATACAGCAAAGGTCTATGATATGCGATTAATTATTTGATTAATTATGCAAAAAAGACCACACATTGACCTCGTCATTCTGACCAAATTGACCAATCATTAGCTTAGTCCACATTTCTGATCAAAATGACATCACAATTTTGAAAGTTGATTTTGATTACATAAAATTTTCATTGCTCAGAAATTTCAGACGTTGGTTACGGAGACGACTCCGTAGGACAATGGGTGATGCTCAGACTACCTTTTGAGCAGGATCCTCCTAACTCCACACAGTGCACAAAAACCAATCGGCCTATTCTTTTCAAGGGCATCGAGCCCCATTCACAGTTATAGTGGACAGATTATGGAAAGATCTTTGAGGTTTAAGGTTAATACAATTGGTATTATAATCTACATGTAGATTCAGAAAACAAAATGTACAAAAGTAGATATTGCCTGAAGAAAATATGGCAGTTTGGAAGACTTTTGAAAACTCCTTAAAAAACAATTCCTGCATTTGCCAAACTGTACAAAACTAAATGCCTGTATAAAATATGACATTTCATGTACCTCATAGATAACATTGACTGAATAAATATAAATACATACAAAATGACAATTTAAAATGCTTTCATGGAAGGTTAGAAAATACAATGAAGAGAAAACTGACGATTTCAGAAGTCAGGCACATTTCAGATAAATTGTCTAAACAGAAAGACTGTTGGAAGGTGGGAATAGGAAGTAGTTTTTCAGTTTTATAGTGGGAGAAAACCTCGAGACATACATCAACTAAAACTCTGTAAATTGCAGATATATGAAATTTAAACCAAGTCAAAAGTTGAACAATCCTCCTTAGCTGTAAACAGCTTTGGTTTGTTTTGTACAGTGTGTCCAAAAAAGTGTCCTCTTTTTCACAGCTTTTTAAAAAGTACTGTAAGTAAAGTCTGTCACAAGCCAATGTGGCCTGTCAGGCCGGCGTTTATCTCCAGTTTCAGTAGCATGAAACGACTGAGAATATTTCTACTCCCCCTGGATGGGATGCTAGTCCATCGCAGGTTACTCCCCAGCTAATGCCGGTACCCATTTATACTCCTGGGTGGAGAGAGGCCAGTGGGGGTGAAGTGGCTTGCCCAAGGACGCAACATGTGGCCAGCAGCTGGATTTGAACCCCGGACCCTCTGATCATGAGTCACGACCCCTAACCACGTGGCCACACTCACCCCCCTTTAAAACAATACATCGCAAATATTTATGCATGTTTGGGAGAGTACAGTTCATTAGCTCTTTAACAACGAAAATATAAGTTCAATTAAAAATAAGTAAGTAAAACAAGTAAGTGCACGTGCGTATGAGGGTGGTTACTAAGCAAATCGCGCGTGCGCACTGCATATTCACGCTGCATAGTCTGGCTCCCAGACCAGACGTGATATGAGCGCCGAGAATAATTGTCCGGTCTAGGGAACCAGACTACACGCTGCACAGCTACGTACATCATGTACGACTAGAATAGACTCGGCGGTGAGGAACTGATGAAAAGAGTCTACAAACACGTACAAGTTTAACGTTGCCTTCGAGTTTATTTTCCTGATTAAGGTCGGTCAGCATCGCATATGGAATTCCTGAACCCAGCGGCCCAATAGATAAGGACACGTAGAATACTAGGACGTAAAAATTGGCTTCTCCAACAAGGTAAACATATTGAAAATATTGGTCATAAATTTTTTCGCCCGGTTTTGGGTACTTCATATCCTGGACTCCCTCCGTAACATAGGGAGAAAAGGGAGTCCACCTGGGCTAACACACAGGCAATGGTGTTCAACTGTCCTTCAACACTGACGTTCATCTTCACCTCTGAGGTGATGCTTGACCATGGCGACCATGACTTCAATAATGGTTGTAGGAGAAACTCCTTGCATTCTTGGAGGACCGTCCACTGCCCGCCCGACGTACTTCCTTATCTGAGATGAACAGCGAAACAAAATGCTGATCAGCAAAACAAAACACTACTCCTGCATGGGGAGATGCAACAGAGTTGCCCTGAAATTTTTTTTGAGACCCCAGTAATAGAAAGTTTATTAACTGTCTAAAAAAGACCCAAATTAAAAAAAAAATGTTTAATAATTTTTTTTTTTAAAGGAGCAAGTTTTTACAGGAAAAAAGTACTTCCGGGTACAGAAAAGAAAGCATTACAATGACATTATATTGAAAATTAATGACTAAAATGAAGTCTCAGAAATCAGTCATGATGAAATACAAACGCAGGACATTCACAACATTAACTGGCACGCTCTATTAGTGACAAAGTGTCTGGCCCAACCCAAAAAGAAATAAGCTGAGAACACACTTTTTCTCTAAGTGTGCTTTCCACAAACTTGCAAACGCACCAAAAGTTGAAGAGGGGGTGGGGGGGGGGGGTACTTGGATCGTTTTCTTTTTATCCCTCTTCTTTCCGAATTTTCCTTGCGGGGAACGGTCAAACACCAACTCGTGGGGTAGCATTGTTCCCTTTGTGGAGTACCCCACAAATGTACCTTTTCGTAAAAACCTATGGTTTGAGGTTCTACAAAATTATAACAACATAGTCAAATATAAAGAAAAAAAGTTTGGGTTTGCTCCCAAATTCATGGTTTTAAAATATACTGAAATAATACTAAACCAGATTTTCTCACCTGTGTACGAACCGCTGTTTTGTGGACTTGGAGATGTTTTCCGTCGGTGATTCAGTTGCTGTAAGCTGGATGCAGCCCTGACATTCTGAACCTTGGGTCGGTACTGGTCGATTGCAAAGTTGAAAGACAATGCTGCAAAATAATAAAAATGCATCATTACTTTAAAGAGTATGAATGGACGACAGCAGGCATTTACTCCGAGTTTCCACTCATACAAGCTAATTTAACGGCGATCGTGAAGTGTAGGGCCTGGTTCCTATAAGGGAACAAAATCCACTTTAAAATTATTGGCCTACCAAACTAGTTGGCGACATTCTCAATAAACAGGTACGTCATAGATAAAGGGCAGGGTTTTGATTTTTTGAGGGAAATTTGGGGGTAAAATGACGATGACAGTGCGGCGACAACACGCGACCCGAAAATAAAGATGGCAATCACCACGCAATGTACTGTGAGCACACACGGCGCTCTGAATCGTAAGGCACAAACCGCGCAGGAAAATCGTGATTTCTACCCCAAGAATCTGTTCAAAATTGCAAAATGGGTGTCATTAGAATTGAGAAAAGTCTGTTTTGATTGTAAAGGTGATTTTTGAGCAATAAAATATATTTTTGACTCTAATTTGATCAAAACAAAACAGGGGCCCTACACTTCATGATCACCAATTTAACTGCACAAGCATCCCTATGTTGTTTTCCGTTCCATGTTGCTTATGGCTGAACCTGGGTTGATTTGCGATTGACTGGCGACTAGATCTGTGATAGTCTGGTTACGGACTCCAGGTCTTTGTCTATTACAATAACATGGGTACATGTTGACAAAAGAAGCAGATGTAGTAGGCAAATGTTTTAGGCACAACCTAACCTATGATCTATACATACCTACAGCAGATGGGATATATCGCTGTTCCTGAGGTCGGGCTCTGTGGACAAATGGCGCAGTGCGCTGCGATGTAGTAGCCGATTGCTTCTTGTCTGAAAATGAACATGATGATTGGGATAACTAGTTTATTGATTAAGAAAGATGTTACCAATAGAGTGATGTATCCTGTGACATGCACATTTCAAAGCAATCATGGAATTCATAAAGCAACAGCACAGCATATTCAAATTATGCAGTTTGTCAAACTTGGGAAAATCCTGTTGAGCCTACGTTCCCAATAATTTAATTATCAATTCCAAAATCTCATAACAATAATTCAACAGTAGAGAAAAACAATTGCTGTCTGTTTATGGAATTGCCAATGGGTGTTGTTCTCCCTCAGGGCAGTGTCGATCGAGTCCATCACAAGTCCTTTCATAAGTCCAGTCACAAGTAACAGGATGAACAACGACAAAGGAATAGCTAGTGACTTTACTTGAAGGGACACTAGGTCCTGGAACAGCCCAATTGAGCTACAAAACGCACTTTGAACGAGATTATGTTATCCGGAAAGAACATTTAAAACTAGGATAGAAACATCCACACAACTATCCTTTAAAAACTGGGCGTTTTTGTGTTATTCCTGTATTATGTGTGCGAGAATGAATTTCAGGGTCCACTTTTGCGACCCCATCAATTCGAGCCGTTTGGATGCTAGTTTTCGATTTCATTCATACGCGTAAAGTGTTCGCCTTTTGCGGACGTTGAAGAAACCACAATTTTTTTGCATTGGTGATTGGTCACTTCTGTTCCCGAGACACACAATGTGTATATCGTACACTGTATGAGAACGACACGAAAAACGTATTCAACCGGTTTTTTTGTGTGTCTTTTCTCGGGAACGATATAAAGACATTAGGTCGGTTTCCTTTCAACCACGTTTGAAATAAGATAAGTAAACAATCCAAAACATGATTTTTTTTGGGATTTCAGGACCTAGTGCCCCTTTGAGACTGAAGGACTTGTGATGGACTTGTGATGGACTTGTGATGGACTTGTGATGGACTTGCAGGGACTTGTGGGGATTCGTGGGGACTTGTGATGGACTTGTAGGGACTTGTGGGATTTGTGCGGACTTGTGATGGACTTGAATACAACGCTGCCTCAGGGTCATTCAGCATGTACACTAAGCTCCTCTTTCAGTATAAAACAATAAGGGACCACTTGTCAGCAGACAATTGTAGCAGTACGTTATAGTACGCACCATATATCTTACTCATCACGAGTGCTTGTCTGAGTGCGTTCAGCTGTGGTTTCCCTGTGTTGCCACTTGTCAATGCTGACTGCTGCCTGCTCCTTGTGCCACCTCTCCTAGCTTGCTGTGTGTCTGGCCTGGGTTCTGTCCTGCAGTGTGCCTTGGGGTCTGTTCTACTGTCCTGCTGATTTGGATGGCGTGTGACCCGGTGATGATGAGTGAGGCTGTTTTTGATCTGTTGCCTTTGCTTGAAACTATGTAAATTAAAGCAAGTCAAAACTTTTACAAACATGTACATGTATATATACAAAGTGTATACAGATTTAACCCCAAAGAGGAGTGCATTTTGACAGGGGTAACCTAAGGAATTCTTTGTTCTTAAACTGTCTTTCAAATACAAATTCAAAGGCAACATTTATGTCCATACTTTCCACAAATAAGTCAAACTAAGTTTTCAAATAAAAAGAAGGTAATTGTATAGATTAAATAAATAATAATACAACAATGTAGTACAACGACTAAATATATTAAATTAGGGTGACGAGTATGGGGCTGTTCATATAAACCGAAGCTTGTAGAGAACAGCCTAGCACATTAACGAAAAAATACAGGACAGTAGACACAGACAATAGGAATAAACACAAAAACAGTCAAAGGGAAACTAAAGACAAGACAAACAAGACAAAACATGAGACGGGACACCAAAAACCGAGACATATTGAATAGTTGCCATGAGGATAAGTTAAATGAAAGAGACGATGAATTGCATGAAAAGAAGAGATGTGGCTATGGAGAGTGGCCGAGGAGGGAAAGCTCACTTACTTCACAAACAGACTAGCCGAAAATTGGTAATGAAGACCTTTGGGCACTTATATATTTTGTTTTTCAAATTAAAATTATTTTTGTACGTGGACTTGTAGAGTCCATATCACCTTGCCCCCTCTTTAGTTGTTTCCAGAATTTCAATGCAATTACACTGAAGTTTTCAATGTGTTACATATACATGTAGTACCAGGTTAGCTTGAGGAGTAAACAACAGGGCACATAGGACACTTTGAGGACCTATGGGTTAATGACATATCTACTCATTTGAAATTGAACAAATGGAAAGAATGAAAGAATTGAAAAACACACATTGCCAAGACAGAGTAAGTTCCTTACTTTCTCCATGCTCTTTGGATGACGGCTGCTACATCACTCTCCCTCCTCCAAACTCTCTGCCTCTCCATCTCAACCGACTGCTGTCTGTCCTCAGATGACGCTTGCTGGTTGACAGCAACCTCCATGCCACATGAGTTACTTCCACAATTAACCATTGAGCATGTACATCTCTGTGGTTCTCCAAGAAATCTACTATCTTCAACCTCTTCTCTCTTTTCTAGGCTTTTTGCTGTAAAGTCTAGATTACTGTTACTGTTATTTGAATTCGCATTCACAACTGGTGTGTCCGTTTGGCGGTTCGTATCTGAGAAGTCTATTTCACTTTTCCCGATAACCTCTGCAACTTCTGATGATCTGAAATTTTGGAGACCAGCGGCCTGGATTTCTGTCACATGATCCTTCTTGTGGCATTTGTGATCTGAATCACCCAATCCCAGATTAACTTCATCATCTGTGATGAAGTCACTAGTCCTTCCGCTGTCCGAGCTGGTCTGATCTCCGGGATGACTCTTTTCATCTGTCACTTCTGTGTCCTCTTTGCTCTTTTTAGAAGCTCTCTGTGTTTCTGCTTCCCAGCACAGTCTCTTGGGTTGCCCAGGCTCCAGTTCCGTTTCCAATTTGGAGGCGGTTTGTAATTCAGTGTGCACCACGTGTGATTCTCCGTCATTTACTTCTTCTTCATTACGTACTTGTCCCGTCTGAGAATCAGAGTTTTCTGCGTCTTTTCTTGAGGTTTCCTCCGTCTCAATTTTCTTGGTCATCTCCACTCTCTTCCTGTGAATGCCAAAGCAGATCATAAGAACTGAGAATACAAAGTCATTGTTTGGAGAAATCAATCCTTTATAAATGGCATAAGCAACCCAGATGTGTTAGAGTGAACAGTCTTGATTAAATTTTGCTCAACCAATGAGGGTGTGTGACACATACAGCAAATGGTGTACAAAAATCATGTAGTAGAGGGCGCTTTTTTGGCTGATATTGATGCAAGAGAAATGAGCCTCTTGTTGGTGTATGACGTAAAATGCTACTGCTATATACCCTCACTTATCAATAACTGGTCACACTTTCATCAATAGTTAGCTGGCAAGTGCCAACACAGAGCCATTACAGGTACATGTATGCTCATACTAACTTTGCGGCATCCTTCCGCAGTTGTTCGTGCTTCATCAACAGTTGTTTCCTTTCCACGAAGGTCTTACGGACACGGTAACCCCGGAAGTAGGCCTGGACCCGGATGGCGGCCATGTCGCGTATCCCAGTGATGGACAGCGCCCCCTGCTCGATCATGTATTGAGCCACGTGATGGTGCTCGTTCAGTAAGGCATAGTCTAGGGGAGTCAAGCGGTCCTCGGTGTACTCAATGTGGTTGGGGAAGGCTCCGTTGTCGAGAAGAAGCTTGGCGGCGTCTAGGTAACCGGAACTGCAGCACCAGTGCAAGGCGGTCATGCCCTGTGTAGAGATAAAGTATTTGTTATCCATTTGTTATTACTGGACTATTATTCATTGTAAAGAAAATGGTAATGAAACAAAGGATTCCTCAAAAGCTCCCCTGGTAATATACTTTGCAAGCCTGAAGATACTTAGAGAGAAGACGATGAGCAAATGTTCAGGTGGAGGGAACCGACTACGCCTTGACTGAGTACCCAATTCGGTTGGATTGGAACCCAAGTCACAGAGGTAGAAGATAAAGTAAGCAAGGAGGGACTCAGCTTGAATCAAATAGATGTTGGTTTCAGGCAGGCAAACTTTATGTTTATAATTTTCCATTGACTGGACTCTCGAATTGTTCTGATCGATTGCAACGGTTGATCTTTTGATGTAGTGGCTCCTAAAATATTTCAAATGTTGAATTTTTTTCCCGAAATTTCTTAATTAAGACTTAAAGGGAATGTACATCATTGGCTTTTGCTGTAATTTTCAGAAATGAACTATTTGAGGGGTTAGTATAATAGATCAAATATTGTTACACTGACAAGTTTGAAGTTTTGTGTTCGAAAATGCTGGAAAAACCAAGAAAAACAAAAATGTTCAAGTAGTCTGGTTCCCTGACTCCACTTAAGATGAAATGAATCAATTTACAGATGCCGGAAAATTGTAATGTAAGGAAACGAGTCTAGCTGGCCTGCACCCGTTCATGAACATGTAACCAATAGCAAACAAAATTTGGACTGAAAAAAAATGGTAAATTTGGAGCAGTAGTTGAAAAATAGTTAGGCTATTCCAACGGTGGTCGGCCGACCACCGTTGGAAATTTGTACAAAATACCACTTTTCTTGAAAATGACTTCACACCAGGTGCCATAATTTTACCAACATCCTAGTAAGGTATTTCGTAAAAATTTGGTAGTTTTGTTTTCCGATGTTTGCAAATGTTGTATATTCCCTTTAATTCAAGTCTTGGAAATAAATTGGTCCGGTGGTCCAAAATGGCTAGAAATGGACTTTGTTTGTGCGAGCTTACTTCAATGTCTTGAGAGTTTGGGTCGGCTTCTTTGTCCAGCAGGAGGGAGATACTGTTGGTGAAGCCTCCATAGCTGGCACACTGCAGAGGAGTCCTGCCGCTGAAGTCCTGAATGTTGGGGTCAACGTCCTCACTGATCAGGATGGAACAGATACAGGTGTGACCGCCTAATGCTGCCCTGTTACCAAAAAGAAAAGGAAAATATCACCAAGGGTCAATTTAAGATGGGTGGGGAGGAGGGGGGGGGCTATAAATATAACCATCCCTATTCTGTCTGACCAATTTGTTGAAAGAAATCCCAAATTTACGTTCCTAAAATAAAGTCCAACTTTATTGCAAATCTCAGTTCATTGCTTATATTAGCCTGTGGGCTCGGTATATGTTGACTTTAACAACTAAGCCACCTACCCTTATAAAATCCAGAAAAGATCCACACCCAGCCACGAGCACCCTTTGAAATGCATGTCCACAATGACGTTTTTGCAGCCAAGAGACTACAGCAAGTTGTTCTTTTTCATAAAAAAACTAGAGTTTTCACCCATGCTTTGTAAGAACTGACAAAGCAATATTTCATACAGAGCACCTTTGCTAAGGGAATAAATATGTGCTTGGAAAGTTTAAAAACCGGCTAGGGGCCATGGACGCGGATAACGGCCCGAGCCGAAGGTGAGAGCCATCAGCTCGGGCTGTTATTGGCGACAGGCCCCTAGCCTGTTTTAAATGTACTTGTTTAACACTGGCCAAGCACATATTTATTTCCATTCATAAATACCTTTAGGTCAAACAAGCCAAAACAGTCAAAAACTATATATTTCCAACGATTTTGTTCAACAAGTTTACTTCATGGTTTGTGAAACACCCCTATAGCTATGTTATGGTATGTGCCTCGCCCAAGTAGTACTAAAAATCTCCTTATATGGAGACTGGCACGAGCGTGGCGCATACTGTGCGATGTGGCGCATACTGTGCGATGTGGCGCAGAATGCAGCGGTGCCAGTGTACGTAATGTGAATTTAGGACTCTCTGAGTACTGGGCATGCCTAAGTGAAGATGATTAGAGAGTGACTGGTCACGTGTGAGGGTTCAACCAATAAAAGGGTAAAAGGGACCAGATTTCATAGGGATCCTTATTTCATGTGAGACCAGAAAAAAGTGTTTAATTCCAGTCAGTGCTTGATCAACCATTTAAAACCACCCACGTGACGGGCTCTTGACCAACAGGGATGGGCAAACTGTCTTTATTTATGAATAAGGGATACATGGCACAGATTCACTGGCTTTAACACAAGCCAAATTCTAGACATACCAGTGAAGAGGTGACCGTCCCTCCTGATCCAGAATGTCAACATGCGCACCACCTGTTATCAAGTTAATCAGAACTTGTTACACCATACAATCCACATTTTATTACATCACTGACATCGTTGTACGTACTACCATCCCTCATTGCCTTCAGTTATTTGTATGCTAATACTAATTTCCATATTCATGAGCAAAACTGTGATGTCATCTTAGAATCGTCAATGACAAAGCTGTTCTGTTCAGGCCAAATGTTGAGTAAGGGAAGGAGGACTCCACCCTCTTACTGTTTGCTGCCATTCGGGAAAATAACTTAATTTTTTTTAATAAAAAATTGAATTCTCAGATGGCCCAATAGACCATTATCACGTTGCAGCCATTTGATTTTTTTTTCCCATTCAAATCAGTGTAACCAAAGCGAGGCTGGAAGGAAAAATAGTCTGTCTCCTTATTGCACAAAAAACATTAGCATTCAGTACTGTTATTGGATACAAGGAACATGACTGAAATGGTGGCAGCATGACAAAGGTCTATATGCATGAGAAAACATCACAGATTTCAAAACTGTTTCTGGGATTTTAAAATGTCTTCTTGCAGGGACACGCCACTGGCAATAATTCCTAGATAAAGCCTCCTTTTTTTGCAAAGTATCCACCTGGATCTGTCCCTGTCCATTCTGTTTTTTTAACCCTAAAGCATGGCGTGGGAACCTGCTTAGGCTTTGTTTGAAACCGTCCAAAACTGACCTTGTACGAGTGCCTTGGCTACCAGAGTATGGCCCATCTCTGCTGCCCTGAAGAGTGGTGTATGCTTGGACTGGTCTAGCATGTTCACATTCGCACCAAGCTGTAAAAACAAATTTGTTCCAAAACAAACAAAATATTTTCATCATTTCCCAGACAGAAATTAATTCTTATCAAGATGATACAGTTATCACTTTGTACATACACGTACAGTTTACTTCAAGGAAACTCAAATCCTGGATGCTGATTGGCTGATACCATAGCAACAGCAGTGTGAATAAAGGTACTGGTACGTAGGATCATTTGTTTTTGTGCATTTTGTTTTCAGTTTGAAGCAACAAAATTGCTCAAAATCTTTAAGTACGGTTCACAATGGCGAACTTGTTGAAGTTTCAGTTCGGAAAACAAATTTGGGGGGGGGGGGGTTCTGGTAACTGGATTCCTTTGCTAGCGCATGTAAAAAACAGTGTACCCAGCGTTTGATTTTAGCAGCAACCCGCTAGCCAAATGCTAGTCAATACAGCAGCGAGATAGTCAAAGTATTCCTTAAGTAGCCCGGCTGGCGAGTCAAAACTTATTGGGATACGGCATCTGTTGATTAGAAGATTGCCTCAGGATACACATTTTAAATGTACGCACATTGTTGTTTATGAGACACTCTATAAAAGAAAAACATGCGGGCTAGTGAAAGTGCCGGCGGGCTAGTTAAGAGTCTGTTTCAGTAGCCGGCTGGCCAGTGAAAAAAAAAATTTAGGTCGAACCCAGTGTACCTGCAGGAACCCTATTTTGAAACAACGTTCAATGCTAGTTTCATCCAAATGATACCATTTCAGGCTGAATAACTCCACAGGGTATTGATAACAGTCCAAAATATGAAATTGGTAGGTAACTGCAAGTGATCATGCATGTACATGGCTTTGAAAATGATTGAAAATACCCAAAATGTGCATTTTTCTTTTGACAAGTTCTACACACAAAGATTTCTACCCACAGTGTGTTGAAAATGGGAGCAGTGTTTTTTTCATTCTGCCCTGGCCTGAGCTTTGATGACTGAAACAAATGTATGCTTCCAGAGTTCAGATTTCTGCAAACAGGTTGAAACGTACGATTTCTAAATGTGTTTAATACCGACCTGGATATCAAGTGATGTAGATATTGCTTAGTAATTAAATTTACTGTTCACTTTTGACTGGCAGTTGTGAGCACTTACCTCTAGAAGAACTTGGATTGTGCTTGGATGTCCACACATAGCTGCTGCATGAAGGGCTAAACAAAAAACAATCCAATAAATGATATTTGCAAAAATTAATCTCAGTTTAGTGGTACAACAAACAAATGACAGTTTCTGCAATAACAGCAAAAGCAAATGTTGTATCTTGCCTTCAAAACCTCCTGCAGGATTTTAAAAAGCCTTGGGGTTAGCATAATGGCCTGAAACAAGCTGCCTTGAGCATTATTCGGGTGAGGGCCATTAGTCGAGTAGTGGTTGACTTGCGAGGCAACTTACATCTGTGCACTAAATGCAATGTGCAAAACGTCTTTATAGTCAAACGATGGGTGTGCCACTGCAACCATCCTTAGTTCGAGTGAAGTCTGGACATATGGAGAGGCTTCGTTTCCTTGGTTCGATCGGAAGATCGGCCAAGATAGGTCGGTAGGTAGGTAGGTGAAGTTAGTCAAACAATGGTTAATCATAGTCTGTCTCAAACTAGCTCCTTCCTGACCAGAAACTCACCTGTTGCACCTGTTTTATCCGTGGCATTGATGTCCGGCTGGCTGATTTCAACCATGCGGACAATCACCTCATCGGCACCTTTGCCCGCCGCCCACATCAGTGCGGTGCGCCCCTCGAGATCGGGCTCATCAGTGATGCCCTCCCGACTCAGAAAAGCTGCCACGGTATCCTATTCCAAACAAAGACATAGTTGTTAATTGCATTTTGATGCAAGTTGTGATACGCCTTGTAATGGACACGGCTACAACTCTGGTACAATTTACAAATTTGGGCACACTCCATGCCTTTGAAGTTTAAGCTTTGTTACGTGGATGAACCATTGCACATAACCCTCACTACGTACCCTTATTGGCTATTGTGAGTAGATACAATGACATACTCTACTGCTCCATGCCTAGCCTTATAAAGTCAGGGGAGTCAGGTTGGCGTAGCGGTACTTTCCCCGCCTTCCACCGCTATGACCCGGGTTCGAATCCCGCCTGGGCCAATATGTGGATTGGGTTTTCAGTCCCTGCCTGATTCCGTGGGTTTTCCCCAGAATATTCTTCTGGGCTTTTCCTCCCACCTCTAAAACTGTAACTTCTTCTCATTGTCTTCTCTCCACAGGTTTCTTCAGGCTTGCGAGCTACAGCGCCTAGGGCGCTTTTGAGGAATCCTTGGTTTCATTACCAGAAATGATTAATAATAATAATAATAATAAAAGGAATGTCATTTCCCCTAATCTTCTGAAATGCTCTTTCTTAAACTGTGTACTCTGATTGCAATTTTAGCTGAATACGCCATGTCTCCGTGAACAAGTACCCCCTCAATGGAGAGTAGGCGAGTTGGGGGTGACCACTGGTAGAGAACTTCCAATGCATTGCTGAAAACGCCCGACACTCACGCAGAAACGCTATGGCTTTGTGCACAAAATACAGTCATGTGCGCTTCACACCAAACACCTGTGAATCAGTACGCGCATGCAGTGTGCCCTGTCCACTGGGCTTGAAAGTGGTCAAAAAGCGCCCTCTCTTGTTCGCGCACGGAGCCATACCCTCCACATGGAGTGTACTAAACAGCAAAGACTCTAGTTATTCGGACGCTGCTAATTTGTTATCATAGGATTAGCTGTAGATTTCTATTGAGTGTGCAGCTACTCACTCCTGTAGTAATGCCCATGCAGTAAATATCGGGCAAACTCTTATGGCCAATACTGAAGTATCGTTGAGCAGAATTTCAAACTGGACTTGTCAACTCACCGCATGGTTATTCTGTGCAGCGTAATGCAATGGCGTGGCCCCGTTGGCATCCGAGCTGGTCACGTTGGCCCCCGCGTCAAGCAGAAGCTCCACAATGTGGGTGTGGCCAAGCACTGCCGCCCAGTGCAGAGGGGTGCGGAACATGTTGTCCAGGACCGACACGTTACACTTCACCAAACTCGTCTATGCCCAACAAAAAAATATTCAAAGAACACCGGATGTGGTTTATTTTCAGAACATGGTAACTGAACAACATGTAAAAACAT
Source organism: Patiria pectinifera (assembly GCA_029964075.1). Lineage (NCBI taxonomy): Eukaryota > Metazoa > Echinodermata > Asteroidea > Valvatida > Asterinidae > Patiria > Patiria pectinifera. The sequence goes on along the minus strand of CM057130.1, from coordinate 1,435,124 downwards.
CGAAGACAGAAAAGTTCAGTTTGTACCGTTTCTGTTTAAATTATAGCTATGTTTTGCTGTGTTATTCCCTCTGAATTGATTTTTTTTTAAAAATTGGATATTGCCCTTCAAATGGACAGCTTTCTAAATCTATTTGTTTTGCTATATTTGGCTGTAATCACATTTGGCTGTTAATCACTGCTTAGAGGGAAGGCTAAAATTAGAACAATTGTTACAAACACATTGAGTACCCCCCCCCAAAAAAAATGCAGCCCCTCTACAAAATGGACCCAAGTTATGACACTGCCCTTAATGCAGTGTTCAAGTCTCAAGATTTCATTTGGTTTTCATTCATTCTCGAATACATAGATTAATTTATTGGTCAGTCCAACGCAAGAAGTTCCACCCACCTGGAAATTGATGAGCTGTTGAGCTATGGTCTCGTTGCCCTGGGCAACCGCTAGATGAAGGGCAGTCCGACCCTCGTAGTCCTGCCAAGTAATCACACTGGGCTCCGTGTCCTGATCAAAACAATCAACAAGTCACATGTGACTTTTCATTGATCGGCACCTTTGAATGACTTTTGTGCACCTCATAAATGCTTTGTATACCCAATGAAAATCCAATAAAAAGAGCTTAAAGAATTTTTCTGTCTCATTCTTAAGACCCAGTGGCATTTTTTTTCCTTCAAGTACCCAGATTCAGCTTCCAGAGTGGTATGTTGGTAAGTGCTTAAATCAAAGCCTTAAGGTTACTTCGTCAGCCATTTAAGAATGGTTTTGACTAAAAAACACTGAGAGTACATTTTTCACATCTTCACTGTTGTCCACAGGCTGATATCCAAAATGCGAAATTAGACACAAAAACTGTTTGGCGAACGGACTAAGCGCAATCAATTTTGAGCTGTCACATGTCAAATTCTTTCACATACTTAAAGTCTGAATGAGCACATCAAAAATTTTGTTTGAACAAGTATAGTGAAAAGTTGGAAAATGTCCGAAGTCCAGCCATAGTTTTACCCTCTAAAAAAAGTCGTTTGTGATCAGCAAATAGTTGCGCCTATATATAGCAGCTCTATGATATTGTTCCCTGGTTAAAGAGGTTGTGGAATGCTCGAAGACATTTCCGTCATTTTTCGGGTATATGTAGCCTAAGGTGTGATGAAATAAAAACGACTATTGTTTCTGTCATAAAATGAGTACAGAAGGTATTTTTGAGAGCTCTTTTTCAAGTCCTGTCATGCCTGTCTCGACCCAAACGTGCAATTTGTGTAAAAGTCGTCGTTGCGGGCAGCAAACAAAACACAGTAAATCGTGACGTAATAAACAGGACTCCCGATGCAGAGTAGCATAAACGTTCGGGTCGAAACAGGACCTGAAAAATAGCTCTCAAAAGTACCCTTTGTACTCATTTCATGACAGAAACAATAGTCGTTTTTATTTCATCACACCTTAGGCTACATATAAAAATGACGGAAATGTCTTCGAGCATTCCACAACCTCTTTAAAAACTGACCAGTATAAGCTGTACAGTGTTGACAGCAGACACGTCATGACCAGCACTGGCAGCCCAATGAAGAGGGGTCTTGCCGTCAACGTCAGGTATGCCAATATTGGAATTCTGTTGGGAAAATCAAGACAAAAATTCCCATTAAAAGCATTGCTTTTTACATATTGCTCATGTTAACATTGTTAAGGTGACTTTTTTTTTTCAAAGTACCAGCTTCTGTTATGAAACGAAGATGACACATTCCAACCTTGTAACCCTAACTCCCTACTGACTTTTTTTTTTTACTAAAGTAGAGGACCAAGTCCATCAAAATCCATCACTGACTCTGCTTTGCATAATGCTTCAGGACCACATCCATTGAAATCTGTCAGATTTGGATGGACTTGTTACGAATGGCTTATCTGTCAAAATTCCCCAAAATTTGGGGAATGGATTTTGAAGGAGTTGGGAAGGTTAGGGTTAACATAAAATTCCATCTTCAAATTTTTTTTTATCTTTGTTTATGTTACAGATGTTTTTTTTATATTTTTATTTTTTTTAATCATTACTATTCCTTACATCAAATCCAAATAATACTTGCATGTTTGATGAGAAGTTTGACGGCCTCTTCATTCCCATAGGAAGAACTCCAGTGTAGAGCAGTTCTCTGTGAAAATACAAAATAAAAATTATTAATCATCAAGTTTGAAAAAAAGAAAACAAAAATTAAATCCTAACTTTACACACCTTAAAGGGAATGTACATCATTGGCTTTTGCTGTAATTTTCAGAAATGGAGTATTTGAGGGGTTAATATAATATATCAAATATTGTTACACTGACATGTTTGAAGTTTTATGTTCGAAAAATGCTGGAAAAACCAAGAAAAACAAAATTGTTCAAGTAGTCTGGTTCCCTGACTCCACTAAAGATGAAATGGATCAATTTATAGTTGCCAGAAAATTGTAAGGTAAGGGAACCAGTCTAGCTGGCCTGCACCCGGTCATGAACATGTAACCAATACCAAACAAAATTTGGACAGAAAAAAGGTAAATTTGGAGCAGTAGTTGAAATATAGTTAGGTTTTTCCAACGGTGGTCGGCCGACCACCGTTGGAAATGTATACAAAAATACCATTTTCTTGAAAATGACTTCACACCAGGTGCCATAATTTTACAGGATGCTTTAGACTGTCATTTACCAACATCCTAGTAAGGTATTTCTTAAAAACTTGGTAGTTTTATTTTTCGATGTTTGCAAATGTTGTATATTCCCTTTAAGGCAACTGTGCTTGTAAAGTTAGGGATTACAATGTCTACTGTACAGGGCGAGTCAAAACATGGAAACCCAAATGTCAGGACCATTGTGTTAATGAAGTTCTGCATGTAGCACTTTCAAAATCTAGGATATGAAAGCCCATTTAATAAGCTTTCTTTTAGTACAAGAATCATTCAAATCACTCATGTACTTTTCAAGTTACGGAATTTTGAACACAAACACCGTATTAAAGTTCTGTCCACGGATAAAAACAAGGCAAGTGTTCTTACAGCAAAACATAAACAATTCACATAGGGATGTATGTGAATTGTTTTCATTTTGCTGAAAAAACACTTACCTTTTTGTGATCCGTGGACAGAAGTATAAAATGGTGTCTGTGTTTAAAATAACGTAACTTGAAAAGTCTATGAGTGATTTGAATGATTCTTGTACTAAAAGAAAGCTTATTAATTGGGCTTTCATATCCTAGATTTTGAAAGTGCTACATGCAGAACTTCATTAACAAAATGGTCCTGACATTTGAGTTTCCTTTTTTTTTACTCACCCTGTCCGTCTCAGCTTTGCAAAGGCATACCTACATGTAGTAAAAGCTACATGTATACTTATGCTTTTTAAGGTTTCACCCCCAGTCCATCACAAGACAATCAAAAGTCAGTTCACAAGCCTCTGTCACAGTTGATTCGAAAAGCTTGTAAAGTGGAACAAGACTTGTGATTGACTTGTGAGGACTTGAAAACCAATCTGCTTACTGAGACTGTATAGACCTTATTCATGGGGAAGACATTTTTTATCGTGTTCCCTGAATTTCATTTTCACATACGAGATTTTGTCGCGCGTTTTTATATATATATGCACAAATCCATGAGTGTGTTTATTTTTAGTCGTGCGACTTATCACACAATTTTTACAAATCAAATTCTATTTGAATTTATTGCGTGTCAAAAATAGTATGTCACAAGTGCCTGAACTGATCGGTTGTACAAAATGGACGAATTGTTTTTCAATGTGGCTGAAAACATAAGCGTATAATGAATCACAAATATTAATTTCTTCGTCAGAGCAGACTTGTATTAATTTGTAATTAACTTTATTTCATTGCTTTCATTTCTATTCACAAGCTCCAAAAATTGAAGATTTTACCTCGCTTTCAATTTAATATGGCCGACTCATGAATAAAGCCTATTGTAGTTTTCATCAATGCCATGACTAAGAAAATGGTTCAAATTCCATGCAGTTTATGAGAGGAATCGATAAAAGCATTCACTTGGTCTTCACCTTCGCATTGTCCTGTTCGTCTTGTTCACCTGGCTCCAGTTGTTTGATCAGCAGCATCAGGCATTTGGTGTTGTCATGGCGAGTTGCTAGGTGCAATGCCGACTGGCCCTCCTTGTCTTTAATCCTCCAGTTGGCTCCCTTGGCGAGAAGCAGCTTGCATAACCTCAGGTTACCCTTTCGTGCAGAATAGAACACTTGATTGAAAGACACTATTAAGAATGTAACAAGTCCAACGCTTTAGGCCAAAACAAAAAGTCTCCGGTTTCTGGTATGTGCGCGCGATGCCGTAGCCATGCGCGTCAGCAAAATGAAAAAGGTTTTTTTTTCAATGAAAGATGATGTCTCAAAACCGCCAAACTCACTGGTTTGACTGGAATCCTGCTGCTGCACAATTTTAACGTGTTTTTAGATTGGGTTATGGTCTAGAATAAGCTTTATGTGACCTCTCTGGACTCCCATATATTTGCACTAAGTTTAGTCGGGCACCATTTGCAGTCATCAGCCGACATTTGAAGCAAAAAAAACAGGTAGCAAAAAAAAACAGGTAAAAAAAAAAAAAAGCTGCGTCGCCACACCACTTTTTGGGCAAGCTCCATACCAGAAACCGGAGACTTTTTTTTTTTGGCCTTACAAAGAATGAAATCTTCTGGCCCAAAACGTACACATGGTTTGTGTGCAAACTCTGTGGCAAATATACGGAATATTCACATTTTCAAATCATCAACTTGAACTGAATAGCTTCTTTTAAATTCAATTATTAAAAATACGTGAGCAATCTCGGGGTGATGATGTAAAAGGTCCAAGATATTATTTGTAATCGTACAATTTGCGTGGTTCTATTCAAATGCCACACTTTTGCCGATTTAAGAGCTTCTATTCATAAGGAATATTAGCTGAAATTTCTACTTTAAAATCGGTCAAATATAAGCCTACCTGTTCTGTATTTCATTTTATTAAGCTTTTTGTCAATCCTGATTGTTGGCTAGTATACAAATATTGAATGCTTCGAATGGCGTAGTAAAACTAGCCTCCCGAGGTGATCCATGGACATTCTATTTTCCCCGAGGCGAAGCCGAGGGAAAATAGAATGGTCCATGGATCACCGAGGGAGGTTAGTTTTACTTCACCACGAGATAAAGCATTCAATATTTGTTTTATAACACTTCACCCACAGATTCTGCTTGATTTTAATATTTTACATTATTTAAATCTGAACACAGTTGAAATAAACTTCAATTTCAATACAAAATTGGTGGAAAATGTATTTCTCTCTTAAAAACTAACCCTTCACGAAATGTTTGAACCCAAGTCTGCGGCGCGCTCTCTTTGGAATAATACGCGCTACGCACAACGCGCACACCAGCATGCATTTGCACACAAATACTGCGCCGTGGAAATAGTACTTTGGTTGCTAATGGTATAGTGCTTTGGTTGCTATGCGCATAGTACTTTTGGCCGTGCACAGAAAGATAGCAAAATTAGAAAGTAACATGTGACTCGCTCTCGGCCAATCAAGACACAGAATCTGTGGGTGAGGTGTTATAATTTAGGCTGGTGCATGTTTAACTTGATCAGTGCATTTCAAAATAGAATATTCGAACATTCCATCGAGTCTAAGTTGGAATAATTGAATGCTGAATTCTTCACAAATGCACAGTTATACAAAGAATGGAAGGTTTGCAGTAACACCGCATCTCTTTTTGAGTTGTGTGGTTCTGAGGAAAAAAACCAGTTGTTTTAACTCAACGTTTCGAACAGTGTGCTCTGTTCGTCATCAGAGCACACTGTTCGAAACGACAAGTTAGAACAACTGGTTTTCCTCAGAACCACATCAACTCAAATAGAGATATTATTCACATGGTGTTACTGCAAATTTGTTGTTTTCATTACCAGAAATGAACAATAAAGAAAACTCTTTTGTTCCCACCTTGTAAGCTGCCCAGTGGAATGCCGTCCTGCCTGCATTGTCCACACTATTGACTTTAGCACTGTGCTTAATAAGAAGCTCAGCGCATTCCAACCGGTCGGCTAGCACGGTCAGCATCAGAGGGGTACGACCAAACTGGTCACCGGCATCAATGTCATCGTGACTATCTGTCATTCAATGTACAAATGTGCATGGAGTAATTCACAATACACAAATGTACCATGTACATATTTTAAACAAAGAATAAAAGGGAATATATAATATTTGCTTTTGCTGTAATTTTCAGAAATGGATGGATTTGGGGGGTTAGTATTTTATAGCAAATTGTTACACTGACTTCTTTGAAGTTTTGTGTTCGTAGATGCTGGAAAAACAAAGAAAAACAATAGTGTTCCTGTAGTCTGAAAAACAATCGTGTTCCTGTAGTCTGAAAAACAATCGCGTTCATGTAGTCTGGTTCCCTGACTCCACGTAAGATGAAACGAAGCAAATTATAGACATAGGATAATTGTAAGGTCAGGGAACCAGTCTAGCTGGCTTGTACCCGTTCATAGGTGTGTAATCGATTGCAAACAAAATGCGGACTAACTAATATGGTAAATTGGGGGCAGTATTTGAAAAAAGCCAGTTTTTTCAAACGCTGGTCGGCCGACCAGTGTTGGAAATTGATACAAACAGGGGTGTGAGTGACCACTGATAAAAATAGCTGAAAAAGGTGTAAAAAAGCTGAATTTTGGAAATCTCCCATACTTTTGTACACAGCAAGTGAAGGGAAAAAGCTGAAATCCAAAACAAAAAAAGCTGAAATCAGCTAAAAAGCTGAGATTTCACACCCCTGTACAAAGATGAGTGTGCAGTGCCTGATGAGTACAAAGTCCCTGCATTCCCGTAACTTAATATTTTTTGTAACCTTGGTGGATACATAAGGTCTGGTAACTATGTTCACATAAAATATGAAGTTTTGGTTAAATTCACAACTCATAATAATAACTTGATGCCCTAGTGAACCCGTAAAAATATGATGCGAACAGCTGTCAAACTACTCACTGTTGAGCAGTTTACTGAGGGCGCTCTTATCTCCATTGACAGCAGCCGCATGTGTGTGCGTGCTCTGTGCCGACCCCCGCTGTAGGGATGGAATGGATCCCATAATGCCTTGCTGCTGTTGCATTGTGGGGCCATTGTCACTGGCAGGCATGTTGATATCCTGTTCTGCATGCACACGTCCGCTTCTCATCTGCAAATGAACAATATTTTGAAATGAGGAAGGAATTTAGTACAATGAAAAGAATGATTTAAGTGCCAATAAAATTGTTTGGAAAAGTGAATGACAGTAGGTAAGTCTCCTGGAGGCAAGTGCTGAAGATGTGTGCACTAGCTAGTAATTCAAAAGATATGGGTTCGAGTCCATCGTGCCAAGCTTCGGAAATGTTCACATCACGAAGTTAATTCGCTTTTACTCCTCACAAAAGAAAAACAAAATTAAAACTGTTCTAGAGAGGAGGTTGATGAATTAGCTGATTTCTTTCATTAATTTAAATGCTGACAGCATTTCCTTCACTAAAAGAAGTGTTAACTTTGGAAGTCTTAGGAAAATAAAACTTTCCATGATCACATAGTAATTAAAGTGGCCTTCAGGGTGAAGCACTGAGGCACTCATTTCAACAATGTACACATCTGGGTTTCACTTGGATTTCGGCATTTTGTAAGCACTGTCTAAAAAGAAAAGCAACTTTTTGAAAAGACATCATAAGTCATCACGCAAACGTTTGTTTGTTTGTTTGTTTGTTTGTTTTATTTCCATTCATACTTCAAACATACAATGAATAAAGATTAATGATCAAAACAAAGTGTATCAAAATAGAAAAAGCAGAACAATACAGCATGAATGGGGGTGGTATCCAGAGAAGGACTGGCCTTCTGTAGTGGAGCACCCGAGACTGCGGTCAAAGTAAACTACATGTATTTGGAATAATGCAAACAATGAGATCCCAGGTAGAGTTTATAAATGTAGTAAGTTCGAACATAAAGTGAGCACATACAAAAACATAAAAGTCGTATACATAAAGGAGAAAAAATAGGGAAAAAAGGAATTAACATCTTGCTGAATGTAGGCACAAGTAGCAGTTAAGATTTGCACAAACAAAATCATTGTACTTAAATAGAATTCCTTGAGGTGTTTAACAAAAAGCTTTTTGGATGAACTGACCAGAAGAAGTCTAAGTTGATCAGGAAGACCATTAACGTGAAGGTGAAGGGAATAGGCTTACGTTCGCTGCAAAATTCACTGGAGTTGAAATGTGTTCAACTTTTGCGAATTTGTAGTGCAAATACTTGCCATGATGTCACAAATTCACATCCGCATTCATCCTCGAGCCGAGTATGAAAAGAAAAGCAACTTTTGAGAGAGACAAATCAAAGGTCATCATGCAAACATGAAGGGAATTAGACGGCAATAAACATTCGCTGTGAAATTCGCTGGAGTTGAAATGTGTTCAACTTTTGCAAATTCGTAGTGCAAATACTTGCCATGATGTTGAAATTCACATCCGCATTCACTTCCGAGCCGAGTATGAATTGGCCTTACGTGTAATTCTATAGACTCTGCTGAAACCAAAGTTTGGCTTCCTTACTCTGAAACATACTTACTCTGAAACATTTGAAGAACCAAGAACACATTTCATGCACTGTTACCTTTCCACAATATTAATTCACTTGTGTACACTTTCTTAAATCCATTGGGTTTGAGTACTGAACTACAAAATGGTAAATTCATCGAGCTTAAAACAGCACAGTGAATGGCCGGAGCAAAAGTTGCACACCGACAGAAATACTTCGGTGTTCATCCATAGTACGCAACTCCACATACACTTTGGTTTATGACTCAACAGAGTGACAACATATCAGCTTAGTCACATGCATTGAACACTTTTGTGTCTATGAGTGAGTGTGTAGGAACCCATTGCAGGCAGCTTTTCATTGTGCGTTGCTAGCCCGGACAGGAGCGCGCTATTCTTGTGTTGGAGGCTGCTGTCACGCACCAATGATTTCTGAGCTCAAATGTCAACACCGTGAAAAATGTACGGCTTTTCACTTTTTTTGAGCAAGAGGGCCGGAGTGTGGCAAATGAAAAGCTTCTGGCTTACAATTACAAACAGTACAAGAACATACACCGGCATATTATGCTACATTGTATTTTCTGCCATTTGGGAAAGGGGGGGGGGTCGTAAGTCTCTTTTTTAGCAATGTAACATTTTAGTTTTTGGAAAGATCCATACTGATTTCACTCTTTTTATAACATCCTTTTTGCAAATCATGCATAAAACAAATGATGTTGTAATTAAACTTTCAGCAAGTAAGTCACATTACAGAAATTTTCCATAGTGTTTAGGAATAGTGTTTATAAAAATAACATGTCTTTAATTACTCCATTCTCTCTTGCGAAATTTCCAACAAAAAAATACAATCAAACATTTATCAGGGCCTCTGATACTATTTGTATATCAGGTCACTCCATTCGATATATTTTCACTTGATTTTTTTTTCTCCAGTTATCAACAAAGTAGACAGTAACAAAAGTAAGATATAGGCCCAGATCAGCGAATGAAATAGTGAAAGAGTGGATCGTCAGCTGATGGCCGGGATGATTTTAACTGGAAATATAGGTCTATGGTATAAGTGTAGCAGAGCAAAAAAACTATTAACAAAGTGCCTCGATTTCCACTTTTACTGTTTCCAACGTTTTCCTGCGAACAAAATATTTGGGAAAGTAAGGTTTTTTGGTCCCCTTGCCATCTGTACCAAAATAAAGTAATCACATGGTTTGTATATATATCAAGCTGGTCTCACATCACTTGTGCTGGAAAGCTTTCTCTACAATGACTTGGTTAACTGTAGTGGTGGCAGAAATTGGAGATTCAAAATCTGGTTACCTTAATATTTTTCAAACCGAATCAAGGTAATCTGATTTCACCAGAAGTTCCCATCCAGCTCGCAGTCATGCCAACAAATTAAAGTGACAAGTAAAGTGTCACCCCCAATGCCCTCCACATGATTGCGTATAGTTTGCAGGATTCAGTGACCACTGGGCCTTAACAAAAAACACTCCAGAGCTGTATTGTTGAAACACAATGGATGGGACCTTTCTGATAAGTCCAATGGGCTAAGCCTGTTCGATATCCATTTACTTTTAAATCGGCATATCGTGAAAAAAATATCGGATATCGCGATATTATCGTGATGACGTCATTTTTCCATTCATGGAACAATGGAATAACAAAAAAACAAAAAAAAAAAAAAAACACGACCGAAGTCACGATCCACCATGTCCACTGCCGCGAAAAAGACCCAATATGTTCTGAACAAAATCGTCAAGTTATTTGACTAGAGTCTCATTTTCTTTGCCAATTTAGGTAGAAAACAAATTCCACATTCAAACATCGAAAACAAATTACCTTGAAATGTTGGATAAAAATGTGCAATTTATTAGAAATCCATATCGAGGAAAGAACGAAGCACAAGCACGCAATTGCACGCTGCATTGACATGATCTACACGTGCGCGCACGCATAGTACAGCCCACACCATTGCGGCAAGGGTGTGCTTCACTGAAAACAATTTACCAGTATTTCCATCTTTTCAGAATTACAAATAATATTTTTTTTAATGGAGTCCGAAATATTTCCTGGTTCAGAAAAAGTTCTTCATGGTTACAAACTAACAAAATATTTTTTTTTCTAAAGATTTTGTTCGAAAAACGATGTAAACTCAAAAAATGAGGGTGAAACACCCCTTTACAAAAAATGAATGGATCAGTCCAATTTCTTGTGACGCATTTTTTGTTCTGTGAACGAAATAAAAGCCGCGACTGAACAGTTGGTTTTCGACGTTTTTTGTTGCTGAAAATATGAACAGATTTCATAAGTTTGGGACAGCTTTGGCACTAAGCAAGTGTAAGTGCCCAGGCACAACCACGGAAGAGAAGCTCGTTCCGAGTCAGGAAAAATACGTGCAGGAAAATTTGATTCTAGTTCGCCTGCGCGGAGCTCCATGCGCGGGGTCGGCCTAGCCTGTGGCGATTTTTTTTTTCTCTCCGGCTCCCAAACGCGTACGACATCCGCAATACGCTATGACGTTTTGGACTTTATACTTTTCTAAAAACATGGAAAGAAAATCAAAAATATAAATATATGAAATTCGGGCTTTATTTCCCTTTTTAATAAAATCCTCCCAAGCCTCAGGTTAGAAAATAATAATAATAAAAAAATCATGTGCAACACCGTGATTCGAACCCGCAACCTCGCAGTATAAAACACAATGAATTATCGACTGAGCTGTCACATTGCTCACTTGAAAAGTGGAAAACTAATCAATATATAGTGCCCACGTATCATAAAAGTATCGAACGTGCGTATGCGGATGTCGTTTGGTGCTGGAAAAAAAAATTGCGGGATCGGCGTGGTCTCCTCGAGCCGGTGCCGAAACGAAACATTCACTTCTCAACGTCGTAATCTACAATTCAAGCACATGTATTTGTGGTGTTTTGTCTATAGATACAAATTCACATTTCCGTCAAAACAAAACAGGCACCGTATTTTCTTTGCGAAATGTCAGAGACTTCGTTTCCCTTCGGTTAACTCCACGCACGTGATTACGATTTTGGCACTTGGTACGTCGGGTGAAATTGTGTTGTTTGTACTGCACCACGTGCAGCGCAGCGTGGAAGACGTAAAATCCAATACACGTGACGTTAGTCAGTTGGTTCCGCCCCTGAATAGGTAAGACCTATCGCGGTAAATACAATGCGGTGAATTTGTCGTTTGCGGTTTTTCATGGGAGCGCTTTAGCGATGGTTTGAAACTGTAAGGGATTGACTTTGGTTACAAAAAGCGGTACCTCAAAAGAATATCGCGATATTTTTCGGCATATCGAATTTCACGATGTGCCGATTTTTTTTTATGAGATCGATACGATTTCCGATATGAAAATATAATCGAAATATCGTGAAATATCGCCATACCGAACAGGCTTGCAATGGGCAAGGTTATTCATATCAAGAAGACCACTAGCAAATGAATGCCGTTACAATCACAGCCCATGGAGCAAATTTGGGGATGTTCCAGTTTTCTTTAGCCTGCGTCACAAAAAAATGGAAGCCTTGATTTTTTTTACGGTTGGTTTCGAATATCCGGTTTTCAAAATCGAAACCGGATAGTGGAATGGCAGAATGCACACACATTTTTTTACAAATCCAGATTTACACCCCACCAATAGCTAAATGGGCCTTCCCAGCTATTATCTTCATAATCCAAAAGGATTGTTACATTTGTGTGAAGACTCGTAGATAGGTGCTGGGTTTTTATTTCAAGAATGTCTTATTCCAACTACCGGTACCATGCAGCTTAAATTTTAAATTTTACTTGCCTTTTAGTTTCTACTTGTCTGTACTTAAAATTAATTCAAAGCTCACTTGGACTGAAGAGATAAAAACTTGTCAAAAATATGTTTATTATTACCTGCAGCGACTTTGAACAATGGTGCACAAATGCTTGTCCCATCCAAAGTTCATTTTATGAAGCACCCTCTGTAATAAAACACACACAAAATGTTTTTAATTAATATAATGTTGAAACTTGACACTTTCAAGCCATATTTAAAAAAATATATACTATCAATGAAGGTCAGTCATTGCAAAAATGTTGAAAACACATGAATCTGGGTCTGAAAAAAATTCTCTGAGAAAATTTCCAATTTTGTTAGAAAATACTGACATTCACAATGCATTGCGATACATATCAACGTGATGTCACACGTTTGGATTTCGATAACTTTGATAATTAAAAGGCAGAAGTTTCAGGGAACATTGAGGAAACCGTAGTAAGAAGCTTGCAAATTTAATGCACACTGGTTTTTTTATGCAGCACAAACTTTTGCACGATATGGATACCTTAAGTTTTGGGCGATCGTGTAGTGTAGGGCCCCTGTTTTGTTTCGATCAAATTAGAATCAAGAATGTTTTTTATTTCTAAAAAATGACATTGTCAACCTAAAGCAGATTTCTCTCAATGTAATGACACCATTTTGGTAATTTTTTGAACAGTTTCTTGGGGTAGAAATTACGATTTTCCTACATGGTTTACAGGCGGATTACCGCATAAATGAACTACAACTGCAAGTACAAATTATGTTTGTGGACAAACACAGGGCTGTTTCGGTAACTTTTTGTGACACGTGACATGTAAAGTTTCAAGTATAAGTTCCATCCAGGAAGGATGTGTAGTTCTGTTTATAATAAATGGTTGCATATAATATGTGATTTCATTCTTAAAGGGCTTTCAATTATGACGTCACATGTCACGTGATGACGTCACATAAATTTTCATCTATAACTATAATTTTTTTGTATGCCAGAGCATACATCGTTGAAAGCAAGTTCACATCTTTCACCAATTTTAAATTACAAGGCACTTACGGTTTCAACCGGAAGGAAGGGTCACATGATTTTGCACATAAATGTAATATCAAAAATGAAAACCCTGGATTATTCTATCAATTCCAGCAAAAGTCATGTTCAGGTCTCTCATGGTTGATTTTAATTTCTATATTGATTTTCAAAGATTAAATCTATTAATCTTTAATGTGACGTCACATAACCCATAATGACGTCATCGTGACGTCACTTCAATTTTCATCTATAACACATCCCGGTCTAGGTACATACCAACTTTCAACCCAATCGGACCTGCAGTTCTGTAGATACAGGCCTTCAAAATATGCACTTTTAATATGACGTCACATGTCACGTGATGACATCATGATGATGTCAATGTTCGGCACACAACTTCAGATGGTGGTCTAAATGTTTCGGATTTTTCGGATTAATTTTAGTGTCCAAAGTGCCGGTAACAAAAAATGTGTACAAATGCAATGGGCAAAAATGACTAGAATTTTTTTTTTTTTTAACAAAAACAAAGGGTGTTTCGGCTGGTTGCCGAAACAGCCAACAAACATGAAACTTGACTAAGTATAAAAGGCCATCGGGGAAAAAATTCCATACTGGGCCACCACTCCGACAGTCAGAGCTCCTGCACAAAGTCTATGGGCCATGACATTTTTAAGTAGTAAATACTAGTATCAAGAATTTCTGCACTAAACAGTGTTTCTTCATCAGATTTACAACTTTTGGTACTTTTCAGGTCATATTATTATTAATATTAAGGAATATGAGTGGTGGCCCAGCATGGAATTTTTTCCGGGCTAAACATTGATGCGTATGACGTCACTGTTTAACAGGTTTTTTTTTGTTAGGCTGTGTCTAATCACAATGACTAAATGAGGGGGATTGAGTATACCTAAAAAATAAAATGGGAATCTTTCCCCATTTAAATCAATTATCATAAAAACATTGACAGATCGTCACAATTCACATCGTATTCCAAGTCCCTATTTGTACTACTTCCCCATGCACGTACCTGTACTACATGTATATTGTAGGCCATACGTTAACCATAACCGATATTTTACTTAGTGTTTTCGTTGTCATGCTGCATTGCAATGCGACAACACACAGCATGCAGTACCACCTGCTTAAGCTTAACCTGCTGTAGCATGACACCCTGCCAATTACGGAAAATTCTTGAGACCTAATAGTGCATTGCGAAACACATCTACGTCGGGGTACCAAACTCTGTTCTTAAGCCGCAAACTAGACTTAATTTAAAGGCGGACTTGAGGCAATAAGCATAACACATGCGCTGTCGTTCAATGGACAGACAGATCATGCGTGGAATCTGACTTGAATCAAGTTTAGCTACATAGATTCAGTTGTGTACAACGACCCCGACCCGGCCAGCGCACAATGTAGGCATGGAAGTTGCATGGCGAGGGAAGGTTACTAGGAGGAGACGTGCTCCAAGTTCAATTCAGTAAAAAAAACTTAAGTCCAAGGTGATATTTTGAAAGTTGAAATTTGGAAAGAATGTTTGACCGTGAATGTTTTGACCGTGTATGTGAGCGCCCCCATTTGGAAGATGGGTGCCAGCCCCCGCCCCCTCCCGTTTTTTGATTTTACGAAGGCCAAAACGTGCCTGAAAAAAAATGTCTACATTTCCCGCGCACGGATGTGCAGTTGCTTCCCCCTCATCTGTTCACTCACATATTCTCTCGGGGCACATAGACGTGCACTAGTGACCTAATTGCCAGTCTATTATGTGTATACTAGATGCCAGCGCTGAATAAGTTTTTATTGTTAATCAGTATCATTATTTTCGATGAAATATTAGTGATCTTTTTTTACTGCCATTGCTCGTCACACAGTTTGTCCTAGAAGTGGGCCAACAGACAGAATGAATCCATTTGCCAATAGATAATAAAAGTAATGAGCTTCTGTAAAAAAATCAAAATCAAGAAGAAATGAACCAAACGCTTGACAGAAAAGTTAGCACCAAAGTTTATTACCTTTTCAGACTTTTGACGCTGTTGCTAATGATAGGCTTAATGTACAAACGTTATTTGACATACGAAAGCATACAGTGTTTTGTTTTTATTGCGGGTAGTAGCTGATGCAGAAGATGATTGAAGAATTAAAAATCAAGGTCAATCTGTTATTAAAAAAAAACAATTAAAAGTTAAGTGGATTTTTCGGACTGGTAGGATTACTAGCATAACCCACTCGTGCCTTTTTAATGCTTCGACTGATAAAGTTTGAAAAAGTGCCCGAAGCAATGGCACTTTTCGGGTCATTTGTATTTTCTGATTGTGTAAAAATTTCAGTATTGGTCCGAAGACTCATTATTTTGTCCAACATTTCAATCTATTTCACCTTAAGAGTTTCAGGTCCCATACTCACACTTGTCATTCCTCTGCGTTCAAGCTACGTAGTCTTGTACTCATGTTTTAGTCCAAATACGTGTCAAAATGTTTTCAGTATCTTAAATTCAACACGGAAGATGTTAAAGATATAGTCCATCATTTGTAATTTGTGAATTTTGTTCGTTTGAAGCAACAAAAGTGTTCAAAATCTAATGAAGGATACTGAACAACTAACCTGATAAAGTTTCAGCTCAGCTTCAGCTGTACTTCCGAGAAAACAGCATTCTAGGATCTCAATTTCAAATCAAAAGTTGCTGAATCATGTTTTTAATTGGGCCTGAATTCAGCGTCCGAGACTCGTTTCGGTTCTAACTGAGCCGATTGCAGCTATACGCGATGTCGCGCACTGATCCGACGAATTATAGCAACTGGGCGCGCGTGTGCGTCGTGCCAATGCTTGCGCACGAACTACTAATTTAAATTTTCCTACGGTGCGTCTTAAGACGCACCGTTGGAAAGGCCTTCTTTCGTTGATTACTTCAAAATGACAGCTTGCAAGAAAGAATAATTTCACAGGGAGTTTAGTCCCCTTACTATCTTTCAACCAAGTATGTTTTTCAACAATAATTACGCCAGTTACTTTTCGGATGGCTGCAAATGATGGACTATAGCTTTAAAGTTTGAATTATACTATAAAAAAGATATTTGAAAGTCGTGTTGGTGCTTAGGCCTCAAGGTCTAATAACTTTTTAAGTGCTAAGTTCAAATGACGTTTGAAACTTCTTATACATGAAATAGAAAAATAATAATTGTAAAGTTTTTCGATTAAATGTAAAAGTAGGTAGTAATTTCTTGCTGGTACATTAACCCAATTTAAAGACTTACCAGAACTAATGGATTTTTACAGGCCTAATTATTTTTGGAAGTGTTTCAGTTAAAGAGATGAATTTGATGTCAAGCTAATTTCAGCTGCTATAACATTGCTCAAAGCCTATAAAATCGTCTGATAGATTGCAGAGATCGTCATTCTGATCTCGAATCCGAAGACGTATCACGCCATGATGATGTTGGCAATCGGTCTCTGCCTGGTGCTTGCCTCGACGGTGTTTGCTGGACCTGCGGTGAGTTTCGGTAACCCGTTTGAAGCCTAGGGAAATCAGTTGATCGAAATCGACCCCATGTATCTCTTATGCATAAAGGCTGGTCTAACTCAGAGCTGCTACACAAGTGCAAATTTTAAACACTGGTCTAGACAACAGAAGACACGGAAGAGTCACGTCTTAAGCTTTCGGCAGTGGCGTAAATCTGTGCCGGCGAGTGGGGGGGGGGGGAGGGGGGATGACCAAAATCCAAAAATTGCCCGGCCGTGGAAATTCGAAAGGGGAGGGGGGGGGGGGGGGACACCGCACTACACTAGGAGGCGCTTTCAGGATATAGATGTTAATATGTATACTCGCGCTTACATCAAAACGGCGCATTTTAAGGTTTTTGTACTTTGTTTCTCCACTTTTCAGTGCTATTGGATACATTTTTGTTGTCTGGATGTTTGAAAATACCTCGAAATCCGCATTTTTTTTTTCATCACGAAAAAGTGGGGTGGGGGATGATTCAGTAGCCCATCCCTCCCCTGGTCAAAAAGTGGGGGGATAAATACCACCACCCCCGGGATTTACGCCACTGTCTTTAGGTAATATAAAAGAATACAAAGAGAACTTTACGAAAATCCCAGTTAACATATTTTTTTTTTAATTCTACAGACTAAGAATAGATTCTCTGATGATGAAATTCAGCATTACTTTGGTGTGAACAGCCATGAAAAAGGTAAGTCTTAACTGTTCTTATTTCCCAAGATTTGTTACTGGTGTGCAACAATTACAAACACACAAGTAAAGCCGCCACATGGGATTTTTAAGTGATTGTGTTTTCATTCACCTTTTCCAGCCCCCGAATACGAGATTGTTTACCCAGAATACGTGATGGAGGAAAGCAAGCGCAGTGTTGGTCGCAGTGCCATTGCGGCCACGTACCTCGAAGTTCATGTCGATGCATTCGGTGAGACCATTCACATGGAGCTCGATCACGACGACAGTGGCTTCAGACCTGGGCTCGAGGCTGAGTACGAAACTGATGAGGGTGTCATCAAGGTGCCTGTCCGAACTGACTGTATTTACACCGGTAAAGTCGCTGGGGAACCTGACTCGATGGCATCCGTCACCACTTGTGCAGGTTTGGTGAGTTTGGTTTTGGCGGCGACTGGACATTGAATGAAGTGTTCAATCGCCTACTGGCCTTCTTTTATTAAACTTTTTACCTGAACAAGAGTTAAAGTATTATTTAATAAAAACAAACATTCCAGCAAAGATGAGCCAACTTTTGATCCGGAAAGATGAAGTCCAACGTCTGATTTAAAAAATACGCATAGTGAATTTTTCATGTATGTTGTGGAGAAATTGTTTTCTTCAAACGCCTTACGGAAATAACAAAACCCAAACAAAAGCCCGACTTGTGTATTCACGTTTGTTTCTTATTGTCCATATCGTTTTTTTCCCCTTCAAAAGATGGCAGTTATGTATCACACATCTGGTCCTACCTACATTGAACCGTTAGATGACGAGCACGCCTTCAAGAGAGATATCGGGCGTGGTCTTCCTCATGTAGCCTACAAGAACAGGCCTGATAACGGCGCCTCTTGCCCTGTTACAGGTGAATGGAATATATGTTTTGTATTATAAATATTGGCTAGGAGAATGGGTACTGTGACGGAAATTAACCATATGAAATCGTTAAAGGAACGTTGTAACATTAACAAACACTTATCTATAGTTTTTACTATCTTTTAAAAATATTTTTGATTAATTGAAGACCTTTTAAAGCCGGCTGTGCCTGCCATTAATGCTTATGAAGCTCGTGACATCACGGTTTAAGTAGTTCATTTCTTCTGTATCCCTACGATTGTCGACTTGCATTGGGAACTGAGTTTAAACATTAACCGGCTCGTGCTATTTTACTTAACATTCAGAGAAGTATTACACAAATGCAACAAACAGATTTAATTTATATTGAGCGAATTAGAGCTTATGAGAATACAAACTTCAGCTGACAACTTTATGAATACTCTTCTGACGTGCATTTGGGTTTGCGTTTGGGATTTTTGACAGGTGATTCGGTGTACGCGTCTCAAGACGAAGACGCCGAAGAGCAAGATTTCATCCCAGAGGCCACCAAGTATCTTGAACTTGCCTTCATTGGTGACTCCGTATTGTACGACCTTCGTGGAAGCAAATCACACACTTGCCTGACTACATTGTTCAACGCGGTAACGAGTGTTTCGTTTCAGCGTGTATTTACTGAAAACATTTCTTGATTTATTTGTCAAGGTGTAGCAACTGTCGTTTTTGTTAACTGTATAATTTTTCTTCAAAGCAATCACTAGTTTTAGCATTTGGAAGAAGTGAGCAATCTATGCGTTGGAGTCATTCGGTTATTTGGTGTTTAGGCCTACATTGTCATTCTGTTTAAACATTATAATTTTAAGTAATTGAACTTTACGGCAACTATGCAACTGGTCTTTTAAAATGCCATGGAATATCCTCCTAATAAGTATTACATCGTTAGGCTCTACTATTGTTTACTTCACTTTCCATAGGTGAGGAATGTCCTACAACTCAGTTCACTGGCCGGAGCTAACCTGGTCCCGAAACTCACTTACATGAAAATATTCACATCAGCAGAGGTAATACAGTGAGGTTCAGTCTTATGTGTGGCAATGTGTTTAGATTGCAGCTAGCACTGAGTATTCGTTATCAGTCTTAAATGACTCAAACAAGGACTGTGCAGTGTGGTTCCCAGACCAAAAGATTCTGACTATATCTGATGAATCAAATTTTGAGGTCCGGTGACCGCTCAACCTCGTCTCCATGGTGTCGAGCAGTACGCGCCCACCACTACCTGCTCACTATTGGAAACGAAGTTGGAAATAAAGGTAAGCACTGGGGACGAGGTTGAGTAACCGCTATACACTAAATATGGCACGTGACCAAAACGGGAGGAATGCGTCCTGTTTCCGAAAATGTCAT
The DNA here is from genome assembly GCA_029964075.1 of Patiria pectinifera. Lineage (NCBI taxonomy): Eukaryota > Metazoa > Echinodermata > Asteroidea > Valvatida > Asterinidae > Patiria > Patiria pectinifera. The sequence continues at coordinate 1,415,292 of CM057130.1, read as the reverse complement.
TTTGCCGAATTTGCAAGTTTGCTGAATGCATTCCGTCGATACTCTCGGATAGCGCCGGGGTATTTATATGGTGTAAAATAGGTTTCACTTTATACCTGCCATGCTTATTTAAAAAAAATAATAATAACTTATATTCATTGCTTGCGTTGAAAAAAAAAACCTTGAAATTCAATGACGCCTGTGTGCCCCAAGTATATGCCCTCATATCGTACAAGGGGCGAGCGTTAACGTTGCTGCGTCATGTACTTAACGGATTTTCCAAAACCCGGCGTGGTCTCAATTTCGGATTCACCTGCTTGCGGTGCTATTTGGGTGCCTAGTTTTGAAGATTCCAGGTCAACATTAGTCCACGTTTTCTTACAGAAATATCAAACTGTATATCATAACTGAATGATATATGAAGCAAGTCATTTTTTTTGTTTTATTTGATCGGAACATAAAAGCTATAAATGATAAAGCCAAATCGGAAACAAAGCTGAGTTTTTTAAAGGGGCTGTTATGTTTATTTTTAGCCCTTGCGGTTGCCTGACCACAATTTAGACGTCTGCGCGTCGGGGAAATTGTCAGGTCAGGGAACCAGACCAAAAGACTTTATATCTCTTTGTAGACTGGACTAAAAACCTGCCCTGATTCAGATGAATCTCTTAAAAGGGCTGCAAAATGGCAACATACCAACAACTTTCCTTCTTCTGACAGCCGTCATTGGGACAATGCTGCTTTCTTAACCGGGTGAGTTGGTTGAATTACATCCCAGGCGGTGGTTTAGCAGGTTGTACAATTCATCGTCTTCTACTTGATTGTGAAAGCTGACAAATGTCGAGTTATATCGGCGGCAGTTTTTTTTTACAGTCACACTCAAATGAATAAAGCAAACGATTTAAGAAAATTCATAGGATTCGAAAAAAAGGGTTTATTCTACATTGGCTGGTACACAGACTACGCACTGACGTAACTTTCCTCGACTTGAACACAATCGTCTCAATAATATTGTTCGTCCAGAGCTTAACCGATCATTTGAAAAACAATACTCCATATTGATTTGGACAAAGCTGGTATGGTCTGTGCACCTTGATATTTTAAGTATTATTTCCAGGAGTATCTGAATCTCTTGACTATACTCACTTTTGTTTGGCTTCATGTTTGTTTCCTCATGAATTTCAACTTGCAAGCAACTTTATAACAAAAACTGTTTTTCTGTTCCGTGCGTCGTTTAACCCTCTGAAAAAGACTTTGAATTTTGGGTGTCTTTGGCGCAAATTGATCTACCTTACATGTAGACTGGCTTCTGGCTCCGTTTGATTTTGACTAGTCTCCCCAGCAAGAGCTTAAATATTGTCGGGCCGCAAAATTTTCGAAATTAAAAGAATTATAAATCCATAAGTAAACTTGGGACGATTTACTACGCATGAACAAATAGCAACGCAAAAATATATATTCGCTGTGAATAGCACAGAAGATATATATTTAATAACTTTAATTTGAAATAGTAATTTGGAAAAAAAATATTACTCTGGGAAAAGTAATGAATTTGCCAGGGTGTCTGTTTATTGAAGCATTGTTCTATTTCACGCATTTAGATGGTCCATGAATTCGGGCGTCACCTTTGGAAGAGGAAATATCGGCTATTGTGGCGATGCCTATTCAGCGTCCATTTCGAACGTCGGTACTTTAGATGCTACCGACACGGTCGCCCATGAAATCGGTCACAAGTAAGCAACATATTTATACTTTGGATTCTTGAAACAAGCTCCAATATTTTTTTTTTAATTAAAGAGATCTTTACCCAATTGCCGTCTTTCGGGCGTGACTCTTCATCTACCTGTTCTGTTTTGTTTAGTTTCATTTTAATGTCTGTTGTGAATTAAAGGTTTGCGGAAACGCCATGTGGGAATAATTTCTCAAACTATAAGAACTGAATGGTTCTGAAAAGAACCAGAGGTAGACCTATTATTTTCACAACCATTTTCTTGGTTTAAGAATTCCTTCCTCCATGGCGTTTCCGATAACCTTTCATTCATCAGTATCTCCACCATGCAAAGCCACAAATGTTACTTCATGTTTCTTGTGTTATTCTGGTGTTCCCCCCCCCCAAGATATTTTAAAATTTTAACTGCGGTACGCAAGTCGGGAACAATTTGAAATTTGTTCTCCAAATATCATAAACCGCCTTAGGACATTTCCCTATAGGCCTAAGACCTCCAAGCCAAACGCATTCCCTACTTTCACGATTGTCACGGTCCCATGGTGTCTCCTATTATTTAGTAATACATGTAGACCTTTATCATGCTACCACCCTTTCAGTCATGTTTCCTGTATCAAATAACAGTACTGCATGAATGATACTGTTTTTTTTTCTTTTTTGTGCAAAAAGGAACCAGACTATTTTGCCTTCCCGCCTCGCTGGAAGGCAAAACGGTTACGTTGATTTGAATAGGAAAAAAAAATCAAGATGGCCGCAACACGATAATGGTGTATTTACACCATGTATTTTGGAACATTTCCCTAAAATGCACCACATTATTGAGGCCAAGACTTGAAGCAGCGACGGGACGCGCGCACGAGGAAGATTGAAACATGTTGAGTGAGGATATGTTGAAATGTGTTGACGAGCTAGAAATGCTTGATAGGTACAAAACCATTAAAATACGATTTGAACTCACTTAACTTGTGGTGGTTAAAGAATTCAACCTTACTGAAATAAGTCGAAAGAATTTAAGTGCACTCGTATTAGTTTGAAAAAGAAGCCATGAATTCACTAGTTTCTAGTATTTTCAAAAACTCACCGAATAACTACACAAGTAGAACTTAACGGAGTAATTCTGTATTGATTGAAAAAAAGGCTTCAAATTAAGACGTCATGACTGTGTAAGATATTAATTGTTGTATTTCCCCCGTCGACCTCACTGATTATTCAATTTACTCAAAGTATTACTCAAAACGTTTGAGATGACTGAAAAGCATTTCGTTCTACTTAATTTTACCACAGTTTGGGCATGCAGCATGACAGCGTTGGAAATGGCTGCTCTTCTTCTGGTTATATGATGGCTGCCAAGGCAACGGATCACCGTTCAGAGCCGAGTTGGTCATCCTGCAGCCGGAGTTACTACAACAGCTTTGTTGCGTGAGTGTTTACAATCTCGATCATCCATACTCGGTGTTTAGCGTTAATTTAGCGCAATGAAATTCATGGATTCGAGACATTAAAAAAATGACTTGTGCATCCCTTTTTGCAGTGATTGAAGAGTTGGCGAGAGACACGCGAAAGCATTATTTTTAAAGCTAAGCCGGCAGATATCACACCAACAAATAATTAAGCAGGCGCTTTTGCATGAGGTTAACTTTCGAACCAAACGTTTGATTGTCGTTGATATTCTGAGGGTTATACATGGGCCAGTCGTACGACGACAGCCTAGCCAAGGCGCCTTTCGGCTCGACCACGTTGTAGTTGCATCCTTCACAATTCAGTTTCCTTCGTCAATAAGCCCCCAAATCGATATTTATTTATTTATTTATGTATTTATTCTTTATTTGTATACAGGCGAAAGACCTGCTACAACGACTCCTAGGATTAAGCGTCTTCCACTGGAACACCTCGTTATGATGATGGACATATAAAGAAATGACAACAACGATTTACTTGTTTGTTTGCGCAAATATAGCGTGGAAAAATATTTTGGGGAATTGTGCATTTGATGATAAAAGCTTGGCATTTGGCACACAGTCAACAGGGTATGTCATAATAAAGATATGTGGCTATAGGGCCATCGCAGATTTGTCCTTTGAAAAAAACATAGGTAGAATAACAAGCACTTTGCAAAATTTTAAAATGGCTACCATTGCTTGTTATTCTGTTTTCTCAAAGGACAATGTGCGATGGTCATATAGCCAAATATCTTTCTCATGACATGCTCTGACTGTACGTGTGCCGAATGCAATGCTTGTATTATCAAAGGCACAATCCAATCACGTATCTGCCGCATTAAAATTGTAGGTCACTGTTCCTTCCTGTATTTGTTTACCTTGCATAAGAATGAAATTGGCAATAACTATATATATATTTGTACATAATTCCTTTTGTTCTAAATTTAGGTGAAGGTAATTAAAATACTCACTCATCAATCATTTTCTTTGTGTCGTGTGTTATATATTTTGTATATGTCTCGGCAGAATGGGAGCAGTATTATAGCACAGTACAGTTTCCATTTGCCTTCAATACCGATTTGGCGTAGATTTTGGTGCCGCGTTCACATTGGACTTAATTTGGTAAAAAGTTACCGCGAGTGACTGTCAACGTTCCATTGTAGCTTGCCTGCCAGAATCTAAATATGAGGGCGCCCTGCCATGTACCTTTTACCTATAACAACGGACGTGGTTGAGGACGACACTTCAGTAGTTTCGACGGGAACATTATGTTTATTCATAAGTAAGGGTCAATGGACCTTTATCGAGGTACGCCATCTTGAAAATCAAAGCGAGGCATTTAACGCTAACAAACAAAGAAACAAACATGGCGGCATAAATAGTGTGTGCGGTGAACGAGTCACACTAGCAAAGTTACAGCAGTGTTGACACTCTAATAAATGGACGTCAAATCGCCGAAAAATCAATCAACACTCCAGAAGTCTCATTGTATTCTGAAAAAGGATCTTATAAAATTAATCTACAGCCCCAAACCAGTGACCGAATTAAATTTTTCTTGTCAGTTTGTAATACGCGTAGCTCAATCAATTCAGCTTAAAATCAATTGACAACTGCATGCTAGAAATCTACACGTGTGTTCACAGCATTGACTGAAAAGTGTGTCAGTTAATAAGTCCTCGCTTTTTAATTTGTTTTTGTCTCGAAAGTTAAGGTTTGAAAGGGCTATTAAGATTATTCAGATTAAACTGGACAGCTAAAAGAACTCCCTCATAGGTCAAATTTAGGGTGTGTCTTTCAATCCCCTGGAACATCCTTTCCCCGACCGCGGGCGCGCGGCATGAAAGTCTAAGTCTGCCTAAGTCTGCCCAATTCAAGTCTGTCTAATTAATTAATCAATAATTCGAGTCTCTGGAACACAGTGCTACCATCCTGAGCCTGTACTTTGGATGATTCATATATCCCTCCGCCAAGTGAACAGGCTAGCGTCTCATCATTGAAGGCAAAAAAGCCGCAACCGTTTTGATGGGTGCACATCAAGGAGCAAGCGAGGCGACTACGTGCGGGAGTCTTAACGATCATCTCAGACGAATGAATGGTGTGATGTAAGTCAGTCACGACGAAGTATGAGCTCTGGGATCTCCAATCTTGAACACAAAAAATAGATTTAAAAAAAGTACAAACTAGTTGGTTAATCTTCGTGCAAATCTTTGATTCAAATAAACATTAAATAATTTGGCTACAGCTCTTTCAAAATGCATGCGTTGAAATAAAGAGAACCAAGGTATAATTTCCTTGATTCATCCCATTTTATGTCTCTTGAAAAAAATGCTGTCCGCGAGTTAGATTTGTTTTTCGCATTACGAATTTCAAACTTGTATGTTTTAACCAAGCACAAACCAAAAAATTATGTTTTTCTCTATTTTGGGCGTATGCAACCATCTCCAAAGAGACTTTTTATTCGGGTTATTTTCGCACACAGATCCACTCCTGCAAGTACGCTGCCTCATTCAAAGTGAACAACGTTTGCTGGATTGAAAAGATAAACACACTCAAAAATAGCACGGACAATAGGCCTGTCAAACCTCTTGTGAGAAATCAGGTAACCTTACAAAATAATGTGTAAAGTATGCTTTAAAACAATAATTTTGACAAGAATATATTTTTTCGCACTATTTCGCATTTTGTTTCCGTCTACGAATACCTGAACTGCAGCTTGACGCTTGACTTGGAGTCACGGTACTAGTCGATTGAGCCACGTGTGTAGTAGTAGTATCCTGATCTACGGCTGAAAAATGCGCGCTGGGAGTGGGGTCTATTGGTGCTGCTGTCATGGCTTGTGTCGTGGGGTCTGGTGGTGCTGCTGTCATGGCTTGTGTCGTGGGGTCTGGTGGTGTTGTTGTCACGGGCTGTGTCGTGGGGTCTATTGGTGCTGCTGTCATGGCTTGTGTCGTGGGGTCTGGTGGTGCTGTTGTCACGGCTTGTGTCGTGGGGTCTGGTGGTGCTGTTGTCACGGGCTGTGTCGTGGGGTCTGGTGGTGCTGTTGTCACGGCTTGTGTCGTGGGGTCTGGTGGTGCTGTTGTCACGGCTTGTGTCGTGGGGTCTATTGGTGCTGCTGTCATGGCTTGTGTCGTGGGGTCTGGTGGTGCTGTTGTCACGGGCAGTGTCGTGGGGTCTGGCAGTGACTGTGTCGTGCCATGTGTCGTTGAGGCGGCGACCGTTGTGACATCCAGATAGTCACCGCTGTTACAGAGGTCAGTGTCGCAGCAGTAGTAACAGACCGAGTTGACATTTTCCCCGCGGTGACATTGAGACGGGTTTTGATTTTCTTGGGTGTGGCAAGCGTCTATTTCCTTGCACACCTTTCTGACGATGAATAAATTATTTTCGTCTCGGACCTCATTCATGCAGATCTGTGGTTTGAAAATGAAAGATCAGAAAACTGAAATCTCTCAAGATTATAGGGCCCACTCATCGTCTTTTTACTGCCTTGTATAGCTTTTTGGGTGAAACCCGTGCCTATTACTGTACAGTAGGGTTAAATACGCGTGAAGGAGGAACGATTTCTTTTTAAGATATGGTGGACAGGCATATCCAAAATTTCAAAAGGCGGGAAATATCCGCATTTTTCACACCTTTAAAAATTTCCGTGTTGGACCCGGGTCGAAACCCGAGATTTAGGCAAGCTCTTTCACACTATAGCAACACTCTCAAAACGTTGGTTAAATTTGTTTGGTATAAAAAAAGGTTAGTTAAATTTTCACCAAATTTTCACCAACATTGTGTAAATGTGTCTTATTTAACTAATGTTGGGTACATTTTACCTAACGTTGGGTAAAATTTGTTCATGTTTTAGTTCATTTGTTCATTTTATCCAACGCTGATTAAATTTAACAAAATTTAACCAACGATGGGTAAGTTTAACTATTTAAACCAACCGTTTATTACCAGGTGAACAGCCACACAGTTGGTTAAAAAAGTTGGTCTAATTGGAAACATTTACACAATGTTGGTTACAATTTTAACCAACTTTTTAACCAACCAAATTGTAACTAACGTTTTGGGAGTGAATAATAGAAAGAGAGCCTTTTCATATTAATCTTCGTTGCATTTCAGCAGTTTCTAATCTGTTAGTAGGCCTATATAATTTGCTTTATTAAGTTGCGTTTGTTTTAGGCATTGTGGTCAAATCTTTTCAGTGTCCGGGTCGGTTGGGCCCAAAGGGACGTGTTCTCTACCCCTTCCCGCCAGGATCGCCACCCATTTTGTAGGTGTACAATCAGAGAACGATTACGTCATAGACTAAAAGACTATCAGACAGATAAAAAAATACATGAATTCAAAACAAACATACAAATGGAAATCTGACTAATTACCTGACCACTGCCGCATGTTGTTGCAGTCCCGGGATTGCAGTCGTTGTTGTTAGAATCACACACATAGCAACTGATCGCTTTTTGAACGAAACAACAACAATATATACAAGTTATTCCGGCAATTTGTAGGGAAAAAAAAAACATTTTCATCACGTGATGGTACATCGTTTGCAGTCTGGGTCCATAGAGATAATCAATCAATTCTGTACTATTGGCATTCCAATGAAAATCAACGTTGATCGTGATTGGTTCTTCGTTTCTGATCACCAATTTACTCATTATAGTTCAAGGAAAATAAAATCGGTTCATGCATTTTGTTCGATAACACCACTTAAAATAAAATAAAAAACCTAGCCTGTTGAAGTTTCAGTTCCGAGTGGATATTAGTTTTCTAGAAAACAGCGAAAAACCATGCACAACCTTTTGATCACAAAACACGGTTTTGTCCATGGAATGAAATCACCTACATTCCTTGATTTCTTTTAAATGACAGCACGCCAGACGAAATAATTCCACGGGGTGTTTAGTACCAGTACGATCTTTAATCCAAGTAAATTTTTGATAATAACTCGGTAGGCTACTTTTTGGACAAATGCAAATGATCCTATGTCCTTAACCATGTGATCATCAGTAACTGAAGAACACAACATATTGTGCGAAACAGAAGATATTCCTCCCGGGAATATAGCATATTGAGACCAACTACCTCCGGTCAATCTGTTGAACTTCGTATATAGGCCTACAATCTAACGTGAATCAGAATTTTAATTTGCTCATCTTGATACAATCATAATACCGGCCATCGACAATGGCGGATCGGGTGGGGGGGGGGGGGGCAACGGGGGCCATGCCCCCCAAACGATGACCAATTCTTTTGTCAGGTTCATCATCTTTGTTGGACTTACCGTTTCCACAACGTATTTTGCTAGCAACAATCATCACCTGTAAATAATAATTGAAAATATAGGCTAAGTGGTAGTCGGACTGTACCATGTGCATGTAGGCTCTATACTGGGGCCATATTCATGAAACCTTACTAACTTAGCAGCATGGGCGGAAATCCCCGGGGGGGGGGGACAGGGGGGACACGTCCCCCCCATGAATTTGGTAAGGGGGGACACAATGTCGAATGTCCCCTCCATGTTTTCATGTGTAGGTGGGTGACCAACCATGGCAGAGTCTTAGGGAAAAGCCTCTTTGATACGTCGCTTTGTGGCTGAAATTTGGTTTTCTTGTCGGCTCGACCAAGCTCTTGTACACCTACCCACGTACATGTACTGTACGTGCGTGTACTGTACGTGCGTGTTGTTTCATGCGGTATACGTTATACACAATGTTGCCTGCATATGTCATATAATTTGCTACTCCTATACAAATTCGGCCCCACTCCGGCCCGCAATCGCTATGGTAGACTTGATGACAAGTTACGTTAGACTATAGTGGTTTATGTCCGTCATCGATCAGCGCCAAAATCCACATACGGGTGCAGACCAGTAAATCGGTCCGAAATTGCCAAAATCTTCGGTATTTGAGCATGCTGTGGGCCATGAACTCGAGGGTTTGTTAAAAATATGGATGGAAACCGTGCACAGGACTTGGAGCTTGCAGTTCTGTGTAATTTTGATGTAATTTGGACCCTAAAAGCGCTCTACTTTGCAATGGAGTGTAGGCATCGTTTTTCAAAATGGCGATGGGCTTCAGGACTATTTTCAGGGGTGATCGTCTTCAGATGGAAATTTCTCCTAAAAGTCATCAGTTGACCCCCCGTAAATTGAAAAGAAATTGAAAGATGATGAAATAAGCTTTAATTTGATGTGTGTCTCGAACACCTTGGAGAGTTGTGAGTATTTTTCCCGAATTTTTGAAGTGGGAGCATTTACCATTGGGGTCTATGGAAGTTTATTTACTGGTCTGCTACCATACCACCGCCGTTCATGCAACGTCAGCACTACAACCATTCATGCAAAAGTCATGTACTAACGCGCGGCATGGTCAATCTGTGTCTAACGACTTGACTAAGACGTTTTCAAGCGAATATTTATATATGCAGCCACTGCAATGCATATGCATGACGTTTCCATAGCGAGGTCCAATAGTAGCCCATCTGGCTTACGAAGAAACACCAAATATGGTGGTAATTATTACACGATCATTTTCAAGTTTCCATTTTATTTGGCAGTCCTGTTTTTAAAATTACAGTAAAAAAGCGTATAACATTGTAGATAATATTAGTACTTTTGCAACTGTCTTTGAATAAAAGGAGTAATATTTAAGTAATTATGGAAGTTGAAACTGTTACGAATAATTGTAAATCCCCTTCAAAAAATTAAGTGCGCGCCGGCTGTAAACGTAAGCTCCTTTTGGCCCATGTGGTTTGTTGTAGTTTAACTAATCACCCTGAAAACGAACTCGTTCGCGGTTTGTGCCCATTTTTAAGGTTACAGAACCGCAATGACAAAATGCCCGATGCACACAATGAGGTTTAGAAATATATTGTTGCATTATCAAGGGGGCCATGACCCCCCCCCCAAAAACGAAACCAAGTTTTGTTTTTTTATGTGACATCGCAATAAAGGCAGGTAATGAGTACACCCCCATCTTTTCCTCAAAAAACAAATTGGTTAAAGTGGTCAGAAATTGCCTCAGATCGCATCACAGAGCATCTAGAATCCAAAAAAATTTCGGGGCCCTTAAGCGGGCCCCGAACCCCACGCCGTAATTTTTTGGACCCACTTTTTTCGGGGACCAAACTTTTTGTTGCCCCCCCCCCCAAAAAAATTGTGTTCTGTATCCGCCCTTGCGGCGGACCAAGGGCGGATCCAGGGGGGGGGGGCCAAAGGGGGCCATGCCCCCCCCCAACGAAACCAATTTTTTTTTTTTTTTATGTGACATCGCAAAAAAGGCAGGCAATGAGTACACCACCATCTTTTCCTCAAAAAAACATTGGTTAAAGTGGTCAAAAATTGCCTCAGATCGCACCACAGAGCATCTAGAATCCAATTTTTTTTTGGCCCCCCCCAAAAAAAATTGTGTGCTGGATCCGCCCTTGCAGCGGACGCGATTTAAAACACTCATTACAGACTTGATTTCAAGTCTATCGCTATGGCTGCCATACCCCATGGCAACATTACGAGTGGAAAGTTGTCCGTTCAGCTTGTGACTTTTTGTGAGTAATATAATTTCGGGGAGAAAAAAAACCTGTCCCCCCCCCCCCACGTTCAAGGAGCGATTTCCGCCCTTGCTTAGCAGCCAACTAGGCCTCAGAAGGATACTAAAATGCCTAGTAGTCTACTATGAAGTTAAAAACTAAATTGTAATCAGGGTGACCGTAAGGTCATGGCCAAATTCTGCTAAATGCACTTCAAAAATCTGTCAGATTTATCAAAAATCTGCCAAACTGCCCAGAATTACTCGAAATACACTAATAACACTTAAAATCACATGCAGATGTTGTAATATTGCCTTAATTAAGGTTCAAACTAATCTATGGTCACATAAAAATGTTATGAAATAGCGTAAATTTCAGGCAAAATGCATGCAGTTACGTCATGACGACGGTCTCGCTCCAGTGAACCTCAGCACCTAAACCAGGCAACCTGTCCTATTTTGCAAGGGTTTGTTTGAAAAGATTGACGCATTTTGTTTCAAAATTGCTATGTTTTTCTGTCAAATAACCATTTTTGCACAATTCTGCCAGAAATCTGCCAAAAAAATCCATTCTGCCAAATTTCTGTTAAACACGTTTTTTAACAAAAAAATCTGTCAAAGTTAGCCGAAAATCGGCTAAAACGGTCACTATGGTTGATTTTTCATGAAACCTTACTAAGAACCTTGCTTACTAGTTACATACTAGGGAAATTTAGTTGCATACGTGAGTAACTGGAATTGGGTGCTTTTGGGTGGAGTCGGCATGTATGGAATGTAATGACAACAGATCAGTAGTGTGACAGGTGTTTTTAATAGGCTATTTCATGTCCAGCACTTGCGTGGATTAGCATAATATATCTTTGTGGTGTAGTGTTCTACATGTAAGTGAATCAACATCAGACTCTCCAGCATTGCATATAAAGCTAATTAAGCTATCACACATGGCTACAAAACATGCAAAAAAGGGCAATGAAGGCAAACTAGTCTCTCGACGAGAATCGCTTTATGGCAGATAACAAGTAGAGGAATTAAAAAAACATTATTCATGCTAAGCATAAGGATGCAAACTCAAACAAGATAAAGAAAGATGCATGGGCAGCTATTCTCTGCCAACACCTTGCAAGATTTCCATTTTCCACAGGTTGAAAGATCATCGGATGATTTAAAAATTAGACTATCCAAATTAAACCCCGAGTCGAAAGAATGCCCGTCAAGTATGAGAAAGTCAAAAAAGGCAACCGGAGGGGGAAACCACCTAAGGAGCCAAGTCCGACACGACAAAATAATGATATAGTTGTTAACTAGTGACTTATAGAGTTGCCCTGGATCAACACTAACTTTAGGCCCCCCAAAAAAGTCTCCGGTTTCCGGTATGGAGCTTGCCCCAAAAGTGGTGCGGCGACGCGGCTTTTTTTTTTTTTTACCTGTTTTTTTTTTTTTTTTGGGCTTCAAATGTCGGCTGATGACTGCAAATGGTGCCCGACTAAACTTAGTGCAAATATATGGGAGTCCAGAGAGGCCACATAAATCTTATTCTCGATCATAACCCCATCTAAAAACACGTTAAAATTGTGCAGCAGCAGAATTCCAGTCAAACCAGTGAGTTTGGCGGTTTTGAAACATCATCTTGTATTGAAAAAAAAACTTTTTCATTTTGCCGACGCGCATGGCTACGGCGACGCGCGCGCATACCAGAAACCGGAGACTTTTTTTTGGCCTTAGTAAGAAACTTGGAATATAACTAACGCTAGTAATGTTTCACGAACACCAATTAGTTACCAATTAGGCTTAGTAAGCAACTACATGCCTTTTTAGTAACCAACTAGGCTTAGTAAGGTTTCATGAATATGGCCCCAGGAGACTGGGCTCCACGGGTGATGCTCAGACTAACCTAGATCCGGATAGCTTCCAAAATCTAATCGATTTGTACTTGTACCAAGGACCACCCCTAAACAAAATTGCATGCAAATCTGTCAAAAAACTTTTTGAATTATCTTAACAGACAAACCAACCAACCAACCAACCAACCAACCAAATCTGATGAAAGCATAACCTCCTTGGCGGAGGTAATTCACAAGCAGGTTCTGAATAAGATGATTGTACTTACAATCACAAGTCCCAGCTTACTGTACATCGAATTAGGCATGTTCGTGACTTCAGTGACCTGTTTTCAACAAAAGACAAAAGTATATTTGAAAACAAAAACTGCTCCAAACCAATGTTAAAACAGTCATCATGCACGGAGCCTAATGTGCATAATAATGATGTGGCATGCATTATGCCTATTCCAATGTAGACCCTATGCATATCAGCGATAATGGAGGAAGTGCCTTTGTTTTACCTACATTAAATTTAATCTTGGTGAAAAGGCACGCATGCATGTCTTTTATTTCTTCCTTCAGAGAGGGAGTTGAGCCCTCAGCCATAGGGCCTAACCGGTTTTTATTCAAGACCAACCATACCGAGGCTGATACACAATACAGTTACGGTTTTGTTTTAATTTAACATTTCTGATACAAGGCATAAAAACTCAAATAATATGATCCGACAGGTTTAATTAAACACCGATTTGAGAAAAAGTGTCCGACTAGCACATGGCTGATTGACTTTTAATGAGACTTAACAGTACCGATTATGTATGGTTATTTAGCGCTTATAAGATCCCCGCCAAAATGTCATTTCTGCAGGTTCATCGTATTTAAATTCAGTGTCAAAATCTCCCCAAAACATAGTTAATGATTGTAACGTAGCAATCACCATTGAAACGTATTATTCAATGTTAAAGGCGACAAGTGCAGGTTTGAATTATTCAGTGACAAATTGGTACAAGGCCGCATACATCTACCTTTTGTTATGTCAAAATATGACGAAAAAAGAAAATTTCAAACTCAGTAAACTGCCATTGTAGAGGGCTCAGGTACACACGAAAACAAACAAAAAATCTCATTGTCTTACTACTAGATGAGAAATAAAACTGCACCTGTGCAAATACGATGAAAAAAATCACAAACCAACCCGGTTTGTCTGAAATTACGGAAAATATTTTTTGGCAGATAAATATATAAACTATACCTTCTACACCCGAGCTGTATTATACATGTACATTGTAATCATATCAGACAGACAGACAGACAGACATGTAACTTCGTGCTTACCTGATGAAAAATATCACGCAAGAAACCTGCTAGCCTTGCTTCACACATTTGGTCCGTGCTTCACATAATGACCACCCGATGATGGAGCAAATGCAGTAATGATAAGTGGCCTTCAGGAACGTTCCACCTAAACCAAGACTCGAGCTGAATATAGTCCGAGCGATGGTCATTAAGAGCCAAAATCAATAACCAGCAATATAGCTTAACAGTAGACCTACATTGCAGCCTCTGTCATTTCATTAAAACCCAAAGTATTTGGCTCACACAAAAGAGGTTCTAATCAGAGTATTGATTTGTTTTCACCCAACATTTCATTTGAACGAATTTATAACAATGAGATGACATTTTGTTAATAATACACTTAATTTACAAGGTAGTGGCTAAATTAGTACTTGCAGAATATTCTAATTGCCCCCAATGTAACTAGGCAGTTCACAATGGCAATAATATCAAGCCAATAATTGACAATACGCCCTACTTATTCAATTTTTTTTAAATTTTTTTAATACACGAATTGAAATCTCTTTCTCTGGAAAAATCTAGCCCAGCATTTAAGCAGGTACAGTTTGGAAGCATTGTATATCCTTATTACATCAACGGGCTCCATCGGTTTAAAAAAAAATCGAAAGTGTCCTCGATGCTCATAATCGAAAACAAATGAAGGTTTAGGCTAAGAAATTGTTTGCTCCTAAAGCTTAAATGTTGGCGAGTGATTTACACAAACATTGACAAAACTTAATACTCCATTGGGGACTCGCACCATTGGCATTATACAGGGCGAGTCGAAAACAAAAAGCGAACCCAAAGCCCTAAAATATATTTCGTATTTAAAAAAAAAAATATGTAGCACCAAACATGATAATTGCTGGAAAACCAATTTCATAAGCTAGTTTTAGATGAAAAAATACTAAAATTGCTCAATCCGTTCAAACAATATCATCCTTTAAACGCAATTACCCTAAAACAAGTTTTGTCAAAAAAAAAGCAGTTTATTGTGTGTTCTGACTGTTTGGAACAACAAAGAAAATGACACAGAATACTTGTGTCTACAACTGTCAACAGCTGCAGTGCACAATGTCTTTATTAACAACCTGCTTAGGCAAACAATAAGATTTATAAAATCCAACTTTTTTGTAAAAGACGGACCTTCAAAAGGCCTTCATTGAAGATTTTTTACTTTAAACTGAGGTTTTATGGCTGGTGACGTTTGAAGACAATTGTGAAATCAACGATTCTTGAAATCGCATTTTTGGACGAAAGAGGTTTTATGGTCATTGCGTTTAAATGGTGATACTCTTTGAACGGATTGAGCAATTTCAGTATTTTTTTCAATCTTAAAGTAGCTTATAAAATTGGCTTTCCAGTTGTTATTATGCTTGGTGGCGGTGCTACATATTTTTTTAAAATATGACCTATTGTTTTTAGGGTTTGGGTTCCGCTATTTTTTTAATCACCCCTGTAAAATGTAAAGCCACTTCTTCACTTACAGAACAAATTGTTCACCAGGTTCAATTTATCCATGCTGATAAAGATAAGAAAATCCAATTTCTTTCGTCGTGCCTTAATGATACTTCAGAGCACTGAGTGTCTGTTTTTACTGAGGGAAACGCCACATGTTTGTCGCTTCGCGCGCAAAATCCATTGCATGAAGCTATTGTCTACTTTATCGATTGACTGGACTTCAATATCACCGCCGTTACGGATAATGAATTATTGACATGATCTACTAACCCACAGTATTCAATAGTTGGCATGGAAACCACATCAATACACTAACACGTAATGTGCAAAGCTTTTACACAACGGGTGATGTCGACTACTAGTCAAGGTGTATTTGACACTAGAACGGCCCTCTGCAATTTTTCTGTGGGTCTTTTAAACACACACAAGCCCTTAAGATCATAAATATTGTATAAGGTCCAAAATGTAACTCAACACGGTGTAGTTGACCCCTTCCTGACCCCAGTTTTCAAATGAAATCAAAGTGGATCAGGTTTTCAAATGAAATCAAAGTGGATAAGGTGTAGAGATATACACATGATGAATGCCAAACCTGGGTAGCAATAAGACTAAAAACGAAATCAAGTCTACACGTTTTCTGTTACAAATGCCCGTTTACTAGAATTGACTACACGAAATGATATTGCAAGTTTCGTTTGCAAAGAATTGACAAGGAAGACCAATGATCGGGACTTAGATTATGCAAATATCATTCATTTATGCAGACGTCCAATCTACTGAAGATACTGCAGATGGAAGCTGTTATCTGACTTGAATTGTGACTCTTCACTCTGTATAGTGAGTGGAGTTTGTGCATGAGATCTGCCAATGTTGACTTCTTTTCTGACTGGTCTGGCTCAGACCTATAAACAAGAGAACAAAATAGGTCAATCACCAATTAATATGCACAGTTACATTCAATGAGACTTCTATAAGTTGAATTTTGCCACATTTACTCTTTATGAAATACAAACAAATTGTTTGGTCAAACTCAGTTTTTTGTACATGTGTTTTTTTCTACATATCATCCCACCTTTTTTTTCCAGCCTAAAGTTTTGCTAAGTCTCTTTTTTGTGTGCAAAACCATAACACCTGATTCCTCTGCAACACATCATAGAACCCTCCATTCTGCCGTTACATGCTTCACTTCTGATGCCGAGGACATTATTGTAATCGAGTCCATCACAAGTCATTGGGGAAATGATAATTGAACAACAATCACAAGAAATAGAGATAAAAAATAACAGGGGAATGCCTTTGTGGGGTGCTGTGGTACAATGGTTACGGTGTTCGACTCATGAGCCGTGGTACATGGGTTCGAACCCTGATAGGGAACATGGTGCTTGTGCTCTTGGGCAAGGCACTTTACTGCGACTGCCTCTCTCCACCCAGGAGTATAAATGGGTACCTGTGAAGGTAGAGACCATATTGCACGGATCTCTGCAGGGTCTCATTCCTGATGAACAGGGATAATAATTGTGATGCGCATTTGAACATATACAACACTGAACAAAGACAATTAATTAACCATCTCTAAGCAATGCTTTACCGTGAATCTTGAGATGGCATCAGAGCTTGAAGACTTGGCATCAACTGCTTGGACAGAGAGTCCCTTGTCTCCGGTACATCAAATGCTCTGTCCAACAACCTCACAACTGCCTCCTAATTTGAGTAAGAAATAATAGCCATCAGTTCATTGGTCAAACTCGTGTGATTTAAGCAGGATGTTTTATACTCTGCAATTCTGATCAGGAGAACCAAGTCTTGAATTAAAGACATGCCATCATTCATTGAAGTACATTCAGCACTAGTACTACAGCAAACTCTGGCTAAACCGCCACTCTCGGGACCCGAGATTTGTGACGACTTACGCGAATGCCGATATATGCTATAGGTTGTCATTTTGCCGACTTACATGAATGGTCTTTTGCACACATGATTCATTGCACCAATTGGCTTCGATTTACCCTGGATTATCTCCTTAATGCTTGAGTTGAATCAAGCAAATTAATCCTCAAATTGTATCATCACGTTTGGGGTATTGATAGCGGAGACCACGATACATATTAATGAATTAAATGCGTGCGTGGTCCGATATATACCACACACGCATTGATGGCAGCACTGGTCATTCAATAAGAGGACCCCCAAAATGGACAGAGCGCATGCGTACCTAGCCTAGAGGGGGTACTGGTATTGATATGCTCATGATGCATATCCTACAGCGACGCGTAGTGGTATGCAGTCGGACACCCTTTTTCGACACCGATGCATGCAGCGATCACGGGCCGTGCGAAACCACTTTTCACTCGACGCTTTGACAACCGCAGTACAGGAAGTCGATGCCAATGCGTGATTTGTTGAATGCCGACTTACACAAAGGATTTTGTAATGCTTTTTATGGAAAGGGGACCGAGAGTAGCACGATGACTTGAGCGAAATGGCGACTTATAAAAGCCGACTTAGAAATGAAAAATTCAATGGAAATGCATTACGGACAATCGGGACTTTAGTCAGACGACCGACTTGAGCGATTTGACGAGTTGTACGATGTCGGTTTAGCCGGAGTTTACTGTACATTGTATTACACGGTATTTATTCCCGAAAGAATCCATTAACCACACAGTGCTTGTGCGGTTCTGGGCAGTACAGGGTGTAATAGGCAGGGTGGTTTGGAGCAGTACAAGGAATAATGGGCTGAACAGATAGGGCTATTCCACTTTGAGAAGAAAAGTGAAAAATCAATTTTGTTTCTGCAGAAAGGATGAGTGAATATTGTTATTTTTTTATTCAGAAATGTGAATATCTTATTTCTAAGTACACCGTAGAACAGTTTAATTTACATGCCGAAGAATTTTTGCTTCATTGTATTATTTTCCACTTACCTTGAACTGTTTACTAGCCAATCTTGACTGATAGCAAGCCATGAGTGTTGTGAATACAGAGCTTCTGTTGTAGAGTGTGACATCATTTGAGTCCCTCAGTCCATCCAGCAGTAAAGTCAGTATCCAGTAACGCTCATCCTCATGCTAAAAAAATGAACCAAACCAAACAAATGAAAATCATAACCAAAGGATTTGCTAGATTATGACTGGACTAGTTAGTAGGTGGTCGGGGTTCAAGTCCTACATGAGTCAGCTTGCAGGCCCGTTTCCTGACCTGAGACTGGGGGGGGGGAGGGTTGTCATCAACCCCAAAATGGAACTTTTTGCAAAACACAACATTGTGAACACAATAATATATCATATTTATCATGTTTGGTAAATAAGGCAGCGAATAAAAACACAGAATTCTTGGTCTAAATTCAACATTTTACTGGTTTAGGAATCTGACATTAGGCCTAAATTACATTTCTTCATTTCTAAATGTCACATTACATCATTGTCTGTGTAAATCACAAGGCCATTTGCAAACCATTATGAGCATATTAAAAAAAAATCATGAGTAGAACCCCCCCCCCCCCCGCCCCCTGTGTAAGTGGTCCTGTGTTTGAGGTGCAACCTGAGGCCAAATTCGCGCAAGGACTATAGTTGACCAATGGTTAACTAACGTTTGCCCGAACTCTGTCTAGTCGACGGTGGTTGAC
Source organism: Patiria pectinifera (assembly GCA_029964075.1). Taxonomy (NCBI): domain Eukaryota; kingdom Metazoa; phylum Echinodermata; class Asteroidea; order Valvatida; family Asterinidae; genus Patiria; species Patiria pectinifera. The sequence goes on along the minus strand of CM057130.1, from coordinate 1,396,390 downwards.
TATGCTAGTCGACTATTTGGAACCAGCCTACTGGGGTTGGTTGCTTCGCTGGTAACCAATACCCGCGCGCATTCATAACGTTAGCAGAGAGCCAGGATCCAGAAGTTTTGCGATGACATTTTGACCAGCGTTTGACTAGAGACGTTCGCACGTTGCTATCAGTGCGCAGGCGTAAGGTACGTCACAAATCAACCACTAGTCGACTAATGGTCCTTGCCCGAACTTGGCCTGAGTTGGCCTGCCTATTTTGCTGGCTCAGGCAGGACTAGAACCATCTACTTGATAAGTACGTAGATGATCATGTGCTCAAGCCCCACCTGAGTACGCCGGCCCAGCTTCTGGTTAGGGTTGGACTCGAACCAATACACCACACCAATGCAATGTCAATTCACAAATTTCTGAATCCTTTGGATATTTTGTTATCCTTGGGAAATTGATGTTCACTTCTCAGAGTTTCCACACAATGTTTGGAATATATATGAATTTGCAGTGGCGTTTATTCTCGTGAATTTGTAAATAAAAATCAATCCAGATACAGGGTGAGTCAGATTGATCCGGACCCAGGTTTACCATTTTTTTCTGTGGCAAATAGAGTACATTGAGAGAAAATCAGAGTGTTTCATGTGAATGGTAATTACCTTGTCTTCCACAGGAATTTTGAATTTTTCAAATTAGCGGCTGTTGTGAGGTGTTATGCCATTTTCATTGAAGTGGCTCATTTTCCAGTCTGCGCACGAAATTCGTTTTGCCTTTTTTAAATGTGTCAATAACTTCAAGTGAGTCAGTCACCATGACTAGGTTTTTATTTATTACACTGCTTCACATCAGTACGCGATTTCGATAAATTTGTTGAACCATGGAATCGTGGTCAGAGTGTTTTTAGCATGTGTCCTTTGCTAGCGCTTTTCTTCAAAATTGTACGAAGGACATACGTGAAACTTCATCAAATATGTCCAAAATACCAGCCTATAACATATCTCATTTGCATTTTTTTTGATAACTGCTACATATTTTTAATATTTCTTTAATTTAGGTCCAGATCATTCTGATTCACCCTGTACATGAACATGCTGTGATCCATCTATAGTATGAGTCAGTTACGAGACCTATAAAATGAATATAAACCAATGAACTCCAGAAGATGCTTGTTACAGACATACATTTGACACAAAAGTGTTTGACTGGTTGTCAGGGACTTAGTAAAGGAAAAAGAGAAGCAGCCATAGCACATCCCCACATTCCACCATCCACCGAAATGTGTGATTTGACACCAACCAAAAATTTCACCTAAGGCCAAAAAAAAAGTCTCCGGTTTCTGGTATGGAGCTTGCCCAAAAAGTGGTGCGGCGACGCGGCTTTCTTTTTTTTTTTACCTGATTTTTTTGCTTCAAATGTCGGCTGATGACTGCAAATGGTGCCCGACTAAACTTAGTGCAATTATATGGGAGTCCAGAGAGGCCACATAAAGCTTATTCTTGACCATAACCCAATCTAAAAACACGTTAAAATTGTGCAGCAGCAGGATTCCAGTCAAACCAGTGAGTTCGGCGGTATTGAGACATCATCTTTCATTGAAAACAAAACTTTTTCATTTTGCTGACGCACATGGCTACGGCGACGCGCGCGCATACCAGAAACCGGAGACTTTTTTTTGGGCCTAAAATACACGGTCAAGTTATAAAAAGAAGGAATTACCTTGAAGCTGGAGCTATAGAAGAGTCTACCAAAGAGTGGTACAGCATTCATCTGTAGGTGTGGTTTGATTAACAGATACTGCAGTACGGTTGGATACATGAAGTGTTCTGGTGTTAGCATAAGATGAGCTGATCTGGCAACGAACACACCTACAATGCTGGGAACTCTCACGTTGGGTTCAGTGATGGAGTTCCTGAAGCAATGAAGTAGGTAATAAACCTGAAGAAAACACAAAAAGGAAACATCATGAGTCAAACTCAATTGAAATTTACTTAGCAGTAGCTATAAACGTCAAACTAAACGCATCCAAAGTGAGACTGCAGGATTATAACTTTCAAATAGTCCAACAGTTTCCACACAATTCCACTGCATTCACTCCAGATAATGTGGTAAGAGAGGTGTCTGTGAACGTACAAATTTATTCCAAACTTAAAAAATGATCTGCGTTTGGCACGACAACGGCAAGATGTTTAGAGTGGTGTCACTGATATTCAGAAGCAGAGCCAAACCTAGTGAGCAGAAAGTTGCAAAGCTCAATTTGCTGTGACGAATAATTCAGTTTGAAATGTTGTGCTAGAGCAGTGCCAAATTCAAAGAAGTCATATTCATTGAATCCGTCTTGGCAGTAGCATTTCATTAAAATTGGAATTTACATGATGAATAAACCTACTGTTTGGAAATGTTACCCTAGATTATCGTTCAAGAAATACTAAAGAAAATTTAAATATGGGCATGATAAACTAACTGCGTATGATAAACTTATGTGTTAATGTTTAAATACTACATATATGTGAGAAACAATGAAATCCAAATTTTTGGAACGAATTCTGACCTCCCTTCGTCCCCTGAATCTTGCATGTTCCAAGTGACTGAGGAACGATGCCATGACGTGGTAGGCTGCTCGTCTCATGTCTTTGTCATAGCTGCTTAGGCCAGCAACGACCAGATAAAAAGCATTGGAGTCTATGAACCGGCAGCAGTCAACGACACACTCTGACAAAACAAAACAGACAAATGTTTAGAAATTGCATCCATATAAAATGTGTCTAAGGGGCCAATTTACACTGCGAGTGGCAACAGGAATACTAATTTTTTTTTTTAGAGTGTACTTGTTTCAATGGGACAGTTCAGACTTTGCTTGCGTACATTCTGGAGGTACATAAATGTACCTTCTGCGCCAAGAAATAACCAGAGCGATTTTCTGATAGATTTGATCAATCAAGACACTGGTAGTTAATACAATATGAAACTCGGCAATGCAAACCCTTCAATAAGTTCACAAATATCCATTATTTAGTTTACCGCACATGTAAAATGCTTGCTACAGCGCGATATGCTACTTTTTGTTTCTGCCTTCTGTTAACCAGCTTATGTAAAAATCAGCCCTTTGACTGTTGAACCCATTGTACTTAATCTAGAATGAGAACTTGGGTCATTACCTCCGCCAAGGTTGTGTTTTCACCAGCGTTGGTTTGTGTGTTTGTTGGTTGGTTGTTAGTGTGTTTGTCTGTGAACAGTTCTGAACGAATTTTCATGAATTTTTTTTAGGGTTGGTCCTTGGTCAAATGGATTAGATATTGGAAGTGATCTGGATCTGCGTCTGGATGCAGGATTTTTTTAAAAGCATTTTCACCTATCATACATGTATGTAAAACTTTCACCAGATCGCTCTGTGTGACCAGTTTCATGTGTGTAGTACTGACGTGGTGACCATGCCTTATCACCCACCTAATCTAACCACACGGGTCAATGGACTAGACCATTTTATACAATGGGGGAGTGGAAAGGTAGACCAACACAGGCATACATGTAGAGGGGTGGTCCTTGGTACAAGAACAAATCGATTAGATTTTGTTTAGCCTTTTTTCCGCTCTCTGAGTACTTTCTAGTTAGTTGTATTTATCATAATCAAATAAACCAATACTTGCATACCAAAAGGGTAGCTATCCAAATGGTATAGTTATGCTCCATAACAAACAAAAAATTATCACACGCAAAACAATATGAAATTGGTGATCAGCCAAAGAATAACTTATTCTAACTTTTAATTCCTTTTTTCCATATAACGATGTGTCACAATGCTACCAAGCATGAAAAACAATTACCAAGTACTCTATACAATATTTGAATAAGTCCACTGGCATTTACATGCTAATATGTCTTATCCGAATTGCTTTTCAAAAACGTTTTGTAAGTTTTCTTTTGTGATAATGTTGGTAATAAATTGTACACACCTGGTGCAAGGAGGTGACTGAAGAGAGGATACAAGAAGCCGGGATCATACAGATGAGACGAATCAGCTGCTGAGGGGTCACATGGAGACTAAAATGTAAAAAAAAAACAGAAGAAAATAAAATCATCTCTATGATACAGACATACTCGAGTAACAATTTTCGAAACCCAACACTGTATGAAACATCAATTTTTAGACACCACACTTTCTGGACCCTTGTCAATGGTTTAACCACTGTAATTATTCTTGACAAAAATAACACACTATGCAAAGTACATTTAATAAGAATGAACACAGAAACAGGCAACTTGAAACTTGAAAGGATTCATAAGTACTTATATGAGTTACTAGCTGGTTCTAGGGAAGTAAGCTGACAAAATTTCTTTTGTTTTAGTCACTGTGACCTTGACCCTTGACCTTTTGGCCCCAAATGCAAAAGACTTCTTAGGATTGCCAAGGACAATCCACAAACCCAATTTGAAGTTCATATGTAAAGTATTTCTCAAGTTATCTCGCTGACAAAATTTCTATTGTTTCAGCCACTGTGACCTTGACCTTTGACCTTTCGGCCCCAAATGCAATAAGACTTCTTAGGATTACCAAGAACAACACACAAACCAAATTTGAAGTTTATATGTTAAGTATTTCTCAAGTTATCGCGCTGACAAGATTTGTCCGGACACACACACACACACACACCCAGACGTGTGTTACATACCTTGTGTGGACATTGCTTTGTTTTCGTGTAGTTAAGAAAACTCGGTACAAAAAATAACTTTACTCAAACTGTGAAAACTCTTTTAACCCAATTTTTTTTCTATGATTCCCTATAGTGTTTCTCTTCATTCTGCTACAGATAAACCTAACCCAAAAATGCCTCTAAACCTGTTTTCCAGAAAGGGCAAAACCTTATGTGGACACGGCTTAGTCCACATAAGGTTAACACAACCTGCATTATGTGGACCTCTTTTGTTCACAAGTCCACATAGGGTATGTAACACAAACTCACCCCCACCCACACACTAACACACCCCCACCCACCCACACCCACCCACACCCACCCACGGAAGGACAAGGCGGAAACAGTATGCCCCTTCAGCTTCGCCACGGGGCATAAAAACTGTATACTCAGAGTCTGACGGTTTGTGAAAAAAAAATTCACAAGCTTACTTGACTATACAGTGTAATGGAATGATGCGATGATGGGCATCAATCCAATATTAAATTAAAATCTCCCCAACACAGAAATTTCATCATACAAAGAGTTGAACAAAATAATTAGCATGGTCCAAATCAAATAAAAACAAACCTCTCCCTGTAACTTGCGATGAAGTGGGAAGTGAAGAGCTGAGTCTCTCAGCACGTCTGCATCCAACTGCTGAAGTATTTCTTTCATGGTTGGCTGTTGCCATAGTGACTTTCCCAATGCCTTCAGGGTTTGGTGTTGTGACACTGCGACACGACCCCATGCAGTGGGTCTGGAAATCAAGAATCTCAAACTCATTAAGTAGTCAAGGTAACAGTATTTTTATTGTATGCATAAAAACCCAAACGATTGTGTGTTTGTTTAATCGTGTTCAATTCAACACGATTCTATGCAATTTACCCAGCACCTAGAGACAGGGCGTGTTAGGTTTTAGAGTTGATCCAAGTGGAAATATAACAGAAAAAGATACTATTTACCTGGAGGATTCTCACATAATTGTTATGCAGTGTCTTGTATCTTATGAAATACATTTTATGAATTTTGTGGTCCTTCTGCAGTGGTTTCTTATTGCCATCCTTATTCTTTTCTGCTGACTAATTTTGTCAAGAGCTCTGCCAGTACAGACATATGAAACTCTCAGTTGTTTCTCAAATCAAGACTGTGGTCATTTTATTTCTGGCAATGATCACCGAGGATTCCTCAAAAGCACCCTGTTACTTTAGCTCACAAGCCTGAAGAAACCCAAGGAAGTGATCAGTGTTTGAAGTGGGATGAAAATTCTAGATAAACATTCGGAGGAAAACCAACAGAATCAGGTAAGGACTGAAAAACCCAATCCACTTTTGGGTATGTGCGGGATTTGAACCCAGACAACTGAGATTGAAGACAAAAGTACCACAAGGTACAAGGCCAAGCTGACTCCCCATAGATAAGACTCACTTGTAGTCTGATGGTACAGCCTGATTCCGCTGATAATGTTGCATTAGCATCAGCAAGGCCGTGTCTGTATTACTCCTGGTGACATTGTATGCTCCGATGAGAACGGCATAATGCGCTTCATGACAACATCTTGGCTCCAACTCAACCATGGCAAGCATCAGTATCACCAATGATTCTATCGAAAGAACAGTCAACATAAGGCATGGAAAGAATTACCAAAACAGACTTTTTAAGACCTTCGATCCAAGTCAACACAGAAATGTGCTCATTTCACACATTTTTACATATCCATCACTGGTCCGTTGCTTTTTATTTGATCCAAAGATGCAACAAGACAGCAACCGATTTCACAAACCAGTGCGTAACTTACACCATCTATATGATTTACACGACAAATTTGTTGCAAAGCTGCACAATAAACTTACAATCCATTTCACGAAACTTGGCATAGCTGAGCAAAGTTTAAAATAACTGAAAAATCTTAGATGAGGATATACATGTAACAGCAAATTAGGACAACTGTTTGCGGATGAATTCCGTTTTGCTCGTCTTCCTTTGAAATTGTGCGACAACTAAAAAAATTCTGTCACAGGTAAACCAGTACCTTGTTTACTTAAAATAAACCAAAGCCTTAAGTGCCTTGTATCAACCTTGTTAAGTTGGGCAATAAGAGGCTACACGACGATCACATTTTATTGAGTGAAACAGTCATAAGTTACGCCACAAAATGAATACATTAAGGTTAATTTGTTGTGTAAGTTGCTGACTTACGCACAGTGAAAGTTTCATGAATTGTATCATAACTGAAATGTTGCTGACGTCTCCATACCTTTTGCTGAACTATTCCCGTCCTGTTCTTCTAAGACTGTTGGCAGAAACAGTGAATGACTCAGCACAATCTGATAGAGAACTGACAACGGAAGTAGGTTCTTTAATGTCTCCTTGTCCAAGTTTGGATGCTTGTTACTGCCGTAGATCAGTTTGACCAGACTAGCTATGAGCTCCAGCATGGCTGGTGACTGGTAGCAATGCTTGAGTCCGTTTCTAACCAGACTCTTCCAGACTTGAGTTAGTGAGGCAGACACCGACAGTTGTCTTGTTCCCACAGACTGAACGAAAACGCAAGGGGAAAAAGGAAATAATTAACAGACTCTCAGATCTATGATAAAAGTATTTTTTGTTTACAATCAAATTTAATAAACAACAGATTCTAAAGTCAAAAGTCTGTTACCTAAATACAAAAATACTGCAAGTTAAACTTGCGCGACCCCCTGGCATACTGGCAGTATTTATACAGTTAGTTTAGTAAGCACATTTTTCAGTTGACCTTACCAAAATAAACAATGACCTCATTTGACCCCTAGATGACCTTTGACCTCCAATGTCTCAAGTCATCAGAAGTTAACCTGACCAAGATGGAATACACACACATCGATAGAAGGAATACACTATCGCAAGATCCCCCTTTCTTGGCTAAAGCCAGGGGGAAAAAAGGTTGTTCAGTATGTGCAAAAAACGCAATGTTATATTATTTTGTGCAAATCTTAGACATACTCATACACTGCGCAAAATTGTTGATTTCTATAGTAATAAACTCAGCAATGTATTTTTTAAACCTATGATTCCTAAAACAAAACAATATTCTGAAGGACCAGCAAATGTATTTATTTTCATAATGCCACACGAAAGTGTTGTTTTTCTTGAGGGACACATACCTTGACAACTGCTGTTGTTGACATAAGCTGATCACTGATAGCTGTTGCTGTGTTGTCAGGATTCTTCTTGATCAAAGTGACGACGTTCTGTAAACATGCCACAACCACCTCCACAAGAACATCACCAGTCTTCTGGTCTGACTTGTCGACTTCATGACGGCTGGCAAGCCTTTCTACTGCAAGCTGACAGGCTTTCAGCTGTAACCTAACAAAAAAAAGTAGAGTTTGCTTATAAAAAACTATTTCTGCTCTGATAACTACATGTGTACATGTAGTACCAAAATAAAAAGAAAAATTAAATGTGTCTATTTCCAGATACTTTCTTTGTAAATTTTCCGGGCAAAGTAGGAAATTTACCACTTTGGCACTTAACCCTCCCGCTATTTAAACAGTCACAGACAACCAAAATTCACTTCCACTTCCCCTGCTATAATTTTAACAAAGGCAAGTCACCAGCAGTCAGATCATATGTTAAGCAAGCACTGTGACTAGTCAAACTGGGTCAACAGACAAAGCAGGCAAGTTGTGATCACAGCTGTTTTATCACTCACCCGGAGTCAAAGCAAAGCTGTATCAAGTTACATAAACAGTCCCAGCCAGTCAATCCTGCTTTGAGTAGGCTGGGAATTCTTAACTGTTAAAAACAGTCACTTGGTTGATTTTGACTGAAAGGACTACTTTGGCACAGAATGTATGTTTGCAAAGGAGGGTTAATCATGAGAAAACCTAAAAAAGGTTTTGCCAATATTAGTGGTCAAGAAGAGACATTGATCACGTTGTTTAAAACATTCCATTACTTTAACAGAAAATTACAGACTGACATGTCGTCTTATATGTTCTGCTGACTTACAAACAACTTTGCAACACAGCTCGAGATTGCTTATTTTATGCAAAGTTTCAACGAAAGTGATATTTATACTATGTTAAGCCAAAAAAAAAAAAAATCGGTCTCTGGACAGACCAAAGTTCCGGAATTGATGCGGTGACGCATTTTTTGTGTGTGGCTTTTTGGCTTTTTTTTCAAGCTTGGATTGTACAGACAAGGTGGGTACTATTTTACTTTTGTTGTGTCCTCATATACATTGGTGCCCTCCATCATTTGCCTTGGTGCCCTCCATCACTTGACTTTTGCAATTTTGCAATTACAGAAATTTGAGGTGGTGCGGCAATCGAGATCGCTGTTGTAGCTGCCGCAGAAAATTTGAAGAAAAAAAAGGAAGCTTGACGCGCATGATTACAATCGACTCGCGCGCTGACCAGAGACTGACTATTTTTTTTTGTTGCCTTAACTGCCTAGAGCATTTATACCTGTGAAACATGACAATATGCTTTCCTTCATGTCCTCTTCTGATAAGAGACTGAAGAAACAAGATCAGCGTTTCTCTCTGTGTATCCATTAGGATGCAACTCAGTAGTTCCATCTTGGAGTCATCTTCTTCATGAAGATCTTCGTCTGCTTGAAGACCAGCAATCCACTCCTTCAACCAAATCCAGTATGTAGCATGCAGTATGCTTAATGTCTGCTTACCTGAAAGAAGTAAACCCATGGTTTAGAATTTTACTTAAATATGTACTGTCTGTTTGGTACAGCTTCGTTTTTTAAATTGCTCTTTTTTCTATTACTGCAAAATGCGTTCACTTTTGCATGACATATTGAGAGAAAAAAATGGCCGTTTAGTAATGGAATAGTTTCTTGACAAATTTTGATTTATTTGTGGCCTGACAATGAGTCAGTTCTTGCAGGTTGGACTGGTTCTTGCCTCCTATCAGCATCGATAATACTGGAACTTGGAAACCAGTCTACTCAAAGAGCAGATCTATTTGTTCACAAATGCTATGAACAATAACCACATTTCACAGAAGGTTGAAGACACCCAAAATAGGACTAAAGTAGTATTTAAAAAAAATAATAAAACACAGAAGGTGAAAGTTCATCAGGATATTATTATTCAATTTGTGGACGAGCACCAACATTACATCTTTAAATTCAATATCTACAATTATTTGCAAGTGACCTCATGCTAAAAAGCATGCTGAACGTATTTTTAAATTAAATTTAATGACTTGCAAATATGTTGGTATTGCAGTGCAATATATAACTGTAGTGTTAAAGTGTAAGAGTTGTTACACAATGTCAATGCTTGAAGTACTTACTTGCAGAGCTGTGCTTACAGTAAGCCAGTATCACAGGAAGTAAGACGTCCTTCTTGTCATTCAGTTCTTGTGTAGAGCTCTCTGAACACCACTCCTCAAACCACTGTATGTGTACTGCACTGTGGTGTTTCATCAGTTGGCATAAGAGCTGACTTGTAGCCTACCATGGAGCCAAAATAGTTATTAAACTACAATTTAAAAAATCCAGAATGACAACATTGCTTGGAAGTGGCCCAAGTATACAGTGAACTTATGCAAACAAAAACACTTAAACAAGTGCAAGTACATATAACCAAAACAACATAAAAATCGGTAACATCAAACCAGTGTTGTAGTACTCGTACTCAGTACTCGTACTTGAGTACTACTCAAGTACTTTTTTAGAGTACTCGTACTTGAATGTCAAAGTACTCGTACTCGAAATGACGGTACTCGTACTCAGGCAGCAAAGTACTCGTTCTCGATCATGAAAGTACTCATACTCGAATAGCAGTACTCGAAAAAAAAAATGTATAGCTTGAGTTACCACGGCCTTATTTTATTATCGATACTTTCAGTTGGAAATGGTTGATTGGCTTGCAGAGAAATAAAAGTTTCCTGATTCTTCTCTGTGCATGTCCGGACAAATACATTGAACAGCTAGCCGTGAGTGGGTCCTGTTTATCGGTCTGACTGGGCCTGGGGCAATACACACAATGAACCAATTGCCGTATGGCCGTATTCGGAAATAGAAGTACTCGTATTCGTAATCGGAGTACTAGTACTCACACTAGGAGACCTGAACTTGTACTCGGAAGTACAGGTACTTGTACTCGGTAACCTAAGTACTCGGCAGTACTTGGTACTCGGAAAAAAGTACTCGACTACAACACTGTATCAAACTCTGTCTTCAGCTTTGCAGTAACGCACAGGACGTGGTAATTTCTTTCACAGAATCAATACAAATATGTGTATGCTTGTTGTTTAGAGAGGGTCTCCAAACTGAGCTTCCTTTGACCTTTCCACTAGGAGTATTGTCTGTTACAATCAGGGAGACAAGCTGTTCCCATTAGAAAAAAGTCTGGGAACACCAGATGAATCTGTTTTAAATAGAACATTCTACAAGGAACAGAAAGGTTCTAAGTTCTTCATTTTTCCTTTATCATTGAGGGGCTTGTTTTGAATCGCTCACCTTAGTGGGGTGGTCCAACCAGTCTATGTATACTTCCTTGGTGAACACTGCTACCAATTCCGGATTATCTCCCACGAACTGTGACAGCACAGACGCCATCTGATCACAGCTAAGCTTGTGTGCTAACTCCACTAATGTGGAGATATCGTCTGTACTTAGCATCTCCGGTTTGCTGGTTACTGCTTTGTCCACTGACTGTTTAAGTTTCATGGCCTTTTGTTTTTCTGCATGTACTTCCAGCAAATGGCAAAGCGTTGCTCTGAGATGCTGTTTATTCCCTGAAGTGACGTCAGAAATCTTCCGGCTCTTCAAACTCTGAAGTAGAATCCTGATAGCATCTACAAGTTCCTCATCCCGACAGTAAACGCACATCTCCTGAAATAACTCTAAGACACTCCTGGACTCGTGGCTATGTCCTTTTGTCCTGTCTTTGTTTGAATTCATCTCCAGTTTGGCCAAGTTCAAGTAGTTTTGACAGGACTCCTTGATGATCAGTTGCAGTATCAGTTTGAGTGTGTCATTTGATAGATGCTGCTTGAACACACTCAGACATTTCAGGAAGCATGATGTAAGAGCACTCAGTGTTTGTGGCTTGCCTTTGAGGCCTGATGTTACTGGTTCTTTCTGGACGTTTCTTGCGGAGTGTTTGAATAACGTCGTGAAGGCTGCATGTTGTAATACTAGCTCAGCCGTGCTGGTCCACCATTCGTCTGACGTCTCATGTCTTGACGAGTCAACTACTGATGACATTCCATCATTAATTACTTTCTCAGGATCTTGAATGTCGTTCTCAGTCTCCTTATCACGCTTAGCTTGGACGTGGTCAAGAGCGCTCTCAATCATCAAAAGATAGCTTTTCAAAAGAGCCAGCATATTCTACACAAAACACAAGAAAATTATTGTTAACTCACGAAACGATTAAAGGAACGATGCAATTGTTTGCATAAATCTATTAACTGTAAAATCATGGCTGAAGCTTTTTCCAAGATTGACTGTTCTCTTCAACTCGGCTACGCCTCATTGAATGGAACAGTCAATCTTTGTCCTCATTAAAATATTCCTTCCATTGCAGTCATAGACATTCAGTATTTCTAAACTGGAGGCTGGGGCATGGTTGCCTCACTGGTTACTAATAGCAGGGCGCCAGGATGTTTCATGATGACGTTTCAACCATCAATTGTCTAGAGGACACTGCGCAGGTGTAAGTTACGTCACAAATCAACCACTAGTTGACTAATGGTCCTCGCCTGAGCTTGCTGTAAGCTTCAGCCTATTTTTGATGACACATACCTTTGGTTTGATGATGTGCAGAGTGTTGATGTACATCAGTAACTGTCTAATCATTGGCAATAATTCCCTCTGATCACAACGCAACAGTAGTTCCATGTCACTGGCCTTCAGTACAGCACCTTGCATGATCGATGACCGTAACGCTGAACTCCGTTCATTACTGGGCTTTAGAGATGTCTTATCTGCTGATGCTCCTTCAGTCTTCCAAGGCAATGTAACAAGACAATTCGTGTAGAAAATTGTAAGTACCATCGAAACCTTGGCAGACATTATCAGAGTTACTGATACTGCGAAAGGGTGATATGTACTGCATGCCAAAATACCAGATTTGTAGTTGAGTCAGTTGAGTCAAGTCCGGGTCCGACTCTTGAGTCACTTGGGTCGAGTCTGAGTCACAAGTCACGTGTTGGAACTGGACAGATATGTGCATGCATTTAGTATCTTGGAAATCAACAAGTGGGACAGCGCAATAATAAGGAGCTTTCTAAATGCCACCATATGTGATGCAATCAAGCTAAGTGAGTCGTTTGTCGACCCTGGTCAATTTATCTTCTTTTACAGATTTGAAAAGAGCCTAATCTCAGCATTACTGCTGTAAAAACAGCATGCTGATACCATCTTTAGTTAAAAAGTTATGGAAGTTGGAACACCAAGAGATGTGATGAAGTGATGTGATGAAGTGGCTCTATTTTGGCCTGTATCTCCGAACAAAAATTCCCGACAAACGACTCATTCAGCTTGATCGCATCACATGTGTACCTCAGGTGCTTTTATACATGTGATGAGCTCTATCCCTGGCCATGGCGACCAAAACATTCACATCAATTTTTTTTAATTATTAAAAAAAATATTGAAATGTTGGGTAAATAGAATGTGACTCACCACTCAGGAGTCTCAGTCATGATAGTTGAGTCGGAGTCCCAAGTCTTTTTTTCAATGTGAATTGAGTCTTGTCCAAGTCACAACAGTTATGACTCGAGACAGACCTCAGTCCGAGACCGGGACTCGAGTTATACCACTTACGTGTGTACCAATTCTAGGAAATGCAGAGTGATAGCTTCAAGCAAAACAACTCAATACATCTTTCAAACCCAAGCAGTTCCATTTATAAATTTGTTTAAACGTTTCAAACTGAGTAATATTTTCCTAACTGAAGAACAGCGGGTTTACACAGCAACATTAACCTATTACGTTTTCATTGTTGACATTTATATTTCATCAGCGAATTCTGTCAACAAATTCTCAATGAAACTTATTTTCCCATGACTTTGCAAGCTAACTTCCATCCAAATGATCAAATTCCCAAGACAAAACATATCTTACCTGATACAAGGCACTTTTCTTGCAGGTAGCCGGCAGCCACAGTGCATAGTATTTCATGAGATCTTGCCAGTACAGATTATGCTGCAAACCACTGCCTTCAGTTTGTGTGCATTGATGTAACAGCAGACATACAGACATTGGGTTGTCTTGTCTCTCCAGGATACTCAGTGCAACAAGTGAAACGTAGCGACCAAACAAACCTGGATGAAAAATGCATCAATGGAGAATTTTTTCAATGAAAGTAACTAATTAAGCTACTCAAGTTATCACAAAATACCTAACTTGACTGTAAGTGAATAACAGTCTCAAGCAACCTGTGACATCGTGTCACCTGCTGTGCTGTCGTTTTCAAGAAAAGTGCAATTGTTGTATCAATTTTCAACTCTTGTTTTAGAGTTATCGTCTAAGTCTTAGTCAATGACAACTTCAGGGGAAAATGATGACAGAGACATAGCCGTAGCTCTGGAAGGCCGTTTCTGACCAGCCTTACCTTGAGTGTTGCCTTCCAACTGAGCAAAGACTTGGAGAGCAGAGGGCAAGAGAGCACTACAGGGGAGAGGCTCAGCTTGATGGGCTTCACTGATTGGTTGATCAGCAAGGTCATCAAGGTCATGCGATGCTGTGTGGGTTATCATTGCTAGGATATCAGGTGATAGGGTATCTGAAAAAAAGACAGATATTCAAATGATCTGCGTTTAAAGTGTACCATAATGTGTAAAAGTTATGGAAATAATAATATTGGCAAGTCTATTTAACCAGTTCGCGTCGGAAGTCGTGATAACACGCACTGGCTGTTTTTATACACAGGCACGGCTGACGGGTTAAGACATCAAGATTGCCTCAACTTGCCTTCGGGTGACGTTTACACATGCTAATACCTTGTGCCTTTTGTACACACACAAAGTCCGTGAAGTCTGTGGAGGCGGACCGTGTGTTGATCTTGAATTGGCCGTTGTGCACGGCCTATTGTTCAACAATTTACGCTCCAGTGCACACCTCAGAGTTTTGAAACATATGAGGTTTTGTCAAGAAATATCGTACAAATACTGTTGAAATGACTCTTGCAAATCAGTATTTAGTGTTGTGGTGTTTTGGCTGGAAAACTTTGCCTTTTGCGAAAATCGAATTTTTTGGGCAAAATCCTGGCGCGAGGTGGCTAACTGTGTCCCAAACCAGATTTGTTCGGTGAGACTAGGGTTGAATTCCGACAGACCAACCACCCAGTCAAACCTGCTTTAAATGTGACATGTTCTGTCAAAATCAGACTTTTCTGGGCATAAGGTCAAAAATGAGATTTTTGCATATTGTTAAAATTTGTTCTTTTTCCTTTTAATAGGTGGTTTAATTTTTGAAACCGGTCATTCCTGGGCAGAGTTATGCTATTTTGAAGTTCATTGTGTCGAAAAGTAGAAAACGGAGCAAATGGCCACGAACAACCCAAAACAGTAATTTCATTAACTGATCCACCTTAACATATCATCAAAAATACTACATTTAGAGTTCAAATTAGGGTTTCAAACTTTTGTAGTATATTTTAGACATGTTCAGGATTACAAATATGAAAACATTTAAAAACGAAAAAAAATCCCCCCACAGCGTGTTTTTGCCCTATCTCAATTTCAACCTCTGCCCAGAAGCGTCTGCTTTTGACAGAACAGGTCACAATAGGCATAGAATTCCTAATTGTCAAAATAGTCATTTGGTTGATTTTGACTACCAAGAAGGATTTGTCAATATGCAAATACTAACCATTCCCATTTCCTTCTTGTCCATGCTGCTGAACTGCATATGCAGAGTGCATAGCCTCCATTACTCTATCATTGAATGGGTACGGATTCCGTATGGCCTGCGTCAGCGACTTGTAGAAGATGTCCACAATTTGTTTGGTTTCGTCTTCACTGAAGGTCGCTAGGATGTCTAACCAAATGGCAATCTCCCATTCCGTCTGGGCAAATAGTCCGGTCTCTTGGATAAACTACACATGGGAATAGGAAAAGAATACATGTACATAAACGCCTCGGCTATTTTTACATGGAATCTTCTTGCAAACCGCCAAAATCAACTACGGTGCACGAACAAAATGGCACATTATGTGAAATTTTGTTTCAATGAAGCATTAACCCTTTCCTTTCCCTTGGCGACTTTTGACTTTTGACAGG
The DNA here is from genome assembly GCA_029964075.1 of Patiria pectinifera. Lineage (NCBI taxonomy): Eukaryota > Metazoa > Echinodermata > Asteroidea > Valvatida > Asterinidae > Patiria > Patiria pectinifera. The sequence continues at coordinate 1,380,504 of CM057130.1, read as the reverse complement.
TGGGCAATTCCGACCACATGACGTAAGGTTGTTCTTAAAGGTGGCGGTACCTTAGTTTTGTCAGTAATTGTTTTCTACTACATGTACTAGACATCACATTATTAGTGATGTATCACTTTCACTTTTCCAACAGCAGCTCATTAAATTGTCCGATGTGTACGTCCACATTTACAAAATAGCCCTGGTCAAAAATATTCCCCACATTGAGAATTTTGATGAATTGAAAAGGGTTTGGGTTCCTGTCAGTCAAGTCATACAAATTTGGCCACATATACTGTCGGTTGAGAAATAAAAAGAAAAGTTAATAAAAAGAAAAGTTAAAAAAGGTCAAAGAAACCTATAGTCAGAAAAGAGGAGAATTTAGTAAGCTTACCTTATTGAGTAGTTTGATTTTCAAAGCACATAGATCTGATTTTGTTGAGGCAGATGTTAGCTGTCTGAGCAGCAATAGCACAGTGGAGCCATCTTCACCTCGGACCTGTGATAAATAAAAGGCATCATTATCAACGACTCACTTAAACACATGAAGTTCTAACACATAAGTGAAATTACTTGAAAATTAGTGAAATTACTTGAAATTTTTGTAAGGCTTTTTTTTTTTTACAAGTGTTCCAAATGTATGACAAATGTATGTTTGTTGCGTTGAAACCAATATGCCATGATTCAGCTCATTAGCCCTCCTGCTGTTTACATACTGCGCTGCATATATTAGGCCAAACAGGTGCATGCGCATTACACAATCAATACGAGTTTCCCTAGGCATTGTTCTGACAAGTAGATGGGCGATATTGGTTGGTCGTGATTGCGCCCTCTCGCGGCAGCGGGTTATCGCGGCCGCGGATTATCGCATATCAAACCATAACAACGTCTAGCCTCTAGACTAGTAGGGAGTGTGCCAGGACTTTTTATAAACCTAACACGTGATACTTCTAGGCCAATGAAAGTACAGTATTCAAGACAGAGGTATAACAAAATGATTAAGGATGCCTACCTCCTTGAAGCCACGTAGTTTGCCTTCAGGGAACGCCAGTAGGAATCTAATTCCTCGCTCCTCAATAGCTTCAGTCACCAATGGGGACTCAGTGTGGTATATCAGATGTGGCAGACGACTGAAGTCATAGGTGGTTGGAGTAAAGGAAAGTGGGATTGTCAGCTGGTAGGCGGACAAGACATCAAACAGGGCAGTCAATAGTTCTTCTTTCTTTGTAATAGGTACTTCAGTCACTACAACTAAAATACAAAAACAAGAAGGTGAAAGTCATCATACAAATTGAAATTATTATCACGACATAAATTGTGAGGCGTTCTGGCAAAATGAGACGGCACTGGGCACAGGCCTTTAGTGGAGAAAAATGCAAAAACTGAATAACGATGATTTTTAGATGCATTGATATTTGTAATCTTTGATATGTCTACTTTGCATATTTCAAAGAAGCAGTATACAAATTGTAGAATAAAAGTGTATTTTAAGGAGAAACAAATTGGCATCTTTCATTGTCACGTATATAAAACTTGAATGTTAAAGTCAGTATTTTACATTTTTAAAAAGTCAATAAACATAACTTTAACCCTGCGCAGCATTTACAAAAAATGTTGATCAGAACTCGCCAACGGGGCCCTTTGGGCCCCAGGTACTTCCCCGCACTACGCAAGACCCTATTCATGTCAAAACAACAAAAAGCCACGTGCCAGACAGTGTCCAGGCAGTTGCCAGACAGTGCACTTAAAAGATAATTGACTGGCGGCTGTGGTTTGCGGCTACGAAGGGAGATGGCTGTGTCAAGTTACAGGTGTTTGTATATGTTTCAATGAGACTTGGCAGTAGGCCTGGTCGAAAGTTTGTTGACACGGCTTGGGTGAAGCCCTGGCTACAAAGTTCATTGAACCAGCTGATTTGGCATGGGTTGAATGAGGATTAGATGGAAGGTGAACGTCATTGGCCCTCAATTTTTTTTTATTCAAAACATTCGGTCACCTGATCGCAAAATGGAACCAGGTCACTCTGCGGAGGGTTAAACAGCCATAACTGTCACCGGAATGTCCCATTGAAGTGCAACAAACAGTATTGCGAGGAGAATTTAATTCTCTTTCCTAATACTACCAAGCCCGTACTTCAAACTCTGCCCAGTACTCTCATTTTGTCAAGCTGTGATGAATGTTAATTTTACCTGTAGAAGTATGTTCCATCTCTGATTCAGCTTCGCTTGGTTCATGTCTTGTAACAGCCCATTGGCTCCCATCCAGAGGTCTATCCAGCGTTTTGTGAAGTAAGTTCACATAGGCATCCAGATCTGGCAAGGCCTTTTGGAAATCACACAAGTATCGTATTAAACTTCACATCATGTAAAAAACCACAAAATACAAAGGTTTGCTTTTTATGGGCTCAATGCATGAACAGCATACGTGATGCGATCAAGCTACACGAGTTGTTTGTCGGGAATTTTCATTTGGAGATACAGGCCAAAATAGGGCCACTTCATCACATCACTTCATCACATCTCTTGGCAATCCGACTTCCATAATTTTTGAACTAAAGATGGTATCAGCATGCAGTTTTCACAGTAGTAATGCCGAGATTGTGCTCTTTTAAAATCTGTAATAAAAAAAAATTTGACTGGGGTCGACAAACGACTCATTTACTTTGATCGCATCACATATGGACAAAATAGTGAGAGGATTTCTCTTTAAGAACTTCTTACCTTGATAAGAGCTTGCTGATACTGAGATATGACTGCTGTCTGGCGAGACTCTCTCAACCAGACTATCATCCCATGGGCTCGATCCAGAATGAGTCTGATGATCTGTAGTATACAGCAACTGACAACCAAGCTACTATGCTGAAAAACAAAATCATCATCATGGTGTCAAATAGTGCATGCGACCCTGAACTTCAAAACTCAACGTTGTACCTAGAAGTTGCACTCAAATACCCTACGTTCTAGTGTCTGAAAGAGCATTTGGTTCACAACACAGAGTATACCTTGTTAATTATTAATTAGGATTAGTTTCTGAAACATAAAAATATAATGACAAAAATGATAATAAATTTACACAGAAAAGAATCATGATTTCAATAATTCATGGAAAGTTTTGAAACAGTTTACTTCGTGAAAAAATTCTCATTGTAACCAAGAAACAATAAAGACTAATGCAAACACCCACAACAACAAATGCACTTCTTTGAATGAAACAGAAGAATAAATGCACCAACTATGAGCAACACCAAAAAAGAAGAAACAAAAATAATATTCTAGTCATTTCTTTTTTAGAATCGCCAGCTAGGAGTTGTTTACACATAACACCTTTAGTAAATTGTTTGCCTTTGTTTCCTTTTCTTCAAATATAGTCATACAGCAAGTTCTGCTGCATACCTTGACAGCTTGAGACAGAAGGACAGGTGTCAAGACCGTTGGGATTGTGCTAGCCATCGCTAGCTGCACCATGTAACCTGTGGAAGTGTTTCTAGCGTGAAGCAAGGCTGATGGAATTACTGATTGGCCAGTCAATATCTGGGGAATAATCAACCAATCTGAAATGTAGCGGTAGTAAAGCTTCATAAATAACAGACAGGCCAGACAAATAACGAATATCAAATCATATCAACAAATCTGACATTTAACAAGGCTGCATAAAATATAAACAGCAGAAGCTATATGTTGCTGTCCAATGGACTCCCCCCTTCACTTTGAAAAAAGGGAGAGTTGGGGGAGACCACTGGATGAGACATTTGAACGCATTGCCATCAATACCCAGGTGAAGAAAATACTGGTTTATACACATACAAATTAATCATGTGTACTCCACACCATATGTACATGACCAGCAGTACCATGGAGTTCTAATGCATTGTCACAAGGCACCATCTACTATTAAGATTTCTATAAACAGATACATGTACTTTTCCCAACAGTATTTCACTGAAAGGGAATAAACATGTACTGGGCCGATTTTAAACAAGCCCATTTAAGACCGGTATGGGGAATGGAGGTTTTATCAACCCTTTAAGACAGGCAAATGTGACAGGCTCTCAACCAGTAGGAATGGGTCAACTGTCTTAGGTATTTATGAATTGAATTTGATTTCAAAAGAAAAGCTTAATCACTCAAACCAATCAAGTTTTCTCTTTTAAATCTCATCTTGTTAGAGGTGCATGTACGTGTATGTAATAGGAAACAGCAGACATGAGAAAATAGTCATTTTAAAAAGTCTACAAAATCAGCAGAATTCATTCCCATATGTGTGAATCTGTTTATTTACCTGTTCTAAGACTTTCATGTTGTCAAGCCAAGACGCAGAAGGTCTGGGTTGAAAGGACAGCTTGCACTGAGACAGGTAGCGGTTTAAAAGATCAGGACACGTATGGAGAATATTGACCACCAGATCTAGAACCAACTCATCCTCCGTAGCATTATGAAGACTCAGTAGAAACTTCAGCAATACTGAATTGCAGTTTCTACAGACAAAACAGAACAGAAAGTGACGATGAAATTAATGTCATTCTTTGTGGATGTCACATTAACTAAATCGTCATAATTTGTAGTTTCGTAAATACGACAAGGCAAACCTCATAAACTTGGTACCAGAGTGCATGAAATTGTATTCTATTGTTCAGAATGGCTATTCACTGGAAGTCTTTTCATTTTTCTGGTTTACACAATGGGCTGGATTTAGCCCATTCATTGGTGTTATGGGGTGATCCATAAAAAACCTTAAAAAGATAGAAATCTAGTAAGTAGTTCTATAATGTCAAAAAAATATTTGGCCGCATACATGCATGGATGCATGAATAAATAATAATAATAATAATAATAATAATAATGTGCTTATATCCAACGGTCTCAAAGCGCTTTACAATTATTACCCCTGTTCATCAGGCCATGAGACCAGTTTTTGCAGCAGCTCGAAATCAGCGCATTCTGGTCTCTACCTTCACAGGTACCCATTTATATTCCTGGGTGGAGAGAGGCAATTGTAGTAAAGTGTCTTGCCCAAGAGCACAACGTGAGTCGAACACCGTAACCATTAGACCACAGCGCTCCACATAATTATGTAACTTACTTTCCGGAGAGCCCGAGAGAGTTATCCAAGAAATTGATGCCGTGTTTGAGGTCACAGGTCACTTTCAGTAGAAACTGATGACACAGTTGGCGTATCTCCAACACTTGAAATTCTTCATCAATTGTAGCATCACTCTGCAACACAATAAATAATTAGCAGTATGTGCATCTAATTATGTAGTTTCTAATTAAAAACTCTTCAGCTAAGTTTCCTTGTGGGATATTTTGTGCAATGAGGATGTATGTGCACCTGGGGCCAATTTCACGGCGCTGCTAAGCACAAAAATTTGCTTAGCACAAAAAAAGGCTGGCTTATAAAAGCAGGTTACCAGCCAAAACTCCACGTGATGTATATTGCTCGTGATTAGCATTCAGCTGTTGTTTGCTTAGCATTGAAAATCACATGGTGTTTTGGCCAGTAACGTGCTTTTATAAGCCTGACTTTTTTGTGTTAAGCAAATTTTTGTGCTCAGCAGCGCTGTGAAATTGGGCCCTGCTCACAAAATCGTGATTTGTCCTTAGTAATATTTTCAGTGAATTCACAATTCCACAGAATAAATATGTTTATGCAAACAAAGTGGCACAGAGAATTCTAAATGGAAGTCAACAAATATCCCATCCAGAGTGAAACCTGGTCCGATCCAGCACAGGCCAACAAGGCATATCGTCCATAATTACCCAAGTTTGTACACAGGTTGGCATAGGTTTTTGGGAATTTTCTACCAGCTAGTGCCTCTCAACCCTGGTCCTAACTAGGGTTGAATTTTACCACGATAGATTTTTGTGAAAGCGGTTTCCAATATCCTGGGGTTCGACCTGGGTCCAACATGGAGATTTTGAAAACTTTACGAAATAAATCAAATTTCAAGGTTACCTTAGCTTCTGGACTACCCTTCCACGTGTACAATGCAGCCACTTGCTGGAGGGTGTAGTCGTTGAGAATGTGAAGTTTCTCAGTCTTGGTGACCGCCGGATTGCACACTAGATATTGCGTCAGTGTCACTAAGATCAGCTTAATGTTGGAGGCTCGGTCATGCCCTAGCTTCTTGAAGAAACTCTTGAGGAAATCTAGAACAGACCAAAAAGTACAACAAATGAAATCAATGATTTTCAATGAAAGTGGTATGTGAGTCGATGTTGGGTTTTACCATTCACTGACATGACTTTAAAAGCACTGTACATGTACACTGTGCTGTCCAAGAGCTGGGAGAACATAAACAACCCCAAGATGGGCATCATGATCACTGGATGATGTGGTTAACCTAACATCATATCTTTATAGTAAGATACTGGTTAATGATTTGAAAAGTCAAGATTCACTTTATTTGAGACTATCAACAAAAAGGTCATCACTTCAATTTTGCATTTCTAAAAGCATATATGCAATATGGTGAAAAGACGTATTGCCATTAACCCCAACCTTCCCAAATCCTCCCAAATCCTTCTTGCATAAAGGATGATTTTGAAGTATTGAGGAAGTATGGCAAAGTGTGTGGCTGATTTTGTGTCAAGGTCTTGGGCCGGACCTTGTGTTGTTTATGCTCAGCCGTGCATATATTTAGGCCTAAATTACACTTGAAATCCTCCGCACTGCTCCAGGATGTCACTGGCTCTGACTCAACATATTGACAGTAATTGCTGGAGGATTTTGCAGGATTGAGGCAGTGGTCACCCCTCCAAGGACCACATTCAAGAAATAACAGATGATTTTGGAGGATTGAGGCTGTATGCAGTTTTTACATGGAGGCAGTTGGAGGATTTTGCATGATCGAGGTTGCATCCTAGCAAAAATGCCTAGGGGGTTAGGGTTAACATATCCAAATTATTTACCTTTACGAGTAAGAAACTGCTTGATGAGCTTATTATCTCCACTGACAAAGAATGCCATTGCTAAACGAATGCAACAAGTGCGTACATCATCTTCAGCCTGAAAGAAAATAGACGCCACTACACTCAACATTCACCGAACTCAATAAGGAAAAGCATTTGTGTCTGAACTTATCAACAGATACACTTGAGAACTTTAAATCTCCTTTGGGATTGAGAAAAGCAAATTCAAATCGAACCCTCCCAATGACTTATTCAAAAATTCCAGTTTCCTCATCTCAAGATGGAAAATAGATTGACTATAACCAGCTTTTTAAATCATTTTAATTCTGAAGCTACATGTATGATAAAATCACCAGGCATAAACAGTAATATAAAAATGTATATTCATTGTATTACTAAACTTCAAGTAATTTGTTTTGACTAAAGACATTTTCACTCCAATCAAAGTCATGATTCAACTGGAAAAGTTGCAACTTAAAGCTATAGTCCATCATATGCAGCAATCTGAATAGTAACTGGCATAATTATTGTTGAAAAACATACTTGGTTGAAAGATAGAATGGGGACTAAACTCCCTGTGAAATTATTCTTTCTGGCAAGCTATCATTTTGAAGTAATCAACTAAAGAAGGCCTTTCCAACAGTGCTTCTTAAGACGCACCGTAGGAAATTTAAATTAGTAGTTTGTTTTGTTATTTGGTGAAGCGCGCGCAAGCATTGGAACGATGCACATGCAGGCGTTGTTGCTATAATTCGTTGGATCAGTGTGCGACATCGCGTAGCAGCAATCGGCTCAGTGAGAACGTGTCTCGGATGCTGAATTCAGGCCCAATTCAAAACATGATTGAGCAACTTTTGATTTGAAATCGAGATCCTAGAATGCTGTTTTTTCTCAGAATATACAGCTAAAGCTGAGCTGAAACTTCATCAGGTTAGTTTTTCAGTACCCTTCTTAAGATTTTGAGCACTTTTGTTGCTTTAAACGAACAAAATGCACAAATTACAAATGATGGACTATATCTTTAATGATGCAGGTTCTCGCAAATACATGAGCGTTGAACAATATTTCTCTGTAATACGTATACACATGTACCTTTGAATCAGTTCTGTTGACGAGTGTCATAAATACACCCTGTTGGAAGTTGACGGCCGCCAAGACATCTCGCGCCGCATGCTGGCCGTAGGTTACCATGGCAACCAGGAGATTGAGAGCAGACACAATGACCGAGCTCTCGTTACTCCCATTCAGTGCGCGGTAGATGTGGGTGATATGAACATTGAGAATCTTCTGTATGATGTCCAAAGCGGTCGTGTTGTGTTCTGGTCGGCTGTCCGAGACATGCTGTAGAATCTGAGTCAATGTCTCCAATGATTCACGAAGCTGTAAATAACAAAGGATAAAACAGGCCGGTGTTAGACACTAAGTCAAAATGCCTGAAAGTTTTTACTCTCGTACTGGGAAGTCACTAATCAGTGAAATATGTGAAACCCCAGACTGGGACCTCGAATGCAGAAAAACATGCAAAACAAATTCAGGCCAACTTTACTCACTCTTTAGCTGACAAAATTCTCCAAAATTTTCATGAGGCAAAGACGAGGTCCTCAGTATTTCACCAACCAAGTTTGAAGTCTCAATTTTATATTTTAGGGAGACTTTTCTTCTTTATTTTGCACCCGAGAGTGAAGCCAAGTGATTTAAATTTGAAGCCTAAGACTAGACTAGTACATGTTCAACTATTTGAAAAGACTGACCTTTTCAGTAGTCTGGTTGCAGACTATGGAGAGATGTTTAGAAATAGAGACCAGTACCAGATGTTTCTTTTGACACAGTTGATTGATGCAGCACCAAAGGAGTGTTGGACTGGTTGTTTTATGTGCCACTCTATTTCGTTGTATTTCATGTTTTTACTGTCTTAAGTTTGGGACCCTCATACACAGTATTTAAGAGTCCCAAATTTTCAAATTAGTGAAATTAGTTAAAATCTTTTAGATGAAGGATTACGAAGTGTTAATTAACTGTGTCGCAGAGAGTCACTTCACAAAACAGGGAACTATGGAGAGAGAAGTATAATGGAATGGAAGCCACCACTTGCCTGAGCTTAACCACACGAAAAAATCGTGGTCAGTTTTGAAGTGTTATCCACACCCAACAGAAATTAGGAATACCTCCACAGTACTTTAAAATATGGGTAATATGGGCAAACTATGAAGGCAAAACTTTAAAGATTTTGAAGTACGAAAGAATTAGGCGGGTATAAAAGGATGAGAAAACAGTGGAAGATGTGATACTGACTTGTGGCGCTGGTACTTTTTCCTCTGTTAGTAGTTCCATGATCTTTGGCCACTGCTTGATTTGTTGAAGACATCTCTCTGACTGATCTTGGAGCTCCTCCTCATCTTTACTGGTGGATGACACAGCTGCCATTGTTGTACTAGTACTTACTAGAGTTGATAAATGAACAAAACTTATTGCTAAAATTGCTTGAGTGATTTTGCAAATCAGTTACAAAGCACTTATGTATTGGGAAGGCAAAAAAGGGAATCTCTGTGCCTTTCCAATTTTTCAAAAGTGCATACATCAGTTGTTGAGATTTGGTTCTCAGACTATACTGTACTTCCTCCAAAGCAACGAATCTTTAAAAAAGGGAAATTTTATTTCATTGAGAAGAAGCATTGTAGGACTTGACATTTTGGGGAAGAAAAAAGTTGTCCCCAAGAGGAATCAAACCCATGACCTGGTGATCTCAAGATACCACTGCTAGTAACAAAACATAACTAACATAAGACCACAGAGGAGCTTCGTTGAATAAAAATAATAACTTCAGGCTCATACTACATACTCATTTGTTATTCCAAATGACATCAAGATCTGACGTCTTTCGGAATAACTGCCGGTTCTGTAGCCGGAAAGAATGTTGCCTCCTGACGCCACTTTTTTTCATCACACATTATCTCAATGAAGGTCAGTTATAGTAAAAATGGGAAAGATATGTTGCGGAAAAATTTCCGTACTCGGACGTCACTTTTTTCAATTAATTTTCTAGCGCCAAAAGTTACATCTTTTATGGTTATTCCTCCACTTTCCCTCCTCTACTCTCACCCTCTCCTTTCCTTAATTTCTATTTATCAATCAGTCAGTTACTTCATCGGGATTCGAACCTCTGACGCTTGCTTGATACACGAGACTCTTAACCGCTAGGCCGCGCACGATCGCTGTTGCAATAATCAATCTTTGGACGCATTTGAAGTCTCCATTGAAATAAACTAAATATTCATGATAAATAAATATTCATAATGACGTATTGCACTATCATTGGCAGGCTCATGCGACGTCATGGTTGTTGATGTCACGTGTATAACGTACCGCTGTCTTTCAGCCACTACAATCAGTTTTGACCGGCTGCTTGAAGTTAGTTCTGCACGACGTATGCATCCAAAATGTGCTCTAAAAACACATTTTGAGTAATTTTTTTTCACCTTAACACAGCTTCCTGGATTTCTCTTGGTTCAAATGACAAGGTGAGATGACAATTAATATGTTTGGCAGCAGATAAATTGACATCCGAGTATGGAACTTTTTCCTATGTTGCATCCTGACACCATTTCAGCGGTTGTGTACAAAGTCTATGGAGAGTCAGGAAAATTGTCTTTGAATTTCCTAACAAAATTGAAAATGTTTTTCAGTCCCAGATTCATGTCTTTTCAACATTTTTGCAATGACTGACTTTCACTGAGATAATATACAGTTAAATCTTGATAAGTCAAACCTCAACATGCTCAAGGGAACCGGGAACAGCTTCAAAATTTGACTGAAGCAGAGTTTTGAGTTCAGCAGGGTTACTACTGAAGGCAATGGATTCTTTGTTTGACTTAACAGCTGGTTTGAGTTATCAGAGTTTGACTTATCGAGATTTCACTGTCACTCTGTCGCGTCAGGTTGCAATATTCTTTCCTACTTAGAAAATTCACTTGACTCTCCATTGACTTTGTACACAACAGAAGTGGCGTCTGGACTACATTATTTCCTGGATATTTCCTAACCATCGAAGTTGCGTCTGAAATTTCTTTCCTTACAAAAGTTACAGATAAGCCCATTGACTTACGTTGGGTACGATGTGGAAATTATTTGGCGTACGTGCTGGGATTTAAAGGTGATTTTCCCCTGGCCCTGTCCCGCATTCTTGTTGTACCGTCCGCATGCTGTTGCACATGTGCGATTTTAGTCTGCTCCCTTGTTCCCTTATGCGAGAATTTAATACATTAGCAAGGCTGGGTATCAAACATGGTAAATTTCTATATCAATAGCGCCCTCAATATGAATTGGTTATGGGAGAAGGGGGCGGAGCTGCAGAGTATAGGAGTGCTGTAAAAGAATTGTTGCAACCAATATGTACAATGTAGTATGTTCATGAGAACTTTACGCACAAGGTCTATACAGCAGATCAGACTACATTCCTAACAAATCGTTTGTTGTTTGGTGTGCCCTGTATGTCATCTGGATTGTGTTTGCCATTCTGCCAAGGTTTTAGATTGGGGGTTAAGCATGTTGTCCATAGGCTGTTTTTCATTTCATTTTCTGTATTTGTTTTGTTTTCTTTACTGTGCAATTTCTATTGTTGGTTCTTAGTATCACCTTTTTGTAATGAGTGTATTTTTTATACATTTTACTGAATGTTTACTGCTGTACAATAGGAAAACAAATTTCATGTGTCTCACATGATGAATAAATACATTGAGTTGAATTGAATTGAATTTGCATTTTCTCCTTTGTTCTCAAGGCCAGAGAAGTCGGTAGTAATCATTTTCATGAAACTCATTTTCAAATTATTTATTATTCACATCATATGCAATTGATTTTATTGGAGCAAACAAATTGTTACAAATTTTCAAAAGGGTTAAATCAGATTTTAAAACAAAAACATAATCGTGGCCCTAATATATAACACTTAAAAAAAAGTCTTTCAAAGTAACAATGCTGACTTTAAAAATACATGTATCACTAAAACAACACTTTATGTCAATCATAATAACACTTAAAAATGTATTCAAAATTGGCAGCGTTTGCATTTGGTGACCACATTTTCATCAGAATTTTATTATTATTTGTTTAGTCATATATTGTGAATGGGGAAGATATTATGGGATGGATCATGTACTACATGAACCCTTAGTCTTTGCAACGTTACTTCCTAAAAAATTTCAGACTATTCTACATTACATTTTAAAAATTAGTTATTTCATAACTTAATTGAACGGTGGCAAAAGTACCAACAAACATGATATCTGTCTGTATGGGATGCCTGGCTAGTGTCACTGTTCAAAGATTAAAATGTTTTATGGTCATTGAATTGAAACAAGCCATCATTTTATATTAAACATCTCAGGAATATCTTCAGTGGTCCACATATAAAACCTGCAGTATCTCCATAAGATTTCACAAATTAAATACAATAAACCCAATGTCAATTAACGTCAAGTATTTGTCTTAAGCCTCTTCTGACAAAAGACAATTTTTTAACAGGTATCAAGATATTTTGAGATTTCAGACAGTGTGATTACATCATGATTTACACATTACAAACGAATCCGGGCACGTGTTCACTGTACACACACGCGGCCCCCTTCCATGGAGAAACCATTGTGCACGCTATTGCATAAAGCAACTGCCCGTGACGGATTATCTGAACAATTGCTAGCACAATGCTTTCGCCATTGAAGGGGGCCTTCATGATAGAATTGATAGCATGCCTGGATTGGTCTACAGTACGTATGTCCCAACAAAAAAGTCCGTCAATCACAACAACATTTTTGGACAATGTGACTAAGTCCCTTGCCTTAATCAATTTCAATGCTGTGTTATCTTAAGATGTGTAAAATTCTGTGGATGTTGTGAAAAAAAAAGGCTGATGTGGTTTGGGATTGGAATCATTTGCCCTTGAGCATTAAACTGAGGTCTTGCCATGATGACTGATAGCCAGGCAAATGATTCCAATCCCAACCGCAGCCTTTTCACAACATGGAGGATTTTACACAGCTTACTTAACACAGCACTTAAATTCATTAAATTAAATTAAGGCAAGGAACTTGGTCACAGTGTCCAAAAATGTTGTTGTGATCAATTGGCAATATTGTGCAGTGATGCGTGACTGAAATTAATCTGCACAGATGGACACTTTTTGGGGGGCATCTGTAAAGGATCATGGATGATCTTGTCCACAGACCAAACAAAACGGAGATCACAGACCAATGCTGGAGTGTGATCACGTCTTGGAGAATACATGCACATCATCTTAAACTATGGACAAAGGGGGAATCAATGGAGCAGTTGACTGAGATTAAACACCATTGATGGAGTGTGACATCTTGATGAGTACATCGTCTTCAAGGATTGACTAGAATCTTGTCCATTGAGCAGTTGACTGAAGATTGAAGACCATTGCTGGAGTGTGACATCTTGATGCGTACATCGTCTTAAAAGATTGACTAGAATCTTGTCCATGGAGCAGTTGACTGGAGATTGCGGACCATTGCTGGAGTGTGTTCACGTCTTGAAGAATACATAAATATCATCTTAAAGGATGGACAAAGGGATAATCTTGTCAATGGAGCAGTGCACTGAGATTGTAGACCATAGCATGAGTGTGACATCTTGATGAATGCATCTCTAGAATCTTGTCCATGGAGCTGTTGACTGGAGATTGCTAGAGTGTGTTTATGTCTTGAAGAATACATGTACATCATCTTAAAGGATGGACAAAGAGAGAATCTTGTCAATGGAGCAGTTCACTGAGATTGTAGACCATAGCATGAGTGTGACATCTTGATGAATGCATCTCTAGAATCTTGTCCATGGAGCTGTTGACTGGAGATTGCAGAGCATTGCCTGATTGTTTTACATCTTGATGAATGCATCACCTTGAAGGGCAAAGGGGGAATCTTATCCATGGACGAGCTGACTAGAGTTTGCAGACCATCGTTTGGATTTCAGTTACTTCTTCTTGTTAGGCACATCACCTTGCAAGATGGATGACAAGAGAACTTTGTCCTGAAGAGCAGACTCCACTTCATTCTCGTTCAACTTTAAGCTGATCTGGAGATAGTTAAGAAACGGAAAACAATGAGTGTAAAAATGCCAGCCAATTTCAACCATTGACTAAAAACTTTTCCACCTTGAAATAACTTGTCAAAACTGTATTTGTGCAATTGTCTAAAATGTATTAGCAATGTTTTTTTTATTTTTTTTTAGCCCTGAAACAAGCAACAAGAGTACTAGGATCAATCTGGACACAGAATCACTGTTCATGTACACACACTGTTCATGTACAATCACAGAAGCCCTCTGTTATGGTGGGAGCATTGTTTTTCACGATAGCTGACACAACGCATCTGTCATTACTTAAAACTTCACGAGTGTAGTGTATTGGTGCCTGGGATAGTCAATATTTGATTTTTTTCTGTACTATTGATGTCCCCTAATGTGGCGCAGCCCCTAACGTGGCACACTTAGCTCTTAACATTCCCATTCATATTAATCTAAAGTTTACGTACTCGTACAAAGTTAGCAGGGAAATTTGATTTTGGCGGGATTTTCCGATTTTATATTGAAGTGCACAATGAACCCTTTTAAAATGCGCCCACAAATAAGAAAATAAATTTTCTGACAAACTTATATAGGGTATGTGAGTGAAGATAATAATTTATCAGAATTAGTCAACTTTAAAAAAATTCTTAAATGTTAAAGTTGGGATTTTTTTGAGATTTGTTCAAGTGTGCCACGTTAGGGAACACTTAGCTGATTTTGTGCCCAATTTCCAGACCTCTTTTTTGAATTTCGAACTAAATTTCATTGCAATGAAATTGTTCATAATTGAGTCAAAGAAATCCACAAAGAATACTAAGCAGGTTACTTATCAATTGACTTTTTACTATGATTCACAAGAAAACTCACAAAATGTTTCTCTTCAATGGACCTTTATCATGCTGACACCATTTCAGTCAAGTTCCCTGTAGCTGATTAACAGTACTGAGTGATACTGTTTTTGTGCAAAAAGGAACCAGACTATTTTTCCTTCCAGCCTCGCTTTGGTTACGTTGATTTGAATGGGAACAAATCAAGATGGCCGCAACGTGATAATGGTCTATAATGTCTGTATTACTAATAACCACAAAATGTTATCATGTGATAGTAAATACCTTGGATTGTCTAGTGTCTTTGGAGAACTTGAGCCCAATCACACCTCTGCTCTCAACCAACTGACAAAGAGACAGGAATTCAGACTGATCCACAGCGGGTACCTGTCTATCCTTGCACAGTTTGCTGTAGGTTTCATGGCACTGAAAGAAAACAAGAGAACTTTCTTTGAATACAATATTCTTATAGTACGATACAAATAGGACACTGGGCGTTCCCTCTGCCTCTGGACCAACAAAAAGAAACAAACAATCCTTCAACAGTGTTCATATCTTGAAGACACCCACCTTTCCTAGAGTAATTTCCTTTAACTTGCCACCTCGGACCATCATAAGCACAGTGCATATCATGAGTTTCTGTTGTAGAGGGAACATCTGAGATTGGTTGGAGTTAGTTGTCAGACGTGATCCATACACCTCTGATATCACACTGGATACCTGCTTCAGACCAACTTTCTTCAAGCGAGGTGAACTGCTCGTCGCTGTACTTGAGTATTGCCCAGAATTTTTCACTAAAAATGGAAATAAAATGTAACTTTTCTGTAAAACAAACGAATATTGGTTGTGGAAACCAATCAAACTGAAATACAAATATAATAAAATAGGAAATTGATAACCTAAGTAAAATATCTTGCCCTATTTGGCCCAAAAATTCTAATTTTCTTAACCAAATTTCTATATCTTTTGAAGTTTGCATAATTTCAAATGTACAATGAATGATAATGATAAGACACCTTCAAAACAGAGAAATATTTAACAGTTGTTGACTGATGTGATGTGGGATATGACGTTTTGAACACCCGAGGGACGCATAGCGCCCGAGGCTGATGAGGATCGTATACGAAAAAACTAACTGTGTCAGCTCTGCATTTCCGAAGTTCTGAAGGCCTAGGCACCGTTACTAGAGTCAGTCAAAACGTAAACATAATCTTAATGCCGCTCGTCGCTGGCTGCCAAATTAAAGTAAATATCGTCTGCAAATGCACTGCTCCCTCACTAGCACTGCTATACATTATATTGTGGAACGTGAAAGTACTGCGGGGTACCAGTGAGTACAAGTATAGTCTGGTTTTTAAACGCGGTCCGCGCATAATGGTTTGGACTGTGGGGCGGGGACTAGTCTACATGCATGTGATATCACAATGTGATATACAACGGGAGTGTGCCATGCATATTTATCGCCCGGTCAGGTGATCGTCCTGGGCCAATGAAAATACAGTATAAAGACAGAGGTATGACAATGCAAATGATCAGATACAATAATTCATCATACAAGATAAGGACGTTGTCACTCTTGACGTCAAATTTCCAAGTCACAAATCCCAGGTGATATTTGTTCTCTTTCAATTGTGCATGAAATGCTGAGAATGCATGAATCTTTTTTTGTGTATCATGAACCATGGTTAAAAGACCAAAAACAATGACTCTTAATTTTGCAGGATCAAGAACAAAGCCGTCAAATAATTCAGTAGCCACAAACCAGACAGTCTATGACAGTGTACTTTCTTTTGATTTGCGGTTTTCAATGCAAGAACTGTCTGATCTGAGAGAAAAAGGTGCATGCTCTCACCCGGTGATCTGCTGCCAAATCTTAGCTGACTCTTGACATCACATTCAACTATCTCAACGGCACGCCTGAAAAATAGAAAACAGGTTAAATTTAGGTTAATATTGCCAAAAACAAGACTATGAGTCCATCATTCTAGAGCTTTACCCTACCAGTGCCTTCCGTGTGCCTCCCGCCAGTCCAGCAACTATATTGACACAATTTCAAAGCTTCAGGCCCAGTTACACAGAAAGTTAACTTAAATGTCACCAACCCTAGGTATCAATAGTCTTTGACAAATCAGTATGCAGTCTCACTTTGAGATCAGAGGATCATGGGTTTGAACCCATTTACTCTGAACTTATAGTCATTTAAAGATTTAACAATGTAACTTTTGAATTTCATTGATGTTATAAGAAATGTATGCCTTTTGCTTTCCAGAAGCTTGTGAGATGCAAACGTCACAAGCTCCTCAGCGGGATTTTATCGGACCCTTTTTTTTTTTTAACTGCAGTTAACCACTCAACTACCAGGAACAGTTACTAATTTGCATTCAATAATAGTACCAGGTACCACATTTCATGATATCTGGGGAAAATACGCCATACATTCAATTAAACTTCGGCGACCTACCTGCAAACATCCAGTGCTTTCCTGATGTCGCCAGCTACCGCAGCGACCTTCCGTGCACACAGCTGCAATGCTATAGGCTCCACAACACTCTCCTCGGAATTCTACAAATGAACATAAAAAGGAAGTATTTTCTTTGATTAGAGGCCGTTTAATATTCTTAGTTAATCTGTCATTTGTAAGTAGACAAATCAATGCCCCATACAATGTATTTGGTGTAAGGTGTTGGTCTATGCAGAAGAAAGCTCAGCTTCAAATGAATGACCCTTACTGATTAGTTAAACTGACTATATAACTTTCCTGTACCCTGGATGGTGGTATGATAGTAATTTTTATAATATGGATTTATATCGAGCACATATCCACCAAAAATGAGCTCATTTGGTACAACATTATCATCCCTACTCTTCAGGCCAATCAAACATTCAAACACTCATCCACCTCTGCCTTCAAAGGTACCCTTTTACTCCTGGGTGGGGAGAGGCAATGAGTGACAAAGTGCCTTGCCCAAGGACACACGAACAACCACCTCAGGCTGGATTTGAACCCACAGTCTTCAGAGTTACCCACAAGTTCATGAGTTCAATGCACCAGAACATGAGGCAACAACGCACCATTGCAATCTGATTGCTTTGATGCAATGTCAACTTTCACTTACATTCTGTACCCTGTCCAATAATATGGCCGCAATCTGATCCTTTGAGTACGGCGGGAAATGCAGCAACTCAGGTTTGCACTTGGGTCTAGCTTGAAGTCGCGGCAGAATCCTATCAGTCAAGTCCAGTGCATTGGCAACACCTGCAAATGTCAATGGAGAAAGATGAAACTCATAAAACAAAAAACAATAATGAACATGCTGGGACTGAAGGGAACAGGCATGTAAGTGGGTATCTGGAAAAAAACAGAGGACGAAAACCTTAATTTCAAGATATTACGTTCCAGTTCAACATTCGGCAGGGGTCAAGCTGCCAACTTCCTAACCCCCCCCCCCCCCAAGACTTTTCCGTTTGTTTTGCCTTTCAGTGCATGACCAATTCAGACCACTGATAGACCTACAATCATGTTTGAATTACACAAAATCAGCTGGACCTAGAAAAAGATTTTTAAGCGGTCATGACAGAGGATTTTTGTTCACTATGGGCTCTGTGCACAAACCAGAGTGGGCCCTTATTTACCATCTTTGAGAGCACCATGGACAGGACACACCAATGTACGTACTGGTGGTTCACGCGCGTATGGCGCGAAGTACGCAACACGTATTGTACAAAAAAATATAGCGTTTTCAAGTGACTGTCAGGCGTCGTTGGCAATGCGTTCAACTCCAAGTGGTCTCCCCCAACTCTCCCTTCTTTACCGTTGAGGGGGTACTCGTGCACGGAGCCCATAACCAGAATTTGTATGAAGGAGAGTCAACCGTATTGTGAAGTTTTGTGAACTAACCAATGAGTAGAAGTCTTGACTTTGGTAGGGACGGCCACTCAAACATGGTGTACAATACTTCCTGTCCCTTGCTGTCTAGATGGTCAATCTCATCCAACACCAGAACTCTGTGGCAAAATGCAAACACCCAAAAGTCATTCTAGACTGCAAGTAAATTAGGAAACCCAAAAACATGTTCACAAGCCTCGACTCTCTCAAAAACCATGGAGGTTATGGACCTATGCTGTGGTCTTTGCCTTAAATCTCTGGAACAAGTTAAAAAATTATACATGTACACAAAAATGACAAACTCATTCATGTTGTACATGTACTGTATGTGCTCTTTTAAGATAGTTGAATTTCTACTCCACAGATTTTCAACTTGTACTTTTTTTAATGACATTTTTTCCGTCCATTTTTGTCTTCTGCAATAAAGCCTGATTCATACTTCACGCGAAAGCATGTGCGAAGCGAAATTCATGTTGTCAACAATGGTGTATTGTTGACGTCACGAATTTCGCTTCGCTTTTGCTTTCGCGTGAAGTATGAACCGGGCTTTATTTGGAAAAAAACCCTTTTATTTAAGGGTAACTTTTGCACACGAACAGATTCACTCTGTGAGTACACTGGTTCCCGGTCCCTACATAATCAATTTTCATAGGGGGCAGGAACACCGAGTCTAGTAGTCTATCAGGCCAGATCAGAATTATTGTCAGGCCAAAGACGATTCCAAGCTATGGGAATGTCTTGTGCTTTATTTTGGTAAAGTCAAAGCACATTCAAAGCAATCAATTCGGGCGATTCACAATGCAGTGCGCCACCAAGAGTTTGCCATGGAGAGTTCATTTTTCCCAGTGCATTGTGGGAGATGGTCGACAAATTCACAGCGCGGGACATTTTTCCGGCCAGAAAGTTCGTAAGCGTATGATTCGAGTATCTGTTTGCCCGGTTCTTTTTTGTTTTATCAATATGGAGTTATTTTGTAAGGTGGCAGAACGCTATGCCCCAATCGTTAACAAATTAGCTGAAGTTTTCTACGGACACTCGTTCAAATGGGCCATGTTTTGTCGACCGTAAACTTGAAAAACGAACTCTCCGTGGCAAACTCTTGGTGGCGCACTGCATTGTGAATCGCCCGAATTTAAACAGGACACCATACACGAAATAAAGCATGGTTGATTTCGTTATGATTGGAAAACTGTTCAGTATCAAGGCAAAATTAGTTTGAATATACATGTATGTATGTATCAAGACTTTAGCTTACATCATGGGTCCTGTCGATGTGAATGCCTTCTGTAGTCTTCTGGATGCTTCCTTAGCACTCGTCTTGCCTTGTTGCCTGCCGACAACTTCCTCCAAAATCTTCCCATAAATTCCTTGACTGTGTCGGACGGACATGCAATTCACAAATATGACCTGAGCTTTGCTCATTAATTTCTGAAGAAAAAATAAACAAAAACATCTTTTGAGAAAAAAAATTTGCAGAAAACTACTTTCTGACTGAATTGATTTGAAATATGCAAATTGTAAAAGTTGAAGGGCCTGACATCTCGATTCTTGCGGGATCTTTATTAACCCTAACTCCCTAGCGTCTTTTACTAGGAACTGGACCAAGTCCATCAAAATCCATCAATCACTGTGCTTCCAATACAAAACTGTACATGACATAATGGAATCCACCACTGACGCACTGGTTGACATTCATGGACTTGCTACACGTGGCTTTTATCACAATAGCAGTACAGGAAGCTAGGCAACATCAATTGGATACCCCTAGCACTGCTTTAGGCCATTAGGCCCAAGTCTGTCATACTCCATCAATATTTAGTCCTGCCAGGCCTTCTGGACCAAGTCCCCAAAAATCCACCAAAACAGGGGGATGGATTTTGATGGAAATGGGGTGGTTAGGTTCAAAGGAGAAAGATTCTGGTTTATTCCAAATGTATAACTTTCGTGGTTTTAATATTAAATAATTTTTAACGATTTTTAAGACAACGCTCAACATTTACAAATTAGCACACTGAATTAGCACAGTGTGTATTTCATATTAAGTCATTTTTACATGTCAAAGAAAAATAAATGTTTGTCCATCTAGCCATTGCTCAAGCTTTACTTTCAAATAAGATCATATTTTGAGTGTCTCCAAAATGAAACACTTCAATCATAATCCAGGGCCTTTTACCTTATGTGTGTTTAAGACCTGAGACAAACATGCCGTCTTGCCGGTTCCCGGTGCTCCAGAAATATACAGACTACCAGCTCGATTCTTGGTCACATGACCTGTCACGAATGATGTCATCATTCCAAGTTCCTTATCTCTACACAACAGACGATCGGGTAGAGCTGTATGCAAAGCTTGCTTGGTCTTCTTGTAACACTCTCCTGAAATAATCGAAACATTGGAATAGTAAGCCGAAGACGTCTTCAGTAAATTTGATAATTTGTTCTCACATCTTCTCGTAGCAGCAACAAACATCCGTGGTAAATAAGAATATGGTTAAGATCATGTGATTACACATGTTTTCCCCTGAAAAGAAGTTGATGAGAAGAAACATACCTTCATTTCTTTCAAGCTTCAGGGGAGTAATCGTCTTCCTTGGAGATCTCTTTCCTGCTGGTGATGTTACTCTATCGACCCCGCTGTCCTTTTGGTTTCTCCGGGGTGGTGAGGTACATTCCAACTTCTTACATGCACCTTTCCGAGGGCTAGTCTCAACATGGTGCAAGCGAGAGATGTACACATCTGCCTTATCAGCACCGATGGAATTATCTCCACATACGGGAATGTTCTCTTTCTTCATCTTTCGTGGACTGCAGCATGGCGTCAGTGGGCGTTCATCGTTTGTCGAGACTTCTGTTCAGGCAAATCAAACAAAATACAATATGAAAAAGTGAAATCAAATTTTGAAAACTTGACAAACAGATCGATAGGTTTCCTTCAGTGAAATTATTTTTCCTATCACATGGGAAATATCGCAGAGAGTTGAAATTTTTCCAACTTGAGCACAACTGCTTGCAAAATGACTTTCTTTGGTTTTTGCAGCGATGCTCCCTGTGAATGCGTTATGATGTCAACTTCGCTTTCGCTTTCAAATAAAGTATGAGCCGGACTAAATACAGGTGCATGTAGCATATACTGTGACCACTTATTTTGAACAGACATTATTTATTTATTTACCTTGCAATAATGTCCGTTTTCTTGGAGAGGATGGGAGGTTGGTTTGAGCAGACTGACTTGCCGAATCACATCGTGATGATCTACTTCTAACACGTTGTGGAGACAATGACATCTCTGGTGTCTTTGAGGCTGGTACATTTACTGCGTCCTTGTCATCATTGGTGGTTCTACAAGTCAGACTCGACTTTCTTAATTCAGTTATTGGGCATTTTTCCTGAGATTTGCTTTGCGGAGTCTTGCAACTGTTGCGTGTCTTGCGGCACTTGAATTGAAGCGGGGTCTGTACTTGTCTTGTTTTTACAGGCATTGTGTAAATCTTGGAAAAGACCTGCAAACAGTAATTAAACAAAGCATTTGAGTAAAACTTGTGAGGTATCTTTTTATGGGGGAGGGAATACTACATTCCATGCTTATGTTGCAGCCCACAAAAAAAATGCTTCATCGATCAGTTTAGCCCCCCCCCCCCTCCCGCCCCCAATCTTGAACTTCAAACAAGACATCCATCTGAGCAACAGTAGGCCTGGTACCATAAATGGGGTCCAGTCCCTCTTACAGTGAGCTCGGGCCGACACCTATCATGCCTAGTAATATAAAACATTATGCAAACACATGGTAAATTTGCATAATTTCTGACCATCAGACCTAGCCCCACTAGTGTGGCCGCGGTATGCTGCGCTGAACCTCTGGCCACACACCGTGGTACCGCGCACTACTGAGGACGAAGTTTTCAAAAAAATTACGCTCAGTTTCTTACATATGGTTGTATTCAATGATGTCTCATCTATCACTTCTGGGATGCTTACGTGTAATGATGTTCAATTTTCCGAGATATTTTTGAATTTTTCTGGAGCCCATATGCACTCGTAAAATGTCTGGTGATGGCAGCCATTTTGAGTGTGTCAAGAGATGACTTCAAGCTGTGACGTCGCGTTTATGCAAATTGCTTGTCGAGCGAGGGCGCAAGTTGCAAATGCGACGGCTGTTTCCTGTATCATGCATTTATCGTCTGGGGGCCACATGCACTGATCTCTATTCAGGATCCACGGCGAAGGAAACAGCCGTCGCATTTGCAACTCGCGCCCTCGCTCGACAAGCAATTTGCATAAACGTGACGTCACAGCTTGAGGTCATCTCTTGACACACTCAAAATGGCTGCCATCACCAGACGTTTTACGAGTGCATATGGGCTCCAGAAAAATTCAAGAATATCTCAGAAAATTGAACGTCATCATTACACCTATGACCTAAGCATCCCAGAAGTGATAGATGAGACATCATTGAATACAACCAACAACCATATGTAACTTGTAAGAAACTGAACGTAATTTTTTTGAAAACTTCGTCCTCAGTAGTGCATGGTACCACGGTGTGTGGCCAGAGGTTCAGCGCAGCATACCGCGGCCAGTGGGGCTACATCAGACCATGCTAACTTTTTTTTGAATGATCAGCAGAGCAGGTGATGATATAGACCCGTGAACGTGGCGTTGTATACAACGCCACGTTGTTGTGTCATTTTGAACCTAGCGAAAATCGATCCGGCTACATAATTCCGTATGGGTGTTGAGTACTCACCTAGAAATCTAAATTTGCCCGTCCGATTGTTTAGGCTGTGTAGTTTCGACGAAATTTGCCCATCAGTAAAGACCCATACGAACGTGCACAGAAATTTCATTTTTACACGACAAGTGACCCTAACAAATGACCCCGGACGAGTCGCTTGGACAGATTGACGGCTGTTTCATGTCGCAACCCCGAAAAAAACAACCCCGCACCCGATTGGCTGTTCGGCTCATGACGTGTACGTGTGCGCTCACGCACGTGGGCGCACGTGTGCCAGCGTGCGGTGCGGTGAGACAGGAAAGGACTTGAAACTTGTCTAAAACGATGTCTCTTTTAGCTGCGACAGTAAACAGCCGCAGAATTATACGAAGGACGGTACAATAAAACGCAATGCGCATGCGTCACTTGGGAGAAAATGGCAGCTAGCAGGCCTTCATAAACCGGAAAATCGGGGCCAGAATTTTCCTCAAATTTCGTCAAATGCAAGTTTTGACGTGCAAACGGATTTCAAGACAGCTTCATATGTGAGTACTTATTACATGGGCAAAATAACATCCAGTGTGTGTAACGGAGGGAGTCAGAGGGACAATTTCGCCAGGTTCAAAATGACACAAGAACGTGGCGTAGTTTACAAGCCACGTTCACGGGTCTAGTGATGATACAAACTGTTTTGCAACTTCGTTTTAAATTTAGAAACACACTACTGGTCACTATCAAGCCCAAGGGAAAATTAAGTTAGGAATTCCAAGATGTCTGCTCTAGGACCCTACTAGTTAGGGCCTACTTTAACGTTGTAATTTTTGACACTGTCTGTCATGACTGTTTTCGTTACCGGTTTACACAACTTGAACATGTTGAACTTGAAGTTCATCATGCAAACTGAACTAAGCACACAAACCAGATCAAAACTTACCGCGATTTTGAGGACGATTTACAAAGACAGGTTGCTAAAGGTGCCTGTGTGTTTCCTATCACATAAACAGCAACAGAACCGGCAAAAAAGGTTACAATCTCCAGCGAAAAACTAATATCTAAAGTGCACACCACTCTAATCTTATCACTTTCATGACTGTGCTCTTTCGTTACGCAGCTTGTGGGTACGCGGCAATCTAACTTTTCGCGGGAATTTAACACTGTATCCAACGGCTGTTCCGTGACTAAATACATACCCGCACAATGTTTGAGCATTGATTCGCATCGGAAGCAATTATGCATGTACTGCACCGTAAGAAAACAGTCGTATATTACATTCTAATAAAAGTCGGCTATTGAGGGCGCTCTGGCGGATGCACTGTGTTCTAGAAAAACGCCCGACTTAGTTTAGGGCGTAGTACGGGGGAGTACGAGTGGGATGGGATGGGGGCACGCGCCCATCAATCCCCCAGTCTCCCCCAATTTGAAATTTGTCAGTCGCCAATTATCACGAATCCATGATTTAAAGCCGATTTGTGAAGGGGGGGGGGGGGCACGCGCCCATCAATCCCCCAGTCTCCCCCAATTTGAAATTTGTCAGTCGCCAATTATCACGAATCCATGATTTAAAGCCGATTAGTGAAGTGCTATTTTTTACATGTTTAATTTTGTTTTGGCGAAAAACTTTTTCGAGAAATTATCACCCAAAGAAGACGACCCCTATTTTTCCCAAAGCGGATAGGTAGCCTAATCTTGAAAAACGATCCCTCCACAACATTGCAAAATGGTGCCACTTTCAAGCCCAATTTCATCCAAAATGCCCAGAATTGGAAGGTCCAATAAAAACAAAAAAATATGACATACATGTTTTGATGTATTTATAATATTGTTTAGGTGTTAAGTCTCGGTGTCGGAATCGCCATGACAAGCTTGACCCACTCATTAGTGTTTCACCTTTCTGTCTATATGGTGTTTATTGCAAAATTGTTCATTTTCCACATACTACAATTCCGATTCCCCCCCCCGAAAAAAAAATATTAAAATTATTATCCAAAGAAATCGTCTTTTATCACAATTCACAGTGCTCGATACATCTCTGTAGAGCTATAATCATGCAATAAATTTAGAATATGAGCTGATCGAACTTTGGCATATTTTTCTTCTGGACAGACTGTTTCGTACCGTAAGGCACTCATCAGCAGAATTTAAGAAATATTTGTAATTATGCAAAGTAGCAAGGAAATCCTGAAAACTAGGTGTTATTGGCTTTCTCACCACGAAGTGACGTCTTATTCAGGAGGTAGCCATTTTTGCCGTGTTCCCTGAATGTATTTCATCAAATGTTTACTGTTGAATGGGATGGCGCCAGACTATTTATGCAGCCTAATTTTTTTTTTTAAACTGGCTTAAAACATTAGGGAATGTTTAATTGCAAATTTTAATTGTTCATTTTAAGCGGACTTAATTATTTAGTAATGTACTTTCATTTATATTCGCAAGTTCAAAAAAAGAAGATTTTTCCTCACTTTCAATTCAACATGGCCGACTCGTGAATAAGGCCCATAGCGCAACCGGCGCACGACGGACGAGGATTGGTTTGTTGGTTTGTTTTTTTAGGAGGGGGGGGGGGGTGTTCACTTTTTTTTCCTTCTCAAATTTCTCTGGCATTGCATGAGAGCAGATGGTGAAGGCCAAAAACTGACTACGAGGGACCTAAGTTGATGGAAATACATGCCTTTGACTTTGAACTAAGGGAAACAAAGATCAGTAGTGTGTATGTTCCTTGAAATCAGCAAACTAAATTATTCAATTCACCAGGTGTTCTGATAGTGGAGGAAGGTGATCCCTATGCAGGCTGGAATACCATTACTGGGCTGCGACAATACTGATGTGCTTTTTTTTGAGGGGGGGGGGGGAACTTTGTAAGATTGCAGATTTGAATCCTTTGATAACCCCAGTTTTTCTGTCCCGGTTTTGACCGTGAATGAATAAATAATCCAAAAAGTGAAAAACAAAATTTCACGGGCAACCGTTTATCATTATTTAGAATTGAAAAACTTTAGCAAGTTATCTTAACGGCATAACATAAGTGCAGACAATAATATAAACTGGAAAAAAGGATGAGGGGTTGTGATTTCCACTACCGAGCTCATAAGAGTGGACAAATTACTATATGTATTGGAAACAATAATGATCGGGGCACTTCAGTGTCCTGCCGACATCGTTCTATTTTTCTTTTAAAGTTGTTTTGTCAATAACTGATATCAGTTTTAATTTTGAAGGTTTCATCAGTTCATCATCAAGATGAAAAGATCCATTCACCAAATCCAACTTTGGTGCACTAAGCGGGCGGCATCAAGCCAGCTTTTAGGCCACCTTATGCGTACGGGCCATCTTAGAGGGCCCCTTTTGTTAATTTAATTCAGTAACAACAAATATATTACACAAAAGATTCACTCATGCAAATCCCAGCAAAGTAAAGGTACTGCCCCTTAAGATGGTTGCTACGCAGAAGTTCTATGGGAGTGACCACTTCGGTTTCATAAAAGATATCGCACTGAAAAAGAAAAAAAAAATATGCACCGTTAGCGTTTTGCACGCATGCGCGTTGTTTGGTGGACGGACGCGTGACACGTTCACAAAGGCGCGAAAACGCAGTAAAGGATGAATTATGACGTCACGAAAATAATGCGAATTAACGCGCATAGTCCCTCGTTGGCATGGTGGCATCAAAGTCATTGTTTTAGCTAATGCCGAAGATATGAAATCGAGAGTCCGGTTACTTGCACCAGTACCATCCGCCGGCACTGGGGTCATGGCAATTAACGTGATGGGAGCTCTTGTGTTGCATCATCAGTAACACGGTCATATATTTTTTTTAAACGTTCATTGTCCTTATTAAATTCTGGTGAGAAATGGAGGATGCGATAGCGCGAAGTGGGGCCGTAGAATCTGGAAGAGTGCGACTACAGAGCGATGTCATCGAAGAGATTCCAGAAGATCAAGAAATAACGAGCAAGACGAGCAGCCGATCCAAACTTTCCAATCCACGGCTGCTTGGTAGGAAACGCTCAGAGCAAAGAGATGCGCCGCCGGGTGATCGGCAGACACGAAGTGCCACACCCGCTAAACAGGATGAGGGCAAACTGACTGGTAATGCACGCAAGAGGCGTGGAAGCATCAACCTACAAGTACGTTATTTCCTAATGAAACCACAATGGGAAACTGACTAGGGGCATTGTTATATTTTGTTAAAACAAACAACTTAAATCAAGACTTTTGAATTTCATACTCTTCCTGCTGTTTGTTTAAACATACAACTGAGTTAGACAATGCCAAATGAAATAGTTCTGAGCCCCATCACTCTGCGTTTGTTAAAATGACAAACCCAAACCTCTAGTTTTCTAAATTATTTACAATATTCTCTTATTTTATATTCTGGTATTAAACAGTTTCATAGTTTTCAGATTTTCTTGGATTTATTTTGAAAACTTTAACCGAAGTATGAACATTAAAAGAAGCTCATATTAAATTCTACATGTTTGTACCAAATAAAAATTAATGACATAGCGGGTAATATACATTTGGAAAGGATATTTAAAAGGTTATGATTTTTTGAACAGGTTCGTCGCCCGAGTACACAACCAGAGTTTTCCACCAACACTAACCAACAGAGACGGATGAGCGTGCGACGAAACAGCACTTTGCCTGCCCCACCCAAACCAGCGTTCATGTCAGCTGCCCAACAGACTCGTCGAGCTAGCACTGCACCAAAATCGAAAGAACCCGAGCCCGCCCTCACAAACGAACAGAAAGAAGGTTCGCATGTTAGCATCATAGCTTTTTTTGGTTCCATGCAAATTCGTTACATCATAACAAAGCGCATTAACAAAGTACACAATTATTGTCAATTGATCACAACAATTTTTTTTTGGACACTGAGTGTTGTCTTAATCAATTTCAGTGCTGTGTCATGTAAGCTGTGTAAAACCCATCATGCTGTGAAAAGGGGGGCTGCGGAAGGGATTGGAATCATTTGCCTGGCTATCAGTCATCATGGCAAGACCTCAGTTTAATGCTCAAGGGGAAATGATTCCAATCCCAGACCACATCAGCCTTTCCCCCCCAGCATCCGCAGAATTTTACACAGCTTAATGATAACACAGCAATGAAATTGATTAAGGCAAGGGACTTGGTCACAGTGTCCAAAAATGTTGTTGTGATTGTGCAGTGAGGCGTGATGGAAATAAAATGAAACTCATAGGGGTTCAGGCCAAGGATAAGGAGTATCTGCACAATCAAAAATTTCAAAATTGACTTCATGGTTTTGTAGTTTTTAAAAAAATAGTCAGACGGGCACTTTTAGGGGATATACTGTAGGAAGCCCGTTCTGTAGCTTTGATTTTATTTCGTGTAGGCCTAATTTTTTTTTTTCTACTCATGATTTTCAAACTTTTATTTCTTTCACATAAACAATGTTTTTTTTTTCTAACTTGGGGTTGGGGTTTGGCTGGAGCGTTGGGTCATGTCCGAATTACTAGGCAATACGACTGGAAGCGGGGCACGCGCCTATATGGAAACGGCTGCGGCTACTTCGCAAAAGACCCGTGTGTTATTTCTAGCCATGATTCGGACGTAGCCTTAAAGTCCATAGATTATTAAAGGAGAATAGATGAGGTGTTGCAGTGAACGCATTCAAAGACCAAAGACCTGTAGCGGTGAATCAAGCTTTGCAATATCCTCGAGGAGTGTAAGGAAATGGGGTATTTTTTCCTCATTATATTTTCTCCTATCATAGCTTTCAAGGGGGCTCTCTGTTCTAGCTTTCAAACTTTTTTCTACAACCTGAAATGAGTTTGTTTCTCATCTTTAGCTGTCGTTATAACCATTTTTGTCTTGTATTCTCCATTTGCTAGCTTTCAAGGAAGCATTTGACCTTTTCGACAGTAACGGTGGTGGCACCATAGACGCGGAAGAGTTAACCGAAGCTTTGAGTTCTGTAGATATTCATCTTTCTGTGGATGAGATTAAGGAAGTTCTGCAAGCAATAGATAAGGATGGTAAGTCGTACGGTCTACTGATGCCAAATCATTTGAGCCTAAACTCAACCTCTAAACACAAGTAAACTACACACATCCCTAACGCATTCTAATACACTAGCAATCCGGGCACGCTATCATTTATATCATGGAGGCCCCCATCAGTGGCGAATGCATTGTGTTAGCTGGTCAGGATAACTGTCATGGAACAGCCGTACAATAGCTAGCACAACGCTCTTGCCATTCGAAGGATTAACATAGGGTAAGATGCATGTTTATCGGTTTGTGAGACTTAAAAGTTAATCTAGCGGTTTCAAACCATTGATGAGTGCATTGTGGTTAAAAAGGACAGGACTCCTAATTTTTGCAACTCAACTTTTAAATAGGATTTAAAAAAAATGTATGTCTCATCGTTTTTTTCTCAGATTCTCAGAGACATAAAACAATATGATTTCTAGTCTGAGTTTTATCAATCCGAAGGCCCTCACACGATACCATTTTCTTTTCTTTCCATTGCTCACGATCGTAGGTAGTGGTGAAATTGACTTTGAAGAATTCTTGAACATGATGACCAATACAGAAAAGTTTCTGGAAATGTTTGGTAAGTTCCCGGTATCCCCGATGATGCAGTTACCAATGTAATCGAGGTTACAATTATTGGAAAAAGTTTAACTCCGAAACTATAAAATAATCAGATCAAATAGATTTAATTGCCTAATGCGATAACAACGGCAGTACTGCATCTTAACACTTTACTTCAGTACATTTCATAAATTGATGGACAATCAGTTAGACATTGACGGTACAATGGTAACTTTTGGTTTCATAGAAGAAGATGACAATTCATCGTTAATCTCAACTTATCTACCCGTCTTCACCTTGACCTTTCTCCTGACCTTTAGCCTCGAAGCACGAAGAGGGTTCCATGCTGGGGTCACCAGCAGCTGGTAGAGGACACATTCTCTTTGATGCACTCACACAATTCATGAGGTCATCTGCTCTTAAAGCCATGGATGAAATTGTTGGGTTTGTATTACAATTGAACTTCAATCCGTCCTAGTGGTGGACACGAAATGCCAGCATATTGTCACAATCATGACAGACTGAGTCACTGTCCCAAATGACTGACTGAACGACTGAATAACTGACTGATTGGCTGAGGCACTGAGGACAAATAATGTCCCAAACTAAGATTTTGGGGCACAGCTATAGCGCGACTGTAGGCAAGACTAGTCTAGCTGCCCTAATTTATACAACGCCTGAATAAATCCCCGTCATCTGATTGGTGGGTTGTTGATCACATGTCATTGAATGAGTCCTCCCAACCCATATCCCCTTCCACACTGCAAAAATACAAGTTATATTCCACAGTAAATAGAACTTGGGGTCCATTGCAGGGTCACGCGATTGGTGGCTCTGACCAATCAGATGACGGCTTATATATATTCAGGCGTTGTATACAACAATATTGAATGTTTCATATTCGTGCAATGGAAAGAATACTTCAGGAGGTGACCGATGGAATGTTCCATTCCACGAGGCGAAGCCGAATGGAATGGAACATTCTATCTGTCATTATTGAAATTGAAGGCCTTCTGGTCACAGTTTTTAGGCAAACTTTTTCAATTGTTTGTGTTTAAAATTCCGCAACTTGAAAAGTACTTAAGTGATTTGAATGATTCTTGTACTAAAAGAAAGCTCATTGATTGGGCTTTTATATCCTACATTTTGAAAGTGCTGCAGGGACAATTTCATTCAAAAATTGGTCCTGATGCCATTTGGGTTTCGTTTATTTTTTTTACTCACCCTGTAAATTAACTCATTCTTGCAAAACACAATCGTCAATCTAACGTTTATTTGAAAAGTAAACTATAGTTGTTTTCCTGTATACTGTTATTTCATTTCTTGATGTGATCAGAATGACGGGCTTATTTAATTAAACGGTTTCAGGTATTACAAAAACAAGTACCGGCGTGTGAATGCGCCGCACGTGGTCATGCACTATGCGGCCGGAGCTAGACTAATTGGTCTGACTGAGAAGCAATTGGCGAGGCATCTGGAGAAGCTACACGCTAGTAACCAAGGTAACGTTGACTGAAACTGACGACAAAGGTAGCTGATGCAATCATTAAAAAGGACGATTCTGACATAAATTGGCCATAAAATGTCCATTTTCTAGATCAACGGCCCATTTTCTTGAGCTGATTGTGTATTTGCAAACTGCATTTGCCACTGTTTGTTTTTAGGGGTCTCATTTTGTACTGTTTATTAAGATTAAGTTATAATCAACCGCAATGTCTCTCGGGGAAAATAATGTAGTCCTCTTGTTTTACTGTATTTTTTTTTTTTTTAAATAAAATCAGGAAACGATTTGAAGAGCCCGTACGCTCAACCTCTTCGCATGTTCTTGACTGGACCCAATGTCAAAACCGTGAAGAAGAAAGAGCCGGAAGGCAATGACAAGGAGCGTCGTCGCTGTACTGGCAAAATAAGACTAACTGTACATCTCCCGCCCTCTACCGACGCCATTGCCCTGAAAACAGAAGACAGTGAAGGCCAGAGCAAGGTACTCATAAGTCTAAAAATGGCGGACCAGGCGGGCCATTTAAAGTCTGGGCGTGAATTTATCTTTCGATAAAATTAATGCGGACCCATTGGTAGTATTGCGCATGCCTAAGTGAAGATAATTAGGAGCTGACCGGTCACGTGAGAGTGTTAACTCAATAAAAGGGAAAAGGATTCCGATTTTCATGCATGGAGACTGATTTTCATAATAACACCAGCCGGCGCGTCGATTGTCAAATTGACCTATGACGTAGGGGTCAATCTAATTGAAATATCAACGTGTGTACCAATTGGGCGCTTTGTTATTAAAGCATGACGCATGAGTGTGCAGGAGAAATGGGCCAATCAAACTATAGGGAAGGCGGCAGAGCGTAGAGCCAACAACCAATGAGATATCAGAAGTACGAGCCCGTTACCTGTCCATTATAAGTTCGTTATGAGTTCAGGTCTCCGGTTTAGGTAGATAAAGACCATCATTTTTTTAAAGAACTGTCTCCCGTAACTAAGCAACAAGCGATGTAATGTATTGATTGGGTGGGTCCTTGTTTTTACGAGACAAGAACGTGTGAAAATGAGATGGGGTTGTCGTTGATTGTGCAAGGCTGAATAGGCGGGAAAAGGGAGTCCCTAAAATCATATGCCGTAGATGAATGCAGCGGGTTACCTTGACAACACAATAAAACAACGCATAAGCCATAGACTTTGTGAACTCCCAAATTTATTACGCCATTCAAAGTCCCAACTGGTGAGACCAAACAATGGAGGAAATGTTTAAGATGTGTCCGTTACTTTTATTTAAGCTTGAAGAAATCTTAATATTGAAAAAAAAAAACTTAGATTGAAACAAAATCCCAGAAATCCAAAGAATCTAAAGATCAAGAAAATAGCTCCAACAATAACTCCAAAAATCCCCCGAGATTCTGATCAGAAATCCAACTTTCTTGACATGTTATTTTGTGGGCACATGCGCTTCCATATAAAAGTGAATTTCCACCACACAATAATTTCCATTCTTTTAATTTGCGTAAATGATTTTTTAAATACTAACATAAATAATAAACTCTTTATAATAGTCAGACAGAAAGTATCAGTGTGAGCAAAATTGCCCATGTCTATCGGGTTGATGCACCTCGAACCTACTAATCACTCAATCGCTGAGCGCGCGGCGTCTTCGTAAAGGTACGGGGCTCTTTTGCTGTGCTCGGCAGCAGGCTTTAGGTGCCACCTCGTTTCCTCCCTTTTATGTGATGGGAGTGAACAAGGAAAGAGGTGTGGTGTGTCCGAAGAGTATGGGAGACGGTAATAGGCTCATTGAGTGTATTTCCTTAGTCCGAGCCTGCCCTGAATACTTGGTCAACACAACATAACATTTTGGTTAAATTTTCCTTCATCCTTTTTTGGGGGCTGATGGGGCTGTGATCACCCTTTGGTTTTGTGATGGTTTGTTTTTCTATCATGTTTGTTGGTTGATCTGGTACCACCCATTCACCGCTTTAAAATTGAGTTTTATGGGTGATTGCGCACAGCCAAATACCCGTTTTAGAACTGTTCGATTTTTTTTCCCGGGCAATAATTCTCGGCAACTTCTCTTCCAAACGGTTCTCGGCATGGACGTCTTAGTGCACTGTTTAAGTGCACTGTTCCGTATAGGGCTTTAATGATGCGGAACTTCATTCCGTGTGCTCAGGGTACTTACTTTGTTTCTAGGGAATCTATGACTAATAATACTAGTGGCTAAAGGGTGGGTATACAAGTTATTCTCGTTAACTGTTTCTATTTCATCAATTAAGCCAAGAGTCAGCTTTGTGAGTACATTAAAAAAAAAAGAAGTTTTTCTGGTTCTATTAACAGGCAGGATGGTGTCCGTAAACTGTACTGTCTTGTATGATAAGTTTATAGGATGAGTGGCATACAGGGGCTAGGGGCGGCACGGGCCTTCGCCTATCACTCATGTTCCCACCCCTCGTACAATTTTGGGAAAGCAGAAGAAATGAACATCGAGTGTAACCTTCAGAAAATAAAGCCCCAAAGTGCCCCCTCCCTTGCAAATCGACTCCACTTGGAGCTCGAAAACTGTCTTCTTCCCCTCAATTAACAGGAAGAGGCAAAGCATGGTGTGCAGTTTTAACGTCGTTTATGCGATCTCCCGATTGTAACGAACTGTCATCTTCAGCGACGATAATGGTAAACATTATACATATTTACACGAATCATGGATAACAATCGTTATGTTTTTGCTTCCGTTCAGACTGTGCGCAACTCAAAGAACACAAACACGCACATGGAGCCTGTCTTCCAACCCCGTCTTGGTTGGGTCAAGACTCACGTCAAGAGTATTGCTGCCAGGCTACCTCAGAGGAAATCTGTACTGACCATGGAGGACTTTGCATCTATAAGGAAACGGGTAAAATAATGAGGGGGAGGGGCGTGGCGAGATGACCAAAGGGGGTGTTTACAATGATTGACAGTATTCACTAAAAAATCGGTACACAATAATGTAGTGGTCAAAACTTGTCGGGATAACAAGTTCCCCAAAATCGCATAATAAGCCTATTTTTAATGTTTTTATTCTATTCATGTATTATTTTGTTCAAGTAATATAATTTAAGGACCCCAATTTTCCCGAAAAGAAACACTGAAAAGACTTGTCATTATTGGTTAGTAGTTGACTAAATCCCTTTTAACTCCAAAATACTACGTTCAAAATTGTTCATTCAAAAAATATTAAAATACGTATTTTTGCGATCAAAACAAAACAAAACAATGGTCGCCATGGAGACTCGTGATTATTACTATCCCTCATCATAATGATGCAACCACTTGAAGAAATAAGAAAACAAAGAGATGCAATACTGTCTAAAGTGCAACAGGAAATTATTGTAATTTGCGAGATAGCTTCCAATCTTTTCTCGCTGACATTTGCAAAATTGCTCGGAGGTTACTGCAGTTCGACGCTCTTTACTTGGAGTGCCGTGACCTCGTGCTGCATTGAACTCGTGATCTGCACAGGTAATTCTGCAGGTTATGGGTTCGAGTCCAGCCTTGGGTTGTGGTGCGTGTGTCCTTGGGCAAGGCACTTTGTCACGTTCCCCACGCAGGACTAAATGGGTACCTGTAAGGGCAGAGATGTTATTGTGACTGATTTTAAGCTGCTTTGCGCCGAAATGGCAGCATCAAGCTGTATGCTCCCTAAAGCAGGAGGCTGAGAGTGTCGTTTGAATGCTTCATTGGCCCAATGAGCAGGGTAATAATGATGTAGCGCCTCGAGTACCAATACTGGTGGATACGTGCGTTTCATTAAATCATCACTAATATTGTTACCTGTCCTTTTTTAGATAACGGATGCAACAAGAGATCACTACCATGATCTAGCGCGGAGCAGGGCTGTGGAGAACCAGCGATACTGGCGCTCGCTCCAACCACAGTTTATCCCTTCTGAGACTCTGCGGACCAACTTCAGAAAAGTGTTCTGCGCGTACATCGCAGCCGGGCAACGAAAAATTTAAATATCCTTTCAGGAAAAAAGTTGCTTCTTTGTTATACCTTTAACAGCGAACATAAAGATACTTTAATTCCAATTTGATCATTATAAATAAAGATATTTTCAGAAATCATTCATGTTACAAAAGCTTCTGTGGACACTATTTTTTTTAAAATAAACATTATTAAAATTAACCATTCTAAATCGTTCTTATTGATAACACCAACAGCTGACGTTAATTCATGAACATTTTGTTCTCGTCAGGCCTTGATATGATTTGGAATAAAATCAGTTTCATTTTGAGAACCCACCTTCGAAAACATTTTTGTGGTAAACAAAAATCGCAAGTTGTAGATTTGAAAAAAAAATTATCGGAACTCCGAAGTTGGAGATGGGTAAGCAACTGTTTGGCTTTTTTATAGGTTTTTTTTTTAAATTGAACATAAGACAGGTTCTTCTAATCCCAAAATTCGTTCTTAAGCTGAAAAACATGAACGTTTAACAACAATTGTACGAATGTTATGGACGCAGCACACCAATATAGACTTTGTTAGATGGGCACACTGCCGCCAAAACTAATCAAGATTTATTTGACATTCATACCCAAACTGACTATCGTTCAATATGGATTGATGTTGTTATAAATAATGAAAATATACGACCACGCTTAGAATGTTTGTCATTGAAACGCCAATAAGCGAGTTTATCATCTGTGTTTGTATTCTTTGTATTGTTTCTGAATCGTTCATTGTATAGTGTACCACCCACCACTTACCAAACTCGCGGCTAATTCTTCTCCCCCCCCCGCCCCGTCATCGTATACGGTTTACATGATGCGTAGGTGGGAATCTCTGAAGATATTTGGGCACCGGAAATTTCTTGTTATGTTAATGTAAAATACCACTTAAAGTTAGTGTATACGTGCATTTTGGGTGGCACCTTGAAATTGAATTGATAATTTCGTATACGTGCTTTTTGGGTGCGGCACCTTAAAAATTAGATTTTCAAATTGAATTGATAATTTGTATAGCATTTCATCAGTTATGAGCTCTCCATGCAGACATAGCACGAAAAAGATCGACCCATGGCAAGTAATCAAAAAATTAATTTCAACTTTTGAATTAATAGCGGGCGGCTTCTAATTCGTTCGAAATAATGTTCGCAATTTCTAATCTGGTGCGCGCCATTTAAAACCACTTTTTCAAAACTGTATATAGGCCCTATAAGGGCCTGCAAAAAAAAAAGCAAGTGTATTTGACACATGACATTATATTCCTGAAATTTTCTTTCGGAAAAGAAAATCGAAATTTTGAAAAAGCACGTTTATACCAACTTTAATAAAATATAATTTTGTGAGCAGACCAACAATATTCGCACACAATCTTTATTCCCTTTCAATCTCAACAACCAGCAGATCGACGTGGAAACCAATTGGGCCACGTTTTTCTTAAAAGGGACCGTGCCATGAAGTTTATACTAAAACATATTTTAACCCAATTTCCCTTTTGGTTACTTTTTTTTTTTTAAAGAGCACTTTAGGAAGAATTGAAATGGTGCATGTTTTTCCTTACAACTGATGGCACTGCATGGCTGTAACGTCCTTTAATACTCACAATCTTTATTTGGTTGGGGTTTTTTTCCGTTCACATTGTGAACTCAAATACATTTTACTCATGCCAAATATTTTATGCAAAACAGTTTGCTCATTGACTTACCGCCATTTACCGAAACAACAAAGAATCAACATAAATAGAAAAGTTACTACAAAACAACATACATGTATTAAAATTATTAAATATATATATGCAGATCAAAAGAATACACCTTAGATCAACGCATACACCAAAGTTAGGACACTAATTTAAAAAAAAATATGATTAATTTATCTGAACACACCAAAAAACACCCTAACAACAAAACTAGTCTTAATTATGTTGCATCTTCATACAAACTTTGGTCAAAGTTAGATTGCAATAAGTGTAAGGATAAGTTAATATGTCGCTATGTATGAGAGTTTAACTGACTTTTTTTACCCGACCTAGAAACTGTAAAGAATAAAGTTGGAACACAATTTGAATTACATCACTTCTCAAAGTGTCACTCAGGTTGAATACAGTTTCGATTTCCTGAAAGTAAAAACAATTTCTTGAGTCGTCTGTGTGTTCAACGTTAAAAACATATCTGTGCACAAAATAACGAACTTAACCATTTCGATCCTTTATCTAGTCTGTTATGACTTAATAACCATGCATTTGCATTTGTTTTTAAGCTTCTTCCTCTAATTATATGTTGCAAAATAAACACAATAGTACCAGTGATCATAATAAAGTATAGGCCTATTAAACTGGTTATTATTGCGAGACAGAATAACAATGGACAGACCCTACTCGGGTAGTAACAGCAGTCATTACTTGATAAATGCCAGTCTAACGAGAACTAAACGGGTATTTGTATAGCCTCTAATAGCCGTATATAGCCCAGCGTCAAATGAAAAATATAAATAATATATCAGCCTGCATATGTACAACGGCAGGCCGCCAACTACACGATGGCAAGGCAGGGAGGTTGGTTGCTATAGCAACGTGTCAACCATGTTATTGATTCGCGCGTCTGAGTGCCGATGGTGCTGTGTATACTAAAAACGGTATCGAATTTGTCGGTTGCCGTGACGTAATTGATCTGTTATTGAGTTGAGAATGTCTTGTCTTTGTCACTCACAATGGTTGCAACAAGTGCACACAAACTTGCGTCTCCAGACCAGAAGAGCATAAAAACTATAGTGTCATGTCAACTCTATGTTAATGGACGCATCATAAGATGGTTGTATAAAGGAATATCATAGAGCCTATTCGAGTAATTGCTTGATTTCCCAGATAAAATATACTGCATCAGCTATTATCATCGTCAAGTATTTATGAATTATGCCAACTTAATGGCCTTTATTTGGATTCACACATTTATTCATGATGCCTCCAGTATTAATTTTTAGTCCAACATTAGCGAGAAACGTAAGGAATTTAGAGCATGTAAATGTAGGCTTTGCGTTACTGATAGTTCGTCAAAAATGTTATTGTGGGTATGTGGCTGAAAGGACCGATTCTCGTAGTTAAATTACTGGACGCGGACATTCCAGCGGATGGGAGTTCTGGGGTAGGAGCGTTGTTGTCCATTTATCCCTTTTTCTAAAGATTTCACTTGTGGGGTATACCGTTCCATTTGTACGTTGTTTACACTTGTCGATACTCCTCCATTGTAGTAATTTCGCCAAAAATTATGAATGATTTCTTCTGTGCGCATCCAATAAAGAGGATGAGGCAGGGCAAGCCAGGAAGCTTAGCGGCTGTGCATGGCCATGGTGTTTATCTCTTGACATACTGTAAAATGAACTACTTCGTGCAAATGCAAGTCCCACACCTGCAAACAAATATTGAATTTTCTATTTGAACACCATTAATATTTTATCCACCAAAGATCGTGGGAAATTTAATTGACGCAGTAATTGAAGTTAGATTAACATACACATTTATTTTTAATCGACCATTGTGATTGTTACAATCGCCTGTCTGCCTTGTACGTGGTCATTTTGTACACTTGCTACCCATGTTGCATCGACGTGCATATTTCCCATTTTCACCTGAGTAATCACCTGGGTCCAGACTAATCATACTCCTCATATTTTATAATCATTAAAACCGAGGGATGTTGCCGTGCTATGAAAGAGAAAATGGCGACACTCAGAGGCATGGCACGGACAAGACTATAATAATGAAGGTTACCAATCAATACTTTCCGTGGAACAGTGTACACAGCTGCAGTCTACCAACGAAGGTGACTGTGCAGTGCCATTGTATGCTGGCCTGACGTCACCAGCAGCAAATAGCCTTTTGCAACTGGTGAAATTGATCGTACATTGTGGTAGTGGAAGTATGGTAAGAGCCATGGTTTGAGCTGTCGGATGCAGCACAGATGATGATAGCATTTCATTGTCTGAAGACAGATTGTTGGTCGTACCGTTAAGACATTATGTGAGTGTGAACATCAAGAGGAGTTGGGCACTAGCATAGGAAAGCTTGTATATCGAGAGAGTTTACAAGGCAGGTTTTGCGAAACATGGCCAATGTCTCATACGACATTCCAGCTGTTGTTGCACTTGCTCGCATGTCTAAGTAGGAACACCCAACTCGACGACATACGGAATGGGAAGCGGCTCCTCTAAAAAGGCCAAGCAACTTGAGGCAGAGGAGAGAGAATTTAAGAAGAGAAACATGCAAAAGGAGAAAGCGATTGATAACGAGGAGGAGGAGGAGGAGGAGGTAGGGGAAGATGGGAAGAAGAGAAAGAAGAAACAAAAGGATGACGAGTTCCTTCTTGGAACTTGCAAAGGTCACAAAGGAGGCATCAACTGCATGGGTATCAACGAAGATGGAAATATGATCATCACTGGTGGTGAAGACAAAACGGCAAGGTTGTGGAACTTGGCCACTTTCGAATGTACCAAGGTAATGAAAGGACATAAAGGGTACCTAACCTGCGCCCAAATTCTGGATGAATTCTGCTACACTGGAGCTGCTGATCGCACGGTAAGGAAATGGGCAGCTAAGACTGGCGTGTGCGAGTTAGTAATCGAGGGGCATGCTGCACCTATCAATAGACTTATCTGTACTGGGGACTTCCTCTTTACTAGTTCTTATGATCGCACCGCTATGTGCTGGGACCCTGATGACGGAGAACTCTTACATATATTCCGTGGGCATCGTCGAGGGGTCACCCCTCTTATGTACATACCTGCCGAAGATGCTCTTAAAGATGATGTGGTTGACATTGAGAGTAACCGAGACATCTTGGTGACAGGTAGTGCTGATGGGACGGCTAGGTCTTGGAATATGGACTCTGGTGACAGCTTGGTGACTTTCAAGGGACACAAAGGTGGAGTATTGTGCCTGGCTGCTGATTCTACTGGAAGTATTCTATTCACTGGGAGTGCCGATTGTACTGTAAGGAGTTGGAATATCAACAACGGAGAAGTCTTCAAGGTGTTTGAGGGACATCAGAGTGCCGTCGTCTGCCTCCAGGTAACTTATCTTTTGGTTTGTAATCTTTTAGTAACAAGCTGACGGAAATGTGCCATTTTATAACCCTCATGATATCATCTGTAATCTGTCTCATAATTTGCACAGTTTCTTCACCGCACGAAGTCGATGAGTAAACTGGAAAATAGGTTTTCAAAATTTAAAAGGAAGAAACTTGCCGACTGACGCGACACACCATTAGAGGCATACACGATCATTTGCGTTAATCCCAAAAGTAACCTACCGAATTATTAGCAAAAAATCTCACTTGGATTAAAAATCGTATTGATACTAAACACCCCGTGAAATTATTCCGTCTGGCTTGCTGTCATTAATAACAAATCAAGAAATGCACAGCTGATTTCCAACGATTAGTCAATAAACTTATTTTTGGAAATACAGAGTACATGGACGAAATCGTGTTCCGCGATCAAACGGTCGAAAAGTGTAATATCCACTGAGCTGAACTTAGGTTGGTTTGGGAACATTCTTCTTTGGCTTTGAGTGGTGTTATAATTGATAACCAACAAATAAAATGCATGTAAAGCAAATTATTCTATTTGCCTAACAAAAAAAACCCCACAACCCTCCAAACTGAAGTGCGTGAAAAAGTAAGGCACTGTAAGATATTGTTTCAGGTATGAAACAATATCTCAGTAATTTTTTGTTAATTGGAGTAAACTTTCACGGACCTTTTTTTTTTTATAGGAATCTACCCCAAGGTGTAGGCTGGTTAAATTTTGACCAACGTTGGGTAAAAAATGAGCAAAACGTTCGCCTTTTAGTGTGTACGGATGCCCATGTTCGTCGCACTGTAAAGCTAAACGATTTTTTTCTTTGGCTACAATTTTATTATAAGCACTGAAAAAAGAACTTGTTACACTATCGTCTCACCCACACGTGTTGAAATCAACACGAGGCTACCTTGATCGGAACAGGGTCCTATCGGAACACGAGTCGACAAGGCATAATACCGTTCACAGGTTGTGCAGGGTCGGCAGTAGATTTTGGATTTGCTATCCGGGTAGAGTCTCTAAGACCCTGGTCTCGACCAGGATTGAACCGTGCTGGAACCGTGTAGAAGCCATGTTGGATTCTTGCAACTGTAGGTAGCCTAGCCTACCGGGTCCAACACGGAGGCCTGAATCTTCAAAGAAAGTAGGCCTACTTGGCTAAGTGCGGCTCCCAACAACTGGCTGTCTGTCATTACGCGTAAAGAAAATCTTTGTTCAAATTTTAAATATTAAAAACTTAGTTTGTAAAGTTACGATGTGCAGTACATTTTCAGGAATCAAGAGTTCCGTGCGTGTCGTATAACTTCCAAATACAGGCACCAGAAATCCTATTTTTCCCCGGGAATTATGGGAGGTTATGCCCACTTGTCCGGATATACCCAAAGGTATATCAGCCACGTTTTGAAACTTACCTACCTTGAAGAATAAGAGCGATAATTTATCTTATCCGCTGCGTGCTTTTATCCTTAAATTATTGACTTGACCGTTCATCAGGCCACGGGACCACGGGACATTATCAGTGCGCATTTTGGTTCTCAAAACAGGTACCCATTCATACACCTGGGTGGAGAAAGGCAATTGTAGTGAAGTGTCTTGCCCAAGGGCTCAAACACCATGTTCCTGGCAGGGTTCGAACCATGGGCGTCGCGAGGGGGGGGGGGGGGCAAGGGGGTACTTGCCCCCCTCCTGGAAAACGGGGAAAAAATAAAAAAAGGAAAAAGAGGTTTAAAGCTTTATTGATGTTAATTTGAGGGGGGGGGGTAGGGCAAATGCCCCCATGCTCACGCTCGGAAAAATGATAAATTGAGAATATAATGAAAAAAGCTAAGGAATTTTGGGGAAAAATTTGCTTTGCCCCCCCCCCCGGAAAAAATCCTGGCGAAGCCCATGGTTCGAACCCACGTACCATTGTACATGAATCAAACACCGTAACCACTGGATTGTGGCATTCTACATGGAATTTGACAAGAAAACTGAAAATAATAGATTATGATTATAATTTTTTTCGCAGAATAAATCAAAAAGTCCGTCGTGAAAACTGCTGTTGCTTTTATCGATTGTGGTCGTACCAAGGTCTACTGTAATTGCTGAAATCGTGATGTTAATTTCTCTATATACCGCCCCCGTATTAACGCTAACCGAAGCAGTGTGCGTTCTTGACGTTGTTGCGTAAATATAAAGATTTTGTTAAAGCATTATTCAAAGAAAATTTGAAAACGGGGTACTATTTTACCTTGTGTTATCTAGTATGTATGCATAAAATACTACTTTGGTCACTCACACCTCCATTTTATGTAAACTCAGAACACTATAGACAAAAAAATACCGTGGAAATTTGAAAAAAGAGGGGGGGGGGGGAGGACCCCACATTATACTAGGGGGCGCTCTTAAGGATATAGATTTATATCAATATGTATACTCACGCTAACATCAAAACGAAGCATTTTAAAAGCTTTTGTACTTTTTTTCTCCACTTTTCAGTGCTATTGAATGTCAATATTCAATTCAATAGTCCATCCCCCGGTCAAAAAGTGGGGGGATATATACCCCATCCCCCCTGGCGACTTCAAAGGGTATTCGTCTTCTTAAAAAAAGATTGATGCAAATTATCGTCCCTGGTGTCGTTTTCAGAGAAACACGTCGCGGTAATGGTCAAGTTATAGCATTGCAGCTACATATCATTAAACGGAGGCTGAAGTTTGGTCAGTCAAGCGGACATCATATATACGGCAAGGTCGATATTGATTGGTATCTATAAATATGGCAGCTGGAAGCGGGGGCTCCTCCAGTTGCAAACTCATAAAGGAAGGAACTATTTATCAAATCAATACTGATAATATATCACATTAAATATCAAGCAACCCCAAAAATCCGGTGCGGTAGTTTTAGTGGGTCTTTAGGATGTCAGAATATAGCAAGTTAGAAAATAAAGGATGAACGGAATACGGAATCGACAGAATCGACAGAAATTTAGTGTAGACATACGGCAGGATAAAGCGTGGACTCATGCGGATAACAAGGAAGTAGGTTAAATCGGGCCGCAAAATTGTCTTCTTGATAGGCATGCGTGAAACATATCACATATGAGAATCGACTAATCGTGTGATTTGAAATAACTTTGAAAACTTTAGATTTTCGTTGGAGATTGTAGCACCATTATGGCGAGTTATACGTTAGGCCAGTGGTCGCAATGCTGCATGCTGATCGGGGATCGATTCCCAGAAAGTTTACTTTTTTTTTTTTTTTGCCCCAGATGTGAATTTTCTTTTCTAAATTGTGTTTAATCATGTCCTACTGATCGATGAGGATTTTTTTCAAAAGAAGTTAAGGCCAAGAACCATTCCGTTACCAACTGACGCGTGCGCATTATAGTACGGCAAATAGGAAATTGGATTGTGCCTTTGATGATACACATTTTGAATTTGGCACACAGTCAGAGTATGTCATGAGAAATATATTTGGCTATATGGCCATCGCAGATTTGTCCCTTAAAAACAAAAAGGTAGAATAGGCCTAACAAGCAATGGCAGCCATTTTGAAAAGTGATTGTTAGTCTATTTTTTTTATCAAAGGACAAAATCTGCAATGGCCCTATATAGCCAAATATCTCCCTTAAGACACACTCTGACTGTGTGCCAGATTCCATGCTTGTATCATAAAAGGCACAAGTCCCATAAGCACATCTGCCCCACTGTTATAGTAATTGAATATAGTTGTTTCAGAAAAACAGTTTCCCACGGTAAGCCGGGCCCGTGAATATATATTGCCAAATCAAGCAAAGATATGATTTGTTACCGTGAAGAAACGGTGAGAAAGAATTAGTAAGTGGGTTTGTCAGAAATCATGGATTTTTTTTATAGTAAACTTGGCATTCTAAATTCAGTTCGTAATAATCAGTATATTTCCAAACATTTTTCTTTATTTAATAACAGTAATCAGCAACATTTATGTTTACGTTTACGGTGTCTCATAAAATTCGTTTGTTTTTTTTTTTTTTTTTAAACTCAAAGCAAGATTCTTATAATATCTGTCCCCCGTTAAACTGACCTGAGAATAACGTAATAATTCTCTCCTAAACCTTCTTCAAATAAGCTTCTATTTTTGGCGTTCATTTTCGATAGTTTAAAAACAATATAACCCGATCAAAACGAAAATCATCGAATGCAGAGTTGACATTTAAAGAAATATCCGAATAACTGCAGTCGGGCATAACAGATATTGAACTGTTGAACCCTCGCCGCATTTTAGAGTATACAGCATGATAGTGTTGCTGTATTAAGGCTCTTTGGAAGAATGAGTCT
This sequence comes from Patiria pectinifera, assembly GCA_029964075.1. Taxonomy (NCBI): domain Eukaryota; kingdom Metazoa; phylum Echinodermata; class Asteroidea; order Valvatida; family Asterinidae; genus Patiria; species Patiria pectinifera. Next base: position 1,335,714 of record CM057130.1, on the reverse strand, counting down.
TGTAGCTTTTTAACATGCCTATCCAAATGGAATGTATTGAGTCCTCCCATGAAACCAATAACTGCACGAAAACACTCGTTTAGGCTTTTGGAGTTCCATAGATGAAACCATTTGACTATTATTGATGAAGCAAGCTTCACGATGGAGTTGTCATCACACGACACTGAGTACCATACGGCTTGAAGGTTGCAATGATACGGACTAACGCTTGTTGTCTTCGGTTGTCATGGCAACCTACACAAGCACCATCTGATTAATAGATGCGTGCCGAAGCTGTTCGTGGGGGTGAGAACGAACACCTGCGCTGACTGTCAGTGTGTATCAAGTACTCCATTTCTTTCCCAGGTTGTTTCTCGGAAACAAAAAGCGAGCATCTATATTTAGAAAGGTCGCGCAAAATGTTCAGTCTTTTTCTCATAAATAATTTGTAAAAACAAATATTGCGATATTTCAACTGAAAGAATTCTTCCCAGGTCTTTTCGGGGGAACCAAGCATCTTTATTTAAATCGGTCGCACTCAATTATGAGTCTCTTGTCTCTTAAATAATATGTAAAAGAAAAGATTGCGATATTTTAACTGAGAGGAATTTTTTCCAAATCACTTCGCGGGAAAAAAAGAGCCTCTATATTTAGATCGGTCGCATTCAATTTTGAGTCTTTTGTCTAGTAAGTCGTCAATAATATGTTAAAAGAAAAAGATTACGATATTTTAAATGAAAGGAATTTTACCAGGTCGTTTCGCGGAAAAAAACAACAACAACGAGCATCTATATTTAGATCGGTCGTAAAAAATTATGAGTCTTTTCTCTCTTAAATAATATGTTAAAGAAAATATTGCGATATTTAACTGAAAGGAATTTTTCCCAGGTCATTTCGCGGGGAAAAAACGAGCATCTATATTTAGATCGGTCGTAAAAAAATATATGAGTCTTTTGTCTCTGAAATAATATGTAAAAGGAAAAGATAGCGATATTTTAACTGAAAGGCATTTTTTCCTAGGTCTTTTCGCAGAAAAAAACAGCTTCTATATTTAGATCGGTCGTACAAAATTATGAGCCCTTTGTCTCTTAAAAAATAAGTTAAAAGAACAGAATGCGATATTTTAACCGAAGGGTTTTTTTTAAGGAAAAAAAATGTTAGCACGGGAAGGATGAAATCTGTTTCAGGAATTGTTTTGAGATCTATAATCTGTCGTAAATTTGTCATTCTGCGTACTTAAATCCTGGCAAATACAAATAAGCAACTGCACTATAATGCCATGATCTACAAGAAGCGTTGTAATGAGTCAATGAGTCGACTCGAGTTCAACTCGAGTCACATATTTTGGCGACTCGAGTCCCAACGGGTAACTGACTCGACTCGACTCGAGTCATTGCGAGCAAATGACTCGACTTGACTCAAGTCCCTCATCAGAAGACTCGACTCGACTCGAGTCGAAGGCTAGTAACACTCGAGTCCCAAATTTGTGCCAAAATATATTTTTGTTGACTTGCGGTAAAAAAGTTATGTGCGCGTACTTCGCGTTACCGTCACATTGTGGCCGATTATTGGCGTACAAATATCACGGACTCCCACCTCGTGGTTTTATAATGAACTGCATAGAGTAACTGCCATCCCGGAACCATACTTTAAATTCATTTTCCCAATTCTTGGTTGCGTCATCGGCTTCGGGCGATTTAATAAGTCCTTGAATGATGGAACTCCCGCTAAAGTGATGTCCTGCTTAACCCATATTATTTTTCATATAATTAGAAACAGCTTCGTATGTTGCAATTTGGTTTTGATGTTGTCAGCGTAAAAATTATTCCAGACCCGAAACCAAACCAGCATAAAACCAAAGTTTCACTTCTTGTTAACTGTTATGTAGATCTTTGGTAGAAACGTCCAGCAGAAGCTGTCTATCCCTACTGGGAACCATGTAGCATTTAAGTCTTTGGATCTTCATAATAAACTCACAGTGCCTAGTGTTTCTTCTTCAATTCTGTAATTTATTAGATGGTGTTCAAATATCAGTGACTCGAATCGACTCGAGCATTAATGTGACTCGACTCGACTCGAAACGACTCATTACAACTTTGGCTATGCAAGTACAAATCCTTCATCGCAATTTCAGATTATAAGGACAGTGCCTTGAATGGAGGATCTGTGAATTACCTGAATGTTTTCGTCACAAGCCATGCATATCTGAATCATCAGATTGTACGTCTTTTACTACTTCTTGTTGAACACCGAACGTATCATAAGAATACCGTAACTCCCCTGCATTCTAGCGCGTATCTCGAAGCAAACTCTATAGTAACGTAATCGGATGTAGTCCCAAAGTCAATGTGAAAAGCCACATTCGAATTTATACCAATATTCCGTGAGTCCACACGGAAACTTGTTACTCATTTTCCGTCCCTCAAGTCAACCGATCTCATGTTATTTTTTTTCTTTTCAATTCCTCTATATTCAGGTGATGAACAAATTGATGTACACCGGCAGCTCTGACCAAACCGCCAAGTGCTGGGTGACTGAATTTGGTGATTGTACACGAACATACCAAGGTCATAAACACACAGTCAACACTGTTCGCTTCCGAGACGGATTGGGTAAATATAACTAATTCAATTCTAGCCAAACCAATTTGTAATTTCTGATTGGGTTTGATATTTCAGTCTCCAGAAGACCATATTAAATTTGATAGTCCCAGAGAACCTATATAGTCTCCTTTTTGTACCTATCTGACTGACTGACTTACTTGCTGGCTGGCTGGCTCCCCGTGAATAGGCTGATGAAGAGAGCCGAGCAGTGCTGTCGTGAAGGAACACCCAATAACTGCAATGAATGGGCTAAATCCGGCCCATTGTGTAGACTGGCGCATGAAAAGACTTCCATTCTGAGTCTATTGAATAGAATTGTGTAGCGACTCAGACAGCTGTGCTAAGCTTGCCTTATCTTGTTAAGGAAACACATCAGCAAGATGCCTGTATGTAATGCTGGACCCAGAGAGTAAACCAAAAGTCATCCTGTACCCATTGGATGATCCAGCCCCCCCCCCCCGAAAAACACATGATATTTTTTCCCCCAGGAAATAAATTAAAACGTTGCGTTTTTCCCCCGTAAGCCATCATCATCTACACATACCTTGTATTTAGTTTTAATCTATATTAAAATATGGAAATGATGGAGCCCCCCTCGATGTCAACGGCTGGGTATTCAGCGGCATCTCATGTCCTCATCGGTGTATCTTTTCGTGAGAGAGGAGACCTATTCTGGATCCAAATACCCTGTTCGAGGTGCGGCAGGGAAATCCGGTGCTTGAGATTGTACCGGTGTTGGCTGTTCTCCCTGCCCTCCTTTCTCTCAGTTGTCTAGTTCGATTGGCCTCAAATGTCTTGAGGCCCTCATGACATGTGTGGCGCCAGTCGCTCCGCTCCAATATGCAAACAGCGCATGATGTTATATACTTTATCTCCTTCCCCTTTGTGAAAAAAAGCTCAAGCCCTCTTGCCCCCCCCCCCCGAAAATTTGGTTCTAGATCCGCCCTGGTATGTACCTATCTCACTGACCGACTGACTGACTAATGGTTGTGTATTGGACTTTCTTAAGCCTCACATAATTGGCCCAAAAATGACTCAGCTGACTACCAAGACCCATTAAACCAAATTCGTCTGGGAACAACAGCTTTACTGGGCGTGCCTAATCTCGTTTAAAGATTTCAAAAACAACACCCAACGTAATTATATCCACCTGTTTAACACCTGTTTTATATGTATCCTTCCACAGTTTACACTGGATGTGGTGACAATTGCGGGAGAGTCTATGATGCCAAGTCCGGGGCATTGAAGAGGACGTTTAAGGGTCATGAGTACTGCATCAATGCTATCTTGGTAAGTAGACACAGACAGACATTAATTAAATTAAATCAATTAAAATCAATGCTGTATATTTATCGACCTTCAGCCAACCTATCAGGCGTGGTTGTCAACCAACTACTTTCTGGACGGCTTTAAAGCGTGTCATCCCTTGATTACTTGAGGTCCGGTGACCAAATTTTTAAACATTCATATTTTTATCAGAACGTTTGGACAGTTTCATAAGATTTTTCAAAGTCTTGCAAAATTTTCTTTCTTGACCACTCGGGCAAAAGTGGTTAAAGAGATGGCAAAAATGGTTTTTAACACACAGGTCGTCCAAACGTTGTGAATTAGTATTTTCAATTGGCTGATAAAACTTTTCATTGCCAAAAAAAAAAAAAAAAAAAAATGCAGACCAACATTTGATCGTTTCAACGTTCAAGTTTATTTACATTCCTTATTATCAGGTGATGCCCCAAAAGATGCTGACTGCGTCTCATGACGGAACAGCGAAATTATGGGACTGTTCCGGTATCAAAGATGAAATCACCAGCTTCGGTGACGAAGAGGAAGAGAAGGAGAGAAAGAAAGCGGAGAAAGAAGAAAAGAAAAGACAAAAAGAGCTGAAGAAAAAGGAAAAGAAAGAAAAAGAAAGATTAGCAAAAGAGAAAAAGAAGAAACCATCTAATCAAACTGAGGATAGAGAAAGTTTACCCGAGAAGAATGACTTTGAGAAAAGCGAAAAAGAACCCGAAGAGAAACAAGACACGGGAAAAGAAGATGGAGATGGATTAGATGAGGACATCTCACGAGAAATTGATATGATTAATAAAGATATGGATGACCTATAAACACTTGGAGTAGGAGAACAACTCACTTCAGTTTTCTCAAGGCACTCGTCACCAATCAAATATTTATAAATTGTTTGTGATTGTCAAGAGGTTAATGCTGTCAACGATCAATGACAGATCACGGCCTGTAAAACTAATGATCAATTTTAATGGACCAAAAACGAAGTTTACTAAGACAAAGTTAGAAAATTTTAGAATTATGATCAAGCTAGTGTTTTGTTTTTTTAAATTGTTCGATTTTATTACTATTGTTACAGTGCATTCCTTCACCAAAATTTTTTTTTGGTTTTGGGATGCCTTGTATAAAAATTAATTTACATATCAAAAGTTATTACAACAGAAGGCTTATTATAGACATTCAGCGACTTGAATTAAGCACTCCCCCGTCCATGTTCGTGAAAGGTAATGTAAAGACCAACGTGTATGTCTTTTCTTGATGATTTTAAAAATCAATCATTAATTAATGTTGTAATACTTGTCTTCAGCTATAGAGTAAAACCATTAGTAAATCATCGATGACACGTTGAAACTAGTGCTTGATCCGTTTTATTAGTGCAAACGATAAAGTTGACGCCTACAATTTTTCTCGTCAACTTGGCACCTTGGAAACTCGGCATGAATTCGGCACCGACTGCAATGTCCTGGTACAGAATTGTGTTTGTTGTCGTGTTTCGTGGCCGATCGTAGGGCGACGTCAGATATTATAGAGGAAATGCAAATGGGTCTTCATAAATACCATTCATTTCTGGGGAAACAACTAACCCATCGAAACGTGTGCACTTTTATCATGAAACCAAACCATGAGTCTAATCTGTTTTATCCCTTGCAACAAAAATAAGTTTGTCTGCTTATATCAGTTCTGAATTACCAATTTGTAATACCCACGTTAACCTCAATATAGAAATTGTCATTATACTTCGTATTTACAAATATGTCGTTTTTGATTTTTAATTAGAAATCCGTATTGTTGTGTCCTACAACTTTTGTTTTGGCATTGCCCCATTTATTTTGTTTAATGGTTTACGGTTACCTGTAGTTGTCTTAGCACATGATTAAGGAAGCACATGTGTACATTTTGTTGCAATATTTAACTATTGCAAATGAAATGTTAAAATGTAATATTAATTGGTAGCACTGGACAGACAAAAAATGCCAAAACACTATAGGGTATGATAATAATGGCTCAACATTAAACGTGCTGACGCATTGCATTCTAACGATTTTAGGAAAGTGTAATAAGGCAACAAAAAAAGTCTCCGGTTTCTGGTATGGAGCTTGCCCAAAAAGTGGTGCGGCGACGCGGCTTTTTTTTTTACCTGATTGTTTTGCTTCAAATGTCGGCTGATGACTGCAAATGGTGCCCGACTAAACTTAGTGCAAATATATGGGAGTCCAGAGAGGCCACATAAAGCTTATTCTCGACCATAACCCCATCTAAAAACACGTTAAAATTATGCAGCAGCAGGATTCCAGTCAAACCAGTGAGTTTGGCGGTTTTGAGACATCATCTTTCATTGAAAAAAAACAACGCGCATGGCTACGGCAACGCGCGCGCATACCAGAAACCGGAGACTTTTTTTTGGCCTAATATAAACTGTAAAGATGAGATGGCGTTTAGTTTTTGTACCTCATATTTTTTTCCCGAAATAATCATTGTGTATATCTCACAAATTGTATAAATAATTTATATTTTATAAAACCACATTAGTTCTTGAAATGTGGCCATTATGGATACTCTTTAACACTCATCTTTGTTACACATGCACATTTTTAAAAAAGTTTACAAGAAAAGCGATTGTGAAATAATGTGCCTAATGTTCTCGGCTCTTCTAGTCCCGTTACTTGAATGTATTGTGATGTGAAAAGTTGCACAAAACCAAACAGATTGAACCGTTGTTCACAATTAGTCTATTTTGTTAAAATATATTTTGCATTTCGCGTGCCAAAGTGATTGCTTTAATGTTGACTGTGTTTGAAATAGTTGTAACAAAGATGAAAATATATATAGAATGTGTTCACACAAAAAGATTGCGTATTAAAAATAATGTAAAGGGAGCGAAAGCACGATTTGTTCCTCTTTATTACTCACAGACCAAGCATTTCTAGTTTCTGAGGTAATCAGCTGATGATACGACACACCAGGCAAGTTTGGGGGTTCAACCCTAATTATCCCCTCCTCCAGCCAACCCCAAACTGCCCCCCCCCCCCCTGAAAAAGGGGGAAGGTGTGAGAAAGAAAACTATAATAAACAGAACAAAATTATGAAATAGCTACAGGAATTGGGCCAACAATAGTGATATGAAATAGAATCCCCATCAAACAAACCTCGGACTTGGAAAAAAAAATGGGGAACCCCCCTGTAAAATTTGTGCCTAAGTGCCGGCCACACTGTGTCTCATATTATGACGTCTCATATTTATTTAGCGCTCATTTTATCACGAAACGATGTAATGCCTGAACAGAATAGGCATTTTTTTCAAAAAACGTTTTGTTTCTCAGAACTATGGCAAGCTGTTTCAACTCGATATTTATATCGTATGGTCCCATAAAACACACACACCACCATTTGACGTGCAATTTTTTTTTGCAGAGATTTTGTAATAGCGCCCTCTTTCGATTTACGGGGAGGCGTTATAAAGCATCGTCTCTCAATTACTGATAATGATGATTATAAGTAAATAAGACAGTAATGAAAAAGAAAAACAATAGACTGAGTTATCATAGTTGGATTGTGTTACATTTTACACCGATACAACTAGAAGTTGGCAGACAAGATGGTTTTGAAAACAGAAGACAATCACAAATGACCGATGGAAGAACAATAGACAGTTTGCACTGCCGGTGTAGCGTGAATTTAGGTTTCTATGAAAATCGGACTCATTGGTAATACTGCGCATGCGTAAGTATGATAATTAGGAAAGTGACCGGTCACGTGAGAGGGATTAACCAATAAAAGGGAAAAGGGGTCCGATTTTCATAGGAGTCGGATTTTCATGTGACACCGCCATCTTGGAAGTTTTGACTTTAGTTCAACAGGGATGGGCACGAGTAGCATTCATTGTTGTAACAAAACAAACCTTCAAGATGGCTGCCGTATGCAATTGATCTATACCTCCCAGGGATTTTCTCTTCATGTCTTGTGGGAAATGTGGAGGGCCAGGGGATCGGCATCTGTAATACTTGTCCCGTATTTTTTTAAACTAAAAATATCGTTTTAAACGTTTGCTGTCAGGAATCCCCGAGTGATCTGCCGACAATAAATAAGACAAAATATCAGCGAGCGACATCAACTTTGTAATCGTGTTGAGGGCGCACTTGCCGTAATGCTTGAATAGCGTAACAACAGCGCAAGCATCATTTCAGAAAATGAGTACAGATCCATATTGGATGTTGAACTGTCATATGCATAGGCCTATCGAGAAATTATCATGGCATCCACTGACTTTGGTTATTCAGCATTTTGAATTTGATGTTCTGATCCACATTACCTTTTTATGTATTTTTTTTTTTTACATCAAAATGGCCAAAATAAATAAATAATTACGCAGTTTTATATGCAACACTCATCGTTTGAGATTTTACCAGTAGGAACTAAAGACTGATTTTAAAATTCTTCGAAATAGCCCAGGCTCTTACCAAATGCTCATCGAATAAGTTTGAAAATTTCACCAAGGTGTCGAGTACACTTGTAAGCGTTTACTTTCTTTAGCATAACGTTCAAGACATAAACAAAACTTCAACTTAATTCCAAACAAAGTGAGAGGACCAGACGAAAGGAATCTCTCTTTAAACTTGTATCATCATAATTAGTTATGGTCCTCATACCGATAAGCAATTAAACCGTTTAGTGATCAGTTGAAATGTAGTCACCAGCTATACCAACCAGATAATTCTGGACCTCTTTAGTTTTCATTAACGTAAAACTCAGTAGGTATATACCTGTTTAGAATTGTCAGGAATATTTTAACCCGATTTCGTCTTGGTGAATAAAACTCGAAGTAGAATGTTGAATGGGAGGATGAAGGCACGACCGTGGGCCTGACGCTATGCACAAAGATCCTATATTTGGATGCGTCGCGTGCCTGTCGCATTGTATTTTAACTTGCAATACGTCTTTTCGGTCTTTGGGTCGCTTGCCCGAGAGCTATAGAGTATAGCAGGCCTGGTTTTAAACCAGCTTATAACTTAATAACTTGTATTTGAAATAAAATGACTGAATTCGACCAGTTACTGTTCATTCTTTTAAAACATGTTACAGTTCAATTTCCATATCACAATCTTCTTTAAGTCCACGATTTTAAAACTATAATCAATTGAGACTTCCATATTCTTTTTTCAAAATTAAAAAAATGTCCTTATTATTGTGACATACTAGTGGGATGCCGCGCGAAAGCTGGGTGGAGTCTTGTCACCCGCTAACTGGGGGGAGTCGTAAAGTGAAAAGTGTTATCATCGCACATGATGGGTTTATCATCGTATAAAGGGTTATAATGTATTACTTTGACCTCAATGTGCATGTTGACCCCAAGTGGGCGTGGCAAACCTTGGTGAAGCAGTTTTGCCACAATTTTCATCATCAACGTTATGTTTTGCGTAAAAACGATATGTTTTAGAGTGTTTTCATAATATTGTAATATCATAAATATAAATATATAATGTTGTAATATTGAACTATTCAAAGTCTGAAAGAAGATCACTTCAAAATTGTTTTTTTTGCCAAAAAAGCAAAACTAAACATATAAATCATTCTTTTCACGTGCCAACTGTGACTTCAGAGGACAGTGAAGTCGGAGCATTATATACCATGTAAGGACCTGCAAGTCCAGCGTACACTAAATAATAATCAGATTTTGTGCTTTCGCACACTCCTTAGGCCTTTAAAAAAACGTAACACACAGACAGACAGACAGACAGACAGGCGGATATCAGACAGACAGACAGATTGACCTACTCATTGCCTAATACAGAAGTGCTTTATTTTGTATATAGGAACTTGTAAATGCCTTGGAAAAATCCAGGGACTTCGTAGGGCCCGAGGCATCAGTATAAGGAAGATGTGTGGTGCAGTCTACTGCAGCAGGTGTCACAAGACACCCATGCTTTGCTAACAGTCATCCAAGACTCTTCGGGGAGACTTGCCATCGACCTTAAGTCATCGCCACTCGCACGCATGGAGACTCGAGGAAATGCATTTCATGTGCACTTGAGCAGTTAAAAGTATAATCTATATCAGTGGGACCACCGACGTCTCATTACGCAGCGAACTGCCACCAACTAGCTTCAATCTGATGGAGCGGTGAGTATTCTTGGGTGTTTGTCAAGTTCAGAGGAAGTTGATATATTCACAAATCACCAATCCTATAGACGTAAGACCTAAGACATAATGACGTCACGCTTTGGTTGTATGTGCGCTTTCCTGTATGAGAGCCAGCAGGTGGGATGAGATCCACCAAACATCATTATGTATAAGGTCTATTCAACCAGCTTTGAATGTGCACTTGCAGCACCTTTCAGCTAACGCCCGGATCCACTTTCAATAATTGATGGGTTTTATGGTCGTAGCGGACCGGGCTAAAAATGAATCCCGCCCTCTATTGGTTCTGATTACGTGTATCAGTATGCAGTAGTTATAAAGAAACATGTGAGTGGTGTCCGTTATTTATATGACTGCTTCAAGTCCTTCTTATTCGCGTATATAAGAAGTGAAAGGCATTTTGAAGAACAGTATCTTTTCACGGCAACATGGATTCCCGCCTGAGGATAAATTTCCTTCCTTATTATTATTATTTTTTATGCAGTTTAGATTACAAGAAGCAATAATTAGCATGATGAAAACGTTGACATACAATAAGTGGCAAAAGAAATTGACATCAATCAACTTTTAAGCTGAATCAAAACAAATTAGAGGGCCTGTTATTTTTGTTCCTGGCAGGACCGTTGTCAAAGACAAAAAGTCCTCTGATTGTTTCTCCTTTGAGAAAGGAAGAACTATTTGTTTGTTAGGCACCTTATGTTAGTTGATTTGTATATTCCAGGTCAATCCATTCAGTAAGTAGTTTGCAGCCGCTTTATTCATTTTTAAATTAAAAACTGATTAGAAATACGACACTTGTATTATGAAGAAATGACGCAAACTGTTTCACTTCACATTTTAGTATTGAAGCTTCTGCACTCAACATGAACGCAGGTCCTACATGAATCTTATGCATGTCTTTGTAGGGTATTACAACAATCCTGTGCCGTTTAGAAGACACCCCTCCAGGCTCTGCAGGAGCCGTCACGCCTTACAAGATTATCTCACTTTCTTTTTCTCTGTCAGCCAATAAATACAGTTCTTAGTCCCGACCTTTTTACAGGGGATGGTTTTGCTCTCGCAGTTTTCAGCGCAACTCCAACACCTTGCCCGCCGCAGGATGGTTCAGTAGTCCGTGTCACGCCCGCAGCCGATGCAAGGCAACATCTGCTTCAGGGTGTTGCACTATACCGAACGTCCCCGCAGTAAGCTAAAACGAGCTGTCATACTACAGTGTCTTGTGATTGCAACTGCTGGTATTTAGAATTTAACCCAATTTTGGAGTCGGGAGCGCGGGAGAGGGTTTTCGTCTCTTCCCGTGCGTGGGGCTGTCACTTTCTCGCAGCTTTCTATTGACACCTATCGGAGGAGTGTTGAAGTCATGCTGGAATAATGTTGAGCAAAATATATATATATATATATATTGTTCGCACTGCACTGTCATGGACATGTAATTTACACATGATATATTTATTCCAATTAAATAAACATTAAAGATGCACGTCCCGTGATCTTCAAAATACGATTTTTTTTCTCTTAACGAAATTTCAATTTGTACGTTTTGTTTTTACGAAAAAACTACCTTTTGCCGATTTTTGTCGTCTGCAACCTTTTGAAAAAAAGGCTTATAGTTTGCGAACAAAATATGAATGGGAGATCAGTTCTGATAAAAGGATTGAATGGGCCACCCAGTATAAAGAAGAAATCAACCAATAAATAAAATAAATAGTTGAAGCCGCCCTTCGAAAGCCGAATTATTGTCTGGCCTCGAATAATTCGTATTTTTTAAAGAATTAATTCAATCACTAAACGTCGGTGGATTAATTCGTTCGATATCTCAATCAAAAGTGAATAACTTTTTTTAATTCCTAGGAAACTATTATTTTTCGGGGTTTAACGGAGAAGGTATTAATATTAAAATATATTTTAAAAACAAATATGGTTTTATGAAATTGTACATAAAAAATGAACTGAGAATTATTACAAAATAAAAAATGAATAAATACATTACTTATTCCGTGCGGTTTTTCGCAAGTGTCTAATTTCTAATTAAGCTGACCATTGGTGAAATAAAAAAACTGCCACACGAGACGCTTATAATCTCAAAACTGAATTAAATAGAGGTGTCTGTTCTTCGTATGCATATATTAATAAAGGATGAATTATAGACCCACGGGGAAAAAAACCTATGGTTTTCCTTACGGTTTTCCTTATACATTTACCTTATTTCCTTATGGTTTTCCTTATACACTTGCGTGGTACTCCATCCAGGATATATAGTGTTGTGTTGGTTTTGTAAAGTTACACCACAACACTGCACGAGACTAATGCTGTCGTATCTGTATTTCATTCTCGCAGTAACCTTAGAGTTCAGTGTTCAACACATAAAGCCCAAAGCCTGTTGACATTTACGACGAGCCGTCTGATCCAATTAATTTCCAAATCCATGATCAGACACGTTCTTAGTTTGGTTTCAATCAGATTCAAAGTAAAGTAGCTCTTTCTTGAGACAACAAAAATAGCAGTGCATACACAGCGGCTTCCATAGACCATTATCATGCTGCGGCCATCTTGGGTTTTTCCAATTCAAATCAACGTAACCAAAGCAAGGCTGGAAGGAAAAATAGTGTGGTTCCTTTTTGCACAAAAAACATTATCATTCAGTACTGTTATTGGATACAGGGAACATGACCTAAAATGGTGGCAGCATGATCAAGGTTGATTGTTTCCATAGTATACAATAATGAAATTAAATTCTCAAATCTTCCATATTCTGGAGTTTTGTAACACATAATTGACACTGTTAAACCTGATTGTTTTCAGATAAGTCAATAGATTTTGTATTGAACATTTTAAACTCTTGTAGTTTTGTCAAAATGAGCTCATATATGTTTTTATGATGTTTTCATCACGGTTTTAAACTAACATTATTTGATAAGATTTGAAACTTTGCATGGCGATAATATAAACTAGTCAGGGTTTACGGTAACATCATGTGAAATAATCTCTTTCGAGGAAGATGTGTGGTTCTGATAGTTTTTCCCCTTCTTTGCTCTCCTGAAGACGATCAGAGCATACTGATCGAAACGTCGAGTTCATAACCAACCGATTCTTTTCAGAACCACACAACAATACATTGTATTTAGGTATTGATAGTTGGTTAGTCACCCATTATTGACTGCTTAGTGAAAAGTGCGTTAGGGTTACCAATACACTACACATGGTGAGTTTGAACTGTGAACATTTCAAGTAAGTTGCATACTTTATTCCCAAGTTATGTCTCGAACTCGAACTCGTACTCGGAATACAAATACTCGTACTCGTACTCGGAAGAACAAGTCCTCGTACTCAAAGACCTTAACTTGTACTCCTAAGTACTCGGCAGTACTCGGTACACGGAAAACATTACTCGACTACAACACTGGTGGAAGAACATGCTATTTGAAGACATACCGGTACTTCATTGGTGTATCGAATTTGATTTCTTTTTAAGAAAAACAAATCTTTAATCCAGGTCACTTTCTTTTTGACTCACCCTGCACATGTGCACATTCTCATAATATTTACCTCGAGAGCTCAGTTTGGAGCCCAAAAAAAAACACGCGTCAACGATAAAAAAGACAGTGTCCAATTAGTTCAAAAAGGGTGAAAGAAAGCACACGAAACCCACGAGGAGAGTATTTTTGCTGCATACCTGGCCAAACCGCGACGTCACTATTAGATTAGTAACGATATCAGATCCTGACAGTTTTAATGACATTACAGTGTCTGCTTATGCGGTGCTTAGGAAATGTTAACTTTGAGGGTAGAACTGCGCTATCCCTTTTTTAATTACTAACGCCTTTGCCAATTAAACACACGATTTGTGATAACTAGGGAAACCAACCTATATTGCGGTCGTTCATCTACTTAACAGGCGCGGTTCTAGAGCCTATTTTTTGGGGGGGGGCTAGCAGGGTGGATCCAGAATTTTTGTCTGATCAAATTTTATTTGGTCTTGTATGGCTACAAATTTTGGTTGAATTTATCATAAATTATAACCCAAGCAATAATAGAACAACCCAAGTTTGGGTAGTTCCAGTTTTAACCCTGTCTTTGGTAAAACTAACTCAGGCAATTTTTCAGTGTACATGACGAGAATTTAAGGCTTCCTCTGTGTGACAATAATTCGGATGTGAACAATGCATCCAAAGTAACCGGAGGGCGTGGGCTGCATAAAGACCATCAGCATTCGGCAGCCATCTTCGAGGCAATATGTATTACTGTGGAACTAAAGCACTCACCCCAAAGACTACAATGAAAAGGATCCATTTACGTAATAAGCGTAGGAGTATTTACCTAGGAATACTCTTAGAGCTCGTTATTTCAAAAGGCACGCATTTTTTTTTAAATGTTGCTATAAGAAATTGCTTCTACGTGTTCAACACAGAGGGTTAAACCGTATAGGCAGGGAACCAAGAGAACATGTGGGAGGGATGTTGATGTAGCTATCTTTTTTGAAAAGAAAACAACTTGAAAGTCTCGAGCATTGATGCTAGCATCAATGTAGCTAGACCGGAGACTCATATGATCTCATAACACACGGGTTAGGGGTAGGGGTAGAGGTCGAGCTTACAAGCACACGCAGAACGGAGACATTTATGCAATACACACAAGCATGAATTCGCTTTATATTTAAAATAGCTTTACCCCTACGTTATAGGTAAACCTGACAATTGACGCACTGGCCAGTATCAGACTTTAAATGGTGGTCAAAAACAATCCGTCATGTTTGAGTTTGTGTTCAGACTAAAATGCAGCATGAACCGTCCCCCCCCCCTAATTTAAACACATCACTACACTGACATGTTACGACGTGGTTCCTTAACTGAACGATTCCCCGGCGACGCTTTATTATGCGCAGGTCGACATTTGCCTCAACCTCATCAAAATGGACTCGAACATGCGCTCCCACTAGTTGCTTCCTTGCCCTGGCACCTGCCGGTCAATTATTCGTGTGTTTTTAATGCAGTGTCTAGGTACAGACTGAAGCAGCTCGTCCAAGCATCAGATCTACAAACACACGATTTTTTTCCAAAGTTCCAATGTGACAATCTTACCTATCCAAAATTCAGAATAACACTGAATATGACAACGAGCAAGTTGAAAAGGGAGAATTGCTTTAGGAGAGGATTAATCATTCACATTGAACGTTAAAACACGAAATACACGCCAGAAATCAAATCAGTGAATACTGGATATAAAACCATTACTCGCCATTGCGGGATGGAATCAGAATACATGAAGCAAGTTGCCCTCTCAGGGTGTACTATTTGTCTCGAGGTTGAAGTAGACCCTGGGAACGAAGATGGATTTTGCCCTTACCCGCCTCATTTTTGTGTGTGCATCACTGTACAGATATTTACCATAATACGCATGCGTAACAATATATCACGTGAACAATTAAATATGTCACCTGAATCAGGATAAGTTCTTATAGCTAATATTCTACGGATTGGCGTGCTTTGCCAAATCTGTGGTTTTGAATTCTTAATTTTCTTCCCTAAATTGTGACAAATCAAGTCCTGATTATTGACAAATTCACCTTTTCCTTCCCATTCATGGCTCTGGAAGTTGTATTTTAAAAAGGAAGTTTTAGTCAGAGACCTATTCTGCTACCAATTGACGCATGCGCATTATGGTAATTGACTAGTTTGTGGCAGAAAAAGTAATTGCTACGCCTCTCTATCCGTTACCAGTGGCCCAGGTAAACAACACACACGCACACGCAGATATGCATTGGTCATGACGGTTAGCTTATACCCGCAATGCTTGGCGAAGCATCATATCCGTTCACGATTTCTTTTTTGTAAAAGCAATAACCATTGCTTCTGGTAAGGTTTGGGCGATGGGTACCAGCGAAAGGTGAGATAACGGCCACATTCAATACTAGAACATGACGCAACAAGGTCAGTGAAGGCCTGCCCTATTCCGAATGCATGAGATTTAAATACCGATCCTAGGATTTAAGATTGACATTTAATTTCCCTTTGCAAAATATATATAACATGTTAAGGTTTGCCCAATTTTTTTAACAAGAGTTCCTTCAATGTAATACCCCGGCCCATCCAATCTATATTGGAAATTGAATAGTGGCTTACATCAGCATTTGATCATCAAAAGGAGTCATTCGGTTTCACTAGGTTAGCATTTTCTCCACAAATACGTTCATCCAATTCAAAAGAACGTTAACTTCATTCAATTTCGTCGAATCCAGTTGCAAGAGGTTGCATCAAGGACGCAGTTTCATCGATCAGTAAACATGCGGTTGTCTGTATTCTGCATTCAAGTTCGTATTTGCCTGATATATATAAAAAAAAAATTATATAATACAATGCAATGCAATGGATAATGCATTTCTTGGAGAAAAACACCTCTCTGTCAAAGCACGTCAAAGCAATTTATGAACATAGAGAGGAATATAGGAAGAGGCCGATTGAAGCATTCGATGAGAACAACAACGCTAACGACCTAAAAATGAGCAGACACTCAAAATGACTCAAGATTCAGTCAGAATTGTCTCTAGACGGTAACCCGGACGTAGGCCTAAATGTTGAAGCTCTTGGACTATAATTATCGCGGTTTCCATGGCAATGATGGTGTCAAAATCCAACATCATTCCCCCGTTTTTCATCAAAATCCAGGCGCGGATCCAGAGGGGGCTTTTGGGTGTCAACCCCCCCAGCTCTGTCCAAATTTTTTTTTTTCCATACAAATTCCAAAAAAAAAAAGTCGACCCCCCCCCCCCCCCGCTGTGACACCCCAAGAAAGTAATACTGGTATAATGTTTGCCTGTTCAAAATACGGTACACCATTCTGTAATCTAGTGTTAATAATCATCGAATTTGAACAGCGCCCCCTATTGAAATATGGTACCCCCCCCCAGTTTTTGATTTTACGGAGGCCAAGTGTCCGGAGAAAAAAAACCTGTGTACATTTTCAGAATTTGTTGCTGATGAAAAAAAAAACCTGCGAAAATTCCTGGATCCGTCCCTGAAATCGTGAGCTCAAATAGAGAATGACTGTACAGTGATTCATGTGCCAGAAGACCCCCCCCCCTCCCGTGTTGCAAAAGGCTTTCTATAAGTATGTCACATTTTGTTCTCTAAATCTGTCAATCTAAATCGGATTCAAAGTGCAAACACAGAACGATCTTTTGGTACAACACAGATAAGCCGGTGCACTTCAAGTTCGAGTCAACATCGCCATTTGCCTCCGTATAACACTGGAAAGGGTTCCAAGAATGGTTCATTTACATTGCCTCCTTGCTGACATAATTACTTGATGGAAATAGTACAAAGAAAACAAGTGAGCGAGCACCTTTCCATTAAATTCCGTTTCTTTTGATATGGACCAAAACGCTTCCTGAAAATCGGCAGAACTTTTATTAGAGTCACTCATGACTTGATTAATGTGGACAAATGCCGGCAGCGATGTGGATTTTCAATCACATCCGCGAAAAGGAAGATCCCTTTTCTCTCCCGGGAGCCCACTAAGTGTCGGCTTAACTGTTCAAAGGCATAGACGTTGATTATTCAACAGCCTGACGAAGACTGACGCTTAATTGATTTGGATGGAGGAAGGATGGGGCAGAATACACCTGATGATTTAAGGCATTTTTCTCATTTGCAAATTTTGCGTATCTATAAGATTAACAGCACGGAGTGAAGGTGAACAAAAGTGTGGGGGACAGAACAAACAGAAGGGCAAATCTACAGATAGTCAACAGACAGACAAACGAACACATGGTGAAGGCGAGATCGCTTAAACAGCACAGGCGTTGGAGGAAAATGATGAATGCAGATTGTAAAAGCTATAGGAATATGCAACATTTGCTTTTGGTGTAACGTTCAGAATTGGATGGATTTGGGGATTAGTAGGCTAGTTTAAAGCAAATAATTGTTACTTGGACTTGTTTGAAGGTTTGTGTTCGTAGATGCTGGAAAAACCAAGAAAAACAATCATTTTCGTGTTCGTAGATGCTCGAAAAACCAAGAAAAACAATCATTTTCTCGAAGTCTGGTTCCCTGACCCACTTAAACTGAAATGGAGCCATTATAGACCTCGGGGAATTGTAAGGTCAGGGAACCAGTCTATAAAAGGCTTGTATACTCGTTCATAGATGTGTAATCGATTGCAAACAAAATCCAGACTAACTAAATATGGTAAACCAGTGTTTTTTTTTACACAAAGCCAGTTTTTTTCCAACGCTGGTCGGACGACTCAGCATTGGAAACTGATACAAAAATGCCACTTTTTTGAAACTATCAGCGCGCCAGGTGCCATGATTTTACAGGCTGATTTAGACTGTCATTCACTAACAGTCCATTTTCATACTGTAATAATTTGGCAGTTTGGTTTTTTGATGTTTGCAAATGTTATATATTCCCGTAAGGGCCCCTTCTCGCTTTACTCCGCCTAATCAACCCCTCAGGAACACTTGAGACACTGTGACTATGAACAATGTCTGTAGAGTTCTCCCAACCATAAGGCTGAATCCGAATCAGCTGTCTAGAGCTAGGTCTAGGTCTGCGCCCATTGAAAATACGCGGGGATGCGCTGACAATAGACGTAGCCGAAGCTCTGGAAGCCCGTTTCGGACACGGCCTTAATGCTTCTTTTAAGTAAAACAATGCGGCCAATAAAATGACTCGAGAAAGAACAATCGAGTACACTCAGTATTAATTTACAATATATTGTGAGTTCATTGGCTGCTAACTCTCTGCCAAATGTTTCCTTTTTTAAATACAAACTTAAAAGCTTTGGAAGAGCACTTTGGCAACTGAGCTTGCATATTGAACATTTATTGAAACATTACAGCTGTCGATGAGAAAAAAATCTGTCTTGTTTTTGTTTTGAGGATTTTCTTCTTTCGGTACGTGAATAAATCCTTGTGATTCCCCAAAAGATATCAAAATGCGTCGTCCTTCACCTCCAGATGCAACTGTGTATTTCTTGTTTACGTTTTGAGGTATACCTTTCTTATTCACATTTTGAGAGAGAGAAAAAAAATCAGATTTTTTGTTTAGCTATTTATAGTGTACCGGGAATGATTTTGTGTTTAAACATCGAGGTAGTGTTTGCTTGGATATTTACTTCTCACCGATGTCTCAAGAATCAAATTTCTTGTGTAGCATCGTGTTCATCTCCGAAAATGACAGCAACGGCTATAAAACAAAACTACGATTATTTGATTATCCATAATTTATTAGATTATGATATCCCAAGATGTATAAACGACCCTGAATTTCACGACCATGGCCCAAACGAATGATCAGTTACTTTACACAGAAGCAGCTGACGCGCATAAGGTTTTTGTTCGAGAGCACGCCTCAAGACACAACAGAAAGGCATCAGCGCGGCTGGAAAGGGCGTGATGTGTATGATGATACCGTACTGCTTTTCATTCGGTTTTGTCTTGACAAATGTCAACTTTTTGGCAAGGAAAGGACACTGAGGGTTTTTAATCTTGTAAAAGAACTATATTATGTCCCTGGTAATAGCAATGACTTCCGAGAGTAAAAAGTCATCAATCCACCCCTCCGGTAGATTTCAAAGGGCTAAGTGTAATATCCTCCGCTGAATCACGATCTTATATTGAAACTGCAGGAAACCAATGCAAGTTTATCATACTCGGCAGCGTCATAAAACCGCCTCCAAGAAGAAAATGTCCTCGTGAAAAGAATGATGAAGCCCAAGACGTTGATGTCGTTGATTTATACCGATGACGAATATGTCAAGATGTGAAGGTTTGGCGGAAGGGCGTTACCTTGAATATTAAATTCAGTCTTGGGTGAAACCTACGTTAATATCGGACGCAGTTTAAGACTGAAAATTCGGACAATCCAAGGATGCTTTGCAAATTCATGTAACTGGAAAAATACGAGTCGCGATGAGTTTATACTCAGAAATGTCCAGACAAATGTGGATAATTTCGCCTCTCGCACAACAAAGGCCTAATCTAAAGAAATTTCTTTTGCTAAAAAGGTCAACATTTTGCTGGGATTATCAGTAGATGTGAGGGGTCGCCTTTCCTCCTAGCCACAGACCCACATCTGTGTATGATAAAGGAGAAATGATCCATAGCAAATAATAAACAGGCCCTCCATAAATTTATTCGAATTCATCAAAATGCGCTGTGACTTGGGGTAATATTGTACAAAGCATTTTTGCGGGATAGAATTCTTTGTCGATGGTCAGTTTCGAAATTATAGTTACAATAATTAGGAATTCGTTCTCCAAGTTGTACACGAATAAATTCACAACAATTCAAATTAATGCAATTTAACAGATAGGAAAGAAATTGCAAAATATTTCGGTCCAAATGAGTTATTTTCCCAGCTGGTGATAAGTTTAAGTGAACACGTTTGTAAAATCAATTTCATAAGAGGCGTTTGTCAATCACAGTGCTTGAAAATATTTATTTAGGAGGAAACAATAATAAAAGACTCCGACGAAAGGCTTCATGAATAGATTGCGTTTAATTGACTGATATCGCTCGTGCTTTGTATTGTGTATAGGTTTCTTATTCATACAACATTCTTCAAATATTTTACAGTAAACTGAGCAATACTTAGTATTGGCCCGAAATTGGATTTGTTTTGTTTTGTTTTTATTTCCCTTAGAGTTATACAGCCGGTCCGAGACAAGCGAGTTCTCTTTCAAAAATATGAATCAAATCCAGTCTCGGCAATATTGGCAGCGCTACCCAGAAAATTCCGAACATACCTCACGCACGCTGTATTCAAGCTAATGCACGCGTGTGAGGTTATGCCCGGAATTTCCTGGGTAGCGCTGCCAATATTGCCAAGACTGGATTTGATTCATCTTGTTGATAGAGACCCATCGCCACAGCAATTTAACCACGTTTGGCACGAGACTGGCTGCAAAATAGGGGGATAACAATTAAAATACTAGAATCGTAACAATACAATGTAAATCTAACGCAAAAAAAAAAATGCTTGTCATCTTAACGTCTAGGATTTATAAATAAACTTGCAAGAATAGACAAATGACGTAATGGAGTCGTACTGAAACCGCTTTGCATTATGGGGACTAGGTGAGGACTATATACCTACTATATGAGCATACAAAGTATGCTCATAATGTACAACGTTGAAATGTTAAATAATTCTCTCTTTTTTTCTTTGATTTACTTTGAAATCATCGTGTGAATTTAAGACCGCGTCTTTGTAATAATTTTCCAACAAAAAGGACAACGATGGCCTTTTTAAAGATAGAAACCAAGCACTCTATAAATTAGCGATCTTCTTTCTATGCCAGCTATGTTTTCATCATGGAGCTATATATAAAAGGGTTCCTTGCTTCCACAATGCAACGCGGTAACATGGTGTGACGTTATTAGGTTTTACACTTGTTTTTTGTTACAAATGATATATTTTTTTACCACTGTGTCTCCCCAGACAATACAGTCAATCGTGTAAGTGCAAGCAAGCATAAAGCAATTTACAGCTCATTCTTTCCCAAGCTTTATGGGTAACATTGTGACACTACGACTGAACGGTAGCTCCAAAATAACCAGCCACAGTCACTATGACATGTGCTTTATGTGCAAGCTATCTTTTTTAAAGTTAGACTAAGCTTTATTGCTTAAAAAGCTTATAATAATCAACCATTTATGCAAAACGTCTACAAGCCACTACTTTACACGAAGATGTTTTTCTATGCAAACGCAGCATATGTTACTAAGCTTAAATAAACTCCTCACATGCAAGTATCTTGAACATAATTATGAACTCTAACTGAAACCTTTCTACATAAAATTCAAATTTAAAATACAGCAAATTTACAATAATACACAATGCAAATTTGAACCTTAATTAGAGAAAGCAAAGTACCTAACTAAAAGTTTTAAACTGTAAAATCCTTAAATAAGTAAAATTTTTGATGAGATTTGAAGTGGTTGACACATTTTCTTTCAAATGATCGATAAAGCGGAGTCGCACAAAAAGCTGAATTTGGAAAATAATTGTGTACACAGATTTAATTAAATAATTTCTTTATAACATCACTATTTCCATTGCAACAATCAGAGCAATCATTTTGCAGTGCAAAAGTCAAAATAATTCCTTGGTGCTGTGTGCGATTTTCAGAAATACGAAGTTCACTTTTACTGTCTGAGATTTTTTTAAAGGAAATCTGACAAAGAAACATACTCTTATGAGTTGTTGTGACGTCATGTAAATACGTCAAAATAAACTGCCAAGAAAAAAGAAGCAGTTATCGAATACGATCTGGTGTCATTTTGAAATTCAGACTACGAAATCTAATCTCTTTGTCACCTGTCACTGTCCAAATTGTCCTCACTTGGGTATGCGCAATACAACCCATATTCCATATTTAATAGAGTCCAAGGTTTGAGCTACACCAATTTCAGAGCTCTGCTAACCATAGAAGTCTGCGCTTGTGATTTGCATTTGCATAAAAAAAATCATGCGCTAAACCTGCAAGCACAGAATACTGAGTTACGGGCTGTACGTATCTGAACATTATCAAAACGTTTAAAGAAACCACAGAGGGAAAACTGAATAGGTGCATTATAATTATTTTAAGGTTGAACAAAGAAATTTACTTGTGTGGGGTTTGAACCTGCGACCTCCGCATTGCCGTTCCGGTGCTCTACCAACTGAGCTATCCAGCCCTATGTTAGCGGCTTCCCATTTAGTCAATGTCTTTGTTCAAGAGGCGCTATTCCAGCCATATGGTTGCTTACTGCAAAGCGTCGCCGTTGTTGGGCAAAGCTAATCCGATTACGTACTTAGACGCTATAACGGAGCAGTGAAATTCATGCACCACAAAAACATGGCCTTTTGAACGTTGTGTTTCTCAGAAAGTATGCTCGGTATGATGAAATGTTACACTTTAACTGAAGAAGAAATTCTAAACTTCATGTCAGTGAAAAAAATCACCGTTATCGATGCCGAAACCTCAATACTGGGTACTGTCAAAGCTGACCTTCAAGTCTGGAAGAAATCGTTCGAAAACTTCCCCAAATGTATGTATTTATCCCAATTTCTAGGAATTTATCCCAGTTGTTATTTGACGAGTAGTTGAACACTTATATCATCTAAGTATATTCCGAATTTCAGCTTAATCTGTTTTTGCGGACGCTAGTGTTATAACGTGAACCATCTCCATGAAAAATTTCGAAGAGGATAAAAAAAAACCCTGATGTGCAGACCCAACCCATGTGCATTGTTCAGCAAAGCGCCGTAGGCACTACGGCTGACCGCTTTCGGCCCAGCACACAATGATGACGGGCATTTTAGCATATTCATTAGCGTCACTCGGCGTGACATGGCGTGGGTCTTGGTATCGACCAATGGAAGTTGGCAAAAGGGTGATTTTTGTTAATTAACAACTCGTGAAGGAGGCTTTTATCCAATTGTTTACTGCACACCGGAATGGATAGGAACCTCATTAATATTCGTGAGGCTTGAAAAGATTGATAGATATTGCGCACGCCAGTGTTACAATTTGCACGTAGCGAGGCCTTTTTTTTCCAATTTCAACAAAAAGTAATGAACAATTGAACATATCACAACGACTTTTAACACATACTTGAATCATTATAGGGGAAATAAATTCTGAAAGTTGCATGAAGGAACGGTCTTCCAAACTGGAGAAATTAATTTTCAAAGATTTCACCCGCCAACGTGACCATGTCTATGTACATGTAGTTTCATTCAAAATAAAGTGTTACGTGATAGAAATCGCCCTTCGCAACCATATGGCTGATTCAGAAGCCATAAACCCGTATATAAGCCTATGCCATGTTCCCATGGACCACGCCCAAAGTCACGATACAAGCAACATCAGCAATGCTGCAAATCCGAGAAATAGCAAACGGGGACCACTCAGAGAGGATTTGGCTCTAAGAGATGATACGGATGCTAACCCATAAAGTACGCGTGACGTCAGCACATTTTTTGTTTGCAATATAAGCGAAGGTTCTTCGTTTATGGTAAGCGGAGCTATGATATTGGGCCGACAATAAAAATGACGAAATTTCTTATACCACAGGCCTTCTTTGTAAGAATTTTTTTTAAGTGAATTAAAATGTCGCTAAGAATGTAATCATCAAAAATGTCAAAACTGTTTTGTCAAACAAATCCGAACTCTGTTTTTTTCTCTTTAGGTTACTTTGAATTAATCATGATGACATTGCAAGCCTTCAAAATCAGTTTCCTGAGCACTTTCATTTCCAGCTGACCTCTTTTGTCGATCCTGCATTGTTCAATAAAGCAATTATCAATTCAAAAATGCCGTAAAATATAATTATTGTCTGCCCAATCTCATTCATCGAAAGTTAAAAAAAAATACAGAAAAAGCGTCGTTATTAATGTCTGAGGCTTCCCAAAAGACGAGTACATCATGTTAAATGACAGTACAAGTTCCTTCCCCTATAACGCAATTTCAGTGAAATAAAAAATCAAGCCTTCCATTAAGCGATTTAAGATCAATTTTATTTTTGCATCGCGGACCGTGAAACGCAGGAAGGCTTTATATTTTGTCCCCCATTTTGTTGCATTATTCTCAAGATTATTTACAAAGTAAAGTCGTCGTAATCTGCATCATCTCTCTTGCCAAAAAATAAGCCAAAGCCGTATTCATCATGCGCCCTCTTGGTTTGTTGGTCAGCTCTGCCTGTCTTGACTTCGTCGTGTTGCAGCCAAGCGCCTCGTTTACCCCAGAACATACCATGACCGTAGTCGTCAACTTTGGACTGTCCCCGTTTACTCAGGACGGCTTCAGCCTCGCCTTGGTGGCCGAGCTCACGAGGGTCGTTGTTTGGGTCTCGCAGTGCCAGCAGTAGGTCAAGCACAGAGCCAGAGTCCCTCGGCTTAGCCAGCAACAGCGACTTGGCTGACTGGGCAAACTCCTTGGGACCTGGATTCGTCATGACGTCGGAGGGCTCCAACCACGTGTGTAGTAGTTCCCGCCTTTCGCTGCCGTCGGCTACGTCATGAAGAGGCAGGCACGCGATTGGCGAAATCGAAAGGCACGTCACTGTTGCTATAGCAACACTAAGCCAACTACACATCGTGACCTGCGATGAAAGAAAGTAAGAAAGAAAGAGACTGAGACATAATTTTCAATTTTCACTGAGTCCATCAAGGGAAAGATCAAGAAACAGACAATTTAATGAAGAAGGTATTTTTAGGTTGGAAACCACTTTTAACGCACTGTCCACAGCGACAGCGCATTCTTCGTACAGCTTATAAACTCACCACTTATACGACAAACGTGTAAAAAAGAGACTTTTTGATTGACATTTGTTTTGAAATCAATGGTGCTCAGTCATCCGCGACTGACGAGATGCAAATAAAATATCACTGAAAAGCTAATGAATTACCCGTAAGATGGAGCCACTTTGACAGTTTTCAAGTTCATAACTGTTACATATTAATCCATTAGTTTTGGATTACTTTTTTATACACCATGCATAACTAAACGTTTAATAGGTTGATTAGAATTCGCACATATAGTGGACTCTACACGAATACTTTTTGAATTTGTTCATCACGTCAATGAATATCAATAAACACTACAACTTCCTCAAATGGCAAACACGCTAGTGGATATAATTACAATAGTCCTTTAATAATAAAAACACAGAGCATTTATATAGCGCTCTAACAAACCGGAGAAAGTAACACAGCGCTTTACGCCAAACGAAACATCAAGCAAACACAAGAGGAGTAAACATTAACACATCAATTAAACAAATGAGTTTTCAGAGGTTTTTTGGAAGCTGCTGGTGGGCTAGGGTGGTAGATGCTGTAAGGTACATTGGTCAAGAGTTTAAGGGCAGCAGCGTGGACGTTTTTTCACCAGAGGTAGTACGAATTTTTCCCGACGAGTAATCTGGTATCAATAGACGATCGAAGCTAAGCTTCAGTACAACTGAATGAGTTCCGTTAAGTGATAAAGGTGCAGAGTCAGTATTAAGACATTTGAAAACCAGGGTCGGTAGTTTGAATTTAATTCGGTTGGAGATTGTCAGCTAGTGAAGATCGTGATGGATAGCAGTGACGCTAAGAAGTCTTAACATTTTATTTTTGCTCTTCTTTGTTTTCCTTTAATGTTAATGCGTTTTAAAGAAATGGCTTATATTATTTCTGTTGCCGATGAATTTTGAGTGTGTTATTTTAACACCACACCCTCCCCGAAAAAGATCTGATTTTGTTTCTGTTTTGGACGTCCACTGCTGTCTCAAGTTTTATTTTGCGTTGCGTTTGAGCACAAACAGATCCGCCGTGTGACAGACCGGTGCCCACGTGATCGATATTCAAAGGATGGGAACCAGTAGGCCTACTCTACATGGATTACGAAAGTAGCACCAAGAACGGCATCTCCAAAGTCTAAAGACTTGTCGAAGGGCATATTAATCAAACGAAATCAAGGGGAAAGTTGACGTCTGTAAAACTGTAATATACAGATCACATCGGATAGAAGGAGACAGGCCATAGATAACATCGGGTGGGATCAGCTGCAGATACCAACGACCGTTCTTACGGTCGATTCATCTTTATTTCTTTACCCGTCGCACAGGCTTAGGGGTGCGATGTTACATAGCTTCCGCACCCACATCGTACTCTGAAGGGCCGTTAGATTTCTCGCCTTTATTTTCTTAAGTCCCCCCTCGCAGATGTAGCTAATGAAATTGTTCAAGCCCTCCGCAGTACATTTCAGGAGTCCTCATCAATTTAAGTGACAAAGGTGTTTTGCCTGCAGCAGTGAATTCCTTGATGGGTGATTAACTCACACGGTAGTAGCTGGACAATATCGAGGGGGTATCTTAAATGTGAAATCATTTTGACTGAAAACATCGGATTCACGCACATCCTGCCAATTTCTGCCCGGTGATGTTACTGGGAACTGTCAACAGAACATGTTTTAAAGTTACCTGCTTTTACTTGAAGTCGTGTTTGTTTTTATTGATTTTTTTATTGAAACTGTTTTGGCTGTCGAAAATAAATTGAAAACAATCTTCTAAAATTATATCGTTGGCTGTATAGGCCTTTTTCTCAGGCAGGAATAGACCAATTCAGATCTTTTCCTTCAGCCTGTGAGAAGATTCTGGAAGATCTTACGTCATTCAAGTTGGTGTGTACGTGCTTTTGGGGTGTGGCATCTTGAAAAATAGATTTTCAAATTGAATTGATAATTTTCTGGCATTACATTAGTTATGAGCTTTCAATGAGACATCGCAGAAAACAATCGGCCCACGACAAGTAATCAATAAAAATATGTTCTACCTTTGTATTAAGAGCGGGACGCTCCTAATTCGTTCTGAATAGTGTGCGCAATTTCTGAACTGAAGCGCGCCATTTAAAACCACCTTTAATGTATAAAGGCCCGTAAAAAAACGAAATTTTGAAAAAGCACGTTTAAAACCAACTTTAACGTCTTTCAATTATTTAGTTAAATACATTTCAAGCACTTATATGCCAAAACCCGAAATCGTATCTAGAAAGAACTAAGATGTCACATCGCGTGTATCATAATTCGTCATGTTTAAGGTTAGGCTCAGTGGATGCAATATAACACCAACAGTAGGGAAATTCAGCGTGAAAATGTTTCATGCACTGCTAAACTTGATAATCAAACATTAATTCGTGGTTCGAAGTTCTTTTATAACTCAAGTTTCTGTCATAAAAGCGAGACGTCAATGATGCGATGGAAACGCTTAAAATTGGGGGCTGAATGCTACCGTGCAGAAAAATTGGGTTCCTGTATCAAAAAACCATTGTGATAAGATATATTGACTGAAGTTATTCACCCAGAAATGATGTATATTGATAGTGAGTGATTAAGCGAGGTCTATACTTCGTACAGCCAAGATAGGCTCATCAGACGCTGTATCAATAGAGCATTATCATATAGTCACTTCTTGAGCGTCTGCACTTTCCAATGGCCAAACGTGTTACAGAAAAATTGGGTCCTGTGTCTACGGAGCTAGGAATGCTGTATCAAAAGACCATTGTGGTAAAATATATTGACTAAAGTTATTCACCCAGAAATGATGTAGGGCCTATATTGGTAATGAGTGATTGGGCGAGGTCTATACTTGGTACAGCCAAGATAGGCTCATCAGACGCTGTATCATACAGTCACTTCTTGAGTGTCTGCACTTTCAAACGACCAGACGTGTTTGTTCATGAAACGCGTGCATATAACTATGATTACCTTAATTGGCACGTGTGTAAGGATGCATTACCTGAATTGAGGCATCGTCTTCATATAGGTAATGGCTCGCGTCCTCCATTAACGTATACATAGACTGTCTTTATAATGAGCAATTTAGGTAACGGAAGTATTCTACTAATTATAATGAAAACATTCCTTTTAGCAGCTGCGTTTGTTGTCTTTCTCCGATGCTGCCGTCTTTGTCATAGGCTATTCAGTATTTTGTGCAGTGATACTGGTATTTTCCAGAGCATATTTTTATTGCTAAAGAATTACCAAACATTCCTAAAAAAATACATGTACTTTGTGAGAGGGCATCTGATGTATCTGGTTCATTCTATACATTTAGGGTCCAGTGTGACATTATTCCTGTCCTCTGATCTTTTTTATTTGCCCTTCCATTTTCGTTCTAGGCACGTCGGGATATTGCATTTACGCGGAAACATACCGATTTAACGAGAACATACTTGCTGAGAGGGAAGGAAGGACTGGTATCAAAGACCCTGTGAAAATAATCCACCTGATATGATTTCATTCGGAAGAAAGCAATCATTGGAGTTTGTTTTAGAAAATGTTCCCACGGAAGTAGTTGGGGTGTTTATTTTACGTGCGTTACCAACGGAATCAAGTTACGAGACCCCCAAAACTGTTTTCTCGAAACGAACGGTATCTACTGAGCTGCAGCTTCAGTGTTGTTGCCATGCACCCTTCTAAAGGTTTCTGTTGCTTAAAAAAAAAACCCGGGTGCATACCTATGTTCCCCAATACCTATGTTCCCCAATATCGATGTTCCCCGAAATCCTTACCCGATAACCCTAACTCTAACCCTAACTCTAACCCTAATCCTAATCCTATGGATTTCGGGGAACATCGGTATTGGGGAACATAGGTATTGGGGAACATCGGGCAGACCCACTTGCAACATTAGAATGTCACAGCAGTAAAATGAAATGTCAGTGTACAGTGACATGAACTTTTCATCCTACAGGATTGATTTATGTTTAGGTCTATTTTAGGAGAGTTCGTCGATTGACGTGTTCCATAATTTCATTACAAAATGAGCATCGCAAACATTCTTCTTCAATTATTTTGCTCTCTACGTGTAAAGTAAAAACCAAATTAGATGGTGTGTTTTTTCTTCTTCTGTTTTGTAATTGAATCAACTAGCAGCTCCTTGCATTGCACAATATAAAATTGAATTCGCTTCCCTCAGCGTTGAGTTATTGTTTGGTTTTACTTGGTAATTATGAAAAGATCTGCGAAATCGATTGTGACTATATAACATCACTTGGCAGTCAAACTGATGGCGGTGGACAGGACATGTACCAACGTCAGTCGAAATGTTTTGATGTCTTCTAGCGTTTGTTGCTAGAAATACCAGCGTCCGATTTAGATCTTTATTATGCCCCCAAAAAAGAAAAATCCTGGACAAAATGTAATTGATCCCAAGACATTCAAACGCATTTGATGTTTTATTTTATTTACAAAAGTATGTTGCCTGGAGACCAAACGCAATAAATGTAGCCTGGAGGCCAACTAACCTCTCACCGGTCTAAGAATGACCGTCCTACTAAAAGAGTACAACTCACTCCAAAACATCTTTAGTTCATAGGTGGCCGCAAGTTTACGGTCAGTGGTTTTTCTGAATAAAGAAATGCGACTATTTTGAAATTCTGCTCTCAGGTTGAAATGGCATGCCCACTCTTCACTCATAATTTAACCATTATGCATTCAAAGTTTGGCTTTATTAATTGTATGACCATAATAAGAACGTAAATATAAATAAACTATCAAAGTCAATTACCGGTCACAGAAAAACAACATATATTCTTACAAAGATAAGACATAAAGTCGTATTTATTTCGCGACAGAAATTAATTGCACCGGTGCATATTCAAATTCAGCATCGCATAAATCTTGCTTGTCTTGATGGCATTTATACCCAAAACCATTTCCCAAACGTATTGCTCATATTTTCAACTAGATAATGGCCATGTGCGACTCGATACACAAGGCAGTTTGTCCTGCTTATCGCCTTTGGTGTTTGGTCATTATCGCCAGAAAAGTGAACAATATTTCACAGGCAGGAAGATGCCTGTAGCCTAGGGTGTCTAGCTTGCCCGGCCGATGGATTCCATTCCTCGGGGACATGCTCACGCGTTTGACAACTAAACGTCAAACCACTTCACTCGTCCTCTTGTGAATTTTGCCAGCGACTACTGGGCGAGATTTCAGTCGAGCGCGGAATTCGTCATGCTGAAAATAACGCCAACAAATCGACTGAGTGATGTCAGGGATAAAAAATATTTTAGGGGAAAAAACAGGGTATACTCGATTTGGAATGCCACATTGTCCGAATATTTCGAGTCATACCAAGCTAAAATACTCTGAAAGCAGGACACACATTTTTGTGTTGACATGTGTGTGTTGATTTGCTTTGTACTTTTATAGAGGCCAAACGGACTCGTTATTACAGGTTATAACCTTGACAACAAGATAAGTTGTTTAGCATCGGATTCATTATTTGTTTAGATAAAAATCCAAATGGATATTCAATAAAAAAGATTCCTTACACTCATTGACTTTTAAAATATATTTTGATCACAGAGTAGTACAAAATGTGTATAACGAATTTTCTGAATGTCTTTGTTTTGCCAAAATGCAACGGATATGTGACTTTCAATCTAGGGTTGAATCCTTACCGAAAGCCTATGTACTTGCTGTGATTGCATTGAATAATTGTGTCTGTAAGTTTCCATTTTGTTATTTTAAAAAGGTTTAATACAAAATGCCTTAACAATTATATCCGATAAACTGAAGTAACAATTAAGCGAATAATATAAGCTATAGTATAGTGTATATCGACACGGGCTCCTTGTCATCCTTTTGAATTGTGGGTTTTGAAATTTGTGGGTACTTTGGTGTAGTTTTCTAGTTTTCTTGGATCAATGCAAGATTGAGGCAAGTGAACATACGAGAATTGTATACATGTACTTCTATTTGATGAATAATGTTGAATTTCTTGTGATTTTCGTTATTTTATCATAATATTAATGAGTTTGGCTCTCAACGGGAACCAAGGCGAATTTTTTTCCTGGCTTTAGTAGGTCTTAGTATTACGAAGAGTTCTTGATTGTATGTCATGATGCTGCAAAAGGCCCACGGCGTGCCGAGGCCCACCTCCACGGCCCAAGAATCATCAGAAGAAAAAAAATGGCCGGAGCATACATCCAAGGATGAAAAGAGTCTGGGGCTAAGGAATTAAACCTACAGCATGAGATTACTGAGAAGAAAAAAAAAGAAGAAGAGCAAGTTGACGTTAGTATCTCTACGAACGGCTGTCCGGAGTAGGCCCTGATTGATGCTGGCCAAATTGCCTGTTGTAACACCTGCTCACCGAGTCCCACCCGGTGGCACTAAAACGTTTACCCAATATGTAAATTTGTAAAAGCTGTTCCGGAATACTGCAAGGATTACGAATCACTGCAAACACACCTATGGGAAAATCGTCTTTTCATGCAAATAACCAAGGCTGCTTTTTTTCTTCTGCTTTTTTCTGTCATCGTTTCTGAAGACCGGGCCTTGATTGCGAGGGTTTTTTTATGTTTAGCTACTATCTTTTTTTTATATTTGAAGTATCTAACTTGATATGTTGCCACAGGATATTCGTATTTCATTTAATAGTTCTGAAATAAAGAATCACGAAGAAATTTAACATTCCTATTTGTCGTTCATTTCCTTTTTTTTCTGTTGAATTTTATATTGCCGTTTTTCAAAGAATGCATAAAAACACCTGCACATAACAGTACAGACTTTATGTTCTGACGATAGCATATGAGGCACTTGTCAAAAATAAATAGAACAGAACTGCATGATACACTTTCAACAAACTAGGCAGGGCAATCACATCCGAAGAAATTGTCGAGAAACAAAAGCCTTTGGTAACAGATATATCTGTATAACTCGTATTCCGTATGGGAATTTTATCCCAGGGTATTTCAGTGATCGGTCTCCTAATTTCAACATTCGGGGAAAAATATCGAATTGTCAGAAAAATGAAACTAGGGACCACACGATTTAGACTGAAAATCACTTTAAATTTTGATTGCAATACTTCGAGAAAGAATCACTCCAGAGGATACTGGAGTAAAAACTCCATTTATATTAATTTTGAGAGAACGAATTTTACCCTAAATCATCTTGTGTCTAGTTTCAGTCTGGTAGAGTGCGTTTTCACTAAAACATGGTGAATATTCGCTGTTTGGGAATAAGATGCACACACTTTATATTTCTAAAAAAAAAAATCCGCGCTTGAATTTTTACATCCTCCTACATGACCTGAAGAAATGGCCGTATGATCGTCGACACTCAGCCAGATAATTTCAGAATTGTCACCCCTCGGTGAAGATTTTTTTTTTTAACCAGCACAAAGAGAAATCGATACTAACAACTTAGGAAGGCCGTCTCGTTTGCATTTTTATTGCATTTCCTTTTTATTCCGTAGAAGTCCCGTCCGTGCGACTATGGCGACAATGAGGATGAATTAAAAATAATAAAACGGACATTTTCCAACTAAAAAATCTTGCGCTGGATTTTGCAGCATGCAATTGGACCAACATGAGATATTTCCCCTTTACTTAAAATAGCTCAAATCAACACTAGTCTCCACAACAATGTATTGCTTATAATTGATACCAATGTTATCATTTACAACCCATTTTGGCAACGTTTCGACTTCAAACAAACTCACACAAATGACACTGTTTGAAATCAACGGCTGAATTTTGAATTTTTAAATTCTGAATTGTATAAATCTTAACAAAGGGTACAACCTGTGAGTTTAAATCCTACTCATAAATTTCCGCTGTTGTGCCTTTGGGGTCTGTACTTCATGGTCAATCTATCCCCTCTGAAGTAAGGATTTAGGGGATGCCTCCCGGTATATCTCACCAGTCCCTTCTCATGCCTTCTGGTCATTGAATTTCTCTCGATTCATTACCCCCGGATGCGATCCGTTACACGTAGCCCTTTCCTTAGTCATCGCTCCGTTAGCATGTCTGAAGGAAAACACGATATCGCACTGGACGACCTCCGAGTGTGAGTTATCACACGACGTAAATCATACATCTGTCTGGCATTCATAGCAGCTCCATTGGCAGTCATCAAGCCATGAAATTGGTTGTTATTGTTATATCAAATATTCGAGACATCGCACAGATAATTCGATTCAGCTGCAGGTTGTTTGAAATGAAGAGATATGCCTGTGTTGAAATCAAAATTGTGATTGATGTCTGCACGTGGAACAATTATTGGGTGACATTTTTATATTGGGAAGAAGCTTCGGTGCCGTACATATACCCAACAGCATTTCAATATAAAATGCTCATGGTTTAGTGAGGTGTGTTAAGTTCCTTCGCAGGTGTTTGGCATCTTTCAAGGATGGTTGAATGAATAATATACATGCAATCTGAAGGTCGTTGGTTCGCATCCCTTCGGTTATGCAGCAATTGTAATATCACAATCAAGCATGTCCGATTGGTGAATTTCAACAGCACAAATGATGTACGTTCAGTAATATGGTAAAATAGGAATTTTAGAGTTTTGCCTGAAGGTAGCGAAACCAATTTCGATGTGAATATTTATTTATTGAAAAATTAAACAAAAGTCCGAAATTCAAAGCTCTTGCATTTGTCTTATGGTATAATCAAAAACAGACAACAGGGTAAAAAAAATCGCAAATCCATGAATCACTTCTGTGAAAATAGAATTTACAGATTAAGCCCCGAATAAAATGAATTAAACGCACTTTTCCTTAATGCAATTTGTTGCTAGGAAGACTTATTGAGAAAAAAATCTCGTGAATTGAGCATACTTTCGAATTCAAAGCGGTAACGCCGCTTGTATTTTGCACTGTCCTTTTTTTCTTTAACCATCAACGTCAAATCAACTTTATGAATGATATTAGCTTTCCATAAATTTCATTAAGTGTCTTGAAATCTGCAAATATGTCTTTTCATTTGTCAGCTTTGTCGGTTACGCTGCGGTCATCAGAACTGACCGACAGAGGGGTCACTTGACAAATGTCCGAAGTTCACATCGCAAACATCAACACCTGTGCCAATTTATACCCGAAACTGTCAATTCATTTGCAGGGATAGAAATCGACAAACAAACCATGAAGAGGCTCAATCCTTATTTGAGCTACTGAGAAAACAAATACCAGAAAAGACATATCTATATAAGTTGCGTGTCTAAACTACAGCAATGATTTCATCCAGACAAGGCTGTTTAACGCTGATTTAAAAAAAATAAACAAACAAACAGAACAAAATATGCAGCCACTTAACTGTACTTCAAAAATATTGACAAGAATTCTCCGCACATTTCAAAGCACAAAGTTCGAACAAAAAAAAACCCAAACACATCACTGGAGACGAATGAAACATTCTGTGACATAACTATAACGTAAAACGTAACGTAACGTATCTACAACGTAACTATAACGTACGTAACTATAACGTACGTAACTATAACGTACCTATAAAATACTGATCCGTAAGTAAGATTGGAAACTTTGCATGGTGGAGATACTGATCGGAACGTAGAGTTTTACAAGCCACCGGTTCTTTTTCAGAATCACACATCTTCCCAAAAGAGAGTTCTACATGTGTTACTGCAAACCTTCACTAGTAGTACCGTAACGTACGACAGTTTATAACATAAGACAGTAAAATGTATGTTTCCAAATGTTCAAGACTTGTGTATTAATGTCAATAATTATGTCAATAATTGTTTAAAAAAATATCAGTTTTAAAAAAAAAATTCAGAGGAAGTTTACTGGTATA
The DNA here is from genome assembly GCA_029964075.1 of Patiria pectinifera. Classification (NCBI taxonomy): domain Eukaryota; kingdom Metazoa; phylum Echinodermata; class Asteroidea; order Valvatida; family Asterinidae; genus Patiria; species Patiria pectinifera. The sequence continues at coordinate 1,300,634 of CM057130.1, read as the reverse complement.
TGTTTGGAATATTTTGATAGATGGATTAGGACATTGGTATGACTGATGGCCTTGGAAAATATCTCAATCCGAGTCGGACATGATGGTCATTACTAGGCCTATACCGTGGGTGAATCCACTTGAATGCGAAATTAAAAATCTGGCCCCCAGCAATTCTTGGTCTTGATTGATTTTCCAAAATTTGGCAATCAACGGATAACCTCCGCTAAACATCATCCGCCGAGGGCACTCCACGAAGGTACTTAGCTCACCGACCACGTCTATAAGTTACTCCTACGTGGGAATATATTGTGTCTTGGAGATAAGGAGAGGAGGGCCTAATCTTGAGATTCTTTCGAGATCGAGATCGAGAGATGTTGGACAGTTGTTGATTCCTCGTGAATTCGATACACACTCGTGTAAATCTGATGAATTCCGTAATCTTAGCATTCAGCATTTGCTTTTCGAACTTATAGTTCCATATTGGTCATGCTCTATTTATTTTTTGCGAACAACCAATGTAATCGGTTGATTGTATACCTGTTTGTTTTCGACTCGATGTGCTTCTCTCATTCACTGACAGAACAATGTAAAAATGGTCCTTAGAGTTTACTTTTCTTAGAGGAAATTTTTTGTACCCACAGTTTCACACGTTTAGTCCAAGACATGTTTAGCTTTTTGCACAACATGAAGCCTGTTCCTACCATCAATGAAAACTTACATAACAAAGTCAAGTTTAAAGTTCGTTTTTCTGAGATAGGTGTTAACAAATATTGATAAAAATATGCACCTGTCATTCGACTTAAACCCGATATTAAAAGTCGATTTTATTTACAAGTATTTTGTTTATACTTGATGGTACTAACAGGCTTTCATCGTGTACATAAACATGACACAGACTTCCATAAACCTACACATGTCGTAAATTCAACATGTAAAAAACAATAAGTTTAAGTGTAATAATTCTAAACTCAGTTTTTATAGTGTATATGTAAAATGTGATTCAAATATTCCTTTACCTGATGAAACGACATTCGTTATTGTTAAATGAGATATACTGTAATACCAAAAGAAGAAGACAGTTCTATCAAAAGCCAATGACGTCAAGGTAGAACATGACGACACACGAAGAAGAAAATGTTCCCGCGCTTGTAATTGCATTATTCAGCGAAAGATAGTCGCATGTTGCAAACATTACTTTACAAATATTAGGAATTAGTTGGGCACAAGAATTCGGTTCTCGCAAGATACAGTAATTTCCCCATCCCAGTCAGAATCGATAATGTATGTACCAGGAACCAGTCTACTCGCACATACAGTTGACCTGTTTGTGCGCAAAAACAATCGATGATAAAACCCTTTTTAGAGGGTTGTAGCCGCCCAAAATAGACAAAAAGAAAAATCGACTTTGAAGAAAAATCGACTTTGTTGAAGAACCAGACATTACGTCAAGTAACTCGCTCTTTAAAACAGAGGGCATCAAGAGGGGACGACTCGACTTTTGTGCTTAGTATGGCCTGATCGTCCTCAGGAGAAACAGATGTTAAACAGGAATTCGAATGAATAAAACGGCAAAGTGCTCCAATCTTTCCGGAATTATTGAGTCAGAGGCGAGTCAATGGGGTCACAATTACATCCACCAATATTTTCTTTTGTCGCATTCCACTTTGCGTCCATATTCGTGAATTATGCCTTTTTGCTGAACAATCCTTGGCCTATATATACAATACATCTAACCTTTTACAACAACGTCAAACCCTTGACCACAATCATTTTCCTTGCGGTACTGGTAACAATTGCCTCATAATTTATGATTGACGGCCGTGCTTTGTTAGCAACATCCATTGGAAATAAAAGGGTGTGCCAAAAAAATTCAATTTGGAAATGGATTCAACTGAATGTTTCGGATTCACAGGGTAAAAAAAAAAAATAATCAACTACAAGAAAACCTTTGCTACCTTTCCACCATGTCACGACAGGTTTGGATATACATGTACTTTTGATTCAACTGCAGTTAAGCCCATTACTGACTGTAGCTTTAATTTCACAAGTCCTCCACTACCGACGTCATGCTAACGGATTGGGTTGCCGGATTGTTGTCGCAGCACTTGCGTTAAAAGTGTACATACACACGGCTTTGATCTCCTGGTTATCAAGCTCAAAGAGCAACTCGACTGCAAACCCTTGAAAGTCAGAATCTCAGATGCATCCCGGACCGAGGAAGAGACATGGCGAGAGATATGTCACTAGCAGGCTAGCCGCTGGAATAAAGAAAAAAATCGCTGGAGCCGAAGGACCAGCCTGCTGTTCTATTCTCTTTTGACTGACTTACGGACTGACTGACTGACTGACTGAGTATAAAAATGTCCTAAACTGAAACGTTGAGGTCAAGATTAGTCTGGTTTCATGCTCACTTTTACGTCATCATTGCGTCATTGCCTTATACGAACATTTAAATACCCAATACCAAATCACCGTCCCTTCAACACTCTATCGAAAAATCACCAGGCGGAATATTTTATAGAGTAGAACGTTTCCGTTTGTTGTGATGTTGCTTGCGTCCAGCGAAGCCTCTCGTTTTGTGTAGGGAAATAACTAAAACTTTGGTTTCCTTTCTAGTTCATCAATGCATCTTAAACACAAGTTTATACAAAATAATATGTTGACTTTATGCAAGATTAAGAAATATACATTAAGGATAGTGAACCCATAATGAACTTGAGTGACTAAATAGTGATAGTGACGTCAAGAGACTGGTTTCGGGTAAAACAGACAACAATTCCTGGCGAGCGCAGTGAATGGAACGCTGCCAATAATATAAAGTGCTCTTGAGTTCCACGCCTTTTCCATTTATGCCTACGGCTTCCTTTTAACTTAATTGCAATTACGAAACTGACATTTACAGTCAATTAGCGTAACTTTTGCGTCTTGTTATAGACACACAATATTTTGTAAAAATCCACTTTGGCTAAAATATTTTTTTCTGGATGTGATATTCTTATATCATCCATAAAATTGTTGTCACATCTACAGTTTTAGTAAAACACACACACACACATACGCATGTTTGTTGTACATACCTAGTGTGGACATTCCTTTGTTTTCGTGTAGTTAAGAAAAAACTGTGAAAACTCTTTCAACCCGATTTTTTTCTATGATTTCCTTTAGTGTTTCTCTTCATTTTGCCACGGATAAACCTATTAAACCCCAAAATGCCTCTAAAGCTGTTTTCCAGAGAGGGGAAACCTTGTATGGACGCGGGCAAGTCCACACAACGTCGCTGCTACCTGGTTTATCGGAAGTCCACACATTGAATGTAATGCTTGTCGCTTACACCCACAACTAGCAAACGCACGAAGGAGGAAGTGATAATGTTACTTCTTAGTGAACAAATACAGTAATTCAAAATGTGGTTAGTTTGTATTCTCCTTCACAGTTTGAATATCCACAAACAAATTCAAAGTGAACTTTGAATATGAGAGGTTGGGATTGTCCGGAGGTTGAATCATTTTCACTGTGATCGAAATATCACTGCCTGTAGACATCCATCACTGTATTCTGGTATAGCGGTACCAACATTCGCAAACTTATTCTGGCCAATCATCAGTCATGGCCAAACAAAACCAAACAACGTTTTACAAAGGATGTCAAAGCTAGCAAAATATTACCAAAAAAAACAACAAGTGTGTCGGGGAATTGCTGCCCCTAGTTTAAATGAAGGCTCATTTTGTACAGAGATATTCGTGTTAATAAATTACATTGGGAAACAGAGAACTTTTGTGTGGAGTCTCTCTTCGTCACAGTCGAAAACACAGCCAGACACAACGGTTAATTCATTGCTAATTAACTCCCTTACCATACAAATTAATCATGGACTGCGCTGGGCTTACTGTATAGAAAGTTTTTACGAGTTAATCGGGGTCCTTCTGACGTCTCCTGTGATACATTGCCTGCACTCCTCCCTGCTTAACCCCAACCAAACGATCCTTTACATGGATTGCAATTAGGAAGCAACACTGTCTCATCAATTACACGCTGATGTCCTTCATTGTCAAGAGCACTCCTAGGTTTCATCGAGACGACAGTATAGAATCAGACTTTCCAATGATCATCTTGACTCAAGGGCGTCGTCATGGATCTTCTGAGATGGATATCATACACTATCCATCTCATTGGAGTTAGTTTGAGTGGATCATGTGACTTTGTCGCAATGTCGTCTTAACATAGAAAGCGCGGTTCGGAGGAAGAGAAATGTGTCAGTACTACGTTTAAATGGCCCATGTTATGTTAAAAAAAGTCAATGCTTTTATGCAATCCTTGAAAATGCACCATTGTGTCCCATATAGCCTTATTTTCAATTTTCGTTAGGCAATTTTTAAGGGTATTTTCATGAGCAAAAGTGTGATGTCATTTTTAGCAGAAACCTCAATGTTACAGCTATTTCAGAACCAAAAGTTTCAATTTTTTTTGATATTTTGTTATTTTTAATTTCTGTTCTTTGGTGAGTCGTTGTTGCGTCAGTACATGCATGGCAATATACCAACGAGCAAACTTTTCTCAAAAATGTTTTCAATCAGCAATTTTTGGGGTTCACAAAATATGTTCCCCCCTCATGTCATTTTTTTTTTTTTTACAATTTCATGCATACCGAGATTTGTTTGAAAAAATGGCTATTTTCTATAAATACAAGGGTTATATACATTGTGAATGGGACGTCGGACCAAAAAAAAATCGCCTCATGATTACGAATTATTTGCGGCGAACCAATAAGTTTTATAGTTCTCGCAGGGTTAGACTGGTTCCTGCCCATGTAAGAAAAGATGAAGTCGGGACAAAGAACCAGTCCACTTCTGGATCTGTTTTGTTTCGGGGTTGCGCAAGCGCAACCCCGAAACAAAAGCCTTCCTTCAGAATCTTACGGATCCCCCTGAAACGGGCAAGGGGGGGGGGGGGGTCATGAAATTTAATAAACACGTTGAACAATTATTCAGCAACAGAAACAAATTTGTTGAACAGCACGGACTAATCAGTGTCGCACCCAGGATTTTGCTGGGGGGGGGCTCACAATTTTTTTTTTTTTCAAATGTTTTAGAAGTTTTTTTTTTTCAATAACATTTTGTCCAACATTTTTGGCCACAGAATTATTATTATTATTTTTTTTTTTGGGGGGGGGACTTTTGACGTTGGTGGCGCCACTTACACCCCTATTATACTACTCGAAAATAGGCCACATACATGTCACCAAGGTCAAATCATTGGAATAACAAAAAAATACCCCCAAACCCCAATATTGACAACCTCTTGGGGCTCAAGGCCCCCGAGGGGCCACCCATTTGGTGCGCCACTGACGGACTTTACATCTTGCTGTTTTTCCGGCAAGGGACTAAATTCAAACGCTGCGTCAGTTATTTATGAATGATTCCTCTTCAGTCTTCTATCATTTTCCTGTCTCCTATTTCCCTCTTACATTACCATTGCGATAGCAAGCTTGAATTTCTATTCCCGTTAATTCAACGTAATTCAATTATGTGTAAAACACAGACTTAAGTACCGGACTATAAGAGGGGCATCCTCATGCAAGATGTATATACTGACTGATCGTCACCTTTTGTTTAGACTGTATAAACCTCGCATGATCATGCCCCTCTTCGTCGCATCTGATAGATGTAGCTACGAAAGCTTATGCAAACTAACATTCTTGTTGGAGTCATTTGAAGTGCTACTGTTCTTTTACATGTGTTAAGTACCGGGGAAAATCGTTTGGAATTTTCTATACAAAATTAAATTTTGATGATTTCACTTTTTTTTTCATTTTTATGATTTGCCATATTCTTGGATATAAAGAAAAAATATTAGTAAACGTGTTAGCATCTATTTGTGATTTTGTCCCAGATATCTCGTACTTTAAACGCCTTGCCCTGGAGGCCCTAAATTGACATAGTTTCCGATATCTTTCTAGAATTTCGATAATTTGGTAGACGTTTGTATGACAACTCGCCGATGCATACGTGCACATCAATTCTGAAATCTCTATCGACCCTTTTTTCCGACTGGGGAATTGTTAAACTTCTTGACATTTCGTTTAACAAAAAACAGCACATCGGTGGTAAAAATGTTACGGGATTGTTTTGCACCGTGATCCATGTCTTGGCAAATAGAGGAGTCGCTTGTTAATATAACCCAGGCCCTGCTCTCTGCCGTCAAAAAGTGTGTAGAAAATACGTGATCAAAAGAGAACAACATGTTGAAAATGAGGGGGAGTTTCGATTTACTGTCGCAAAATAAAATCCAAGATTAACATCTTGCTCAAAAGGCTGTTTATATAACAAGACTGATTCCTTATCTTCACCAACACTGGTGGGCCTTTCCCCCTCTAATTAATCCCCCTTGGTTTGTCCCCCGTTTTAATCCGTCCATTGTTCGTTCTTCTACTCTTTTCCCTTTGATCTTCACCCACATTGGTCCGTTCCAATAATTATTTAATCCCTCTTTTGTGTTTCTCCTTCCAACCCTGCATGATTGTGAATCCCTACATGTTTGTTTCTTGTATCTCTGTCATTTTGCCTCAGCAGCAGCTCTTGTTAAGATCGAAACGTCAGGCTGCTTTATTATTATTATTATTATTTTTTAGTTTTTTTTTTTAATAAGACTGAATTCTAAGACAAATTGTAAACAATCTCCATAGGCAAAAACAAGGTTAGATATACAAACTGCGCCTAAATTGTTGATCCAATGTATTAGGCTAAAGGATTTTATCGATGTGATATTTGATCAGTGTCATTTCGAAGAATAGATTACATTATTTTCCCTCCCCTTGTTAGTTATATATGTATTTGTTTATTTATTTATTTATTAAAACACTTCAAGCCACTGAGTTTGTTTCTGTATTCAATAGGGGACGTTGAACAATAGAGGACAATACGGTCTACAATTCCCGAAGTTCCACGATTGACGATCGTGTACAAAACATATAGGAGGTCTTCCTGAAAGTTAGAGTACAAACAAAAGAGGGACAATAGGGGTGTTACAACTGATAATGTAGTAACCAACGGATAATGTATCACCAACCGATAATGTCACACAAATTGACCGATACTGTATCACTAACCGATAATGTAACAGAAATTGACCGAAAGTGTAGTAAATGTTACTACAATATCGGTCAATATTCGTTACATTATCGGATAAGACCGATGATGTAACAACAATCGACTGATAGTGTAGTACATTTTTACTACACTTTCGGTGAATTTCTGTTACATTATCGGTTAGTGATACAGTATCGGTCAATTTGTGTGACATTATCGGTTGGTTACTACATTATCAGTTGAAACAGGGGGTCCACGATTGCGGGTGAATACACACTTGTCTGCGTTAGTGTTAACTTTTACAAACTACATAAGTGACGCTTCATTATTATGAAGTCTTATGTAAATGTTAAGGATTGAAAAGGGATAATGGATACAGACTTGGAGTTAAGGGACTGATTACATTTTGTGCTGTTTATTTCAACAGCGCCAGGTTTTTTATTCAAACAATTATGTGTTTTACCAATATCTTGTTTCATACAAATGGAAACCATTTTTCGTTAAGTCATTCTCATTTCATTGTTGACTCTTAAAACCTACCGTTAAATAATTCGCCAAGTTTGTGGTTAATTTAGATCTAAAATATTTCTTTTACACACACACACAAAGAAAAGTATACATGTATATTAAATTCTTACCTTTCGAGGAGAATCTTTCGATTGATGTCTGGGCACTCGCTAAAAAGTCAGAAATATAGCGATGTGGTGGCCGTCACAGCTCGGAATGAAACTCTCACAAGCGGGCTGCACTAGATTATGTTTAGATTTCACAAGAGCAGAATTTGGTCCCAAGAATTTGGCCGAGAAAGTTGAGATGAAATCACCTTGATTATCACGCTCCACCAAGACAGGTAAATAAGAAGTTGATTAGGTATGGGTCGGTATTGTACAGCAGATGCCAGGATGTTGCGATGTAAGTCAAAAGTGGCTAAGGAAGAGAGTATGGTCAAAGCGACGCTAGATCACATCTACCTTAGGCTGCATGTGGTAGGAACTGCGCACACGCCAACACTGACGTATGAGAGTTAACCAATGAAAACAAGACGCCAACCTAAGCATGCGCTCCAAATTCAATTATAGCCCACACGCTAATACCTAGCCCTGCGCATCGGAAGTCTATGAAAAGGTCCTTATATGTGACTGTGGAGTTCAAATAAGTTTGTCTCTGGTAAATTAATGGCAATTTCTTTCCTCCCCCTTGGTGATGGGGCTCCGTGACGAGCACTCGTCCAAGAAACGATGACTTTTGTCTTGCTGAATAATTGAACTTCTTGATGCTACGTGATAAATGAGCGATATGCGGAGTAAGCGGGAGTCGAGAAGGCTCAGTGAGTCCTTGAACGGATCGGTTGTAAGTGGGAGGAATGACTACCGGTCATGCATGACCTATCCATCAGGATAATGATGCAAGCATTGTTCCGCGAAGGACTGGAATTAAGCCCAAATTTATATCTTGAAAATGATTGCGCAAAAACCAAAAAAAATACGTAAGGTCATTTGATCTACACGTTTGTCTTTGCATATGGAAGGAAAATAAAAGGTATTGGTGAAGAGAGGAGTGAGGATAAGGAAAAGCGCTGATCGGTGTGGGTTGGTTCAGACAAACATGGAATCTATAGAATTGGGAGGAAAATATGAAGCAGAAACAGATTGGTGGTTTGATCGTTCACATATTGGTCAGCACAGAACGGAAGAAATTAAAAGGTCCGTGAAATATACATGTATATACAGCGAGAAGAGATCATTAGTCAAATATGGTATCGTGAAAAAAAGTGCTCTCGATTTCGTGAAAAAAAGTACTACTGATGCAGGGAAATAAGTGTTTCTTTAAACAAATATCTTAATTTTGTTTATATCATGGATGTTTGCTGGAGTGTACGATTTGTCCAGATGTTTAGCAGCGCTTACTTTCGTTTGTTTTGTTTGATACATTTCTATAGTTCGAGTAAGGGATCCTGAAACGGAGAGAATCAAGAGTTACGGTGCCTCGTTTTTTTTCTCGGGAAACGGTCAGATTTTGGCGTAGTAGGCCAATTCTTCTTCTTCTTCAAGACCCTATTCCATCAATTCTGATGGAATAGGGTCTCGTGTGGCGTATGCTAAATACCATACCAGTGCGCGTTGGCAATGTCTGCCGAGTAGCCTATATGGCGCCATCTACAGTCCAGTTCCTTCCATCTACAGTTCCTTACATAGGGTGCGTTCGTTTAGCTCACCCGGGTCGACTCGGGTAAAGGCAGACGGGTTAGCCACGACAGCCGGGCTAATCGAACGCTAAACCACCGGCCATCACGATCCTCGCGTGACGCCCGTAGCAACGGCCATCATGGCCGTAGCCACAGAAAAAAACCGCCCGTTTCGGATTGGGTCTTAGTTTGAGAGTTACTGCTTTTCAGTCGGTTGCAAAACTCAAAAAGGTTTGGCTGGAATTATAGCCTCAAAAGTTGCAATGAACTCAGTAAACCATGATTACGTTTAGACTTGAAATAAAGCTATTTTGTTAAGTCCACTTGATATTTCCGCCGTCCGGCCGCCATATTTATTTTGTCCGTTTCATGGAATGAACAACGTATGCGTGTGACATATTTCCACCAATGACTCTACTCCATGAGCAGGGTCTGTGGTTGCTGACCCGGGTGAGCCCCGAAAATGACGTCAGAGCTAATCGAACGGCACGGGGCTGACCCATGTCGACCCGGGTGAGCTAAACGAACGCACCCAGTTATGACGTTAGTACTTTTAGTTTTGGTTAAATGCAATTGTCGAGTTTCATGCCGAAAAAGTTGATTCCTTTTCTAAATTGATATTTTTTGAATGAGTACTTAACAAATTCGAAATATTGGCTGTCTGATAATAATTCTGTGTTCACAGGCGGAGAGGTCTTTTTTGGTGGAATCAAAGACAAACGTTTAAAATGTTAAGTGGGGCAAACAAAATCGATTTTGTTGAGCACGGGGATGAACGTAACTGTAACTGATTTTCATTTTGATTTTCACAGCACGCCTCTCGTATAAGACATTCCTCCTCATATGCATAAACTTAATACAATCATGTACCCAGAATGAGAGAGGATTAAGTCTGTAAAAGATTCCAAGTAAAACAGTTCAGACCAATGCCATTTTATTTTGTACAACTTGTACCACCATTAGCCTAGTTGTTTCATTCAATTCAATATACTAAATGTTTATTTCAATACTTGTAACTTGTGGTCAACAAAATTATATAGCAATATTGCAATATACGTTACGTAATGCAAAGAGACCAAAAACCTTGCTAGGGAAAGCCTGAACAATTATTGTATACAGTACATTCACAATATCTCTGTAACAGAAAAGTATTAAAAATATAACACACACATATTTTATCATTTTCAAGTGCACCCCCGAAGGACACGACAGACAGACAGCCAAACCGCGCAAAAGGCAGACAGCCGATAAATAAGATCTACTTGGCATTATGATCGTTTCTCTTACACATCTTTTGGCATTTTTGTTCATAATTTCCAACTTCCTCACCTCATCTATTGTCGATTTTATGTTCGTCACTCCCAGGCCCAAGGGGCGTGGGTTTTGATATCATGCATTGTATAGTGGAAAAGCAATATCGAAGTTGACTGCTTTTGTCGATGAGGGCGCTACGTATAGGCCTATTCAAGAACCAGCCCAAGCGCGCTCCCACAGGATATTTTTATATCATCGCGCTATCATTGTAAATTTGTTGATGAAAATGGCTTGTCCATTAAAAAAAAAATCCTTAACAGTTGTCAAGGTGATGTTGACGTCACTGCATCATGAGTTCATCACTGCCGTGCCTGTTGTCGTTTCAGTGCGATTCGAGGCACCGAATTCGACTCGTGATTCCAGCGTTTCTGACCAATCAACTAGCCTTTGATCTGGGACCGATCGACTTCATTTTGTCTATTTAATTAACTAATTCATGGCCAAATGGTAGAGGGCGAAGAAAGAAATGAAATGTCCCTATTATTCCTCAATATCGACAGTATTTTTCCAGGCGAATATCTTCTTTTTTTCTTATTAGACGTACGTACTGTTAGTACTGAGGTTGATGTAGATATGGTAACAGAGTGTGCACATGAGGGCGCAATTCATACAGCATTGACAGAGCCAAGGCCAGGGCATGATGTTTCGACAGCACTTCATTCTTGATACTTGGGACGATTAGGGCCTTAAATGGTGCATAATTTCCTTATGATATTATTTAAATGATCTGTTTGAAGAATTTTTGTACCAAATTTCTTTACGTATCAGGGATGGCTTGATAAAAACGGTCGCGTCATATATAAATAAAAGACAAACTGGATGCCTTACACTGTACTGCCCTTCATTTGATCAAGAGTATGTGACATGGACCTTTATCAAGCATAATAGCGCCCTCTATCATCAATTTTGACTCCGTCGGAGTGTTTAAATGACGGAATATTATAATTGGTATCATTAATTAATGGGTGATGGGGTTGAAACCATTTTTCACAACATTACCTAATTGCTAATAAACGTGTTTTTTTTGGGGGGGGGGACAATAAAAAGTTACTTCGCAAAGTTTCAAAACGATGGCGTCATCATACCACAGGGGCGGCGGAATCGGGGGGTGGGGATCCCCCCATTTTGCCAGGCCTACAAAAGTGTCCCTCTCGCGGTTATAAATGTGCCCCCTAGAGATGAAAACAAAACTGCCCCACAAATGCTCACGTTTGAAAGCATAATGATCGCACTACAAATAAAATTGTCTCATCTCTTGTGATGCAAAACTGCCCCTCAAAAAAACACAAGTACCCCTCTCGCATTAACAAGATTGTGCACTTTCTCGAGATGGAAAACTACCCCTCTTAAGCAAAAATACCCCTCTCTAAATAGTAAAATTGTGCCCCTCTCGAGATGGACAATTGGGTGACTGCTCTATGTTCCGACACCCCTATGTTCCGACAACCTAGATTGTGTTACTCCAGGTTAGGGTTAGGGTTAGGGTTAGGGTTAGGAATCGGAATATGTGCAGTCGGAACATAGGGGTGTCGGAACATAGAGGTGTAACCGAAAATTGGCCCCTAACAAATGGTAGCGCTCTTCACGCGAATAAAATTGTCACTGAACTGGCCATCCAAAGCAGCAGTACGGTGCCCCTCTCGCGACACATAACTAGGTTATAGCGAAATGAACGGGACCACATTCTTTTCCCCCACTTTCACACCGACGGAAGGTGCCCCTTTTTCTGAGCAAGTGGCCGTTTTTGGTGTCCCCCCCCCCCCCCGTTTGAAAAGTGCTCCGCCGCCCCTGTCATACCGGAAGTTATTGTAGGGAGAATGTGGGAAAAAATGATCAGTTTCTGCGTTTTTTTTAAAATTAAAACACTATACCATTTTGGATCATTGTTGCCACAATAATGATGTCAGCTACATTATCGAAGATGGGCATCCTTATGTTGTGACGTCATCAAACCCGAAGGTAGGTGTAATCAATGCTTACACATTATGCGTTCGTGCTATATTTTTATATTTCCAGAATTACATCTTTTCACTTACCTTGCATAATGTAACCTGTCTAAACTAAATCAGTATTCTTTTGCATTTTTTGAATGATGACGTCATAAAATCAGAAGTATTTTGTAAATAAAATGAATAATGAAATGTATCTATCCCAAAAGGATGCATTTGCTCGAATTAATAAATAGACTGAACAAGATCAGAATTTATACTGTCCCTGTTTTGCATTATTATTACAGTTGGACAATTCGCGTCCCATCACCCTGCGTTTGTCTCCCCCCCCCAAAAAAAAATATCTAGTCAGAATTAAAACTGAACATGATGCTATCCAAATGCTTTTTAATCGTTTTCTTTATAGAATAATTTAGGTAAGTTCTTTTAAGCCGTACAATGCTTTACATTTATGTAATGATTTGACTTATAAAGTTATCTGAGGTAATCCTTATTTACGATGTTTTCCTCTTTTTTTTTAGTACACATTAATTAGCGCTTTATAGTTTTCAGGATGAAATGTAGGGTGCTTTAAAAATGAATGTTTTTTTTTTTCTATATTGGATCTATTTTGTCGTGTTCGCCACGTTACGCACGCACCAGAAACGTGAATTCGATGAATGTCACAGTTAGAGCGCCATCTTGTTTACAAAATCTCATTGAGAGTCTCCACAACACCCAAGGGCAAAACGGCACTTCAAAATACAAAATTATTAAATTGTTACATCAAAGCATTGGAAGGTCATGGCATTCTCCTTGTATCAGTCAGATAGCTGGAGTAAAAATCTGATGCTGTGGCTTTTTTTTTCTTTCATCCGATCTTTAAGTCCCGTAGGGTAGTTTCTTCTAGCTTTGACAGCACACAAGGGGCATGCACACATTAGCAAATAATGCCCTAAGGAACGACATCTTTAAATCCAACCAGGCGTCGTTTCTGTAAAACGCAGCAAAGACTTTAAGCCGTCTGAGGTGGCCATGCTACGTTATTATAGGATCGTTGTGTCATCCTCTACTAACACGAACACCGACTCGGAGACCGCCTCTAGGGACATCAGCCTCGACGGGGAAAGACGAGCTTCAGGACCCGCGGACTTATCTGCAGATTTCCGGTCAAGAAAAGCTCGCGTGTTTTGCCGGAGTCTGACTTGCAAGCACACGTCCAATTTACAAATACAACAAATGTTGTACGTCTTCAATTTGCAATTACATTTGGTAGACATTTTCTCACCGTCCGTCAGATCAGATCGCAGGTGGGTGAAGCGTGCGTACCAGTGATTATGCAGTTCGATATTAGCCCTTCGCTTCACAGAGCGGTGAAAAAAAAACTTCATGAAACATTTAAACCAACAAGAGAGGGGTTATAGAATGATTTCGATGCGGATCAAGTACATTAACAGTGTCCTCTTGAATTTGATGATTTGATCGTGTTCACTACCTATGATTAGTCCAGGTAACTCAATGCTTGTTAATTGGTGTATCAAAATTAAAACATTATTTTCAACATCCTGAATTTCGCTTGAATTCTGCATTATTTTATGTAGCACTTGTATAATATATAATTATTTTGGGTGTGAAGGAGCAGTTAAACGCATTTCTCTCATTTTAACCCAAGTCGATTAAATTCAAGTCAGTGAAACTGTCTGTACTTGGATTGATAAGCCCTCGATTCCTCAAGCAATATGCTAGCAATTCGTAAGATGGAAGTTTTTGCGTCGGGGTGATGTAAATCAAATTAGGTTTTGCCCTTCAATTTCTAATTTGATTAACATCGACGCAAAATTCCATCTTACGAATAGTTGATGCGGTACCCGCTTCTATGTACATCAGATTCGAACCAGCCAACTGATCCCGTTAGCTCGGTGGTCGGGTGGTAAGACATCTGAGTGATTTTTTTTCCCAACTTTCACTCGGGAGGTAACACACTGAGTATACAGTGTTCATACGTCGGTAAAGGGTAAAACCTAATTTGAATATGGTAGCAATTTCCAGTGAAAGGTTTGGCCAGGTTGTAACAGGGATATTAGATAGGGTTAATAATATCGACACTTGAGAACAATTAAGCGTTCATAAACCATATTATTTTCCTACGTCATTCTGGTTTATTTCGTCAGATTTACAATGTCGGAAAACAAGTTGTTCAATAGCCGCAGCATTGCTCTCAATGACTTATGCTTTACATTTAATAATAAATAAGGCCAAAAAAAGTCTCCGGTTTCTGGTATGCGCGCGCGTCGCCGTAGCCATGCGCGTCGGCAAAATGAAAAAGGTTTTTTTTCAATACAAGATGATGTCTCAAAACCGCCAAACTCACTGGTTTGACTGGAATCCTGCTGCTGCACAATTTTAACGTGTTTTTAGATGGGGTTATGATCGGGAATAAGCTTTATGTGGCCTCTCTGGACTCCCATATATTTGCACTAAGTTTAGTCGTGCACCATTTGCAGTCATTAGCCGACATTTGAAGCCAAAAAAAAAAAAAACAGGTAAAAAAAAACAAAAACGCCGCGTGGCCGCACCACTTTTGGGGCAAGCTCCATACCAGAAACCGGAGACTTTTTTTTTTGGCCTAAGACAAAGATGTTTCATGTCCCTTCAATTATATTGCAATATATCACCACCGTCGCTGCTATTGCTTCCAAATCGGCATATTTATAAAGCGTACACTGAAAAATTATTCTCCCTTTCTTTATCCCTATGCATTGAGAATTGTTACTAATTATGCAGATGTCAAACACTTACTTGTGCTTGATTTATTAAAATTTTCGTCACTTCTTTTGTAATTTCAGCTAAAGAAATATCGTCCCAAGGGCTTACTTTATTTTCAACCACGTATCCTATAGTAAAGAGCGTACTGCAAGACCCTGGGACCGAGGTTGATTTAAAATTTAATACATGTTCGGAAGCCAGCGGCAATAGAAATGCAGGAGCGGTCACAACTTAACTCTAATTAAAAATCAGTCAAGTTAGACTTTCAGACGTGAAGAGTCACGGACACTCTTTGACAACATCAACTGTCCGTTTAATTCTACGGTAAAATGATGCATCACTCCGGGGGTAGTGTGTAATTTCATTAGGGATTTCACTAATTTTATTAAGATAGTTCATTGCCATTCACCGGGTCGCTAAACAGTGCAAAAAGATATGTCATCTCCAAGCTTAATCACTGATGGCGTAACTCTTACAGTATCGTCTTGACGTTTGGCTATTGCTGCATTCAGTATGGTTAATTGAGCAGCCATATGACATGCAATAATGATTCCAATCAATATTTGGTGGACTAACATTATCATTCAAAAGACGTTCAAATTAAAGGTTATCCCACAATGAGGCTGTACGGATAACCAGAAGACTGTCTTTTACCACAGACATTTTTTTTAACTTTCAGATCGTCTTCAGAAGCCGAAAGACTGAGTTGGGCGAGTTGATAAAAAAAATGGGGTAACTTGTAATACAAATACTCGGTGGAGGGGTTCTGACGCAGCTTGGAGTTATTGATATTAAAGCAATCTTTTAAAATTGATTAACGTGTAGAAAGTGTGACCTGGTTACTCAAAAAAGAGGCAAGAATTCCTTTCTAAGCATGAGATCAGATATTAGAATACGTACACAGAATACGTGTCATTTAGGCCAACATCATGACAAAAAGTTTAAAACAGACATTTAACTTGAACAAGTGGTACATAGTACATGTACATCCATAATTAGGCTGCCACTGCTACGCCTATTGACAAACATGTAGTACGGCGTATACAGTATGGCATCAACAATTATGGTCAATTGAATACAAATATATGTCTTTTATATAAAATGACCTAGCTCTGTTGCCTGGCATTACATTGTGTAAGTAAGATGTCAACCAATGTACATCACTACAGAGAATTTGCTTCAGTAAGTTCAGAAACAAATCTTCGGTCATTTTGTTTGTTTGGTAGGAATGTTCGATGTTTTAAATAAATATGTTAACAACCGCGTATCTTCTAACCGCGGCAACAAAATATACAGGAGCTTTGAACTGTATGTCAATGTGACTTATTCTAACAACGAATTAAAAAAAATCATCTTATTGAATGATTACATTTTGAATAATTCTTCAGCCAACCATTCAGTCAATTATGAAGTCGGTCTATGCGGCAAGGCTTGTCAAAGGAATGGTGTCAACAGTCTTGTATGAATTACGTATCTGTCTTGAAGATGTATAGACCTCATTTTTACTCGTCTTCGAATGCGTAGTAGCCCGGATCTTGGACCACATATTCGCCATTTCCAAGCATCCTTTTACGGAAGAGGGTGCCGCCGAAATGGTAGTCGTGTTGCTCGGGTCTTCTGTTGAGCGAGCTCAGTGGGCGCCTTTTCCGCTGCGTTTCCGGATCGATCTCCCTGTCAAGGTTGTACTGTTGTCTGAGACCGTCTAGTCTTGATGCGTGGACTTGTTGACTGACTAGACACCAACAACACAACATGAGCAGCACGAGCATGGCCTTGGCTTGCATTTTACTCTGAAACAAATGTTATTATAAAAGAGATCATGTTAAAATTACGATAATACAATGTAGAGCGTGTATCTACAAAATGGTTAACCAAAATATGTTATATGAAGGTGATGAAATTGAACAATGTCAAAGTGGCTCTATCTGAAAAAAAAAATTGATTAGCATGGGCGTCACCAGGATGGGCCGGGGGAGGGGGGCGCCCGGAAAAGCCACAAAAAAGGAGAAGAAAATAAGAAGAAGTCGAAAAAAGAAGACGGGGGAGGGGGGCGAACTCATATCGCTGTTAATTTAAAACCCTAACTGCTAACTCCCTAGCACGATTTAGGAACCATACCCATCCTGGCAAATTCTAACACCATATGTGAAACTGCACACACATATTTCTGACTTTGATTCTGGAGGTGTGCCAACCCAATGTAAAAGAGGTTTTAGGGGTACTGTACCCATCCTGACAGATTCCAACAAAACATGCTGTTTGGGGTTTGATGGGTTGAGTTCTGTTAGCAACTTTTAATTAATTAAGACTTGTAGGTTTGCATGGTGAACATGAACAAAGAATGGAAGGTTTTCGGTAAAACCGTGTAAACAATATTTCTATGTGCTCTGTTCGTCATCAGGAGACTGGTTAATTACATCATACCTCATGCTCATCCCTTTTTCAGTTTAAAAAAATTGGAAATCGAATTTAAATAAATCATATTATGAAGATTTGTTTTCTCTTCAATAAATCCCTTCCGAATTGCAACTGCAACAGACATACAGACATTGCACGGGGTTAAACTGTCATACAATACAAAAAGCGACAAAATCCTTCGCTGATGTAAAAACAAATGACACAAACATTAATTGAATTACAACTCTTTCAATTCTGAATAAACACCGAGTTATCTTTTTGCAGCATATAAAACACTGTAAACAATTTATCTTATCCCAAATAATGTGTAGAATCTAGAGTAATTTGTTTTGGTGATTCTACACACTGATATTGCGTGAGATGTAAATATTTGTAAAAGATTGTTTAGCTGGTCCAGGAAAAGTCCAATCAAAAAGAAATAAATCGGAATTGCACAGATAGGGAACGCAGCACCAGTTAATAATCATGAATATCAGTAAATCTTACATTTCGTGGAAATGTCACCCCGCAGTACAGTCCAGTGGTCCCTTTATGAAGTTACAGCTCTCCTGTCAGTACAATAAACGATAACAACTAACAAAAGTTAACTATTTTTTTACCAAGACGAAGATGCAAACTAACTTACAAAGGTACTGTCTCATTTCCAGAGAGTGAAAATTTACACTCTGGACAAGAAAATTTAAAGTTAATTTGGCTACAGCGACTAGATTGAGATTTTACTCGAACCTTAACTGAAGTGATTCTTTTGAAAGTTTATTTCAATCTTTGTTTCACTCTTTAGAAAATAAGAGAGCACTTTTTGTACTCCTAGCTGTTGCCACCGTTACTTTTCAGTTCATCGGATAGGTTGAGGTGGGGGGGGGGGGCGGAGCTTAACCTCTATGAAGCTACAGAGGTGGGTTGGGAGGGGGTCGAACAACCAACCCAATTTTGATATGGGAGCGATTTTAATATTTAATCATTTTGGTTTTTAAAGTTGCATTCCCGTGCTATTTGGAGTGTTCCATCGAAAATGGATTATTTCTTTCACCTGCTATTTTCCAAGCAATTTGAAAATTATTCACTCTTGATTGAGACATCGAAAAAATAACACCTACAGACATTTAGTTGTTGAATTATTTCTTTAAACAATTTGAGCTATTTGCAGCCCGATAATAATTCGGCTCTTGTAAATAGGCGGTCCTTTTCAGAGGGTTTCAGACGCCCCAAATCAGAAAAAACAAACTATACAAATTAAAATTTCGTAAGAAGAACAAAATCCATAATTGAAGAGTATTCAACTTTAAATAAGTGTAAAAGAATTTCTTCCATGATTTGATATCGTTTGTCCTAATAGAACTTGTACCTCACATTTCCAAATTTCTTAGATTTGTTCCATTTTGTTAGTAAAAAAAAACGCACTCCGCACACTATAGACGTTATATCCAAACTTATGGACGTTGCTGAGTACCGCCGTAGAAGAAGTAGAAATAGGCTGGCTACGAACCCGCACCATAGAAATTACCACCATCTTTTTCTTAAACCGTATGCTGTCGTTAATTATTAAGCATTTCCTTCCCCCAGCTAGTACTTGAACATTTTTGATCTCATCCATTTGGGAAAATGTGACAAAATAAAGGTATATAGATGCTTTCCATTTCAAATATTAATTTGTCAACACTCTGCAACATGAGCTGCTCAACTATGGCAAACAAACATTACTGTTGATTATTAGTTAACATTATTGCAATGATGATGAATCACAGGTATCCGGCTGTTATACGTTGGTCAAAGAATTCCACACATTATACACAGCAATCATCGTGATTGAGTAGGGACATGTTTCATTAGTGCCGTAGTCATCAATAGGACAGCATTCCTAGAAGTTTCTCTCGGAGGCTTATATACGTCTATTGATGATGGATTGGTCGAATTAAGCTGAATAAATAATGAGCTGTTTCTTTCAACAAATTTGCGTTTAATAATTGAACATTTTAACGTAAACCAACGAGTCACACATCCCTGACTGCATAATTGCGGAAGTGCAGCACAATTAAGTAGAGTAAAAGGTTTGGGGTGATTTAAGGAAGGCTTATACCAAATTTGTGACTGTATTATGCTTCCGACCTCAAACAGCAGTTTGTCATGATGGCGGGGTGGGGATTTACTAAAGCGCTATTAAAGCAACTGAAATGGCTTGATTAGCACTATGCTGTAATTATGGTAATCATTCATTGCCACAAGGTTTGTATGCTTCTGGATGCTGGTATATATTTGCCGCTGACAAATTATCAGAAAGACTAGCGTCTAATCGGAACTTTAATAACTAAACTTACTTCAATCAGTTTTTGATGGTTACTGAGGCTCCTCCAAAACGAAATCCGGAAAAAATAATTCTGAAATGAAAAAATACATTGGTGAAAGAAAGAAAGAAAGAAAGAACTATTGATCATATTTTAAGACATCATAAACTTTCGAACTGATGTGATAAATCATGCTTAAAAATGCTTCACGGAGTTGACGTACCGCCATTATTTTTTATGACATTTAAAAGCATGGAATCTTAACTGTATCCCTGGTAAGTATATTGGTTTGATTTTCAAAAGGGTTTTGAAATAATTTATGTTCAAATAAAGGCATGTCAAAACAAACTCAACCGATTTTAAGATAAATCAATCGTGCGCATTTTTTTCTAATGTTGAAATGGTTCATCATGTTCATGATGTGACGATATCGTTGCCTTTGACTTTATGTGTTTCCTATTCGTTTCGATCCACGTAGGCCACACCTTAAACGGATTCACAATATTGTTCTTTGTTTCGAGTTCAATTTTGAAATCCACGGGCAAGTATGTACCTGTTCAAAAAGCGCGCTAAAAATGTGTGACTCGAGTTTGCATCGGATGTACCGCATTATCGAGTTTCCTTGAAATCGGTTGAATTTGTTTTTGACATGCCTTTATTTGAACTTGAATAATTGTACAAATAAGTCTTTTAAATATCAAACCAATACTCGTCATGTAGGGATAAAGTTAAGATTCCAAGCTTTATAACAATAAAGGCGGTATGTTTTTCCGTGCGAGTCTACTATAGACAGTCTACAGTCTACTATAGGGTTTCCTGAACTATCTGCTCCTTGATTTATTACAAGTTCCCCCACCCCCATGAATCCTTAATTGGGAAGTAACGAAAGATCTTGTATTATGACATTTTCTACGCGTGTATAGGCACGTGTGAGTGATATGGGTGATTTGTACCATTCTTCACGTTGCTGCTCGTCTGCACAATAAATAAATGATTTTGCCCAAAAGCCAGATTAATATGGCGCCGGTGGAAAGAAGGCTTCCGATGGAATTCATTAAAACGATTAGGAGTTTCCTTTGCATTTGGTTCAGGTGTTTATGTTAACTGGAAATTGCGGTTTGGTATGGGAGGGCCTTGTGTAAACATGGCAAAGTCGGAGGAACGGACGAAGGACGAGGAAATATCTGGCACTTTTTTTTTAACTGTTTGAGATTTTAATCCTCAAATTATCATTAAACGAGACTGTACTATATCAAAGGAAATGCCGACTTTATTGAGATTTCTTGCTTGACGACTTTAATACAAACATTATATTTTGCAGTTGAAGCAGGCGCGGTTCTAGAACCAATATTTTTTGGGGGGCTAGCACGGTGGATCCAGAATTTTTTCAGGGAGGCGTGCTGAAATGTTGACCGGTTATTTTTTCCAGATGGCCTCCGAAAAATCAATAGGGGGGGGGTGCCATATTTTCAATGGGGAGCGCCAATAAAATAAAAAAAATCATTCACACTATATCTAACTATGCACACCCACACACCGGCTTTTTCTTCTAGGGGGAGACGTTCTGTGTACCACCACATTCCTTCTTTTTTAATGCATTTTTTTTTTTTTTTTTATTTATTTTGGGGGGGCTAAGATTTTTTTGGCTACAGCCCCCCCCCCCCCCCAGAACCGCGCCTGAGTTGAAGTCAAGAAATGTCCTCAAGGTTAACAGGTAGCCTATGCCACTTTATATTCCAGTCATTCTAGCGTTTGAACAGCTGCAACGAAGAAATTTCGGCTTGCCCCAAAAGCTTCGTTTTTTTTTAAATATCATGCCTTCATCTTAATAGACCTACTTTTTTGTTCTCATGATGCTTTTACTTTGCTTTTGATGGAACTATATGATATTGAAATTTAACAATTTTCAAAATGGTGAAGTTTATGATAGTATTAATCAAAATTAAGTGAAGTTTTGTATGGCTCATTATGATCGCTATTTGTTTTATAAAAAAGAAAGATATAAACAAAATCAAACTCTACAATCACAAAAAATCATTTAAAATTTCGGAGAAAATGACATTTCTTTCAGTGAAACGCGGTAATCAGTCATGGAGGCCAGACAAGTTTTATAAAAGTTTCCAGAGAATCCAGTAGATTATTTATTACATCTTCATTTTTTTTTTACCACCTTTGGTACAGAAACCGCCAAAGCAACCGACATATTGCTTAAATCAGTCCGGTAACCCACCCATCACGCTTCGTCAAACCAACCAGGCAATTAGCGACGCGTATACCCTACCCCGTCCGCTCAAACGCTCATCGTTAAAAGGGGTTGCACTCCGGAAACTTTGAAGTGGTGATCCGATGACGTACTTGACCAAATCAGGTGAAATTCAGCGAATCCTATATAGCGAAGGCCGCTGACAGTTCGCCATGTCATTTGATAGCCGTGATACATCCACTAGACATCGGGCCAGATTGGAGCCCGTGTCCACGACTCAGGTAGTTTTCTCCTTGCCACAACTCCTGAATCAATTAAAAATGCGAATGGAAAGAGACTGACCCCTCTTGGCCTTCTTGAAGAGTAATTAACGTTCGTGGGGAGTCCGACGTAAATGGGGATGTTTGCCTCTCGCTTTGAATTCGCTAGTTACGATACTTCAGTTGTTTTGATCCATTTCTGTCCTTTCCACGCTTAAAATGTAACCATAGTAATAAAGAGAGCAAAAAAACAGCCATTCGAAACCGATTTCATTCTGACGTAATAATTGT
Organism: Patiria pectinifera; assembly: GCA_029964075.1. Lineage (NCBI taxonomy): Eukaryota > Metazoa > Echinodermata > Asteroidea > Valvatida > Asterinidae > Patiria > Patiria pectinifera. Next base: position 1,277,920 of record CM057130.1, on the reverse strand, counting down.
GAGGCCTATATGTTTTGAACAGGTTGTAGTTAACGAATTTAAAGAGGTGTGGACTTAAACTCCGATGACGTCAACTTGTTTTGGGTGCCCAACAACAAGTTGGTATTTTATACGGTTCAGTCAATGTAATTTGTTAATTCCATCTATCGCTGGCATGTGAAATACACTGAAAAACAATCACAGCTGTATTGATGTTTTGCGTTCAGAATTGACTAGAACTCAGTTCCCTTTCTCCACTATCGAATTACTGAAATTGTAGGTCAATTACCAAGGAACGCATCCCACAACGGGAGCTTCTTATCATATTGACTAATTCTGAAAAAGGACAGTCCCCCGTCAAATGTTGTAATCGACCTTTGATGTCTTCGTAATTGAATAAACCTTTTATCCTTGATTACACCTTGTCAAACGCGTCGGGTTTCCCGGTCGTCTTCATCCATCGCGTGTGTGAACTTTCTTCGTGGACAAGGTTGAATTTGGACGCAGCGTGACAAAATGGAACGTGACGAGAATCAACATCTAACATTCATGCGTTGATAGCATGGACCGTGTTCTGAAAGCGGCTGCGTGTAGACGCACTTCTTCAAGTATTCCAATTCGGAATGTGCAATCAATTCTCACTCAGAACTGACTGTGAATAGAGTGTTTTATTGGGTTAGTTCTTTTGTTAACAGACCCATCCCCCTTTTAATGATTGATACAGCGCCAGGCGAATTACAGCAAGTATATAGCTTGAATATTCCAAATTGAACTGCAAACCAATATCTCGACCGTATGTGTTTGTACCTATTCCAAACCACGAGTGCCTTATGAACACTGATTGTTAAGCTCCGAAAGGAGCTTCTACAAGTCACTTGGATGTCGGTCGGTCGGTCCCCGAAAATTGACCAAAAATATTTTACCAAAATTGAGCAAATGCCATGCCGTCGTCAGTGCACTCTAAAAATTGTTTGGAACAATTCGTAAAGCTGTTTATCAATTTTTTTGGTAAACGGAGGCAAGATATGTGCAGTAAGGTTTTTATAGTCATGTGGTATTTTCTGTAGTGGATGGACGGTATCCAGAAGGAGGAAATGAAAATTGACCAGACATAAGCTGTTCCATATGTGCCATCGGCGTCGCATTTTTCGCCAGAGCTTATTGTGCACTCGCACTTGTTTTTTGTTTTCCCTACATTTCGACGTTTGGCAGGCCATCTGTGAGTGTTTCGTAAATGAATTTGTTTTATTGCGTTGTAGAAACCTACAGAGCATTGTGTGTCGAGAAATACTCGGCACACACTGCATCCTCGGTTTTGTGCACACACTGCACCCTCGGTTTTGTGGAAAGTGAGTTTTTTTCACGGTTGCTTCAGCTGTTTCTACGAGCCTGCTGATCAAATTGAGTGTTATTAGATCACTTGGCCTTCCGACTGGTTGTCAGTAAAACAAGAGTACGGAGTACAAGTACCAATGTCAGGCACACCGATTGCCTGGGCCCAATTATCTATGGGCCGTGGTCCAGACATACATTTTAAACGTGAACATCATTGTCCTTATAAGATGGAATTTTTGAGCCGGGGTGATATTATTCAAATCAGGTTTTGCCCTTCACCGACGTTTTTTAAACACTGTATACTCAGTGTGTTACCTCCCGAGTGAAAGTTGGAAAAAATCACTCGGGTGGGACTCGAACCCACGACCTCCTGCTTTCTAAAAAACGTCGGTGAAGGGCAAAACCTGATTTGAATAATATCACCCCGGCTCAAAAATTCCATCTTATAATAGTTTATGCGGTACCCGCTGCTGTGTACATCAGATTCGAACCGGCCAACCGATCCCGTTAGCTCGGTGGTCGAGTGGTAAGACATCTGCACTAGAAAGCAGGAGATCGTGGGTTCGAGTCCAACTTTCACTCGGGAGGTAACACACTGAGTATACAGTGTTTAAAAAAACGTCGGTGAAGGGCAAAACCTGATTTGAATCATTGTCCTTCCTAGCAATTTAAACGAATTTATAATTTTTTTTAATCAGCGCGGAACTGCATCATCAACTAAGGGAACACTTCTGCGATATTCTACTTCTCTATGGGAAACATACATAATTCTTTTTTAACTGGATAACACTGTTAAAGAATTTTTTTTTAACATTGAGGTAGTTCGTATAGCAAATCCTACAAGCTTTTAAGAGTACACACTATAAGTGGTTTATTTATAGGTTTGAAAAATAAAATTGCAAAGACGGTTTTTGTGTAATTGGAGACTCCACAGAACCGCGGTAGTCATGCTAAAACTGTTCTGAATTAGAGCATCATCAATCAGTGCAAAAGATGGGTCGAGACAGGAGTTTGTCAAATTTAGCTAATTAAAGTCCAGCATATTATATGCTTATCCACAGAAAACAAGCGTAACTGTTTTTTTACACGCGAAAAGGGTCAACATTAATTCTTCGTTTATAGCGTAGATTTATAGCCATGCCGAAGCTGTTCCATCTTTCGGCGTGTCCTTAAGTGTTCTCGTCAATCCTATGCCAGTCGTCCGTTATGCATAATTATACCTTCTCGTGTCACAAATGACGGGATATTTTTGTAAGATAACAGATCGAGAAGCAGACCACGTATGAACTAATTCATGAATTTTAACACATAGCCTGAGGTACAGCAGATGTTATCTGCACATTACCCTGCGAGAAAAATCATATCGCGTATCAAATCATGTCACTTCGCTACATTGCATTAGAAATCAAGACTTATTACCAAGCTTCGGCAAAACTGTAGTTAGTCACAGAAAAAGATGGCAAATTGTAGAATTTCAAGCAATATCCATTTCCTTTTCACAAATTGTATTTCGAAAACTAGTCGAGATTTTATAGTATTTAGGTCCAGCCAGTTGCGTCTTCCAACGATAATAGGCCTAACGTTTACGTGAAACTGCTCTTTTTGTTGTATACAAACAAAAATGATATTTTCAAAATATGAAATAACGACTACGATCCTAAGATTGCTAGTGGTTCCGTCCTATTTCAATCTATTACAGTTGTGCAAAAGTAGCACATTCAATCTAGCTAAGTGGTCAGCACAGTTTGTTCATGCCTAACCCTACAGCAGAAATAAAGCATGGATTATTGTACAACAGTGGGGTGCTTTGCTTCATTCTCAGTGGTTTCGTCGGACCATTGCTACATCCTCTCCGTTTAAATAGAAATAATAGGATTTGCTAGTAAAAGGTCCAAGGACATTTCACCTACAGCGATCTTTTGATAACTCCATATTTTCTAAAATAGTCGTAACACTAATGCAGGCCAAAAACATACGTATTTTTGAATGAAAACTGTCTTTCAAGCTTCCTACTGTTTAAAACGCAAAGTATTAAACCTACCAAAGTTAAATGATCGAAAGTCAATTTACCTTGAAAAAACGGCTGTCGTCTGGTTACCAAGCACTAATCTCCGTGTCGCGTTGATCACTGCCTTGCTGTGTGCTGTTCAAATAAAGTAGACCCCGCTATATCTACACCCTGCGACGCCTACTAGGGAAAGACCAGCAACCAATCACGTCCAACCACTCTCTTTCTTGGGTTTTTGTATTTCACCTTTCATCGGAAGTCTACTGACGTGATGTTCATCAATATCGAATGAGGGACAGATTTTTTTGTTGTTGATTGCGTGGTGAGGGATGGGTGTTGTGAAGGGTGTTGTGGGCCGTGACGTGTCGAAGTCGTCGTTATGATGTCTACATAAATTATACAATTATATTTTTATTTCATTTCTACAGGTTATACCATGTCTCGGGTGCGTCTAGTGAACCAGTGGGTAGAGTGGTCACGAGATAAAGTAACACTGACGTCGACATGAAAGTTAATTACTTTTAAAACATTTTTTCCCTATCATGGAACTCGTGCGCGCCTGCGGCGCGTATATCGTTTTAAGTTAATCATTCTCAAAATGGAGACTAGTTGTGCGCCAAAACTTAATCACAATGAACCTTTTTTAATTTGCTCAAAAGGCTTGGTGATTTAATATACATTTTGCACAATCTAAAAACCTAAATGAATAACAATGTTTATTTGATAATTGTGGGTGAACCGAGCAATCGAGCATTGCACTTGCATCGTTAAACGAGTTGCCCCAATTAAGCATCTCGAAAATGTGTGTATTCGATGTCAATTTGTCTTATAGGACTCTTTGGTTGATTGATAGTAATCGTCCATTTGTGCGATTAATGTCGCCAGAGTTGCTTGGATGTCTGGCTATGCCAAGTGGTACTTAACTGAATATTTGCAACAACTCACGAATTGTAAAAGAATACCTGTCCACTGATGACTTTGTTTTTAAATCACATCGCTTATAGTCAGAGTGACTAGTATCAGTCAAAACTCCACTTCCCCAATTTGTTTTTGCAATCGTATGAAAGACATAGCCACATCATTTCCTAATTTTGATGTAGAAAATGATCGTACTTAAATATTGCACATAAAAGACTTAGCCACAGCCCTTCCGTTTTGCCCAGCTTGGTGGAACTAATCTCTTCGTAAAATCAGCAGTGATTACTCCATATATTTGTTTTTAATAAAATCTGAAATGTCCTCAGCATCCAGCGAGTTTCTTATTTCATTGCTTAGTAATGAATAATTCTTATTTCCAGTGACCTGCACAACAGATCGATAGATGGTAGAAAAATCACTTTGTTATCCGATCCAGTTCCTGCCTAAAGTAGTTCAGGGAAGATCAAAGACCGTGCATATAGCAGGGGTTATTCACCATAACAATTCCATTGGCACCATCGGTAATTGTCGTTATATAGGGTAGCATCCGCCCTCTGGCCGAATTTGTCCGGTCAACATGTCTTTGGCCATAGGGAATGGCTATCTGCAATACACCAAGCCATTCCCTGTATAATTCTGTAATCCATACTTGTCCTCTGCAATGTGCGACTCCCCATCTAGGCAAGCCATCCGGCAAAAGATATCAGATTATTGGGAGTCATAAATACCGATTATACAAAATATTCCCTTTGTGGGTAACAGCAAATACACGTTGATATCTAAGCCAGTAAAGACACCTGATGCAATTTTGTTTTGAATTTCTCGACTAGGATCTAGTGATCAATTTCTTGTCGACTTTCGTTTACCAATATCTAAGATGGTCTATATTGGAATCAGACACATTTTTGTAGGCGTTGGTTGGTATCCACTGTACTGTCTCTAACTTGAACATCTGCAATCAATTAAAATTATAAACAATTAAGCCTCTACCACTTAGGTATTATTGTACAAACTGATACATTTGAACGCCCTTTTGAATGTTTCTTTAACCCTTTTCCTAGGCTGAAGTCCCTCTTTTCATTGCAAAAGATAAAGACATTTCTTTCCATTGCTTCCTCTGGAAGCGTCGACTGTAACTTTCCACTTTATTCAAATGCCTCACTTCACAGAATGCCTCCACTTTTACCTCCCAGTCTTGAACGAGGCTAAGAGGCAGGTGTTCGATACTAGAGTCCATCGATCACAAACTGTCGAAGCATCGATTCCTGGCAGATGCTCCCTGCTAACGGTGCTGAAATCCACGCCTAATACGCCTCTAATAGGCCCTCCCCACATGTTTGGAGACGTAAGATTGGATACCTCATAACACTGTCACTACAGGTCAATATCAACACCTTCTGGTCTTCACTGAAGACAAGAACTTATAATGACGGTCAAGAGTTTCATTTTATGGGTTAAAGGCCCTCTGGGCACAGGAGGGCTTTGATATGAATTTCGACTAAGCTCGAAAAATCCTCTCGAAGTGAGACAAAGCACGAACTTGGTCTTTGGGAAGTTCGATATCGCGGTATCCTCTCAAACCTTGAAGGAACCTACATTTTGAAAGCATGGTGTGATCGTCTTTTACAAAAAATGCACAATACAATTACTTATTTGTTTATTTGAATGATGAAAATTCTGAGGGAATGACGGCCAAGAAAAGTGTGAAGGCTTAAGCTAGAAAACCAAACAGTGCTTACAAAACAGCCAAGTATAACACGAACAATTTATAACATTTTCATCAACTTCCATTAAATATTTGTTAACAGTCTGAGTTACATACTTTGCGCCCTAAGAAAACGGAATACAGATTTATCGTATAGTAAAAACACCGAAACGCAATCCTGCAAAACTCTAGCCGCATTACAATAAATTACCGTCTTCATAACGTATTCTTCAGACTGCTGTACGTGGGCAAAAACATAGAGAAATTCGTGACAGTGAATAAGAAGTGAATCTTAATTCAGCTGGGCCTATATAGAGACCGACGGAGCACAGCCATAAGTAAGCGGATTTGTACTAAACGGCCCTCGATTTGCGAGTGCATGGACGACACGATTTGTCTGGAATCCCTTGTTCGTTTCCTTGTATATCTCGCTCGTTTATTATCAGTAGTACGACTGTCTGCAGGCATGGGGATTTGCCTTAAGGAAAATCTTTGAAAGACCTCGAATTGATATCAGTTGGAAGTTCTAGTCTGGCGTTGTCTGGTGCCTTAGGCTATCTGGCCTAGCCTGATGCGTGCTTTGACGAAATGGTCAGCATGATGTATGACGTCATAAGGGTGTCAAACATCACGTCAACCCCTAAATTCCTGGAATGAGTGGTTCAATCAAAATCATATCAAATCAATTAATCCACAGCGACAATACATTTACGTGCATGACCCGTTCCCCCTTAACTACCTTTAGATAAATAAACAATGTGTGGGGGTGTTTTTTTGTGTATACCAAGGCAGTGGCGTTTCTTTTCACAACTGCCAATTTGTTCAACTATAAACGACAAAATACCCCGCTTGTAATTCATTTTGTGCATACACATCACGGCCACGTGGGTGATGGCGGGTTTCACATATTTTTCTTCACGAAGACTGAGTGAGATACAGTTTGTGAAATTGTAACTATTGTGTTATTATACACGCCCTGCAAAACTAGCTATGTGGAACTAATATTATGCAATAACCATCGATATACGGGAGTTGTAATTAAAGTGTTCATTGGCATCACGTTTGTTTATTTTAAATATTCTATGAATTCTAAAACAGTATACATTCTATTTAATAAATATATGTATTTCTGGATTAAAAATCCCGAAAAGCCAAGGACCTCTGCGGAAGTAAATAGCGTGATTGCGTGTCCGCCTGACCTTTTGGAAGCCCGACTATCAAAATCCCCTCCTTATACCCACCCAAAATGTAGACCCACGGGAATATAGAACAACGTATAGAATGAAGGATAATAGTTGACTGGTAATAATTCAATGAAGACATTGACTATGCTCGGGCAGAGAGTTGGAGGAGAGACGCTTGAGATTGATTGAAACCCTTAGGTGTCACGTTTCCTCAGCTTTCAGGCCCCGAAATCACTCCATTCCTCGCCAATTCTCGCTTGATTGACAGACCAAGCCTACGTCATCGTAGCCTCACCAGACTGTGTTTGAGCTTGGAGTAGTCCGGACTAGTGTTATAAGGCCGAGACATTTTGCAATGAAGTGTCGGATTCTCAGGTTGAGAGAATGAAGAGTCTAAGGGAACGACGGAGCGATATGGGGTGGATTGGATGGTGCGGTTTGGGAGAGAGAGGTCGCGAGAGGGTTGGTTTAGACATGAAGACGTAGTATTGGGAGTTTGCGGATGGATGAGGCACTTGATTATTTTCCTGCTCTGTAATGTCAAGTTGGTTGTGGTGTTCGTCTTACCTCCCCATATATCTCGAATTTCAAGGCACCTAAAAGGTTAAGGTCTTTATAAATGTGTTCTTAAAATCATGGATTTTCGCAAACATTATCCTCCCTGTGGATTGCCCTATACTGATGTGTTGATCCATAATCGAATAATTCATTTCTTGAGATGACTATGGATCATAATAAAGACATAGATCTCCAATCTTCAATATTGTTTAAATCTGTTTGATTTAGTAAAACAGAAAAATGATAGTCACATCATTTGTTGATGTTTAAAGACAGGGCACATTGTACATCGTGACACCGGCACTGACAGTCTACAAATTTCGTCTCGTTCAGTCCTTCAAATGACATGAATTATTTTCACTTGCTTTGTAACAACAAACTGAGGGGAGTATATATTAAGACAAACTGAAAATTAGAGATATATTAAAATAATCATCACAACTACGTTGGTTTATGTTACGATCGTTTTAATTTTATTCATTCACTTGTTTTTCATTTTGTGTACTATTTCATTATTATTTTTCCGTTCTTGGGGAATAGAAACATATATTTTTGAGCACATCTTCCTCCGATTTCACCCAAACGACACGGATGCTCTCGCATCATCCGATGACAAATGAGCCATACGCCCGGATGGTATCTGTCTCGCTGTTCATTTGATTTCCGTGACAAATTTTACATTGTTTTGCATTCTCTCTTTTCTGCTCTTGTCCTTGAAACTGAATTTCAGAGGCAAAAGCCTAAAACGTCACCGCGATGGTAAAACTAGGAAATCGTACAGCGAGGGGTTGATACAACGACCAGAGACCAACATATACGGAGAGGCAAAGGAGGGTAATTAACCAAGTAGACAGCGATGCGTACCGACAACTTCAAATCAATATTAAACTGCCCTTCTACAGGGTGAGTCGAAAAAAAAAGCGAAACCCAAATGTCGGGACCATTGTTTTAGTAAATTTCTGCATGTAGCACTTTCAAAATCTAGGATATAAAAGCACAATTCATAAGCTTTCTTTTAGTACAAGAATCATTCAAATCACTCATGTACTTTTCAAGTTACGGAATTTTAAATACAACCACCCGTTTTAAAGTTCTGTCCACGGGTCGCAAGAAGGTAAGTGTTCTTCCAGCAAAACTAAAACAAATCACACAGGATGTGTATGAATTGTTTTGTTTTGCTGAAAAAACGCACACCTTTTTGTGATCCGTGAACAGAACTTTAAAACGGTGGTTGTGTTTAAAATTCCGTAACTTGAAAAGTACATAGGTGAATTGAATGATTCTTGTACTAAAGGAAAGTTTATGAATTGGGCTTTCATATCCTAGATTTTAAAAGTGCTACATGCAGAACTTCACTAAAGCAATTGTCCCGGCATTTGGTGTTTTTTTTTACTCATCCTTTAGAACCCATGTAGGCCTACCATAATCAATTCGATTATATCCACAGTGTTTTCAGTTTCGAAGGAATAATTTTGAAGACTGAAAACAACTTACGATTCCTGGTGTGAAATCCTCATTTTGTTCAAGGAATTGAAAGCCATAGCTTGAGCATACATGAATTACTTTTTAACAGCAACAAACACAAAACAGTGATTAATATTAGTCAATAGATGATGTATCTTCGCTGTTCGGTCTTTCAAAAACATCACAATCTATTTTATATTGTTTACTGCTTCATCGTTAATGTTGAGCAAGGAGACAATTCCCCATTCCCGGAAATTCCAGATTTCTCCAAACAAGATCATGATATGCCAAGTGTTGCGATTCGTGATTAATCAACAGGTAATAAAGTTAATATCCAACCAACGATCACGCATTTTGAATTACATCTTTAGAATGAGTTTGTTGCTCAGATCGAGTGAGTGCACTTTACACATAGAGCAGTAGGTTAGGTGATCCTGCTGGCAGCGGTGTCTGAAGCACATTCGGTGTGGCATTGCTGAGAAGCTTGGCTTTCACTTGATCATGGGTCAAATCTTTCTGTGTCGACAGAAGAATAGCAGCAGCCCCTAAAATAAAAAGCAGGATAGAAAGACATGTAAAACAACATTAAATCAAACCTCATACACCTGTAGATGTTTGATAACTTATCTCAGGTACAAGGAACAGTGGGGTTTTCTTCATGCCGTTGTCGGCTGGATGGAGAGAACACTTTAAAAAAAAAATTCCGAACTTTTTTGGGAAACCACTGAAAAAAATGACATAAAATTGTCCACAAAGAACCACGCTGATTTTAAGTTTATATCGTGAGGAATTGCATGCTTCATAATCATCAATTTACATAATTGTTATACTCAACGAAAACTAAGTTACCTTGCGGTACTGAAACATAGTTTTGTTTGACATCAAGCAGTTTTAAGTGAATTATTTGAATAAAGGGCGGGGCTTCATAACTAACAGTACACAAAGGGGCGGGGCTTATTAAAAACAATACAAATTGTTACCTGCAACGATAGGCGTGGCTTCAGAGGTGCCACTCACTGTTTCTACCTTGTAATCGCTGCCAATATACGCCCCGGTGATATCCTTGCCAGGGGCGAAGATATCTACACAACTACCATGGTTGGAAGAGTACCAGCGAGTGTCAGTTTTTGTTGATGCACCGACAGTTATGACCTGCAGGAAATAAAAACACATCCATTCATTCAAATATAACGTGAAATCGTCTATGATGTTTTATTTTATAGACAATCTAAAAATGCGAGGTTGATAAAGCCTGCCATTATTAAAAAAGAAAAGATTTTAAATTTCTCCCTCTAATTATATTCAAATGTCATCCAAATGTTGAAATGAAACTAGTCCCACATTGCTCCCCTTTCAGTCAAATTAAATCTTGCTCCTTTTCAAACTCTAGACACTTCACTCTGAAGTCACGTGATTCATTCGATCTTTACAGTAAAAATGTGAGCATTTTAAGGTTCGCGTCTTACGATCGGATTTTTTTACGCCAAATTTTATCCCAGGTGATTGACCAAGGGGACCAACTCTGCACCCATCGGTTTGTACATGATCTTTCCCACCATGAATCCCATTGGTGGATTTCAGTCACGTGATGGCAAGTTTCAGCCAATGAAACCCATGGAATAATGCACCTTGTACCAGCAGTTCATGCAATCATGGGCCTACCCGTTTGAAGTTTGCAGGGTAATCCTGGCAGGCGTCGATGTTCGAATTCCCGGCAGCCACTGCTACCGTGAATCCCTTATCCATGGTGCTTATGACGGCGTCCTCCAGTACCTGGTTCGTGCCACCTTCACCCAATGAGATGGATGCCACAGCGGGCTTGACTGCCGTCTGTGCCATGATGTCAAGGGCTGCCATAATCACAATGATTATATTGATGTCATGATCTCATCCACATTATTAAAACAATAAGACCGCATTCAAAACGTCGATAAAAAGTCTTGTATAGGAAAGGTACGTGGGTAACGAACGATTGTTTCTAAAACTAAAGTCATTTGTCACGATACTAAAACTATCCCTCACCTGTTTACAGACGCATCCCGTTGTGTTGGATCATGGAAACTATCGCTAAGACGGCCTTGAAATATCAATTATCACTTCTTTTTCTTTTTCTGTTTTAACTTAAAAAGACCGTATTTCTTTAAACCACATGAAATGTCCCTAACCCACTTTGTGAGACTGACAAGGCACCTTACTCGACTCATAATAACCCGTTTGATAACTCACCCTTCGTAGGAGCTGACTAGGTAGGCCTGTACACTTAACCGAATAGATCACTCATCCTTTAGGAGAGCTGACCAGGTGCCTATTAACCATTAGATAACTCGCTCTATGCAAGGGCGGATCAAGAACACAATTTTTGGGGGCCCAACAAATTGTTGGTTCCCCCAAAAAGTGGGTCCAAAAAAAAAACGGCTTTTCTTTTTTGGGATTCTAGATGCTCTGTGCCAAACTGAGGCAATTTCTGGCCACTTTGACAGCTAATTGTTCTTGTTGAGGAAAAGATGGTGGTGTACGCCGTGCCTGCCTTTATTGCGACGTCACTTGAAAACAAATAAATTTGGTTCGTTTTTTTTCGGGGGGGGGGGGCATGGCCCCCCCCCCCCCCCCCCCCCCCAACGGATCTGCCCTTGGCTCCATGAGAGTTGACCAGGTGCCTAAACCCATGAGATAACTCATCCTTCTTGTGACCTGACCAAGTACCTACTACCCGTCGGACAATAATATTTACCATTCATTCATGAGAGTTGACAAACCGTCAAGAGAGAGCTGGTCAGGTACCCAACCCATTTCAAAACTCACCCTTCATGAGAGCCGCCCAGGTACCAAGAGCACGATATTGCGAGATGACTTTGCCCACCACAATATTAGCCTGATTGGCCGCTCCGTAGACATTACCTGCAGCCACAGAAGTACACAACGTACCATGGCCCCATGGATCATCACCCTGAAAAGGGCACAGAACAATCGAAATTCACATAAATACGTTATTTAAAAAAATCAATAATAAAGGAGGACGTCATTTTAATAAATAGTTCTCTAAGTTAGGCCTACATTGTGACGCCCCAACTATATCATCGGTCTCAACTTAAAGGGTTCATGAAGTGAATTTGATTTTGTGGAACTTTCTACTCCTCTTTGTATAAAAACGATTTGACATCACTTTTTCGGTTAAGTTTTATTGAAAAGTGCACTTCTTTAAACATTTAAAAGCTTCCATGCTTTTCTGGACATCTGAGGGCGCTGTTGCTGTGATGTCATTTCAGGAAGACACTATTTGCTGTTCACAGTGATCCCAAAAATTTGCTCATTGAAAACAATTGTGAGAAAAGTTTGCTAATTGGCGTACTGCATGAACTGACACAACAACGAATCGACAAAGACAGTTGGGACCGTCCCAACTCAAAGGGCCCATGACTTGTAATGTATCTTTTTTTTAATGTAATCCGTGCAAAGTGCACTTTTGTGTCCCATTTAGCCGCATGGTTTTCAATTTTCGTGTTGCCATTTTCATGGTACTTTTTTGTTTGTTTTTAATGCTAAATTAAATGCAAATTTCCATGTTCATGAGCAGAAGTGAGATTCCATTTCAGACAGAAACCCAAATGTCGGGATGGTCCCAAGTTCAGTTTGGGACGGTCCCAGCTTTAGCTAACTTAAGGGACCGTCCCAACTTAAGTTTCCCAGTTGGATCCACGTCGGTACGGTTCGCACCCTCAAAATGGCGGCGAAACAGCGTCCCCATTAGCTCAATTATGACCCATTGGCGTGGCATCATTAACACTAGCACCCTGCACACCTTCTCATGATTTTAATCCTGATCCAAACTTACGTTATTGCCATCAACATCGTAGGCGATTCTGACCGACCTTCCGCTGAATTCCTGGTGAGTGGCCCGGATGCCGGTATCGAAGACCCAAATTTCCACATTTTGACCATGGTCTTTCAAAACAAAACAAAACAGGCATATTATAATTATCAATGGTTTCACTTGCGAAACTGGAGAAATCAAGGGTGTAACTTTTCATGCGGTGGCGGTGTTTCCTTGTTACTGACCTTAGATCTATTCTTCAATTCGAGAGGAATTATGTCCCTTGCGACTTGGGGGTTGCACAAAATGACAGCAGAACTGACGATTGTGATTTCTGATTTCTACCCACTTTGCGACTTTGTGGAGGCCGGGTGCCAACGGAAAACTTCCCGGCTATACCTTCTAAACACGGAGTGGTTTGTTGGCAACTTTGTTGTCGAATACCCCTCCTCCCCCTTTTAAATTGGTCTAGCGACGCCCGTGCGTCGGATACTTATCAATAAATTATCGTGTTCACCTTTGGACACCGTCATATTGCACGAATTGTAGCGAAAGCTCAGAAACTGGCCATTCCTATCACAGACAACATGCCACCATTTTCTCATAAACCTCTCTGGAGGTGAGATACTGCTTTATAAGGCAATAAATTTGACATAAAAATATAATGCTTTAGTTAATTATTAAGTTACAATCAGGTATTGGGCATTACTTGGAGGATTGTACTGTCCATCAAGCGGAAGATTTCTCTGGTCGATGCGGTCTAGCGCCCACTGACCCGCTGAGCCGCGCTGGTCCAACCGATGAACACTCTGCCCGCTGCTAAACAGCTTAGGTAGTCGTATCACACCATTCTCAGAGACATACTCGACCTCTTCAAGAGTGCGTATCTATTGTTAGTTCAAAAACGTGTTTTACCAATAATTTCTTCCCTTCAATTTAAATTAAAAAAAAACCCCACACATTAAACTGCCAGTCTTGTTAATTAGGTTTAGGCTTTAAAACAGTGTCAGACGTGACTTTTATAACCCGACTGATTACGTCATCGCAAAGCGAACCATACGGGTTGCTGGTTTCGATTTTTCCCTCAGAAAGCTTTACAGTTTCAATATAAATCGAGCTTGACTGCCATGACGAAAAGGAAGCGTTGCCGTCAGACCCTTTTTTTTATACTTTTACCTAATAAGTTCTTGTGGTGGCGGCAGTGGTAACCAATTCAACTTACGTAATGCAAGGCTTTCCCTGATAACTTGGCAGCGAAGCCGTTGAGTACATCAGTGAACGTTTCCTGAATGATGACCTCATTCGGTTGAATGTCGAAGTCTCGCGTTAGTTCATCAATCACGTGGTCGATGTCGACGCCACCCTAAGACGAAAGAACAAAAGAAATCCAAAACAAGATGTTACCGGCGAGTCTGGTGTTGCTCGGCTAGCTAGACTGAAACAGTCCCCAACCACTTTGAAATCTTGCTTCGAAAAAAAAAAGAAGAAGTGCAATTGCCTTAGTGCTCCCTTGAAAAATTGATGTTTTTTGTTTGTTAACGCAGTTATGGACCCGAGTCGAGTCGTACAGGACAGGTTGTACCCGAGATCATACGGCTGTCGACTTGACCAGCTGCAGCTAACAGAAAACGACTAGACTGACTGTTTGGTTACGGCTAGGACAATGTCTTGCCTTAATGAGTTTATAGTTTTTGGGTAAGGCTACAAGCTTAAATTAAGGCTCAGACTTACCTTGAGTTTAATGATGTAACTGTCAGGTATGGCTGTCTTTGCACGATGCAGTGGTACTTGCTCGGCAAAGCAAGATGCAACCAGCGAGACACAAAACACCAAGAAGATAAACATGATGAATCTAAAAAATTAAAAAGGACGTCGATATTGAGAATTAAGATGTTTGAATGTCACCCGGGCTCACCGTTCAATTGCAGCTACTCTTGCGAAGTGAATAATGTTTGGTTATGAAAACAAGTATCGTTTCAGTTATAGAAGACTCTGATTGTCATCAGGAGAATCGATTTTTCTCCGAACCATTTCTGTGTTTCAGTACGTTACATGGTATCAGTGGTGTAACTACCGGGGGGAAGGCTAGAAGCCCAACGCCCCGGCGGATGTCCGTGCCTCCGGCCATTATTTGAAATCTTGATTTGAAACCAATATGTACCACACTGTTGAAATGATAGGTCTCATTTTCCTGAAGTGCCCCTTGAAAATAAATGCGCCCCTATAGGTGCCCCTCCCCACATTTAGAAGTTTGACTTGAGTTACGCCGCTGCATGGTGCTTCTACAAACCACTTGCAAGGAGAAGGCATAATTGTTAAACTGAAACAAAATTTGAAGAGAGGTTAAATGCTTCAATGAATCAAAACATATGAACTAAAAAAATATAGGATTTAATACATTAACAGGTATGAAATTGAAATAAATTAAATGCAGTTCAGGAAATATTTCAACACCATTTTAACTTCCTATATTTACATGTTATCAGAAAACAAACACAGTAAGCGAAATTAATTGTATCCAACATCATTTTGTAAACCTAAAAAAGGGCGATGAAAACCATAATGTGCACATTATACTTACATGAGAAAGTAAACGATTTGGTATCGCGACTATCCCGTGCGCTGACTCAGTTGACAGTGTTTTGAGATCTCATAACAATAACCAATGTAATTCTAATTATTATCTAATTAAAAAAAAACAACTTTCTTGCAAGTATCTTATCTCATGGCCTAGAATAATTATCATCACACAATAATAGGTCAGTGTGCGTTGCGTATTGTTCATAATTTTATTTGGATCAAACCATTATAGTGGTTGGATCCCGTGGGTATGGTAGGATAGCCCTAAATCAGCAAATAAGTGAAGAACAACCGATAATACTTTTGGGAATCTTTGACAGATCTAGACTGGGGCGGAGAAGGCTAGTAAAATATCGAAAATCGGAAGTGCTGAACCAAAATGGTGGCGTCCCACGCCCCATCCACCCCAGCCCCCTTCTTCCCAGTGGCAAACACCACATTGATTCGCTCTCGTGTGTTTTCTTGCATAATTATACAATTTCCTTTTAATTTCAAATGTGAAAAACACTCAAACTCTTTTATTTCCGTGGGTTACTGAACTTGAAGCAGTAGTAAGTCCCACAGAAAAGGTGGCAAGGGTTGTCACTAAAGTGAAACTGCAACCTTGCTTGAATTTTGTAATAAAGGTTTTTTTATATTTATAATCTCATCAAGTTTAAATAAATTGTAAATAGTCTCAGATTACAGACTTTGAGAAAGAACCATCTGCACTGGCGGATAAAAATAATTGAAAAGATATCATGTGAGTATAATGTGATAATGAGCAGGTCATTTTTTTTTAAAAACCTTTCGTCGCGCGTCGTCGGAAGTACAAATATGATCTAGGCCTACTTTTCCCGCTCCGCTATTGAAGTCGCCAAGAGAAGGCAGATAACAGACGAAATGGGGTTATTGGTAGAAGCAGAATTTTTGGTTTGGCAAAATAATGTCTTTCAAAGAAGTTCCCGTACTTCACGTAACTGAGAGAATTGGCAGACCACAAATTTGCCGGTCCACCAACTTCCCATATGTCTGCCCCGTTCTCTTCCTCATCAACTTAGAGACTGGAGTTTTGAAGCGATAGAGGGTTTGTCGCAAGTGAGGATCCGAATTCTGATCCGGACTTGGAATTTTCATTTCTGAGAAACAAATGAATAATTGTTCCCGAAAGTTGCTCTATTTATATTTGCCACTGAGTTTATGAATCAGTAAAATTGCTGTGTGGACTTCGGGACTGCCGGTGCATGCTGTTTAGGGATGGCCATCTTTAGGGGGGAAATCACCCAAAAGTCCTCGGTCAACCCCTCCAAAACTTGAACAGAAAGTAAAAAGAGGGTTATCAAGCTTTAATTTGATAAATGTGTCTTAAAAACCTTGTGAAATGTTTGAACTTTTCCTGCATTTTTAAAATTGGGGGTATTTATCATTGGTCCCTGGCTATTTTATTTACTGCATATGCGCCCACAACAGAGCCGCTGCCATAATATAGTGTTAGCGCCCTCACGGATTGGTTATTAGTAGCTCTCCGGCACGTTCTATGTACATAGGAGAGGACGCAAATCGAGATTTTAAAATTTGCACAATCAAACGTTTTAGTTTATTTATTTTATCATATAAATCAACTTAATTAAATTCACCTTATTGTATGTTAATTTTCACTTGTATATTTTGGGTTAGTTTGGATACTATTGGAGTATTGGTTTTACGAGTCACTTGATTTTTTTCGCAACCCCTATAACGATACGAATGGAATGCCCCAATGTGAATAACTGCATAAATTAGCATATGTAATATAGGTGCAGTCGATAGGGTGTTCAACCAACCATCACTTCCGGATGTAGACGTGAGCGCTATGACTATGTAGGTCAAGATAAGTCGTTCTGTGTATAAACATTTTTTATCTATTTTTAACCGGATTTTCTGGATGCTGTGTGGCCAGTCATCATGTCTACGACTGCAGCCTCTGATGGCACAATACAGACTCTTAAGATAGTCGTGGTCGGAGGTGGGGGTGTCGGCAAAAGTGCCATCACCATACAGTTCATTCAGGTATACTTATGCACAAATTAACTGGGATTGAAATCATGGAAATGTAATGCATTAAATATGGTGTGTTCATGTACAACTTAGTAGCCCCATAAATGTGGCTCAAATATTGGGCTTCCTCTGTATTGTGAACCACACACTGTGATCATATGCTATGTTGGGAACATTTGATTAGAGGAAATCGAAATCGAGACTGTTTTTTTCCACACTTTGTTTATTTTGTGGCCGTGAACCGGTCTCGCATTTTTTCCCGTTCTCTACATGTAAGCCGGCAGATCGTATAGCACCGTCATGCATGTATATTACATTACATGTCCCATTTCTGTCCCAGCAAACCCGTGCCCTGGCCTGGTGCCGTGGATAGCGCACCACCTCGCAAGCAACACGGCTATAGTTCGAGTCCCAGAGTGACCGATGTTTTTGGAACTGTCCCAAGAAATAAGAATTGTCTTCATTTAATTGTTTTAAATCGATATATTTAAGCTGTTAAGTGTGGAGTATTTCATCTTTTCTGGAGGAATTTCTTTTATAGTGAAAGCAAGTCTGAAATTGTAATATAGGTCTGATTCCCGTCTCTTTAACACAAAGTCACAACTACAATGTTAGCCCGGAACCAGATTTAGATTCGTCAGGGTAAAAATGTCCAAGTCCCAAGCAACATTCACTGTGCATGTTCAGTGCCATGCTGGTACAACGCTGAAAACAAACGGGGACCGCTTCACGCCTCGGGGCCAAATATCCACTGCCTTTTTCACTTGATATTCACCATGGAAGATACTTACCTGGTAGAGAAAATCAAGAGGTCAAGTGTACATGACATTTTTTCTTATATTTTTTTCCTTTTCCACTGCATTATGTACAATGTTATCCATACTCTCTGTATATATTTTGTTCATTTTCTTGTTTGGAATTGGAAATAAAGTTAAGTAAGACATGTGACCCAGAGGACATTACGGAAATCTGTTTTGGATAAAGTCACTGCTCAGGATAACTAAACACCTACAGAAACAGAACTCCAATTTTTCCTGGCTTGTATCTTCCATGATGAATATAAAATGAAAAAAACATAGTCCCGATTTTGATTTCCTCAAAATCAACTTTTCTCCACTTATGGCCACTGTGTGGCTCATAAATCCAGTATTGGAGCCACATTATGGGGCTAGTTACAAGAAGGCATGGTGGGCCTATAGGTTGAAAGAAACTGTGTACATTTTGTATGGCATCTTAAAAATGTAGGGCTCCACAGCTAACCAAGATTCTCTTGATGTGCCCACGGTAGTTTGTACGATAAACAACTTTACCTTTCCTCTCCTACAGTCCTATTTTGTGGTAGAGTACGACCCCACCATAGAAGATTCCTACACCAAACAATGTGTCATCGATAGTGTAGTAGCTAAGCTGGACAGTAAGTATGCAAACCTTTGTGAAGCTTTGAATTTCGATTCCTAAATGTGTCTTGAGAAAGAACCATGAGGGTATTTCATCCACGTTTCGGACAGTATACTGATCTGTTTATCCTTGGGATAGTGCCAGACATCAGTATGGCGTCTGAAACATTGAGGAAATACTCTCTATCATTCTTTCAGAACCAACGTTTCTCCTTAAGAGAGATTGATTCTCTGCTAGTGCTAGAGTGCGACGTCACTACATGAACCGCCCAAAGTCAGGCTTACTCCCTAGACAAGGGTTCACATGTACGTTTAAAGGAACCGGAAGAGTAGATCATTTGCAGCTATCCATAAAGTAACTGACAAAATTATTGTTCAAAATCTTACTTGGTTTAAAGATAGTAATGGTACTAAACTCCCTGTGAAGTTATTCTTTCTGGCATGCTGTCATTTTCAAGAAAATGAAAGAAGGCCATTTCCAAAGATGTGTCAAGTGGCGCATTCCGTTAGTAGTTGGTTTGTAATTCGGCGAATCCGTGAATGGGTGCGCGAAAGCGTTGGCATGATGCACACGCGGGCGTGGGTGCTATTATTCGTCAGCTCAGTGCGTGACATCGCGTAGCTGCAATCGGCTGAATGAGAAGGTGTCCCGGATGCTGATTTCGGGCGCAATTCAAAACGTGACTCGGCAACTTCGAATTGAAATCGAGATCCTAGAACATTGTTTTCTCAGAATATACAGCATTCACAGAGCTACGTGTAAAACTTCATCAAATTACGTAGTTGTTAAACACCCGTCTTTACATTTTGAGCACTTTTGATGCTTCCAACAAAAAATGACACAAATGACAAATGATCTACTCTGATTGTTTCCATTGATTTCCATCATGCAAGATTTTAACAACAAAAAATGTCTTTGGTGGTTTATGATACACAAGCTGATTTACCCGATCATAGATCGGGTAGGGCGTAGTGTTGGGGATGAAAATTTGGGGCATTAAATGTAAATGGGGGATATAGTTGAGTAGACATGCAGTTATAGAAAAGCAATTTCTGTGGTGTGATCTGAGGCAATTTCTGACCACTAAAACCAATTTCAGCAAAAGATCATGTTTTAAAGTTTGGAGTTTGGAGTAATCAGCTACATGTATTCTGAGCAATAGAATCATTATGGTAGGCTACAATTTTTATTTGGGGAAGAAAAAGTGGGGGGGGGGACCAAACAATGTCCCCTGCTTTAAAATAGGGGGGGGGGGTTCCCCCTGTCCCCCGTCGACTTACGCATATAGATTTTGCTAAGTTGCTTCACGCATGTTGATTCCGTGGGAAAATCCCTTCCTGAGTAATTCTTCATTCATGAGATATCCCCACCGGTGCACACAGTACACACACTTCAATTATATCCTGTGGTTTCAATGTATTCTGTCTCCTGTACTTGAATACTGTTAAGTAAACATTTGCTTTACAACTGTATCAACCTCATTGAATTGAAGAGATCAAGCAAACAATGTTATTCATTAATTCCTTTCCCTTAATCCCATTACATGTATAAGGCTTTTCATCATTTCATCCACTTTCAAACATTAGCTTTGAATGTTCTATGAAAAAACAAACAGGATTCCTCTGAGTTTTTTTCTGAGAATTAATCATTTCCCATCATAACACATGAACTGTTGTGATTAAAAAGTACACATATAGGATGGCATAGAGCCAAAATGCTGCATGTGGTTTTTTTTAATTTCATTTAAGGAGGGGACGTCTATGTGTTTAAATGTTTAAATGAAACAAATCCTAAATGCATTTACAAATTTTCCAGAACTTTAAAGAAACCTGAATTATAAACAAGAAGTCTACTGCACATTCACACGATCTTCCTTTGACTTAGCACAAATAATTCTCAATGTATTCGACCCTTTTTAGTTTACCAATCCTTAGAAGCACCGCCGCACTTGCTCGATTATATTCGGGGTGCATGTAGTTATTTTTCAATGACTGCCCGCTGTTTATTATGTCATTCATTGTTGATTTATCATGGCAGTCATGCCGGTCTGCAGACAAAATGGGCCGGTGTCAGCCTTTGTGAAATAGCCAAACGTTTGAACTTTTAATAAAAAAATAAAAAAATAGAAGATAAGAGACGCCCAGCCATGATGAATAGCGTCCTCATAGTTTAAACGGTATTTAAATATTTGCTAAACATTTACTGTAAAATAAAACGCAAAGTCACATCCTTAATTTCATTGATGGCTAATGATTAGAACTTGAAAACAGTATTTTCCCCAAGTCACACGGATGGATGAGATTTTTTTTTCAGAGAGCCTAATTATAATGAAAACTTGGCACCAGGCAAATATTAAAAAATAAAACATTGAAAACCATATATTGTATGGAATTCAATTTAATGAACCTGTTTGCAAGTGTTGAAAGAAAATAAGCCTTGAATTGATCCAATTTCTCTTTTGAAATGTGATTTATCCAGAAATAACTGTCAGTGTTTCAACAATTTGAAGAATGTGTCAGATGCATAATTGGCTTGCCCATAGGCAGTAAAAGAGGTCCATGAGCGTGTGCGCTGTATCTGTGGCTTATTCAATGACTATATCTGTAGATAGTGTACTGCAGAGATAATCCATGGCAAATGTGCTCTAGTGTCTCCAAAAAAATGTAGCAGTTAAACAACATTTTTTTTCTGAGGAAACTAAATCATTTTTTTTTTTTGTAAACAATTTACCATGAGATGATATTGATAGAGTGTTTCTTTACCCTTTACAGGATTTTTGTTCCGTGTGATTTGGACCTTTAGTTTAAAAGTTACGGCAAAGCTTGTAAAGACTGTAAAAAATCTGTGTGTGCCACTTTCTTCACCTTGTTTGTATGTGAATGCCTTTCATTAGATACCAAGTGGCCCAACTAGGAATTCAAGTCCTTTCATTTAATGAGCTGTATCTCTGGACTGGGGTGTTCAAATGAGATGGGATAAAGACCATTGTGTAGAGTATTTACTACACCTTCAGACTCTATAGATAAGTTTTGCAAAGAGAGTGCAAGTATTTTTTAATATTTATGGATTGACTGAGTTTGGTGGAGACACCCTTTATTTGCTTCAATACGTGCAATTTGCATACATGAATTAAGACTAATTTTAACCAAAATTACTGAAAACTGTTGTTGGAATTCTGAAATGTTCAAAATTCACTATTTATAAAAAAAAAATTAAAATAATAAATATATGCATACTACATGTATGTACCTATCAGTATATTGTAAAAATATATACTTTAAATTAATGCATCTGATAAACTTTTCAGTTTACGGGTTAGTTTGTTTGTTCACTTTGTCTGCTGTACAACCCACATGCAAAATAGAAGTACATGTAGGCCCCTATGTGCCATGCTTTTTATATGCCTGTGAAAACTATGAAAACTGTGTTGACCATCCACCCGGCACCCGCACAACAATTTTGCATATTGACCAACATATAACAGCACATACTTGTATAACTGTATGCCTTTTAATTAATTACAAGTGTCAAGAAATGTTATTTTTATTGCTTTGTTGTTCACATCGTTGATTTTCTGTGAATGTTCCACATTAAGGAAGCATCGGTTAAAGGTCATGGATATCATTTTCAATCAGTCAAAAATCAAACTGTCAAAAAAAAATTTTTTTTCAATAACTGTCCCAAATGGAGTCAAAATGTATTAACCCTTAAACCAGAGGCATTGTTGCTAGGATGCAATCTCATTCCTGCAAAATGCTCCTACTGCCTCCGTGTACAAATTAGATACAGCCTCCATCCTCCAAAATGCTCTGTTTTTTCTTGAATGTGTTCCAATCCTCGGAGGGATGGCCACTGCCTCAATCTTTCAAAATCCTCCAGCAATCACTGTCAATATGTTGAGGTAGAGCCAGTGACATCCTGGAGCAGTGCAGAGGATTTCAAGTGTAATAAGATGAAGATTTACGGTAGCACCGTGTGACAAGTCTCTTTTGTGAGATAGTAAGGTTCTGAAAAGGGAGAAGGTCACTTACTCTTAAAAAATTGTCACATTAATTAAAGGGAAGATACAACATTTGCAAACATCACAAAATGAAATGACCAAATTATCACGAAATACCTTACTGGATTGTTAGGGAATGACAGCCTAAAGCATCCTGTAAAATCGTGGCTCCTGGTGTGATGTCATATTCAAGAAAAACGGTATTTTTCCAACGCTAGTCGGCTGACCAGATTTGGAGAAAACTGGCTTTTTCAAAAACTGCTCCTAATTTTTCTGAGTTTTCTTTGAAATTGATTACACACCTGTGAAGGGGTACAAGCCTACCAGACTGATTCTCTGACCTTAACAATTCCCCAAAGTCTATAAAATACTCCGTTTCGTCCTAAGTGGGTCAGGGAACCAGACTATAAGAACATGATTGGTTTTCTTGGTGTTTCCAGCATGTACAAGTCCAAAACATGAAACAAGTTGTTTTTAACAATATTTGCTATAACACACTAATCCTCCAAATCCATTTATTTTTGAAAGTTGCAGCAAAAGCACATGTTGTGCATTCCCTGTAACTCATTTTTCTCACTAACTCATTAGAGATATATGTCACTCAAAGTCATTGGAGAGTGTTCAGTTATTCAGGCCATCTCCAAGTCTCTTGTTCCCAGAGCTCCCTCCTGTTATAAACGATAGATTCCAGCATTCTTCTAGGTGTAAAAAATAGCATTGTGCGTGGGTATATGATGTGTTGTTCTATTGTCTGAGGCTTTAGGAAGTCTAGCCATATATACAATGCCACTTGTTCTACATGGGAAACCTACATTGTAAATGAAGCAAGTCACCTGACATATAACCTGCACAGGAAATGTTCATATTGTTGTTTTGCACTGTCAAATCGGACGCCCCAAATCTATTTGTGCTGATCATGTTGCCATCAACATGATATAGCTGCAACAGATTGTTGCCAAGGCATACATGTACGTGTGTGTTTCATAATAAGGCCAGAACAAAATAGCTCTGCTTCCGATTACATGGCATTTGAAAATTAGGTACATTGTAGGCAGGTGTAGGAAATTATTTGTTTTGTGCAATTTTGTGTGTGTGTGAATGATCACATGGAGGTGTCTGCGTGTAGTCAAGGATAAATTGTAGCTTTCGGGGTTTTTTTCCTCATTTTTTTCCCAAAACAAAATTATGGTAGGGGCTGTCAAAATAGGGTAGTTAGGGTAACCGGAAGCAGAACTTTGGGGGGGGGGGCGCTAATTGCAAGTTCTTAGTGTTGTTTTTTTATGTAAGGCTTTACATGTACATGCATGTTACCCTGAAACACGTACATTATTCTTGTAGTTTCTGACAACGGATATTTAGCTTGCTTCATGCTAACATTGTTTATATAGTTTTCTTTTGGTTATATGGAATCATATTAAGAAAAACAGAATTGCCTGTGTCAGTTACTTTTTTTATGATCAGCTGATCAGTTGTTATTGTTAGCCCTGGTTTGTATTGACAGCATGGAAACATGTTAAAGAGTTAATGAAAATTTATCTTAGAAGAACCGAGACTTCGGGGGAGGGAGATTGGAGGGGAACGCTTAACATTTCAACATCCAACTATCTATGTTAGCTTCTAATTTGCTGGTTATTTTGTCGTCAGTTTTGGATACGGCAGGTCAGGATGAATTCAATGCGATGAGAGAACAGTACATGAGAACTGGGGATGGCTTTCTGCTCGTATTCAGCCTCACCAATAGAACGAGGTACGTATGTGTAAGACCGTTAACAAAAGGTATGGTGGTTAGGGTTCGAATCCAGCTGCTCGCCATATATGATATGCCCTTGGACAAGTTGCTTCACCACGGCTTGCCTCTCTCCACCCAGGAGTATAAATGGGTACTGGCATCCGCTGGGAGTAACCTGCGATGGACCAGCTAGCATCCCACCTAGGGGGAACAGAAATATTCTCAGTTGTTTAATGCTACTAAAAGCGGATGTAAACGCCTGCCTAATGGGCCATACTGCTCGTAACAGACTTCATGCCAATGGCCTTTTATAACCCTAAATATTGTCCGTTTTAGTGACATTCCTCGCAAATCACACTCCCCCCCATCTTTCCCACTGCTTCATGTTCATCAGTGTCCATGAACCCACAGCTAGCCGCAGAGATACTCTGAGCCATCATTCAGACTAGCTTGCAACACTCAGCTCTAAGGCTCATAACATCAAATGACAAATTTCCCGTGTCATGAGCCTTGGAGCTAGGCTTAAACTGTATGCCATCATAAAAGGGTAGTTACATTTAGCCCAGCCATTCTCCACTTAATTTAGTTGAAAATCATTGAATCCTTTCCATGAAGGAAATCAGCACTTCAACCACCGCAAACCACAACATCCTCATGGTAGTAATTGAGTAATAATTCATATGGTTTTTTTTTCGGGGGTTTCTTTTCTGATTTAGTTTTGAGGAAATCGTCAGATTTCATCGGCAGATTCTGCGAGTGAAGGATCGGGATGAGTACCCTATGATCCTGGTGGCTAACAAGGCAGATTTAATCAACCAACGAGTGGTAAGCACTTTTTGTATTTTGCAATCCCGTCTGCATTTGAGAGTAGTTAAAAAATTTGATATTTTATTCCAATTTTGCTTTTTTTGTTTAATCCTTGACCCAACAAAGCAGAAAAGATTGAAATTACAAGCTTCAATTAAATTCTAGACATCCATTTTTCAAACCAGGGTTAGTGACATCACTGTTGATGGTTGGGTCAAAGGTCAAGTAAGCGAGGACAAAGGTTATGGGTCATAGGCAAAGTCCATAAAGGCTACGGCCATGGCTTGCAATTACACATGTTCCCATATGTAAGGCTAAACTAAAGCCACTTTCCATAGACATGTACATGTACATGTACGTTACTGGTCGTAGCCATGTACATGTAAGTCAGATACGGCCTTTGTCACTCTTTCAATTTCATGGGAGCTAAGCAAATTTTTTCAATTTAGTCAAGCTTAATCAGTATTAGCAAATGTCACTAAGGCCAACTAAAAAAAAATTCAAGTTGATTGGCTGGGTTTGTTCCAAAATAAGGAGGAAGAGGTCCTTTTAATTTTTTTATTTTTTTATTTTTTTCCTCCAAGATGGCCGCCAGTAGCTTTTACATTAAAAATGGCCGACAACTGTTCAGTTCAAAATAACTGCCAGCGCTAGCTTTTTTATTACGGATTCTACCAATAATCCAGACATGAAACAGGCGCGATGGAATAGATCATATAAAGTGATTGGTCAATTTTTGGCGAATGTGAATAGATCGGCCAATGAGAGTATTTGTTTGGGTCGCCTCAGACTGTGTGCTATTTGTGGGTCGAAGGTCAAATATCCATTACTTGCGGTCTGGCTCCCTGTCGCAAATTTAGTTAACATGCATACACGTGATGTAGTGGTGCCATACGACAACCGAGGCACCAGTTATTAACCCTCCTTGACCTAAAGTTGCAAACATACATTCTATGCCAAGTTATCCTTGCAGTCAAGAGCAATCAAGTGACTGTTTTCAACAGGTAAGAATTCCCAGCCCACATAAAGCAGGATTGACTGCCTTGGACTGCTTAAGTAACTTGATACAGCTATGCTTTGTCTCTCCCGGTGAGTGATAAAACAGCTGTGACCACAACTTGCCTGCTTTGTCTGTTGACCCAATTTGACTAGTCACAGTGCTTGCTTGACATATGATCTGACTGCTGGTGACTAGCCTTTGTTAAAAGTATAGCAGGGGAAGTGGAAGTGAATTTTCACTGTCTGTGACTGCTTAAATAGCAGGAGGGTTAATTAATTTGTGCAGCGTAAGTGACACATCTTTGATTTATTATCTCATGGGTCAAGATTTTAAGCGAAAATATGCATTTTTGGGGAATTGTTTTTTTAAAGCGTGTGGCTTCAGAAAAGGATGGTGCAGGGACTATCAACTGGTGTTGTTTTTACTTGGCCTAATACAAGCTATTTCACTTTCTCTACAGAATCTTGTAAAACCAAGGATTAATCCTAACTCCCTAGCATGATTTGCTAGGAACCATACCCATCCTGGCAAATTCCAACACCACAAGGGAAACTCCACACACATATTTCTGACTTTGATTCTGGAGGTGTGCCAACCCAATGTAAAAGATGTCAGTTTAGGGGTACTGTACCCATCCTGACAGATTCCAACAAAACATGCCGTTGGGGTTTGATGGGTTGAGTTCTGTTAGGCCAAAAAAAAAAGTCTCCGGTTTCTGGTATGAGCGCGCATCGCCGTAGCCATGCGCGTCGGCAAAATGAAAAAGTTTTTTTTTCCAATGAAAGATGATGTCTCAAAACCGCCAAACTCACTGGTTTGACTGGAATCCTGCTGCTGCACAATTTTAACGTGTTTTTAGATTGGGTTATGGTCGAGAATAAGCTTTATGTGGCCTCTCTGGACTCCCATATATTTGCACTAAGTTTAGTCGGGCACCATTTGCAGTCATCAGCCGACATTTGAAGCAAAAAATCAGGTAAAAAAAAAAAAAAGCCGCGTCGCCGCACCGATTTTTGGGCAAGCTCCATACCAGAAACCGGAGACTTTTTTTTTTGGCCTTAGGGTTAAAGAGGGAGCCAAAATCAACTTTTGTTGGATTGCTTTTTTTTTTTTCTTTTTTTCCCCAGGTATCCGGAGAAGAAGCTCAAGCACTTGGCAAGCAGCTTAAACTTGAAGTCATTGAAGCAAGTGCCAAGACAAGGATGAACGTGGACCAAGCATTTCATCAACTTGTTAGGACAATACGGTAAGAGTGCTGGCTAATAAATGAGCATAACGTGCTTATATGGGGCTTTATACCAACGGTCTCAAAGCGCTGCTTCACAATTATTACCCCTGTTCATCAGGCCATGAGACCAGTTTTTGCAGCAGCTCGAGATCAGCGCATTCTGGTCTCTGCCTTCACAGGTACCCATTTATACTCCTGGGTGGAGAGAGGCAATTGTAGTAAAGTGTCTTGCCCAAGAACACAAGCACCATGTTGTCAGGGTTCAAACCCACATACCACAGCACGTGAGTCGAATACCGTAACCATTTGAACACGGCACCCCACTAAACAGAAGAAGTATATGGAGTCCCCTAGCATGGCACATCTTGACTGGTCCCCTGACCTTCCTCATTCAGTGTTGCCAAATCTCTTTGTTGAAGAGGTTCATATTCTCTCAGTTAAACATTGGTTCCATGACCTAAATAAAACTTGCTATCAAAAGCGTTTGAATTTTAAGTATCGTGACATTTAGTCCAAAAGTAAAACAATAAATAGTGTCCTAAAATTGGGCAAAAGTAAGGTGGGAGAGTTCCTGTCATTTGAACACTTGAAAAAATCCCCCCAAAATTGTTTTCTTCAATTTTACCAATTATGCATGATAAAGTATGAGAATGTCCTCTCACTTATCCAACTACGTGTTAGTCAGAAAACTTTGTTCTTATTTTGGGGTGCATTTTAAATGTGGTCACTGCAAACATCAAACATACAGAGATTTAGTTTCCTAACACGAATAATCTTTAGTTAAAAGGATAATTGCCTGACAACCTGCTCTTATGATTTTCATATCATATTTTCTTGTAGAAAATTCCAGGCAGAAGAGAATCCTCCCATGCTGCAACCATCCGGTAAAAGCGAGAAGAAATCCTGCTGCACACTCTTGTAAAATTTGGTAAGATGCAAAGACGTGGCAATATTCTCAAGATGTTTACTGGATAATAGATGGGTTCTAGTGTATGTAGAAGGTACTCATGACTTTGCTGAGCATGGTTTGCGTGCTGTGATGATGAATGACCTGTTTCCGTGAAATAAGAGTTAAGTTCCATGTAAGATTTTTATGTAATTTGAAATGTTATCATTATTGTTATACAGGGTGAGTCAGAAAAAGCGGAACCCAAACCCCTAAAATAAATTTCATATTTAAAAAAAACATGTAGCACCAAAAATAAAAATGACTGGAAAGCCAATTTCAGAAATTACTTTTAGATGCAAAAAATTACTGAAATTGCTTAATTCGTTCAAAGAATATCACCATTTAAACGCAATGACCCTAAAACCTGTTTCGTCCCAAAAAAACCCAATTTATTGTGTGCTCTGACTGTTTGGAAGAACAAAGAAAATGACACAGAATACTTGTTTCAACAACTGTCAACAACTGTATTACACAATATTTTTGTTAACGACCCTGCTTAGGCAAACAATATGATTTATATAATCCACTTTTTTTCAAAAGACGGGCCTTCAAAAAGACTTTGAATATGTTTAACTTTTAAACTGAGGTTTTATCGCTGATGATGTTTGAAGACATCAATTGTGATGACGATTCTTGAAATTGCATTTTTGGACGATAAAGTTTTTCGGGTCATTGCGTTGAAATGGTGATATACTTACAACGGATTGAGCAATTCAAGTAATTTTTTTCATTTAAAAGCAGTTTATGAAATTGGCTTTCCAGTCACTATTATTTTTGGTTTGGTGCTACATTTTTTGTTTTGGACTTGCCCTGTACATGTGTCTTCAATCGCACTATGATGTGAT
Source organism: Patiria pectinifera (assembly GCA_029964075.1). Classification (NCBI taxonomy): domain Eukaryota; kingdom Metazoa; phylum Echinodermata; class Asteroidea; order Valvatida; family Asterinidae; genus Patiria; species Patiria pectinifera. The sequence continues at coordinate 1,248,406 of CM057130.1, read as the reverse complement.
GTATCGTGGATAGTTGCCACATCATGAAGTGACACATCATGTTTATGAAAGTTTGTGCTCTGATCTGCCACTTGTATTACTTTGTTGTGCATCGGACTATATGTTTGTTTCAAAACCTAAGTGAGATCTGACGAGTAAAAACCATCTTGAGGCAATTTGTGATGTCCTATACATTTTATCCAAGAAAGATAGACTCCGAATCTGGTATTTACTCCAATGTTTGTTTACATGAGCTCATGTTCTACCTCAGCATCAAAAACTCAGCGTCCAATTTTCGAACTTGACTCTTATTTCTAAGGAGCTGGTCATGAGTTAGACCATCCTCTTGCCATATACAATGAGTGATTTTATAGGTGATAAATTTTCGACAATTGTTTGTGCATTCAGTGAATAATGAATGCAACATCTTGTAAAGAATTGGTTGTTTGACTTTAACAAACTCTTTTGAAAAAAACTTCTGGAAATCTGAACAATAATTTTTTAGAATATCCTTGCTGTGATTGGTGTGCTAAAAAAACCATATTGTTGCAATAGACTTTCTGTTAAGCCCCGCCCTATTGTGTTTTGACCAATCACAGCCCTGATTGACCAAACCAATGTCCAATAAAAGTGTTACAAACGTGCACATCTGCAGGAAACACAGCTGGAACGTTCCATGTGGTGTTTGGGGATGTTGCATTTGATGCACTCGTTGCCCCTATGCCAAGTGGGCAGGGCATGTGACCACACCTGGAGCGGTCCATTGTAAACTCACCTTTCGATACCCAGACTTAAGGTCCAGTCATTTTAAGTATTTTTCTTGTGAAATAATAACGCAAAAGCTATGCAAAATCCTTCCCGCTGATTGTCTGTAACTGCCAAAACTCTGAGTACACACCAGTGTGCTTTGGATTCGCTTGAAGTACTAAACAATTGCTTGTATAAAAATTGCACAAACTTTAGTCTAGTTTGGGACGGTGGGTAACATGTTTCCTTAGAACACTTTTAACAGATAATCAAAGCTTAGTTTTTTCAATTCTTTGTACATGAACTGAACTATTTGGCCCATCTACACAGTACACATGGCCAGTAGGTGACCGATCAATCATAACCTTATGTCATGTATGTGCTTATCTATGTACTTAACAATGATAACAGTGATATTTCTCACTTTAAAAAGAGGCAGTTCACAACGTTATCGTGTATTATGCCCATTTGGCCATTCAGATGCTTCACAGGATACTTCCAATATTTGGAGTCCAGATCACCAATGGATAGTTTTACAGGCAACAGGTGTAACACATAAATACAATTGTCGCGTTGAGGCAAATAATATGAATAATGTGAGACTGTCTAATAAATGCATTAAAAATGGTCTTCCTGTCTGTATATAACCATTAAATTACTTTCTAATCGAAACAGTAGATTTTCATTAATTTACTCAAAATGTGGTCGTTTTTCTGTGACTCACATGTCAGGTTTTATTTGCGTGTGGGTTTTTCCCCAAAATATACAGAATTCCAGTTGTTTCTATCCAGTTTCATTTTTGGCCAAATATACACCAAATGTCAAGTCTGTTGAATAGGCTATACGCGCATGTGTTCTTAACCAACATGATATGGCACACGGTGTACTATGTACATGACATTTTTCGGTCACAGTGTTGTTTTCATAGGAGAAATTTATTGGCAGAAATCATTCAAAAGGTAGAAATATCTTCTTACAATCATGACAATTGATAATGTTTTTATGGTTAAGGTGTAGGATTTTCAAATGGCATTAAAATATGCAGTTGTTTAAGAGGTGTAACACTTTCTAGAAAATACGGTGGTTATACATTTTTAATTGGTTTCAACTTAAAATTTTAGCATTAAATTGTTCTAGTGAGACAAAACGATTGTTTGTAATTTTGGAAACAAAAATGGAGATATATTTAGCTGATTTCACATTTACATGCCTGTGTATGTGAAACGTAAATGCAAGAGATTTGTGTTTTGGTTGGATTTGGTTGTATTTTGAAAAGAAATAGGGCAGTAGCAAGGTACACAATGCAGTCTTCTCTAGTTGAGCTTAGTTTTATTTTAAAGGTAATATACAACATTTGCTTTAGCTATAATTTTCATAAATAGATTGATTTGGGGCGTAGTATTTTATAGCAAATATTGTTACACTGACCTGTTTAAAGTTTTGTGTTCATAGATGCTGAAGAAAAAAAACAAGAAAAAATGCTGTTCTGTTAGTCTGGTTCCCTGACCCTACTTCAGACGATACGGAGCAAGTTATAAGCGTCGGGGAATACTCAGGTCAGGGAACCAGACTAGCTGGCTTGCAGCCGTTATGGATATTCCAAACTAAATTTGGTAAATTGGGGACACTCTATGAACAAAATCAGGTTTTTTTCCAACGATTGTTAGCTGACCATCGTTGGAAATTGATACAAAAATGATGATTTTTTATGTTTGCTAATGTTGTATATTACCTTTAAGCTGACTTTTCAGTTTATCAGATACCAAGTTATTTGATGCCGGGTTGCCACAACCATTATTCTAAGTGTTCTTATATATGCAGCTATATGGAATTATATAATGCAACAATAAAATGTTAACATAATGTGCCTTTTTTTAAATACATCTTTTGTGAAGCTTCTTTGCTTCTATGGGTTGGGAGAGGGCACAACATGCTACTTTTAAGTATATGAGATCTACTCCCTCAAAAACGGACAAAGTTGATAAATTTTGTTTTCTAGATTTTGGCAGTTTCGAAATCTGGAGGTTCTCAGCTTTCAAATGATCCACCACCCTATCACCCCAAAAACCTGACAACCCAAGTATGAGATGAACATTTGTATTGAAATGCGTTAGGTATAAATTTCTATACTTTTTTCCGCTAAAGTGACAAAAAAAATCAAACTTCTTCTTGATGGACTATACTATTTTTGGAAACTGTAAATTTGAAGTTGCTGATTTGAAAAACCTCAAAAACCTCAAATTGACTTCATGTGCCCTTTGTGGGAAAAAACAACTTCCACAACTTTGTCCGGGTTTCGTGGGAGCAACAACAGCAACTGCTAGGACTCGTAATGACATCAACTACCCCTAATTCTCTATACATGTACTAAAATAATGTTCTTTCTGCAAGCAGCTTCCAAAGCATCTTCTGAAACTGGATCAGAAGTTTAGAAAAGGGATACCTTGCAAGTCTGTGATACAAATTGAAGCTCTCTTACCTATGTTAGAAAAAGCCTGAGGTTGTTTTTGTATAAAGCATGTTTATTTTGTATCATTTAAGAGGATTTTCTTGTTCAACTATGCATGGTGCTGGCCTAGGATTTCTACTGTCATATTTTTTTTGCATGTAAGTTGTATAAATGTGACTCTCTACATTTAATAAATACTGTATTTTTAAGAATCTGGTGCCAATTTACTGTGTTAGTGAAAGGGACTACTTTTTTTATGTTTAATAGTTATTTTTGGAGCTTAAACTTGTTAAAACTACGCAGTTCCAGCGTTATGTAATGTCCGCGAAAGAGCTTTTAAGAGCACAGTGAATAAACTTGAAAGTGTTTTTCAAATCTTATACATCCATCATCTAGTAATGGTCAAGGAGATTACAGACTAGGAGTTTTGGATCATTTCTCATCATTAATTAGATATCATGGTTAATTGGCTCTGTCACGGACATTACACTTCCTTTCATAGCGCTGAATTTCCCACATGTAATGCATTTTTCCGCAAGTTTGCTTTGACGTTGAAGTGGTGTGTATGGATAAAAATTAAAGTTTTAATTTCTTAGTTTTACAATTGATAAGAGACGTTTGCTTCCTTAAAGCGATAGTAAAGTTTAATATATGGGTGTATTTTCTTTTGAAGTATGCATCAAATATAAACGTAATATTGAGACATTGAATATAATAAACTTAAAAAACGGCTAACTTTTAACCAATGAAGATATCATTAGTTTTATCTTTTATACTGGTACGTACGGTATGATTGTCATATCAGTTATGACAACCTGTAGATGAATTATTGCCAAATAATGTAAATCAAGTATGTTTACTTCTTAATGTTAGAAGTGTCAAAAGTATATGCATTGTGTACGAACAAATTTATAAACTTTTAAGTCATCGGAAAAATATGCTTCCAAATACACATGTAAATGTTATATCGAATTTGCCTTTGTATTTTTGCACTAATTCTAAATGTCTCTTTCTAATGAATTTCCTATGGGGCAAGCTATATGTTCAGAACCATATGAACCAGTATTTGAGGCAACAAATGTTGATTACTTCCGTTGTAAGAATACTTTCAGTTGTACAAACATTTATTATATGAATGTCAGTGCAACTTACATTTGCTGAACCTAAAAAGTAGTGCTGATAGTTTGGCCAGAAATTTAGTTGAATGCCTTTAGGTTTGTTAAATCTTCTAGTTAGCTGCGATTTCTTGGGATAGGGTTTGATAGAATATGCCATTTTATTTATGAATAAAATAAATAGGTAACAGTGTTGGATTACAAATTGAAATACTTCATATATTCAAGAAAAGTAAACACATCGTTTTTAACATGTAATGGTTGAAATCATGTCATTTATTTCAGGGTCGTTTTGTTTTATTTCCTAACCCTTTGAGAAATTTTACAAGAAAGTATCCTGAATCCGCCCAAATCCACCAATTTTGTCATGCATAAAAGTGTTGGTGTCCTGATTCCATCAGAATCCACCAGTGAGTCCATCAGAATCCACCAGTACATACATATACCTTGTACACACCATGGACCTTTTACCAAACATATAGCCAATGAGTTAAACTGTTGAGATCCTGAATCTATCAAAGTCCCACAACTGTCCAATATGGAGGTATCCTGAATACATCATGCAGTACCACTAGGCTTAGGCCGTGTCCGAAACGGGCTTCCTGAGCTACGGCTACGTCTATTGTCATCGCGTCCCCGCGTATTGTCAATGGGCGCGGACCTAGACCTAGCTCTAGACAACTGATTCGGATGCAGCCTTTACTGTCCTGAATCCATCAAAATCACCCAACTTTTTCAATATGGAGGTATTCTGAATCCACCGAAATCTTCCAAAACAAGGGTGTGGATTTTGATGGATTCAGGTACGTTTTAGGGTTAAAGGTAATAAACAACGTTTGCTTTTGCTGTAATTTTCAGAAATTTATGGATTTAGGGGTTAGCATTTTGTAGCAAATATTGTTACAGTGATCTGTTTAAAGTTTTGTGTTCATAGATGCTGGAAAACCAAGAAAATAAAATGCCGTTCCCTGACCCTACATGTACTACAAACGAAACGGAGCAAATTAAAGACGTCGGGGGATTGTCAGGTCAAGGAACCAGACTAGTTGACTTGCACCCGTTCATGGATGTGTACCCAATTGCAAACAAAATGTGAACTAACTAAATTTGGCAAATTGTTGACAGTAAAATCGAAAAAGTCTTCGACCATCGTCGGAAATTGATACAAAAAGGCCACTTTTCTTGGAAATGACAGCAAAACAGGTGCCATGATTTCACAGGATGCTTGAGCCCGTTATTCATTTACAGTCAAGTAAGGTATTTCACAATACACTTTGGGGGGGGGGGGGGGTTAACCCCCAAATAATTTTTTATGATCTAAGTTTGGCTCGAGATAATCAGAAATTCATTTAACTTTTTTTTCCCCCCTGAAGTCAAGTTTAATTCCAACAGAAAAGAAGGCAAGGGGTTCCTTATGCCATTTTATTTATACATGTACTGGAACCAACCACGGGCTGGTCATTTTGGTGCACTTCAAACAAACAAAAAGAACGACATTTGAACGCTTGTAAATGTAACATTTACACATCTTTTTATTACCTTTTGTACATATATGTAGAGCGCTTATTTTTGTAAATTTTTCATGGCTAACGTTCATCCTTGTGCGACTTTTAACACGTTTCCATTGGAAGAAAGAATCATTCAAAACTTTTAAGGAAAAAAAACCCCTAAATGTCATTTTATTCACCTTGGCAATAAACCAAACCAATAAAGTCAGATATGGATTACTTTTATAGACCTTATGCATGGACCATAAACTTTAATACCAACTCCATCAAAATCCACCCCTCGTTTGGGGGGATTTTGGCAGATAAGCTATGCCTACCAATCCATGAAAATCCACCAGCACCAGTGGTGGATTTCAACGGATTTACCCCTGAAGCATTATGGGAAGCAGAGTGATGGAATCGCTAGGATAGGCACGAGTAAACCTTTTGTGCATTCAGTAATAAATTAAAATTAAGAGTATTCTCTGAGATACCCGCAACTTATAAGGTCTGTTCTTTCATGTGCACAGGAAAACAAAGGCTTGTCTGTCCCGAGGGGTAAAATATTCTCGACACCAATTTCAAAATTGCATCACAGTAAGATATTACATACACATGGAACCTTGGTACAATTTGAGGGAAGTCGCAGCATTTTGAAGCCACTCGTACCAATCCTCCCGATTAATCGTTTTCTAAAAAGTTGGTCGGCTAGTGCAAAGTGAAAAACGTTTCGGCAACATCAGAGGTGCATTTCACTCAAGCAAATTTTCTCCCAGAAAAACACATGTGCAAACAAAGCACGATGTCATATTTTGAGTCTAAAAAACACCTGTTTCCTACGGACGCTGCACTGAACTAGTTAAGAGAACTAAGGAGTGTGTTCACGTGAAACATGGACAGGTGCAGTCGTTCAGAACCTGGTAAATGAAAAACTGACATGTAAAGCTCGCCTGTCTGGAAACAAATTCTATTTAGGTGGATCCAATTTATGTGAGGTAATTCCAAATACACTTGAACGCAAGTGTGAAACAGTTGTAAGATACACATTCCTGACCTCAAATTCGCTCTCATAGTAATCGGTTATGTACAAGCTCACACACTAACACTATCAGCTCCTTATAAGATGTCCAAATGCCCTAGTAGTCATGGGCGTCGCCAGGATTTTTTCTAGAGGGGGGCAAAACATATTTTTCCCAAAAAAATTCCTGTATTTCTCAACATATTCCGAATTTCTCAATTTTAGAGGGGGGCAGGGACATTTTGCCCCCCCAAGAAACTCATTAAATTTACACCACTATGACTTCGCGTCTCTTTTTTTTTTTTGCTTTTCCGGTTGAAATCTTACAATACGAAATTAACATTCTAAAGCAAGTATTGTTATTTTTAGTATATGCTTCTCTTATTGTTTATACATGCAAGTCTAAAAAAACAAATACAGGTCTGTATTGTTACACGATAAAACTTCCCATCACATCTCTGGTAGCAATTTTTTTTTCTATATCTAATGGAACAAAACAATTAGTAAATCTAAATCTCTCTAATCACACGTTTTACAAAAATTAGATCAACAAATCGCCCAAATGAAATTTTCATTTATTTTACACTCTTCGAACACTAACCAGCCACAATCGTCTGCATGATTTCGATGGATGCAGTACTGTACAACCAACCACCATCAATTTAATGTGGTGTCCACATTTGTTCAAATAGAATAAATCTGCCAAAGGAGTACCACAGAGTGGATTTGGAAAGGGTTTGAAAATAAAAAATTCAGATGAAAGAACATCAAGAATACAACAATGCCCTGAGAAGGAGAATCTGCTTTCATCCATTTGAAAAGGAGGGTTAATGATTATGAGGATTATTTAATCAATCTTTGTTCAAACAATTTATCATCTTCCCCATTAAGCCCGGTTCATACTCGGCGCGAAAGCGAACGCGAATCTGTGACGTCATGGCAAGTATTCGCGCTGCGAATTCGCCAAAGTTGAAGACATTTCAACTCCGGCGAATTTCGTAGCGAATATTTCATGACGTCAAATTCGCTTCACATTCGCATGAACCGGGCTCTATGATTACTCAGCATTTTCGTCACATATAAATATCCAATCAAAAAATCCCAAGGTAAGTTGCCTTCAAAAATAAAAACAAATGTAGTGATTTTCCAGAAACATACCTCCGACACATGAATGTTGTGTTGAGACAAACTTCATCTACATATACTTACAACAAAACCTATACACCCTTTTGTGTTCAAATTTAATTGCCTTTGTTGGAAATAATAAAACAAAGCACAATGACGTTTGAACCGGTATGAAAACTTTCCATCCGGGAAGAATTTTCATCAATTAGACCCAAACTGCTACTTTGTTAGGGTGTTTGGAGTAAAGGAAAGTGACGGTACCCATTTTTATTCACACCTTCAGTAACGGCGAGTCCCACACAGCCGAGCTGGTTCTCTTCATGTAGCGCGGTTTCTTCTTCGCAAAGATGATGGTAAGATCTGGCGGTAGGAGAGGCCCAAACAACGTCTCCAGGTTGGGCGGTGGATGGTAATATTGCTTGATCAAACCTGCCTTCAAACCAGCTCCTGACAAAACAAGAAACGATAGACTCAAGAGTGTTAGTGACAATCAAAATAATGAAGTTTATTACAGCAATGTCAATTTCTCAAGATCCAATTCGTGAGTGACTTCATCAAACATGCGCATGCACCACTAGTTATACCAGCACCCACTGGCTAAACATGCAACTTTGCACTAATTCAAGTTCCAATGCTACTTAATGTGCAGTGGGTGTGGTTTAAACTGCAGTGATGTCACACTTACGAACCGGATTTAGAAAGTTGGTCAGGTATTGACCTATCACCGTTTGCGAGTTCGCCATGCCCCTTAGACAACCCTATGGAGTTTTTCTACACTAAGTTTTGTTTGTCTCAGATTTTGCGCGTTCCGCGTCCATTTGTATATCATGTAATTGGACAATATCTCACAAGCTGCGTTGACGCGATTCTTATGCGATTTTACCGCAATAGGTCAATTATGTAGCCTTTAGTCAAGGCCCTTTAGTCTTTACCCGGTTTATGAACAGATCTCTACCTTCCAACACACCTTTAATCACATGGCGTTGTATACTGTTGCGGTTTGAATTTCCCCTTTGGCTTGCATGTGCACATAAATTCAAGCATTGAGCTTCAAAAACAAAACTTTACAAACAAATTTCGAATGTTCATCACTGATCCAATTCAGGTGGTAAAAAGTACCTCCTTCAATTATTTTGATTCCCCTCCTGCTGTCTGAACAGTCATAGACAGTCAACAAAATTCAATCCTCTTCCCTGCCATGCCAATATACACAGGCTAGTCACCAACAGTCAGATCACATTGCAGTAAGCACTGTGACTAGTCAAATTCAGTCAACAGTCAAAAAAGCAGGCAAGTGGTTGGCACAGCTGGCTTATCAATCACCTACAGTCAAAGCATAGCTGTATCAAGTTACATTAACAGTCACAGCCAGTCAATTGTGATTTATGTAGGCTGGGGGTTCTTAAATGTTAAAAAAAACCCAGTCACTTGCTTGATTTTGACTGAAAGGACAACTTTGCACTGAATGTATGTTTGCATTTACTTACATTGCTACAATCTTTATTTTCAGGATTTAAATATAAACGACTAATCTGCTTCAATAAACAGGCTTTTTCTAGTGTTTGTATCAGGAAGTAACCTCATTACAGTACGCTCATTCATTCAACAGCAATGCCTATTAATCACTGTGATTGGAGCACAATGAAAGTTGGTGATAGCAGCTAGACTCACCTTGAGCCCAAGATGGTATCGTCTTCTTAGGGTGGTCGTCTTCATCCGTGGAATCACCGCTATCCAAGTCATCAATGTTGTAGTTCTCAGATGTGGAAGGCAACGGTACTCTACCCCCCAAAAAAAAGACCATCAAGTTACACCTGTAAATACACTAAAGCTTTACCTTACAAACCTACTGTGGACATTCCTTTGTATTCGAGGAGTTAAGAAAAATCGAAGACAAAAAACATCGTTTTACTCGCACTGTGAACACTCTGCAACCCAATTTTATTTATCATGATTTCCTTGAGTGTTCCTCTTCATTTTGCGACAAATAAACCTAACCCCAAAATGCCTCTAAATCTGTTTTCCAGAGAGGGGGAAACCTAGTGTGGACGTGTGCAAGTCCACAAAGCGTTCACGCTTCCTGCATCCTGTGGACCTCTTTTGTTCACAGGTCCACAAAGAGTATGTAAGGTTAGAGCATGTATACTCTTGATTATTGTTATTGTATTATAATCCTTTTCTATCAGCATCTTGATTCATGGCAATGTGCGTTGGGAGGTAGTAGTTCTCCGTTCTCTGGCTTTTAGTTTCATGCTCCATCTTCATGATTTTAGTTCCCCCGACTCAACAGACATCATTACAACATTGGTCCACTTTCTGCTACAGAGACACCACATTGTCTAACAAAAGGTTAGTGGTTGCAGTGTTTCCATAGGATTTCAACGTACATGTACATGTAGTAGTGTTCTTATGAGTATTGGGCTTTTAGGAAGGCAGAGACAAAGTCAGGATTTCGTAAACTCCCATAGGTCTTAGGTGAATCTGTAATCACAGTAGTATTGAAATATGAGCTGCATATATTCAGGCAGGTGTTATGGGAAACAGGGCGTGGTTGATGGGTGTGGTTGATGGGTGTGGTTGATGGGTGTGGTTAGAGGGTGTGGTTGGAAGGTGTGGTTGATGGGTGTGGTTGGAGGGTGGTTGGAGGGTGTGGTTGTTGGGTGTGGTTAGAGGGTGTGGTTGGAAGGTGTGGTTGATAGGTGTGGTTGATAGGTGTGGCAACAGTCACAGGCAATACACACCTCTGTGGGGTCATATCATAGCTCTTGGGTGAGCCATCTTTAGTGACGGTGGTATTCAGGCATGAGCTGCTGGTATTCATGCAGGCGCTGGTGTTGTGTTTCAAGATGGATGCCTTCAATCTCTCGTGTTCGGCTTGCTCCTGCTGTTTCTCTCTGAGGTCACGTTCCTTCTGCATGATATCTGCAAGGTGTTTCTGATCCTAACAAGCAGACAAAAAAGGTTGCTGTGAAACTTATATTAAACCTCTTTTAATATAACAGCTTAATTCAGAAAGAGGTTCAAGTTCTTTTTTGATGTTCATTTTTGAAGCACAATCAGCACGAAAAAAGTAGTAGCTTCACAGATAGAAGACAAACCAAAGGAATCCAAAACTAAACAAGATTTGCTCTCCGCAAACATGTCACAAATAAGCAATCTCATGGATTGGTATGTTACTAGTGCATCAACTTTGTCAACGCAATTAAGCCACATAAGAAAAGTCCATATTTGTGTATAAATGTAGCGACATCAGCCATTTCTTACCTGTTGTCTCTCTTTTTCTCGAGCTAACCTCTCGGCCTCGATACGTCTTTCTTTCTCCACGGCTTCCTCTCTTGCCCGTCTCTCTTGCTCGCGCTTACGTTCCAGCTCTTCCTTCTTTTCGCGCTCTCTGTATCGCAGAGAGAATGGAAAGTGTTGGATTCGTTCTTGTTTCACAAGTTGTCTTGTTTTACAGTTGTCATGCTATAATGCATCTATATCAAATTTGACCTTTGCTATTTACCCTATCTGTTGTATTCTCATTTTTCTTACGTGTAACGCAAGTTCGCAAAGATAATATTTCAATTTCTATTGGGCTACATGAAAGCAGTGGACACACTGCTTACAGCTGACCTAAACAGTAAACTGAATTTAATATTGCACATGAGGCTGAAAAGGCAGCAGAGCAAATTGTGATTAATTTAGTTTTCCATCTGTTTTTTTCTCTTTTATTATTGGTGCTCCTTTTCATATATATTTGGCTTGCCTTTTGAACGTTGTTCTTCTATATTTTTTTTCGCTCCTGGTTTAAAACTGTAAAGTTTTTAGTAGGAGTTTTCTTTACATTCTCCTTTAGACTACATAATTTATTTGAATGACCTTTCACCATAATTTTTTTCAGCAGGTATGTTTCAGTATTTAAGATGTTTTCCTTTTTAGTAGTTCATTTTTTTAAACTGTTTTCTTCGCACGACGATATTTTTATGTGAAGTATATCTTAATCCGGCAGATTGCCGCGACAACTTTTAAAAAAAAAAGGGTTTCTTGCTTTAACTAAAGGTTGACTAAACATAATTATCAGTCAAATAGTTTTGCCAAGTACGAACAAGTTATTGCTGAATTGGTTCTCCCCTCATTTCTGATCGGCAAGTAACTACCATTGGCAGAACCGGACCCCAGGTAACCATTAGCTTAAGGCCTTTTCAGACTTCCGTCTCGCCTACCCATGTTGGTCTGCCGTAAGCAGCACAGCGTCCCATGGCACAGGGGTATGCAATGCTTCCCGTTCACACTTACACCGGTGTCTACTCGGATCAGGTGTAGATTTGAGATTTTCTACCCAGGTACAGCCTCTCTACCCTGGTCCCTACCACAGTAGGATTTTATCCGTACAAACACTCGTGTTGAAGCCGTGTTGACTTCTTGCTAGTGTGAAAGGAGTTCCTGTAATCTCTGTGTTGGACCCGGGTCAAACACGGAGAATGTAGACAGTTTGAAAGGCCCTTTAGTTTCAGTCCATCTCACCGTTCTTCCTTGAGTAGTTGCATCTCTCGTTCCTTGGCTAGTTCTGCCTCCCTTCGTCTCTGTAACTCCTCTTGTCTCTGCCTCTCCATCTCAGCTCGACGTTGCTCCTGCAGACGTCTTGTTTCATCAATACGACGCTGTCTCTCTTGCTCTTCGTACTCCTTCTTGCGCTGTATCATCTCAAGATGCTGTCTCTGTTCTTCCTCCTGCCAAACGACAAATACCATTATTACGTCAAAGTACTTCGCTAGTCGCTACGGCTTGCAATTACACATGCTCCTACGGAAGCAACTGGATTCCACTTCCCACAGAGACAGGTATTATCGCTGACCAAAACTTATCAAACATTATCGCTTGCAATGTTTAATAGCGTAAACAAAAAGCATTTCTCTTTTTTGCCTTCACATTTTGGGTCAAGCATGCCTCCTTGCTAAGTGCCGTAATAGAAGTTTTAGGAAGACATCGACCAAGCATCAAGTTCTATGTCCAAAAAAAATGTTCGAAAAAAAAAATAATCTGTTATTTATTTCAATTCAATGCAACCCTCAAGCCTGACTATTTCTCAATCCACTCCATTTTGCCCCATTTCATGTGGGTCTCTAGATCCTGAAATACAATCTATTAAATGAAAGGGTGTAAATTTTAGTTTGTGTGATGTCACAAACTTCAGTGCCTGTTCAATGCTCAACCCAGATTCAGCATGTCCAGGTGAGAGTGGCCCAAGTAAAATGCACACCCTTTCACTTAATTGATTGTATTTCTGGATCTAGAGTCCCAAATGGAATGGGGTAAAAAGGAGTGGATTGAGAAACAGTCAGACTTTAATGAAATATATAGTTTCAGCGAAGAAAAAAAATCATTAAACAGTTTCAATTATTTGTTTTGTGAATGTTGCACTTTTTTGGGGCACACTCTTTACATGTGTATTTTGCAATCAGACGTCAATGCGGCATGACAAACGATGTAAGCCATCATACATATCCTACCTGTTCTTGCATCTTGATCATCCTAGCTTGTTCTTCTTGTCTTCGTCTTTCTTCAGCCTCTGCTTTCTTCTTGTTCTGCATCTGTTTCCTCATGATCTCCTCCTGCTTCTTATCCTCAATCTTCCTGGTCGTCTGCTTGCTCATCTGCTGTTGCTTCTGTTCTATCTCTAGTCGTTTCTGCTGCTGAATGGCTGCGCGGCGTTCGCGGGCCTCCGTCACTTTCTTGATTCTCTCCTCGCGTTTTCTAAAGGTGAATATTCATCAATGTTTTATACTGAATGCTCCAGTACCATGACCATGTACAGTACACAGTTCACTGCTAAAAGTGTACGCTTACATAGTGTGAATATATTGGAGAAAACAGCTGACTATGCAAGACTTGTTTCAGAGATGTCAATCAAGCAATAACAAAAAAACAAACAAAAACAAACAAGGCAACTGCTGAAAGTGTCAAGGTCAACACTTAAAGTTGAAAACACTCAAACAGTTTTCTTATCCCAAGCGACAAATTGGTGTGATTTTTAAAAAAACAACAACAAAACTTCAACCTAGCAAGTGCAGACGACAATAATAAACCATTTTTGGCCTTCATGTATGACCTACTTTTTTTGTAATTCTCTTTGCTTCTGCTTTTCAGCTTCCAGCTTTCGTCGGATCTCTTCGTCTCGCTTCTGTTTATTCAGAATATTCTTCTTGATTTCCTGCTGACGTTCCTGTGAAAAAAAAAAAATACTGTTCATTGAAGGTTGTAAATTAACAATATTCAACGTTTTACAGAAACATGAATTAACTAACTCAAATAGAAAAATTACAACAGTTCAATATTATCAAATACATGTATGTCTTAAACAAATGGCTTCAAAAATAAAAGGAAAATTGTCATAGGGCGAAGGCAAGGGGAAGACGGAACAGACTTCTGCAACTGATGACAAAAGTTTTATTTTAACTTTTTATTTAACACCCAAATCCTCAACAGTCAAATTTTCGTTCAAGATCTTACGTACAGATGGCAAAATAAGGTCAAGTTAAAAAATATAATAGTTTCTTGTCTGGGCTTTTTGTGAAAAAAAATGAAGGAGGTGGGCGCTTTTTTCCCCCAAGATTTTTCAAGATGCTGGATGGATTCTTCCATTTTCTCGACTCTTTTGTTGATACAAAATTTTGTCCAAAGGAGCCATTACCTGTTCAACATAGCTACAATTTTGTAAGAAACAAATAAAAAGACAATAAATCGACGATATACATACAAAAACAATTGTAATGTATGAATAAATTTTAAAAAAAATCGGGAGGGACAAGAAACTGGTTTACTTTTTTTTACTTGGCCTATGAAACAAACTGATGGACAAAATGAATGAACAACATTAGTTTTCACTGAAAGTAGCCAAGAGGTAAAGGAAAGGGTTCTCACAGTTGCTGTTTGCTTCTGTGGTGTGTTTCTCTTGATGAATGAAGATACCATTCCATGGAGATTGCTGATGTATTTGGGTTCCTTCTTACCAGACGATAGGAATGTTGCTCTGGGTCGCACAACCTGGAAAAAAACAAAACATCTCATCAACCAAAGTTTTCCCACAAAACCTCACATAGTCGGACACAAATACTAGATTGCATATAACAGGCATGCAACTGGGAATTTAGAAAAGACGAGGAAATTCCTAACTTTGAACAGTGTTTTTCAATTTGTAATGGCATTCATGAGAATTGAAAAACGAGGACATCAGCAGATCTGAGGAAAAGTTGCATGCCTGATATAACAAGTATTTCCTCTGTTCCCATTCGGTTCAATAAATTACACAAATTACAGGAACCTTCCTCACCCCTGCAAAATCCAACACCATATGGTAAACTCAACACCCAAACTGTTGGACTCTGATTATGGTGGTATGCCTGACCCCATGTAAAGCATAATCAGTTTATTAGTGCGGTACTCACTCCAACAGAATCAAACAAAACATGCAGTTGGATTTTGAAGGGTTGGGGTGGTTTGGGTTAATGTATACAAACTATGAACCGCAAAACATACATTGTTATGGCACAAAGTTGTGAATTGAATTCTTTCAGGTTTTGTGTGTGGAATTGCTTTTACCTGGTTTGGCGGGCATTCCGGTGAAGGTGTCTTGCTAACAATATCTTCGTCGGAAGAACTGCGGAGATGAATGGAACAATTGTTAAGAATCATGTATCAAAATAGCAATGACATATATTACACACCAAGCTCAGGCAAGAAATTTTCTAGCTGTTTGTACACATTTCAATGTCCGACTCCATGTGCGATACTGACCAACAAGTTGGTTTGATGTATCAAAGAGAATGATTTGGAAACTAATTCAGATTCAGAAAGATATCCACAAGGAATAAAAAATTAACACTGATGTCTTAAAAGGATCCACGTCCTCTCAAAATTACTTCAGACCCTACATACAGTCGACTCTCGTTAGTACAAACTCTGTTAATACAAAATTCTGGTTATAACAAACATAAGGCATTGGTCCCAACTGTGCATTTATGTGCACAATGAATGGGACTGATGTTCCTCTTAATACAAAATTCTGATATAACAAACAATTTGGCTAGGTCCGAACGAGTTTGTTATAACGAGACTCGACTGTACATGTTATCCCAAGTATGTTATCCCAAGATGCTGTCATCAATGTCGAATCTGTAGATGGGCAATTCAAGTGATAAATGTAACGCCCATGACAGAGCTTTTAAGAGCTCAGTGAATAAACCCAAAAAAGTGTTTTTCAAATCTAATACATCCGCCATCTAGTAATGATCAAGGAGATTACAGACTAGGAGTTTTGGGTATTTCCCTGAATCATTCACCCTAACCCTCCAGGGTATTCTGGCTAGAAACCCTGCTAAATGCAGCAACATGTAACGTTTGTCGAAATGACAAGCCTGCCAAGATTCATCAGATCAAAAACATCAAGGCCAAAATGCCTGAGAGTCTGCGGTCACCAACTGCTGCATGATACAATGGGACTAGCTCTCAATGTTTCGGAATTGGCATTTTATACAATGGTGTTGATAGCTCAATGCATTAAGGTCCCACAGACTTTCACACCTGACGCAGTGATACGGCAGGGTTAATTAGATATCATGGTTAATTGGCTCTGTCATGGACATTACACTTCCTTTCATAAGCAAGAATAAACTTTGTGTTAAGTCTAGCAGTGTTGAGTTTTGGTTGCCAAAACAGAATGTTTAACGTGTTAGAAGTAACTTCCAAGATATGAAATATGTCCTTGATTGATCAGGCCTTACCACGAAGTATCATGAGCATTGTCGTCTGGTGTAGATTCCACTGACTTTGGAGTATCTGAGGATGTGTCTTGCTTCTCGGGAGATGATTCCTGTTGTTTCCCTGCAAGCCTTGAGGCAGCCCTGGTAATCCGCTGTGTTTCTTGGTTGATGGTTAGTGGATGTGTTGACACGCTGGTAGAATATCAACAATAGACAACATGATCAACAAAATAAGATAATTCTAAATCAAAGGTTCCATTACTCACGTGTGGTCTATGACACCATGTCATATCTATGTGTATATGTATCCAGAAAAGTATTTACTTGTATAAATTCTGTTACCCTGATTGTCAATTTACCACAAATTTAGGCAACATCAATACCCACAAAAGAAATAACCGAATTCTCAAATTACCTCTTTGGGGTTGTGGTTTTCTCTTCCTTGGGAGAATTTGTAGCATCTTCCTCATGAAGCACCTCCTCCATGGCAACATCTTGGGCATCATCTTCACTGTTCTCTTGAAGGACCTGCTCCATGGTAGCTCGTCTCATACTGGCCCTGGTACTGGCTCGGGTACTACGCAGAGATTGGCGTAGGGACTTCCTGATGGAGGTTCTATGCTGGTACACAGAAGATCGCTTCTTAGAGCGACTGACTGCGATCGACGAGCGTCGTGTAGACTGAGACAGATTCTTGCGGAGACTCTGACGAGTCGTGCGCCCTCTTGATGTAGATTGGTTGAGACTATCGCAAGTGATGTCATTGTGATCCAGGCTATCTTCTGTTATATTCTGTTGGTCAAGACTGTCGGTGGTCATATCGCCTTGATTTGGACTCACTCCTCTTGGCTGTTTGGTGTCGTTTTCAGGTGTTTTTATCTTGTTGAGACTGTCTTCTGCAATGCTAAATTGATCAAGGCTATCTTCAACTATGCTCAGTTGCTCTCCTTCCATCTTCACGTCATCTGCAGCGTCAGGTACGGGATCTTGTGGCTGCTCAACATCTTGAGATTCACTGACATGTGGTTCCTTTGAGTCTGTTTTGTCTTCATCTTTGATAGGCGTCACTTCATTACTCTTCACAGTTTCAGGAATTGAATTCTGGATGGTAGGACTAGACTTGGGTGAAGGTTGCTTTTGTATCTTCTCTGGGCTTTCCTCTTTCTTTAATTCAGGAACTTTCCCATCAATCTGACTGACAAAAACTTCATCATCAGTTTTCTCTTCCGATGTACCCTCCTGTTTATTCTGAGACTCTCTGGCCACTTCTTCCTCCACCCTCTTCTTCTGCTGTATCTTCTTCACCGGAACCGGTTGCTTGGGCTTCTGGACTGTCTCTCTCAAAACTCGCTGATGTTTTGGAGACTGGAACTCATCATCGGAGCTGGACACCACGTCTGCTATTAGGTGCTCGTGATGACTGATGAGACGTTTGACGTGGTCTTTGTACCTTGAAGCAGCATTGTTGCGCTTTGGCCGTCCCGTTTTTGTCGTTGTCGTTACAGCAGACTCAGGTCCGGTCACTGTTTCTTGAACTTGTTCTGCTTCCTTCTTGACAGGGGTTGATGAAGAAGCCGTCTCTGTGACTGACTGTGCCTTGTTAACTGTTTCACACTCATCAGAGGAGGTGCTATCCGAAACAGTAGAGACCGCTTCGCCACCGTTCAGTCGCAATTTCTTTGATTCCTGTTTGGTTTTTGAGACAGCATTTCGTTTGATACTTGAACGATTGGATCGATCTTTAGCTTTGATACTTTTGACGCCATCTACAAGATCTGCAGGTGCCACTTCATGGGTGCCTTCCTCAGTGTCCTTTGGTGTCTCCGCAGTCGTGATCACCCCTGAATCTGTGCTTCGTTTAGGCTCGTCTTTCACTGCAGCTTTCTCAGCAACATCGACATCCTCTGAACAACTGCTTGTATCAGATGAACTGAAACCCTGCATTGCTTCAACATTGTTTTCGCACATCTGGACTTTCTTTGAGGTACGCGAACGAGATCGGCCATTTTGGGTCATGACTGTTGATCGGGCCGAGGCACGGGCACTTCTCCTGACCGGTGCGATTGACTGACGAGATTGACGAGTCTTACCAACAATAGATGCTCTGCTGCTTCTGTTGTAGGACAGAGAGATAAAAAAATATGACAAATTAAAAAAAAATACCCAAATTCATTTTCTAATTACAAATGTTCAATAGCTTTAGCCAATTCAATTTAAAATTTGATTTTTTTTTGATTTTTTTTTTACATATGTAATAACCCTAACTGCCCTGAATCCTTCAAAATCCTCTTTACCAAAGTGGAGAAATGTGGAAGATGGAAGTTGCATGGCAAAAGTGCGTTACCGATTTCATAGGATGCACTTTGTCAAGGTCTTGGGCCAGACCTTGTGTTGTTTTTGCTAAGCCATGCACAAATATAGGCCAGGATTATCCTCCGTATTGCTCCAGGATGTCACTGGCCAGGCCTCAACATATTGACAGTCACTGCTGCAGGATTTTGCAGGATTCAGGCAGTGGTCACCCCTCCGCGGACCATATTGAAGAAATGGAGCAATTTGCAGGATTGAGGCTATATGCTATTTTTCCATGAGGCCAATTGGAGGATTTTGCAGGATTGAGGCTACATCCCGGCAAAAGGCCTAGGGAGTTAGGGTTAAAGTAACCCTGTGTACTTCAAATCCTTCCGACATCCTATCCCCAGCTTTTAACTAGTTTGATGGAATCTGGACATGACACTGATGTTCCACAATTTGTTTTCATTCTTCATGTAAATCAATCTTGGGTTTTGCAAAAACGATTCTCAATGTAGCAAAAAACGATCATTGGGTTTTGAGTACATGATGAACTCTAAGTAATTCTAAACCGAACCCTCCAACTTATCTTTCTAAGAGAAAGATTCAACTATAGTCCATGGCTGACCTTTTTCTCCTAACTGGCGGTTGATTCTCAGTTTCTTCATCGTGTATGGCTGAGACCCTTCGGATTCGCTGGCGTTTTCTCCGCATGGCCGGGGTCTTGGGAAAGATGGCCATTTCCTCTCTGTTGCCAAATGTAAAGAAAAAAACAAAACAAGTCAGGTGTGTTTACAAACACAAATGCCCCGCAACCGTGACTGTTCCCACGACATAACACCACTCTTTTAACATCATTTTATGTACCTTGGTCACATGGAACGTTCATTGACAGCATTAGTGTCTTCTGTAGGTATTATATGAATTAATCCCTAATCCCTTTGCTCTCAGAATAAATACAAGATTTCTATTGTTTTAGCCACTGTGACCTTGACCCTTGACCTTTTGACCCCCAATGCAATAGGCCTATTTGGATTACCAAGAATGATCCACAAACCAAATTTGAAGTTCACATGTTCAGTATTTGTCAAGTTATCGCGCTGACAAAATTCCTTTTGTTTTAGCCATTGTGACCTTGACCCTTGACCTTTTGGCCCCAAATGCAATAGGCTTGTTAGGGTTGCCAAGGACAATCCAAAAACCAAATTTGAAGTTCACATGTAAAGTATTTCTCACGTTATCGCGCTGACAAAATTTCTATTGTTTCAGCCACTGTGACCTTGACCCTTCACCTTTCGGCCCCAAATGCAATAGGCTTCTTAGGATTACCAAGAACAATACACAAACCAAATTTGAAGTTCATATGTAAAGTATTTCTCAAGTTATAGCGCTGACAAAATTTCTATTGTTTCAGCCACTGTGACCTTGACCCTTGACCTTTCGGCCCCAAATGCAATAGGCTTCTTAGGATTACCAAGAACAATACACAAACCAAATTTGAATTTCATATGTAAAGTATTTCTCAAGTTATCACGCTGACAAAATTTCTTTTGTTTTAGTCACTGTGACCTTGACCCTTGACCTTTCGGCCCCAAATGCAAAAGGGTTCTTAGGATTACCAAGAACAATACACAAACCAAATTTGAAGTTCATATGTTAAGTATTTCTCAAGTTATCGCGCTGACAAGATTTATCCGGACACACACACACACGCACGCACACCCAGACGTGTGTTACATACCTTGTGTGGACATTGCTTTGTTTTCGTGTAGTTAAGAAAACTCGGTACAAAAAATCACTTTACTTAAACTGTGAAAACTCTTTTAACCCAATATTTTTTCTATGATTCCCTATAGTGTTTCTCTTCATTCTGCTACAGATAAACCTAACCCAAAAATGCCTCTAAACCTGTTTTCCAGAAAGGGCAAAACCTTATGTGGACACGGCTTAGTCCACATAAGGTTAACACAACCTGCATTATGTGGACCTCTTTTGTTCACAAGTCCACATAGGGTATGTAACACAAACTCCCACCCACTAACACACCCACACACACACACACCCACCCACGGAAGGACAAGGCGGAAACAGTATGCCCCTTCGGCTTCGCCGCGGGGCATAAAAAGTCAATCAGAAGGTTTTCACTTTTAATTTTAAGTTACAAAGACAACGTCCTTTACGACATCATCACATGAAATGTGAGTTGTGTGATGTCACATTAAAGGTGCATTTTTTAAGGCCTATAGCTGTATCTATATCTTGGGTGTGCAAACTATCAATCTATAACACGACTTAAACATGCATTAACAAAATGCCATGTGTTAATCCACAAATGTATTCTTCTAGCTGTACTTGCACTTGTACGGTGTACCTGTGGCATAATGACTTCTAGGGCCAAGTTCGGGCAAGGACCATTAGTCGACTAGTGGTTGATTTGTGACGTACCTTACGCCTGCGCACTAATAGCAAAGTGCGAGTCGAACGCTGGTCACAATTGCAAAATGTCTGGATCCTGGCTCCCTGCTGTACGTTATGAACGCGCGTGGCTATGGTTACCAGCGAAGCAACCAGCCCCAGTAGGTTGGTTCCAAATAGTCGACTAGCGTAGTTAACCATCGTCGACTAGACAGAGTTCGGGCAAGCGTTAGTCGACCAATGGTTAACTATAGTCCTTGCGCGAACTTGCCCTAGGCTGTTGTCGCATCTTACCTTCCAAACTGTTTCTTTGCGTCTTCCAACACTTCTTGTAGCCATGTCATATTCTCCTCAAACGCTTCATCAAAGCTCTTGATCTTCGCCGTGGTGGCCAGATGAAGGGAGAATCCTGGCAGTTCCCCCATTGTCATTGTAGTTGGTGCTGACATTATCACATGGGAAATAAGGCTGAAAACAAAATCAGACAAAGTATGTTAGTGGCACTATGGACTGTGCAAGAACTGTACCGATGGCGTCTTCGTATGAGCTTCACGAGCCATCAGCAATAACGAGTTCAAGATTCCCTCCAGGTGGTCTTCTCAGTTCTTCAACCTTGAAGATGGAACCACAAGCAAGTGTGCATCACTAGAACCTAGTTGACCAACCCTAACCCACCTCACTCCTCCAAAATCCTCCTGGCAGTTTTGGAGGATTCTAGAGGATTGAGGATGAATGGTGATAGAATCAAATGAGGATTCTGGAGGATTGAGGATGAATGGTGATTGAAGCACATGAGGATTTTGGAGGATTGAGGATGAATGGTGATTGAAGCACAAGAGGATTTTGGAGGATTGAGGATGAATGCATTTTGAGGCATGACTGTCTGATGATTTTGAAGGATTTGGCGTTGGTTTATCCTTCAATTAAACACGAGTGCAAAATTTTGGGATGAGGAGGATTTTGGAGGATTGAGGATGAATGCATTTTGAGGCAGGACTGTCTGACAATTTTGAAAAATTTAGTCGGAGTTGCAAAATTTTGGAGGATTTTGGAGGATTGATTAAATTAAGGTGATATGAGGTGTTGCATGTATTGGGGTGCTTTCCCGTTGAGAAACTGACCTCAACACAGCTGCCAAAATCATCATTTTTATTCATATTATTTTAGTCGTTATGCAGTACTGCTTTGTGAATCATTCACAAAGCAAAGGATTGACGTAAAACCAAACAAAACTGACAAAAATATGGGGAAAAACTGTATCCCAGCCAATTCGTACGCGGGACGAAATTAGCTAATTTTAATTGAACGCTATACCGTTGCCAGATTGGACAGAGTCGAGAATCATCGACCACATTACAATTTTATCAGCACTTTACTACTAGTTTTTCAGTTAAATAATTTTAGAATTGGGAAAATTTGTCAAGACATCAACCACCTGTAGGCCTACACGATCGCCAAAAAATTACCCCAAACTGAATACGATTTTTGTCCTGTGATGAGTTGGTAGTGTACGAGTTGGTTCGCCACATGTTCGCATGTGTTCCTTCCTCCATGGTGTATGTGACAAGTTGACCTAGGCTGTAGTGTAATGCTGTATTTATTGTACTTTTGTATTCCTGTATACATGTAGTTGTGTTCCCTAACGTGGCGCACTTCGAAGCTTACCCAACTTTCCTTGCCAAACTTTGGCAAGATATTACCATATGCGAAGTTCACTAATTTTCCTCTGTATTGACTAACAAGCCCCCAAATAGCAATTTCATGTCATCAAAGTCAATTTGAGCAGTGAAAAAATACAAGCATTAGGGTTTGTACACAGGGTGTTGAATGAACTTCGTATATGGAAATCTTTCCCAAACTTTTATTGTTGCCAAACCTCTTTCTTGACAAACCTCAAATTCATGTAGTAAAATACCGGTACTTTACCTTATTAATGCTTGCTATTTAGGCCTAACTTCTGTGAACAAGTTCGGTTTCATAAAATTTAATCCAAAATTCAAACACGGTGGCGTCCGCAAATTGGCCGAACATGCCGAGTGTTACCTAACGTGGCGCACTTAAATAAATCTCAGAAAATTCCAAATAAACATTTAAGAATTTCTGTAAACTTGATAAATTCTGATAAACAATTATCATCTCTATTTACATACCTAAAAAGTAACCTAGCCAGACGTTTGTCAGAATTTGTTTCCATATTTTTCGGGGCATTTTCAAAGGGTTCACTTTGCACTTGAAAATAAAATCGGAAAATCACGCAAAAATAAATTTTTCTTCTAACTTTGCCATGTTTGCACATTGACAGCATGCAGTGCAGTAGCCAAGGTTGTGTAATGCAAAATTTGCATGAAGACGTCGTCCAACCTGGACTAATACTAGCAGTCATGGCAGTGCAGTTGCCCACCGCACTTTTCTGCCGGTGCACCCTGCATGCCCCGCCGGCCGCGGCCTGCACGCAATGGCGTTGCCCCCCATTATGCCCAGGCGCGGCCTACACAAATTTGGCCTCAACGAAAGCGGTCCAGAGATCACATCGCCACTGCCATTTTATCCAATTTCACGCCCAATAAATCTAAAATTTTCTTTAAGTAGGCACTTCTTTAATCTATGTTATACTAAATCGATGCATCTTTATCATAAATATGTTAAAAACCTTTAATTTGGCTAAAAACGTACCTGCAATGCAATATTCGCGACGAATCTACACGACGACCACAATATCTTACCATTCAAATTTGGTGGGTAGCCATTGACCAATCACAACGCGGTATGTCTATGACGTGCGCGACTTTTTATAACGCACGTGCAGTTGGTGTCACGTATCGGCGCCACACAAAAACAAAATTATGTTTCCGTTGAAATGCACGCAATGACGAATGTTTTTAGGGGGTAAAAGGTTGTACAGTTCCGACTGAATTCCTTCCTTCATGGATATACAACATTAATTGTTTCAGCAATTCGTTCTTATGTTTGCTCCAAAAATCAAAAGCTGAATCTTGGAGTATTCAGCTTCATAATGATGAGCTTTTGATGATGGCATTACACACGAATGTCATGGGTTACCATTCAGAATAGTCTTGGCTCAAGACTCTAGTGGGCCTGGTTGCGGATCAACCGTAATTTTGGTGGAGAATCCAGCTAGATGTAGATAGATTGTACAGCTCTATGAAGTAGATGTAGAAGACATCAGTGATCTATAGCATTCTTCCTCCACGTCTAGTCTATAGTGATTGTTGTTATTGTTGGAGAGCTCACCCACTCTCGTTCGCCCACTAGGAGAGCGCCCTCGCACGACTTTTGTTTACTTTCTCCTACTAAGTTTTAGTGCTACGGCGCTATATGATCTTTGGTAGGCACTCACGCTGGTCTGCTAGTCTTGGTCCCTGTCCCCATTGTCCTTCGGACTAGGGGTGGGAAACGGTCGTCTTACTGTTGTGCCGTTAGAGGGCGCACTATGCACAATCCACTGTCGATCACCAGCGTCTTGATCCGAAACTACCAGGGTAGATCCAAAGAAAGGGAGAGGAACAATTCTTTTTTTTGGCCTGCCCCTATAGCGCAATGCATCGACAGTTTTTGCTTACGCCCCAACCAATCCCCAACTGCACTCTAAAAAGGAAAACTAATCGTATCAAACAGTGAACTAGGTTTTCAGTTACTACACTGTGGTGCTTTAATGAATCTTCGAATGCATTTCACATTTTTTAACCTACAATTTAGTTATAGGAACAAATTTAATTAATCTCCATAAAACATAATGATTACATATATGCTTTAAAATGGAAGGATGAGGTTAATAATATTTTTCAAGTTTTACGAGATTCTTTTTTGCTGTTTAGATTTATCACAAATAGATTCAGTTGTAAAAGCAAACCGTAGTGACCAACATCTCTTTTGACATGATGGAAAACCACTGAAAGTTGCCTGAATGTTATGCAAATAATACATAAACGACAGAAAACGATTACTATTTATGTAAATTTGGAATTAACTAGATGATTTTATGGAAAAGTCTGGGAAAGAAACATCCTGTAACGGAATTCTCCAACAAAATCCAAATTCCACAACCAAAACTGTAATTTTAATAAAGAAGGCATATAATAACGAACTTAGATATATCCTCCCCTCAAAAAAGGAAAACTTAATTCCATGAAAGCAAACACATGTAGATGATGATATCAAGATAAGATGTGGTCATATAACTTCACAAGTTACAACTGTGTGCGCTTTGGGCCAAACATGTCATCAACTATCTTCTGATCAATGTGAGGACAAATTTCTTTTATGATGAAGATTGAATGCAAAAAAAGCCTCTCAGTGTCCGAGCGTTCCACCACCACTTCATATTGATAGATAGGCTTAGCAGCTTATTTGAAATGCTCCATGAGCTGTGCTGTGTATAGTCTAGTCATAGTCCCAATTATAACACCTCACCCACAGATTCTGTATCTTGATTGGCCGAGAGCAAGTCACATGGCATTTGCGATTTTTGGTATCATGCTGCGCACAGCCAGAAGTATTTTACCTGTAGCAACCAAAGTAATATACCCGTAGCAACCAGAGTACTATGCCTAAGAACAGTTATTGTGTGCAAATGCATATACGGGTGTGCGCATTGCGAGGTGATCCAGGGCGCATTCTATTTTCCCTCGGCTTCGCGTCGGACAAATAGAATGCTTCATGGATCGCCTCAGGAGGCTAGTTTTACTACACCACTCAAAGCAGTCAATATTTGCATACTAGTTGTCTTTCTCTGAAATGAACATGATGGTGCTCAATGAATGACAGAAAGGCAAGATCTTAAACTTCAGTTCAATACATGAACCTAGTGATGACTTCTGAATGGAAAGCAACAGCTCTGTCAGTATTCAGTTTACTATAAATGTAAAACAACTCTTATAGTTGATCGTGCCCGACTATCCAACTCAACACAGCAATAGTAAGTAAACACGGATGCAAAATGACAGATGAGCATTTAAGCAGAGTTTATTTGATAGGCAATCTCTTGTTCTCACTTGCCTGTAAGTAATAATATATTGCTTTTGGGCTCGATCTCCTGATGTGCGGCACAGCCCACTCACAAGAATGAAGCCAGGGCAATGGTAAAGCTGGGTATACATGAAAGCAACCCCAGTCAAGCATGCCATTACCAATACCTTATATGACAAAGTACACACCATGTCCGTTTGCCAATGCCCATGTTGAATGTAACAATACTTTTTTAAACATTTATTCCATTTTATTTTCACCTCTGCTGCACATCTAGCCCCCAGTTAAACTACTTAGCAGGGAATAATCAGCGTAAAATGAC
Source organism: Patiria pectinifera (assembly GCA_029964075.1). Lineage (NCBI taxonomy): Eukaryota > Metazoa > Echinodermata > Asteroidea > Valvatida > Asterinidae > Patiria > Patiria pectinifera. Next base: position 1,221,730 of record CM057130.1, on the reverse strand, counting down.
AACGGCTACAAGTTTATCCTCCAAAGTACACTTAATGACTTTTACTTTATAATCTTGTTTCATCGATTATAGAGGAGAGTATTTTTCTCCTCGCATTGAGTTTAAGATTTGGATCCAGCATCTTTCTTCTGACTCAGATTGATCTTATCCCCGAGACTGAGAGCCATGCCTTGGCTCTTGGCTCTGATGCGGATGTGACCAGTGACGGGTGTCTCTGGGGTAGCGCTGGCCGGCTTCTCAATGCTAACGTTAGCCAGGGCGTCTTCACCGAAGATGGACCGGGCGTAGAGATTGGCCGCCATGAAGCCGCACTCTCCCGAGATAGCCTGTACGAGATATCAGATTGATGATGCGTATCACACAATGAAATGATAGGTACGGGAACGTGGGATAACGCAGGCACTCAGGATTTGTAATCTGATGGTAACAGGCTCACAACCTAATCTGTAGTCATGAATTACAGATGGTTAGAGGTTCACATCCAGGTGGGTAGTCATTACTTAAAGGTAATACAACTACAATCATTATTATGAAATATTTTACTTGACTGTAAGTGAATAATAGTCTGAAGCATCCTCTGAAATCATGACACCTGGTGTGCTGTCATTTTCAAGAAAAGTGGACTTTTTGTATCTATTTCCAACGATGGTCAGCCGACCATCGTTGGGAAAAAACTGACTTTTTTCCCCAAATACTGCTCACAATTTACCAAATTTAATTAGTCCACATTTTGTTTGCAATGGGTTACACATCCAGGAACGGGTGCAAGTCAGCTAGTCTGGTTCCCTGACCTGACAATAAATTGCTCCGTTTTCTCTGAAATGGGGTCAGGGGACCACTTTACAAGAACAGCATTTTTTTCCTTGGTATTTCCAGCATCTATGAACACAAAACTTTAAACATGCCAGTGTAACAATATTTGCTATAAAATACTAACCCCCAAATCCCTCTATTTTGTTAAAATTACAGCAAAAGCACATGTTGTATATTATCTGTAAGTTTTAAGGGTGACGGGTTAAAACTCAAATGTGTGTTCACAATCAAACCAATGAACATTAATAAACTGACTAGTACAGTTTCATAAGTAAATTTGGTAATTTTGTGTCTTGTAATAGGAGGGTAACACTGTCACCTTGACAGGTTCTTAACCAACTGATAGCTCAATTGTTCAGAGTCGTGTCCTCACCTTGTTTTCCAAAACTTCAAACCAAAACCAGAATATGAAGGAATCAGTTAAATAGCAAAGATTCCTGGGAACTAATCTTAGTCAAATAAGGGAATCCATTTCTACCGTACTAATCAAACCAAAGCAAATAAGGAAACAAAGCTGTTCAACGAACGTTAGTCACAAAAGCAATCATTTGAACGCCTACCTTTTCTGGTGTGAGGCATCTCATGTTTGTTGATTTGAGGACATGTTTCAGGTACCCATGTAGGTCTGTGATGTTGGTGTTGACTGTCACCTACAAAACCACAAAAATGCAAACGGGGTTAGGGTGTTCATCATCAAACCGTCAGTGAACAGATCAGCATCACCGACATGTTTTATCAACGCCAAAATACTTTTTCAAATTCAATTTAAGAAAAAGGAATTTTTTCACCTGAGAATCGCATCTGATATTGGAATTCAATGCTTTCAAAGTCAAATAAAGAAACCATGAAGAAACAAGAAGAAAAAACACTGTTATTTCAATCCCATACAAAAACAGGCCATTTTTATCAAATACTTCCGAGCCTACCTTATTTTCCCATTCAAACTCGGCCCACATACTGCGGAATTCTTGATCAGTGCAAGATGCTGGGACGATGTAATCCATGATGTCAATGTGAATATCATTCAGGACAACGACATTACGGTCATTTGCAGCACCAGACACATCATAGACTGCAAAAAAAAATTCAAGAAACATCAGCAGTTAAAAAAATTATGATTTCAGAATGTCAAAAACCACATCAATGAATGGGCCTGAATGTACGCTGTACAAGTAAGCCTGTAACTTGTATAGATGGAGCGTCCAAAATTGACATTTTGCACGGCATTCAGAGGAAGCCTCAGCATTAGATGTCTTTATTTTTTTCTTGCTTACTGCAGTTCCACTAAATCTGAAGTAGCACAGGCACGCAACTTGGAAGTAACAAAAAAAGGGAACTCCAATCTTTACAAAACTTTGTACAGTGTTTTTCAATGTTTAATGGCATAAGTGTGAATTGAAAAACAAAGAGATCAGCGGATCCGAGGGAAAAGTTGCATGTCTGGTAACAATTAAGATGCATTGATCATGACCAGGCGCGGATCCAGAGGGGGGGGGGGGAGTTGAAACACCACCCCCCCCCAGCTCTGAGTAAAATTTGTGTTTTTTTGTCACAGAAATACATGAACAATAATGTGACCCCCTGCAAATATTCCTTGATCCGCCCCTGATGACATCATTAAAATATATGATCCATATCATGTAACAGAGGCCAGAATATAATCCATGCAGAAGTCGATCACTGCAATTCAATGAATAAGATTTTACAGTGTGTCTTTACTATTCCAGTCAAGCATAAGGAAACTAATCATGGAAGGTGCTTTAAAGCTCGCTTCAAACTTGCCGCCATCCCTCCGACTTCTCATCTTTATGAAGAAACATAAAGCTTACCGATGTTACCAAAGATGATTCCATTCTCTGTAGAGGCCACCTTGACGTTAGCTTTGATGTTACAGAAGTCGTGAGGAGCCAGCGTGATTGGTTGAGGCTTCTCCACCAGCTTCAAGTCACCTAGAAAAGCAAAACAATTCAAATTCTGGGTTTTCTAAACGTTCCACTTTTTATTAACACTTATCCTCTTAACACTTTATGAGGTGGATTTCGAGGGATATGGGAAGGGTAAGTATGAATTTTGGGGTTAACCGAGTTGAAGGCGATAAGTATGTCAATTAATTTTGGAGCACTCAGCAGGAATGTCCTGTTTTGAGGAGCGGCAAAAACATAAAACTCCTCGGATTTATCATGTTTGAATGAAATCAAGTGGCCTGAAAGCAAATTAATTTATAATTGATTCATTAGGCCAAAAAAAAAAAGTCGTTGGTGGTATGGAAAAAGTTGCTGGAAAAGTGTTTTTTTTTTTTTTTTTTTTTTTTTTTTTTTTTAATTTCGCCTGATGACTGCAATCCTGCCTGACTAAACTTAGTGCAAAAAAAAATATATGGGGAAAGAGAGCCAGAGAGTTTATTCGATCATAACCCCATCGAAAAATCCCCCATCTAAATAACGCTAAAATTGTGCAGCAGCAGGATTTTTTTGAGACATCATCTTATTTAAAATTTTTTTTTTTTTTTTTGCCGACGCGCATGCATGGCGCACACGACACGCGCAGAACCAGAAACTTTTTTTTTTTTTTGGCCTTAACTTAATTGGTCTTAAATTTCCCCGGAGATTGAATTTCAACTGCTGGAAGAATTTCTCCAGTCTTTTCAGAGCCCTAAAAGTCCTGAATCCTCCAAATTCAATACGATTTTGCACACCCCCTAGGGAGTTAGGGTTAAAGGAGCTGTACTGTTTGTTTTGACTTACCGAGTGTGGCAAGTTCCAAGGAGCATGCTTGCAGTGTATCCGCAGTCTGGTTGACAACCAAGACATCTAACACGATGTCATACTGATTGATGTTGATGTATGCCTCAGCATATACTGGGTCCGAGAAACCTGTCAGCTGGGTCACCTGAGGAATCAAGTCAATTTAAAGCAAACCAAATCAATTTGTATCAAATCATGCCAGCGACTGACTGGATGTTGAAATATGCCATGTCATTCACAGGGTCAGAGAAAACTGGGTCACCTTATCGAAATCAAATCAAAATTAAATCATGTCTGATCCAAATCAAATCTGATCCCAATCAAATCAGATCATGTCAGGTTAAATGTCACAATACTGATGTATGCCTCAACATACATGGGATCAGAGAAACACGTCCACTGGATCCTGATGAATCTAATGAAATCTAATTATTGTTTCATCGTGTAGTAGAAAATATCTGACACTGTGGGTAACCTGATCAGCCAAATCAAATAAAATCAAATGATTTATACCTCAGCACACACAGGGCTCTGAGAATACCTGTGGCCAAGTAATTTGATGAATTCACCCAAATAAATCAAAATAAATTTAAATGTCACTGGTTTAGGGATAGGCCTAGGATGACAAGGGCCCAATTTCACGGCGCTGCTAAGCACACGATTTTCTGCTAAGAGAGCCTCCGTCTATTTCATGGAGACCGTATGCATAAGCACAGCAAAAGGCACGCTTACCTTAAAGGAAAAATTTGTTTAACCTAGTGACGTAACAATAGAAATCTCCATGCACGGGCGACTGTTAGCTCACACACGCCGTGAAATAGTGTTTAAGGTTAGCACATTTTTCTGCTATGCTAAGCAGAACTTTTCTGCTAACTGTTAAGCAGCGCCGTGAAATTGGGCCCAGTTCCACACCAAAGTGCAAAACCAGTTAGCTGGATTCAGCTGGGTGTCTAGAGAGGGCCAGGGGGTCAAGCAGCTGCTTGTGTAGCGCACCTTGCTCAACTTGGATGCACTGATGTCATGTAACTCCTTCTTGCCTGTGGTTCCCATGGTAGCGAGAGATAAACTCATCGTCAGTTGATCCTGATCACAGAAAAGAAAAAAACAGTGATAAATCCCTACTCACTCCATGCAATCTATGGATGCCATGGCACATTAAGTGGGTACGTAGAACTCTAAGACACAACATCTACACTTCTTAAATCAGTCAATTTGGGAGGCCCTTTTTAATTTGCATATCTCAATAGCAAGCACAGAAAGACACTAATGCAGTCAAATTTCCACCAACAAACCCAAAATAATGGCTTGATGGAATTAAGATCTTGGTCAACTTATACCATTATTAATGTGAGTGTAAAGAACGGACAAATCTTGCCTGGAACTCAATAGGTTAATTCCAGATACATAACCTAATTTCTTTCAATATCACAACAATGCTTACCTCTGTCCCACCGTTATCAGCCTTGGCCAGCAGCTGGAGGAAGTTGATGGGATCATCAGCTTGAACGGAGACTAGCTTCTTGTCTAACCCCTACACGACACAATCATCCAAACGGAAATTCTCATAAAATAACAGGGTAAGGATTTGAACCCATAACCTCTAGAATGCATGTTGGCACTTTCATCAACTTGAGTTATCCAGCACTATACTGGCGGCATCACCAAAATGTCAATTTTTTAGTTTGTGGGGCTCTAGTCGGATGCTATCACGCGTACATGCCATGATTTTTTTTTTAGTTAAAACATTTATTTCAATGTTGCCATTGTGCATAGAGTGTTACATTCTCATATGAACAAACATAATAGACAAACTGGTGAGAGCATAAAACTAAGTTCATAAATTATAACTAATTATGTGAACATAAATCGAGAAGATGAGCTTTCAGGTTTTTTGCAAATATAAAGAAGGAGGGTTGATTCAATGATGATTTTTAAGGAGTCATCTAAGCTGTTCCAGTATAAAGTGTCACGCTGTATAACACAATTTTTGGACAACGTCGTTCTGTTAAATTGGACATAGAAATATGTCGCACTAGTGCTTCGGGTAGTATACAAACGAATGCCACAGGTTAATGTAAAGGAGAGTTAAAACAAGGAGGTAATGTATTATTTACAAATCTATACATAAATTTGCCAAAATTAAAACAGTACAGGTCATTGAATTGTAAAAGACTCAAAATGGAATGATCACGATAACCAGCATGAGATATTAATCGGACCGCTCATTGCAGTACAATGAGCAGTTTGTCGCATTTGGATGGTGAACCACCCCAAGTCAAAATTGAATAATTTATTGTTACAAGAGAAAGCCAAAAAGTAATGATGCTGGCAACATAACCATTGCTGCAATTCTGGGAAATCGCAACCAGGGATAACTCAGAGCTGGAGATACATGTTTGTACGACAAAAATATTTGACAAACAGTTATTAAATGGCATCTTGAAATTCAACAACAAATGTGACCCACTCCAGGAAAAGGTGATAAAGTCGTAAAAATTAAAATTCAAGTTATATACACGACTGGAAAGCCCACAATGTAAGCTTTCATTTGGTATATGATACAGCTGTATAGCCATTTTCGTTGTGGAGATATAACAAATTTGCATATTAATTAGTTCCATGGAGTTCAAATTACACAACTGAGAAAACAGGCTTTGAAATAACTGGCTCTGTTGTAGATTTGGGCATGAAAAGCTCACTTTGAATATCTTAGCAACCAACATGTTCCTGTTTTATTATCACCTTAAAACTTTGGATAGTGATTCTACAATGATTATTTTCAATGATTTTTGGGGAAACGAGACTTTTTGAAAGCAGATTACTATCTTTTGGCTAATTTGCATATTGATTAAATTATAGTTTTTGGATGTAAAAAAAAGGGAACAATGCATACAAAATAAGGTTATTTTTTTTCACTTTATTCATCGAAATCAACATTTCTGTGAATGAATCCTTAAACTTTAGGTATCAAAGATGCCACTTAAGACATAAAAAGGAATTCAGATTTTGAGGGAAAATTTCACTCTCTAAACTTTCAGCAGGCCTTTACACGTAAAGGCACAGCGCGACTTATATCACCTTTTCCTGGAGCGGGTCACAAATGTTTGGACTCCCTTCTCTGAGCATGCCCCATAGTCTGATTGATCTCTTTCCTTTTTTTTTATTCTCACCTTCTGTTGTTCTTTTTCCTCGGCCTGTTTAGTCAGAATCAGCGTCTGAAGTGAGTTTCGGCAATCGTTAGTGAAGATCTCAGACATGAGTGAATGTCGCTCAGCGAGTACCCTCAGACACATGGCGATACGATCTAGATCATCGTCCGTGATGTTCTGAAACCAATTAAATTGACAAACATGAAATTATCACTTCAATTATGCATGTAACGCACAAAAGTTACACCAAATTGTGGCTTATCTAAGTTATAAGCAATGTCTGTAAAGCAAGATACCTATAATTGCAAAAAAAAAATGTTCTGAAGGGATGCTGAGATCTTTTGAATTTGGACAATTACATGGACAAGTCTGACAACAGTGTGTCAAAACATTCTTCATTTTACTTACATTTTTGGCAAGTCCAGACTTTCCAAGATGAATGACCGTTGCCATGATTAGCATAGACTCTGCCAAGAAAGTCTGAAAATGAAATAAAATAAAATAACAAAAGAGGAAACAATCAAAGACGTTCTAAAGTTTTGTCTTTCCATTTTTGTTTTAATTATTGCATGCCAATTTTGCACAAGGTTCACATACACATTTCGTTCTAGGAAGGTTAAAGGGAAAATACAACATTTGCAAACATCAAAAAATAAAACTACCAAATCATTTTAAAATACCTTGCTGGACTGTTAGTGAATGACAGTGTAACGCATCCTGTAAAATCATGGCGCCTGGTATACTGTCATTTTCAAGAAAAGTGGTATTTTTGTATCAATTCCAACGCTGGTTGGCCGACCAGCGTTGGAAAAAAACTGGCTTTTTTCAAATACTGGCCCCAATTGACCATCACACTTGTTTGCAATCGATTACACACCTATCAACGGGTACAAGCCAGCTACCAATGTATGTAAACTGCTCTGTTTCTTCTTATATGGAGTCAGGGAACCAGACTACAGGAAAATGATTGTTTTTCTTGGTTTTTATAGCATTTTCGAACCCAAAACCTCAATAAAGTCAGTGTAACTATATTTGCTATATATTTCCAACCCCCACAATTCCATCCATTTCTGAAAATTACAGCAAAAGCAAATGATGTATATTCCCTTTAATATCAATTAATGCAACATCAAAGTATCAGCTCTATGCTCTGAATGCACAGGCAACAGAGTCTACTCAGCAGTTACTGCTTGAAACCAAAACTCTCTATAACTACAACGAATAAATAATCACTGTTCAAGATAAATGTCATTATCTCCACATATGCATTAAAAAGCAGGGTATACGATCATGTTACAATTAACTTCATCAATGTGAACGTACATTTTGCCTCTTGACATTCGTGTTGAGACCAATGAAGCGGAGAGCTAATTTAGTCAGTACAGTGGCCAGAGACGCTCCAACGAAGAAATCCCCATCCATCAAGAAACCACGCAATGGAGGTCTGGAAAACAGAAATATTTAAAATGATTATCCGAACAATGAAGTCACTCACACTAACAATACGTAATGCCATGTTTGCTTCAATTAGATGATAATCGCAAGGACTTTCAACATAAATATTCTTGCGGGTATTCTCCTTGCAGATGCCCAACAGCAAAATAAACAGCACAGCCAAATCAATGAATATCTTAGAGGGTTAAACTTTTGTTATGTATGGGACACAGCGTACGCGAATTCTTGGGCTTGACCTATATTATCCCTACACACACTGAAAGACTTGACCTCATATATAACAGCAGGCAACGACTTCACAATGATTTCACTGACAGCTTTGTGATGTGACTACTCCTTCTCTGTGGTCTTCTGGCCAACTGCTAGAATATACAAAAACACAGGGCCTGCACTGCCGCTTGCAAATATTTAAATTGACTTTTTGTTAGAGTTATTCAAGGAGACATGCTGATCTGATACTCCAGCTATTCTCTGACTCGTTGCCCACCTTGTTTCGACTTCTTTCTTGGGAGCAGCTGAACTGAGCGCGCTCTGTGTGGCATAGGTTCCCATCTCTGTCAACTGACGCTTCTGACTGGAGATAACGATAGACTCCTCTGCAAGAAAAGAACATTAGGCAAACATGGAAATCAACTCTTCCAGATTTGGCCACCCATCTTACCCACCCATCTTTGGTTTGCGGACGTTTGTTGCAGTGCTGGTGACCAAGTTTAAGCAACCTACCTTTGTTACCAGACCAGAAAAGTCATGATCTAATTTGATTGACATGCAGGAAGGTTTCATAAATACAGTGGAACACTGCTATAACGAACATCGCGGGATCCACAGAAATTGTCCGTAATAGTGATCGTTCGGTGTAGCGATTTTAAGCTGCCGGTGCTCAGGTACTCACTTTACAATAAATAGCGCCCTCCAGAACTTCAACCTGCACGCCCTGGTATTCCGGTAGTTACTGAAAGATGACTCTGAACACGTGCTGACTATGGAATTATGTAATTACACAGTTTTTGAGCTTACTGCCAACAACAATCGGTGGCTTTTCCCTTCTATTTCTTGGGGAAATAATAACCACTTGTGCTTTTCTATTGACATTTTCAACAACAATGTTCAGCATGTTTGTACACAAAAATCGGGAGCCAAGGACGATGTTGGGTATAGCGGTGTTCGGTATAACAACATTCCAAGAAGACCAACAAGCTTTTTGACCGTCTAAATTGACAGCGAGTAACAGACCAATTGTAGTCCATTTCCTTTGTTGAAATGTATCTTGAAATTGTAAATTTTATTTTTCCAAGAAAAAGAATGCTACCCTATTCCAAATGACTGCAAAGTGAAGTTTCTCCACTCTCTTTTTACAACCCCAAAAGGTTAACATTCACATTTGAGTCAAACAAATTTCCAGCAATGGCAAGCTTGATATTACACCAAATAATGAACACCCTTCCATCAATGATCACTCCCACTTACCCTCAGTGTCGTCTCCTGCTGCCTTCCTCATTTCATCATCAACGATAGGAATCTCACCCAGGGAGTTACGGATCTCGTTCATCAAGCTCTGTATCTCATCGCTGGTGGTGCAGTATTCACCGAGGATCCACAGTGCTGCACGGTGGATCCTACAGACAAAACGGAGATGGGATCCGTGAACGTAAAGACAGGCATAAGTGGGGTTGGTAAAGAAGTAAACTGGCAAAAATGACAGCGATGAAGAGGACTAACCCTAACTCCCTAGGCCTTTTGCAAGGATGTGGCCTCAATCCTGAAAAATCCTCCAATTGGCCTCAAGGCAAAATAGCATGTAGCCTCAATCCTGCAAATTCCTCCATTATTTCTTGAATATGGTCCATAGAGGGGTGACCACTGCCTGAATCCTGCAAAATCCTGCGGCAGTGAATGTCAATATGTTGAGGCTTGGCCTGTGACATCCTGGAGCAGTACGGAGGATTTCAAGCATAATCCAGGCCTATGTTTATGCATGGCTGAGCAAAAACTTCACAAGGTCCGGCCCAAGACCTTGACAAAGTGCATCCTACGAAATCAGTAACGCATTTTTGCCATGTAACCTCAATCCTCCAAATTCCTCCACTTTGGCAAAGAGGATTTTGAAGGATTTAGGGCGGTTAGGGTTAGGCTTAAGGTGGATTTTAGGTGCATCAGGCAGACAAACTTCTTTCAAACTTATACAGTCGACTCTCGTTAATACGAGGTCCATGGGACTTCTGACAATACCTCGTAATATCCGATACCTCGTCTTAAGCGACCAGCATTTTTTGCAAACTCGCCGACATGCATCATGGATCGTTTATGTAGCTAATGCACAGGCCACAGTCTTGTTGAAATCCATTTGCCTTCAAAAAGTTAAATCATGTTCTCCGTGAAATTAAAATGAAGTCACGACAGTATGGTAACAGTAAAACTTGTCTGGTAATTGAGAAGAATAAAGAAAAAACAATAAACTGACTTTCAACCCAACAAAGGGGCAAGCAGAATCGTTCTTTTCTGAAATTGATTCATCTAATTTGGTAAGTGCATTTTTTTGGGGGGGGGGGATTTTATTGGTTTTTATTGGATTTTCCAGGGTTTTATTTTCAATCACAATAAACATGGAAGGCCTACCGGAATTGAACGCGAAACCGCCGTAAACTTGAAGATTCCCCTTTGACAGTATGGAACAACCGCCCCTTGTCGGCCTTCCTCGTTCGGGCGGCACCATAAAGAAACCCCGTGATCACGCGGGAATCGCAAAGGCCTATTGTCTGCCTTGTTCGTTTGGCTTTTGCATACATGTAAACAAACCCTGGTGACATTTCTTTGCATGATTACATACAGCCTGATTTCATGTCTGTCTTTACCTGACTGTCCGAATGGAAGCGAAGACCTCTAGGAGTTTGGTGACGATGAGAGGTTTGAGTTGATCAAAACGCTGGATGGCCTCACGGACGAAGACAAGAACGTCGGCAGCAGCCAACTCATTGGTGTCGCTCAGGAATTCCATCAACTGTACAAAGTAATCAATGCACAAATGCAGGAGTGGTAATGAGTTGCTGAAATACCAGAGAATTTTTACATTCTGTAACAGTGCAAAAAAAAACCAATGTTAGGCCAAAAAAAAAATATTCGGTCTCTGGTCAGACCAAAGTTCTGGAAATGATGCGGGAACGCGGCTTTTTTTTTTTTCAAGCTTGGATTGTACAGACAAGGTGGGGTACTATTTTGCTTTTTTGGTGTCCTCATGTACATTGGTGTCCTCCATAATTTGCCTTGGTGCTCTCAATCATTTGCCTTGGTGCAATTTCCCATTCTTTGGTGCTCTTTGGTAAATACCGTGGAACATTTTGGAAAAAAAAAGATTGACGCGCATGATTAAAATCGACGCGCGCGCTGACCAGAGACCGACTTATTATTTTTTTTGGCCTTAGTGTGGTATCTTATTTAAAAAATATTCATGTCTTTGGTTTAGTATAATCGCTTTTGCTAAATTTTCAAAATTATAGGCCGACAGAGTGCCTTTTTTAATGGAAGTCAACCATTACAAGTCTGAAAAACACCCAAAAACAAAAGAAAGAAAAAGAAAACAAGATTCACCGATTCAGAAGAAAAGGATATATAATCCTATTAATCCTCCTTTTGTTTGATCAGTCACAGACAGTCTAAAATTCAATCCTGTTCCCCTGCCATGCCTTTTACACAGGCTAGTCACCAACAGTCCGATCATATTTCAATAAACACTGTGACTAGTCAAATTCCATCAACGGACAAAAACAGGTAACTGGTAGTCACAGCTGGCTTATCAATCACCTACAGTCAAAGCATGGCATATATCAGGTCTCATAACAATCACAGCCAGTCAATCCTGCTTTATGAAGGCAGGGAGCACTCAACTGTTAAAAACAGTCACTTGATTGATTTTGACGGCTGGGTTGGCCTTGTTGAAAATGCCGGATGAAAGAAAGCAAGCATGATTTTCACAAAGATGTCACGAACGGAAAAAACGCTACTTCCATAACTCAATTATATGCAACACAAAAAGCTAGCAATACATACCAATGGGATAACCTGAGCAGCGACGTCAGGGAACTTGACGCTACATGAATGCAGAGTTCTGACTAGAAGCTGTCGGTACTTCCCCGTGTCTTCATGCTCGCCCACATTGTGCGTCTTACTAACTTCCTTCTTCAGCACAAGAACCATCTAAAAATATCAACAAAGCCAAAAAAGTTGCAACTCAGAAAAAAAAATCCTATGGCTTGTTCCTAAAAAGGAGGGCATCTGAAAGATATCTTTCCCTCTACATATGCAACTTGTTCAATCCAACGGTATCCAAGAACTGGAACAATGAGTCTTCTTTTACAAACTGGACAGATCCTATGGGAATGCAAGCCACAGCCAAGAAACCACGACACAGCCTTACATCTTTTTGAATTAAGCTGCATTGGGCTCAAGTCCAGTCAACAGTTTTTGTGGTCACATTCATCTAAAATTGTCCAGATAAATAGTGTTCATTAACCCAAACAACTGATGCCGAGTCAACGATGAAAGCATACGATAAAACCATGTTACTATATCTTAAATGATACTGTCTTTGTTCCTTTTACAATCTTTCTTGGTATTTTTTAAGACTCTAGCAGTCACATAAAATAATTTACAGATTTTACTAGACACAAGGTCAACGCACCTCCTCAACATTCCTAGATGACACCAGATCCATGGCCAGGTCTAGAGTTTTACGACGGACCTCCAAATCAGATGAGGACAGCACACGCAGAATATCCATGACAAGTTCCTGTGTTTGACGGAGAGAACTCACATTATCCACAATGATTCCTACAAAGTCAGATTCATGAAGTTGTACTTTTCTGACCTTCTTATGTTCAACATTTGAATGCCAATCCCACTAGAATTAAACAGCTAAAGCCTGCAAACCAGGTTTATTACAGCAAACTCCAACGGGATTCTCTGAATATTATCTGTTTTCGTAATGACATTTATTACAAACTCCATCAGCGCAAGGAAGCATCTCAAACCTCAGTATGCTTGAAATGTCTTGCTTTGTTGCAACATATCTGTTCACATTTGAAATACATTGCATATCCTTTCCTTAGTGACAGTAGTTTTGCAATGCTGTTTCTATGTGGGAATATTCGCTGCAAAGTGCTAAAAAATGAACAGGAATAACACCTTTTTCAGATCGACATTTCAGAGTCAAGCTGAACTTTATAGTATTAGGAGCAACTGAGGTCTACCCAAATAGAATTTGGTTTCAAACAAGCCACCTTTATGCCTCAATCTTCCCTTGACTGGAATCCAGAATTATTATGAACAACTGCAACAGTTAATCTTTCAACTAAGTCACTCCCGACTGATTCAAAAATAAAATATTTCATGTACTTAATTCAAATCTTTGGAATAATTTGGTTCAGTGCGATTCTCAAACACCAGTCTAAAAAAGTGCAAGCTCTTCAAACGTTGACCAATGACAACACGCCACTTACCTGCAGGACTTTCTCATGTGCTGGGTCTTCCCGGAGTGAGACCAGTCGATCCAACACAATCAACTTGACATTGTTGTCGCTCTCCTTGATGATCAAATCAATGTAGCAAGACGCTGCGGCCTACAAATCAACAAATATTGGACATCAGTTGATCATAAACCATCAAAACATCTGAACTATTAAACTTAATAAAGGCCCAAATCGATGTTTCATCAAGACTCCTGTTCCTAAATCCTTGGCTGGTTCCTACATACCTTGATAGCAGTAGGAGCACTGGACAGTGTGACCAGGGTACCAGCTGCTTCGTAGCGTACCGCAGGGCTAGAAGACTGCAGTAGGTTGTAGATGCAACGGATGAAGCGAGCTCTCTCGGACGGATTGGCATGGCACACCTTTACAGTGCAAACATTTCAAGAATCAATTAACCCTAGCCCTCCTCAATTCTCCAAAATCAACCGGCTGGTTTTTAGACAATTTTAGAGGGTTGAGGCTGAATGCAAGTTGAAGTTTTGGAGGAATTTGGAGGATTATTAAAGGGCACATGGTAATTTAGTGCAGGCTGATTTTAGAGGATTGGGGCTGCATGTTTGTATGAACAAGAGGATTTTGGAGGATTGAGGCTGAATGCATATTGAGAGGCAGGGCTGTTGGAGGATTTTGAAGGATTGAGGCAGTGGGTACCCTTCATTTGAACATAAGTGCAAATTTTGGAGGATTTTGGAGGATTGAAGATTGTTTCCCAGCAAGAAAAGGGCCTAAGGGGTTAGGGTTTAGGGGGGAAAAACAGTCTTTAGGTCACTATTGGCAGGGTAAGACTACAGAACTACCAGGGGCTAAATCTGTGGAGCTGTGAACATGTCAATTATCAGCTCAGCCAAATCAGGTCGCCAGCCAAAATCTCATTCAATGTACATGGTCTTTAACTGGTTCTCAACTAGTTCACGCTCAGCACATACATTTCCTAAGCAATATTTTTCGGCTTAGCAGCTCCATGAAATTGGGTCTAGGGTTCCAATTACTCCAGTTGTTTTATAGATCTCTCTAATTGGATGCCATCTTCGTAGAAAATTACAACTGCGTGTTCAACCCCATCAGACGCGCGTACACGCTATGTGCAATGTGTTCTAAACACGCACGCGTGCTGCTCACGATATCTTTGAGATACGGCACAGCCGGTGCGCGTCACGAAAATTTGACGCCCAAAATAACGATGCATCATTTGAGAGAGACCTATTTCCACTGTAAATAGCAAACAGTGTACAGGGAGCCAGCACGTTAGGGAATGGCACGTCACTGCTCGGTCCAGCGTTTTTAAATTCCACACTTTGTACTGGATTCTTTCTGATAATGTTGTATTGCTCAGGTTAAAGCCACTGAGTTTCTCTTTCACAAATGTCACAAAATTGCCAAAAGCTGTACACTGTGCTTTCTGAAACTACATGTTTTGTATCTCTTTTTTGTGCACATATTGTAGGGTTTACAAAAATCTGAATTCCTTGCTCAAAAGTATGTTCCGTTTACTGGAGAAGTGGAAAATCAGTGGACCTAGTACGGGGCTGACAACATGACAACTGATTTCAGTTTTGACAATACTTACCTTGTAAACCAGCTCCACAATCACAAGCTGTAAGATGTCCCCAAATGACGTAATCTGGTCAATGCAAGTACTCAGGTAGTCCAAGGCACGGTCCTGATCCACATGGATCAACATCATGAAGGCATTCCGCTTACAGGATGCATCTTGCTCCTGCTCAAGGAATGTGTGGATCAGCTCAGGAGCATCCGGGATCAGAAAGTCAAAGTTCCTTTGGGGAAAAATGATAAACAAGGAAAATAAGGAAATGTGAACGGGGGATTGCATTTTTTTCTGCTCAAGGAATGTGTGGATCAGCTCGGGAGCTTCCGGGATAAGGACGTCAAAGTTCCTTTGGGGAAAAATGATAAATAAAGAAAATAAGGAAATGTGAAAGGGGGATTGCATTGTTTTCCTGCTCAAGGAATGTGTGGATCAGCTCGGGAGCTTTTGGGATAAGGAGGTCAAAGTTCTGAAGGAAAAAAATAGTAAATAGGAAAAACAAGGAAATGTGAAAGCCGAATTGTATTTTTTCTGCTCAAGGAATGTGTGGATCAGCTCAGGAGCTTCCAGGATAAGGACGTCAGAGTTAGGAAGGAAAAAGCCCTAAAATAAGGAAAATAAGGAATTGCGAAAGGGGGCTGCATCTTGCTCCTCCTCAAGGAAGAAATCAGCTCAGGAAAACCCAGGATCAGGAAGCAGAAGTTCCTATGAGGAATGAAATGGTAAATCGGGAAAAGGGGATTGCATTTTGTTCCTGTTCAAGGAATGAATGGATCAATTCAGGAGCATCTGGGATCATGAAGTCAAAGTTCCTTGAAGGAAAAAAAAGCGGAAAATACGGAATTATTAAGAAGGAATGCATTTTTCATTTTCCTGAAGGAATGGTTTAGCTCCGAAGTAGGGGGTCATATTCCAAAGGAAACATCAAACTTTGGCTTGGAGCTGTTATTTGCATACATTGAGATAACAGGGTTTGGAAAAGCTGTTAAAGACCATTATCATGTTGCGGCCATCTTGATTTTTTTCCCATTCAAATCAACGAAACCAACGCGAGGCTGGAAGGAAAAATAGTCTGGTTCCTTTTTGCACAACAAACGTTATCATTCAGTACTGTTATTGGATACAGGGAACATTACTGAAATGATGGCAGCATGATAAAAGTCTATGGCTAACCCAGTTTGGATACAATTTTGCTCCAAAAAATATTCCGAAAAATGCAGACATGTAATAAATCTTACATCAAAGTAAGTTAATTCAATGACAAAAATCATCTTACCGGTTTGTTTTATAGGTGAAAAGACACAACTGTGAAATCAAGCAATTTTCTGGTTCAAAACTGTCAAAACAGTCCACTCATATTAGACACCATTTGGTTTGTAAACAAAGAGCACAATACAAATACTACGTTTCAACAAATTTTGCAGGACAAAAACAAAAGCCTCATTTATTTGGATCTTACTTGTAAATGGTAAAGATGGCCATGACTGCGTTACGTCGTACGTAACTATGACGATGCTCTAAGCAAAGACGGATGGCAGGCATGAGCGGCTCCAGGAGTTCCGGCTCCTTGAGCTTGCAGAGGAAGCGGAGAGTAGAGCCACGGATGAACTCATTGGGATGCTGGAGATCCTTCCTGTACGCATCGCAGACGAGGATCATCTCCTGAAGCAACTTGCCGTCCGGGTGGGTCTTGGGAACAATCTCCCAGAAGATAAGCAGAAGCTTCTTGATGGTGTGGTCCTAAACAGAGAGGTCCATATGAAGATGGTGTCATAACTTAGATGAATGAGTGAAGATGTCTGAGTGATCTTATGCCTTACATGTATGCTAGCAGGGGAAAAAGCACGTTACCAAGGGGGGAAAAATTTACCCTAAACCTCCTCAATCCTCAAAAGTCCTCCGGGCAGTTTTGAAGGATTTTGGAGGATTGAGGCTACATGCAACATACAAATTTGGAGGATTGTGGAGGATTAAGGGCACACGGACATTCAGTATCAGTTGACTTTGGAGGATTGAGGCTAAGTGCATATTGAGAGGCAGGGCTGTTGGAGGATTGTGAAGGATTGAGGCAGTGGGTGTCTTTCATTTGAACATAAGCGCAACATTTTTTGAGAAGTTTGAAGGATTGAGGGTGGTTCCTAGCAAATAGGGCCAAGGGAGTTAGGGTTAAAAGATCTGGAGGGATGATTCGAAGGGACTGAAGGGTTTAGGCAATGAATAGACACCTTGTATTGATTGATAACAGGTACTTGGCTCCTCTGTGATACCCATGAGTAGACACTTTGTACTTTCATCATAACTACTTTTAATTCACTGTAAGGTCACTGTGGCCGCATAAGACACTTGACTGTTGCTTGTGGTAGGCAAGCGGTGGTGACTGTATGACCTTGCGGTCCGTTTTGACCTTTGACCGGGCTTATTACCGTCATGGGCAGCAGGAATCTGATGACAGACATCAGTAATCCCGGCATCTTCTCTCCATTCAGTATCATGTAGATCAGTTTCTTCAAGGATTCGGTCCTGGTTTTGGTGTCGCCATTTTCTGAGGAAAAACAATCAATTATACACCCGTCACAATCAGTCATAATAAAATATCAGCGCTGGTCTAGGGCATCATATGCACTTTCCCTTGGCAAACACATCTATTTACTTAACCAAAAATGACTACAGTGTATTTACTTAGCCAAAAGTTACAATGCCAAAATTGTAACAATATACTTAATTCCTCCATGTTTTCCACTTCAGTGGCCAGTATTGTTTTGTACTTCATGTATTTGTACATGTACATGTAAAGCCATTAAAATTACTATAGTCACATTGTGAGAATCGTGGACAAAGCATACATTGTACCTATTATAATTATGAAAAACAAACAATGGAATTGAAGAAGGATTTTTAGTACTGGAGGTACATGTAGGCATGCTGAACAAGAATTAGAACACATAAAATGATGACAGGCCAGTTATTTTTCAACACTGGAAACAAATGTCAAATTTCAAAAACCCTTTGAGTGTCATCTTACCAATGTCATTCTTGAGTGTCATTTCATTTGGTGGTTCAACGTCCATGTTGAAATTGATCAATGTGTAGCAAGGCTGCTCCGAGGATGCCATCTTGATGATGAGTTCGTCTCAACAGCTTCTTGTCCTAGGAGGAAAAAGATATTCTTGTCATAGGACTGGAGGAAAAAGACAGTGAAGCAAAGGCTAAGTTACTCAGATCAGACTTTCAATGTCATGTTATTAGGCCTAGGCCTAGTCTGAGTAACTTGGACCCCACGTATTGCCTTTTTTCGTACATGGAATAAACCACACCACCGGCGGATTTGTTTATATCAATTTGAAAAGGAAGAGTTACACAACACAAATGACTGGGAAAGAGCGTTGCATCCTGACGAAACAGAGAAAAAAAGACATTTTTGTTTTACTTACCTTGTACCTCGGAGAGTATAGGCCCTACTTTCATGTGAGAACTGTAAGGAATACGTTGGCAAAGTCTTTAAGAGAGATTTGTAGGTGAATGTGTGGCCAACTTAGTAAATGTTTGCATGTCACTGCATGTTGACGCCCTCAACCGAAGCGTGACATGTACAAATTGTTCATTTTTACAAAAACGGCTACATTTGGAAAACAATTTTCGAAAAAAATAACACAGTTAATTCTCTGCATTTTGGTCACCTGGATTGGTGACTAATTAAAGTGCCCTGTGATTGGTCAGGTGACCAATCAAAGTGCCCTGTGATTGGTCTGTCTGGTGCTTGCCAGGAAACAGTGTAGCCAGAGTCATGCACAAGTCTACTTTTCATGAATTCAAAATGGCAGCCTCAAACAAGGCGTTTGTGACAAGAATGTTTTCCGAATTGAAGGTAAAATTTCTCTTTTCTTCCCACAGGTGTGTAAACTTAACCACCACCATTTGTATTTTCACTTCCCACTGAAGCCTACAGGGGCACATAAGGCAGTTTGAAGACTGTTTTGGGGGTGAAATCTGACGATTTTGATTGGGGGTATGAGTGAAAATGGTAAAAAAAAATGATTAGTAACCGCAATAGGGCCATCGATCTCGGACTCTACTATCGCCCGACCATGTCGAAATGTTAAAAAAGCGATCCATAGAGTCCTAGTTACTCGGACTAGGGGAGTAATTGCAGAATACCCCGCCACGTGGAAATTACCCCCTAACAATAAATGGCTACGCAGTCCTGTCGGAAAATGTTGCAGAATTACAATACACAGGGAGGATTTGAGCGGTGGAGGGTCTATAGAGGGCGCTATTTCCCCGTAATAAGAAATGCGGCCAGCAGGGACAACGTGAACTGGGTAATCCTTACCTTTAGGACCCCTTTCCTGTATAACTTTATAAGGTTAAAAGACTCACCAAAGCAGCTGACTAAATGACAATCAAAAGTGACATTCTGATATTTCTTGGCACATTTGAACATTTGGCAATGACACCTCTTGACATGGGCGTCGCCAGGATTTTTTCTAGAGGGGGGCAAAAAAAAATTTTGCCAAAAAATGCGTGTATTTCTCAACACATTCTCGATTTATCAGTTTTAGAGGGGGTAGGGACATTTTGCCCCCCCCCCCCCAACTCATTAAATTTACACCACTTTGTCTTCGCGCCTCTTTTTCTTTTCTTTTTCTTTGTTTGTTTGTTTTTTTGGTTTTTTTTGCTTTTTCAGGGGGGGGGGCAAGTGCCCCCCTTGCCCCCCCCCCTCGCGACGCCCATGCCTCTTGAATATCAGCAGGTTTAATTTTGTAGAAAGAGGGCAGGGCTTTAACTTATGAGGGGTTAAAGATGACGATGACAAACAAAATATATTAAAAAGGCAAGATGGCGAACTGCAAAAAAAGGTCGGAAAGTCATGTTAGCATGTTTAGCGGACACGCACGCGTGTGGTTTTGGTTGAGCATCTAAGCGTGACTCCGTATCCGGGGTATTCTACAACTGTGCCGGACTAGTAATGCACCCTAAATATTTAGCTAAGCATGCTAAACATGCCAAAGCAAAAATAAACTACAAACAAAGCCTAATTGTGAAAATCAAAATTTGACAAAGTTATGTTCAGGTACATTATCCATGTGTGGCCTTTATTTTCGGAGGCAGTCCAGTAAATTGGCCACATTTATGGGGCTACGTGTCGTTACGTCCCATCCTACTTGTGCACGGAGCCTCCCTCCGCCCAGGTCATCTCGTACCTTGGGCAACTCGTACCTTGGACAACTCGACGTCATTATACCGAGTCGTACCTTGGACAACTCGCACCTTCGGCAAGTCGTACCTTCAGTTAAGACGACTCGTACCATCACGCGTAATAATGGGATAATGATAATAAGGATAATGATCCGAGGCTGAATAAAGTGGACCGTAACTCATTGAAAGTGGACTGCTTATTAAAATAAAGGTGAATCTCTTTTTGGTATGGGCTCTCTTTCCCCCCAAAAGAGGAATTTATTTAGCACGAAGCCGGCCGCGGAAGCTTACACGCACTGTGTGCGCGGCATGCACAGGCCCACTATCCGTGCCATTGATGCAGTCTGCCGTTACGTTTAGAGACTTAGGCTACGTGAAAATATTATGGAACTGATGTTTTTATCCAAGATTAGCGTCTTACCATCATTTTTGCAATGAATGACCATCATTGAGATGATATATGAAGAAAAAAGTGGCGTCAGGTTGCAACATTTTTCCTGTTATTGATCCCTATAATCGCCTGAACTACTTTTTTCTTTTTTTTTCACCGAATTAAACATTGAATATGCCCAATGAATGTACAAGTACATGTAATTCCATTAAAAACAGAATGGCACTGCCGCGCGCGCCACGCAGCTCGCAGGCCGGCCGCTTCCGAGTCACCGGCATCGGTACCGCGCACGACCGACCGCTGCTCCTTAATTGAAGGTTCGAGTTGTCCAAGGTACAAGTTATCCAAGGTACGAGATGGCCAAGGTACGAGTTGTCCAAGGTACGAGTTGTCCTAGCCCCACTAGTGTGGCCGTCGGTATGCTGCGCTGAACCTCTGGCCACACACCGTGGTACCGCGTGCTACTGAGGACGAAGTTTCATAAAATCTGCGGTCCGTTTCTTACATTCTCAGTTTCTTACTTTCTTATGGTTGTATTCTTTGATGTCTCACCTATCACTTCTGGGATGCTTAGGTCTAATGATATTCCATTTTCCGAGATATTCTTCAATCTTTCTGGAGCCCATATCAATTTGCACTTGTGAAACGTCTGGTGGTGATGGCAGCCATTTTGAATGTGACAAGAGATGACCTCAAGGGCGGGCGCGAGTTGCAAATGCGACGGCTGTTTCCTGTGCCGTACATCCTGAATAGAGATCAGTGCACATGTCCCCCTGACGATAAATGCATGGTACAGGAAACAGCCGTCGCATTTGCAACTCGCGCCCTCGTGCGCTCGACAAGCAATTTGCATAAACGCGACGTCACAGCTTGAGGTCATCTCTTGTCACTCAAAATGGCTGCCATCACCACCAGGCGTTTCACGAGTGCAAATTGATATGGGCTCCAGAAAGATTGAAGAATATCTCGGAAAATGGAATATCATTAGACCTAAACATCCCAGAAGTGATAGGTTAGACATCATAGAATACAACCATAAGAAAGTAAGAAACTGAGAATGTAAGAAACGGACTGCAGATTTTATGAAACTTCGTCCTCAGTAGCACGCGGTACCACGGTGTGTGGCCAGAGGTTCAGCGCAGCATACCGACGGCCACACTAGTGGGGCTAGAGTTGTCCAAGGTACGAGTCGCCCAAGGTACGAGTTGACTCGAAAGCTACATATGCATACTGTCGGAAATACCATACCTACTAACCCAATAACATTAACAATACACGCACTTCACTCTTCAGTATTCACGCAATATTATTGAATCATGCATTCATCAAATTCCTACCTATGCAAATAATTCTTAAAAAATCTCTTTTTAAGAAAGTAGTGTACCTTACAGCACTTAGTTTTGAAGTCAACAAATTGTACGGTTTTCCACTGCCGACTGTTCCCCGGTTTCGAGTCTCAGATTTGACACGTTGGCTAATTAGTTACTCCGCTACTGTGTTCATAGAGGGCGCTGTTCCATTTTATGTTTCTGCCCTAGCCCTCTCCTCAGCGTGCTACGGTCAACAACGACAGTTTTATTTTTCGTCAGAGCGGAGGGGGTGGGGGACTGACGACGACACGTGATTTTTGATGTCACCACCCTTTGCAACCTTAGGCTTATATATTTTATAAATTCCCGTCTTGCTAAAGTGCGAGCCGGTAGCCAAGTCGGTAGAGTGCCGTTCTCGGATCATCAATCTTGGGTGACAACCTCGTGGTGACATATCCTAGTGGGGCTCGAACCCCCAACCCCCAAATTGATCACGACACTCTACCGACTCCGCTACCCGCTGGCACTTACCAAGCAGGGAATTTATAATATAATTATGTAAGCCCCCGGCTGCTATCGTAAATGTCACGTGTTGTCGTCAGTCCCTCCCCCACCCCAGAGCTCTGAGGAAAGAAATACATTTCGTTTGTAACATACTGGGGCCTCGAACCCCCCAACCCCAAAATCTGAGAACGGCATTCTACCGAATGGGCTACACACTCGCACTTGCCAAGCCGGGAATTTTTAATATATATAAACCTCCGGTTGCAAAGGGTGTGAGGTCCAAAGTCAAGTTGTCGTCAGTCCCCCCACCTTTAACAGTTTTTTTTTCCAAGTAAGTTAATTTAAGGAAATTTCGTTTTGAATAAAAATGCCTATGACAAACAAAATAAAAACAATTGATGGTAAAGAAACAAAAGCCCAAAACGGCAGACAACGTCTATGAAACAATATTGAATCATTTTTCGGTACATGAATTACTCAACTTTGACTGTGCACTGTGACATTTAAAGTTTATTACCACTTATTAATGCAAGTGATGAATGGCAACCTACACACATGACCTTTGTTTGTCTCTGGGATCTAAACTTCTGATTTTTTTACCCTTACAAATCTTGCCAAAAATTTAAGAAATTGCTCGGCAGATAACTTCCCCCTACCACCTAAATAATGTGAGAGTTTAGAAGACTATTTTGTTGGGCAAAGCACACATCAAACCTGCAATAAACCTTGCCTGCTGGTCATCAGTAGTGCATGCAATCACGGGCGGCGGAATTTGCCCTCCCCCCTAGATTTACCCAAAAGTGTCTCTCTTGCGGACATAAATTTAATGCGCCCCCTCGAGCATAAGTGTGCCCCCTCGAGATGAAAATAAAACTGGCCCTAACGTTATGGATAATTTGTTTTCAGTAACCATTTCCCAAAATGGTATATAGATGTAGGTCTGACATGAACGAGGAATTAATATGAAAACCAAGCCCCAAAAACCCATACAATGCGCTCTCCCAAATGGGTACGTACATGTAGTCTGCATAATGGCCCCCCCCCCTCCTATAAAAAGCGTCCCCTATTTTGGCAGATGATACCAAGTGTTGGATGATGGTAGGCCAAGTGTTTGGTGAAAAAAAGCGTGTCGACATTTCAGCACCCCCCCCCCCAAAAATGCTGGAAACGCTGCTTCACCGAAGGAAGATGCCATTTTCAAGTGCCCCTTTTTGGTGATGCCCCCCATCCCAGTTTTTGAAAACCGTTCCACTGCCGCTGAGTGCAAGGGGCATGGGGCACGCCTCCATCGCCCAACACGCCCTCCTCTCTCCCCCTCCTGTACGATACTGCTGCTGGTTGCACTGAGGAACGTGTTTGCAAACAAAATAACACCGTTAATAACTTCAATCGGAACGGTGCAATAATGTGATTGCCTTCTGGTTGTCATTATTCACATTAACGTATATACTGCAATCCAAGTAGCCTATATGGTGCATATTTACTTCACACTCAATTTTTTTTTTGGAATTGAATGATATATTATATTTCCGTGCTCTTTAAAACATTCTAACGAATTTTCAATCTGTATGATATAATGTACAAAGACCTTTTTTGTATAACCCCCCTTCCACCCCACCACCAAATAAAGTTTGTGTATTATGGGTAGATGTGTCTTGGGAATTGTTGTCGGCCGCCAAAACATGTAATTCAATATTAAATGTAGGCCTACATGTAAGTAACGAACATTGGTCGGATTTCTTCGCAAGATTCCTCATTTTAAAATGAATAACTTTTGTATTGCTTCTTTAGAACAAAAAGTCAAATAATTAATGCATTATGAAATAAATATGGAGGCGGTAGAACTCGGGGGGGGGGGGCATGCGAACGGTATTTAGCCTATAGATTTAATACGTGCTTGGGTGCATTTAGTCATTCCTTCTTTATAGACCTTTATCATGCTGCCACCATTTCAGTTATGTTCCCTGTATCCAAACAACGAGGGATAATGAATAATGAAAAGGAACCAGACTATTTTCCTTCCAGCCTCGTTTTGGTTATGTTGATTCTAATGGGAAAAGCCAAGATGGCTGCAACATGATAATTGTCTACATGTATTAAACCGACACATCGTTCCTATTTTCTGTGCATCTTGGAAACGGACCAAAGATAGCTGCCATTATTAATTCTTAGAAATAAGTTTCACTTTTCTCTTTGATCTTGTAATGGGCTGACAAACACAACTTTCTGTGTACTAACAGTAACGGGACCAGATTTTCTTCCCTCACAAGCAGCATTTGTGTTCTCATCTGACTGTCCGTGTACATCAAGAGGCACATAAAGTGGCCTCCTTCTTGCTAACGACTCAAAGGTTCCTATGCTACTATTATCAATCTGTAAGACTTTCACAGCCGGTCTGAGTTCATCGCCACGCTCGGAGTTTCGCTCTGATACGTCACTGATGGTTAATGCCATCTGCAGACGATCTGGTGTCGACGGTTTTTCGTAGGTTCGTATGGACTGCAATGTTTCACGTGATTTTGTAAACTCTGTAGCGTCATCTTCGTCCCCACCCTGTAGCCAAGACACACGTCTTCCTTTACCGCTCATCCTCCTGTTCGTTGGAACCATAACATGTACGTATTCTTTATTCATCGTCTCCTCTTTGTCACGAGTTTCCCCGAACGTATCAAGGAGTCTTTTGGGGTGTAACTCGGTACCGTATGTGTTCGCGTGAGAGACAGCGTCCAAGGGATCTTCTGGTATAACACGAAGAGTTTTCGACGCGGAATTATCTTGATTATGATAGTTTTTATCACTTTCTTGCTTCTTGTCCGCATCTTGATTTTCGGGTATCACGTTGGAAATCGACCTGGCGATCGGCTCTATTCCACCGTCCTGACTTTGTATCATACGGTACCGATCGTCCGCTGGCGTCGTCGGAGGCTGTCTGGGAAAACTCCGCGATGGACAGAAACTTTCTCTACTCTCCGTGCCACTGATGCGTCTCACGTAACTCTCCGGAGGTAAGTCGAGAATTTCACCTTCTCTAGATATCGACTGCCTCCCCTGAAGACAGTACATTCTCCCCTCTCGGTTCCGCCCGTCTGTGCCTTTTCGTACCTTGAACTTTAACTTGAAATCATCTGGGCTGGCTGACGCGGGCACATCATTGGACGGAAGGAGAAGCGTGCGCATATCATTTGACAGGCTGGTCTTGTTCTGTCTCGGAGAATTTCCATGAGCTTTTCTTACTTTTGACTGAAGTGAGTTCATTCTAGCAATCATGTTCTCCCTTTCCTGATCAACTCTTGAGCCATACATGGGATACAGAACTCGAAGTTCCTCTCGGTCCTGTGTGAGAAAATTGTCTGGTAATGAATCACCTACATCAATCTTAAGGGTTCTTACTTTTAATAGTCCACCTCTAGCGTACAAGTTCTGCAATTCTGGCGGGAACATTGCGTGGGGTTCTTTCGCGTAAATGCCGGTGTAGCTAGAGCTCGCAAGCGTGTTGGCCGTAGTTGCTTCGCAGTTGGCACTATTTGGCTCATGAGTCCCCGATGATTGGTCACTTGTGTGTCTGGTATCCTGCCTCTTAGATCTGTCAGGAATGGCTTGCTCCATGCTCGACGTTCGTGCACGTTTATCTCGACCATTCTCCATTCTAAAACTGGGAGCGAGGCTGGAGACTCGTTTCAGGAACTCGGAGTATGGGATTTTGCCGGTTCGTACCGCCGAGTTAAGTTGCAGCAGCAGTGACCTTCGCTCAGCCTCGTCATAAGAGGTTTGAACTGAGTCAACATTAAGGCGCGGTGATTGGTTTATCTGTACCAAAGTACAAGTTGGGGCGAGTTCTGGTAGATGATCAGTTGTTTCTTTAGTCCTCTCTTCACTACGCGTAAACGCTTCCAGCGATGGACTTGACATAGCAGTTTCGTGTAAACCTGCCTCAGAACCCTGAGCGTTGTAAGCATCAAGATCTCTGGGTGAATTGGAACGTGTCACAGCATATATCGCCTCATCAGTTGCTCTTCCTCCAAGACTTTGCTGTCCTTCACGCACACCTCCAATCCTGGAATTACCTGACGGTGTCTTGGGAGGTGAGCGACAGTCCTGCATGTTAGCACTCTGCCCGTCGAAAAGCTTCGTATCATAACGTGCAGCTCTGGATTGACGTTGCCTAGAAACATCCTGTACGATTTTCCAGTTGTTTCCATTGACATCCATGACGTCTATGATGTTTGGAAGTTTCAACTCCTCTTTTTCCTTCTCCGTGACAAACGCCCCACCTAACGGTTTTGCTCCCGGCGTTCCCCTTTTCGCGAACGGTCCAAGTTTCTTTCCACTCTCCCGATCAAGGTAAACCTTCAAAGGGGAATTATTAGCAGCTAGGATGTCTTTGGCTGTGCCCTTGACGGCATCCTCGATTGGGGGAAGTGATAATATACCTTGGTCGGGTTTTCCTGTCGGCACGGCGGAAGGAGGAGCAAACATTGCGGGGTTGCTGATCGAGCGTAACTCGTCCGCTGTGTACGTCTTGCCGTTGCAGGTGCAGTTCTGCTTATGGAGTGCTCGGTTCACGCTGTTGGTTAACTGATGGAGAAAAATCCCCGTCTCCAATCTTGTCGATGTTTCCATAGGTAAAGGTGTGGGTTTAGTTTCTTCGAGACTGTCCAGCCATTGCTTTGAAATTGCCTCCTGGATGCTGCGAAAATAACCAGGAAACGTAAGAAACATTAATGATGAAAGTTTAATATACAGGGTGAGTAAAAAAAAAAGCGGAACCCAAACACCAACAATTATATTTTGTATTTAAAAATATATGTAGCACCAAAAATAATGACTGGAAAGTGACTGAAATTGGTCAATCCGTTCAGAAAATATCACCATTTACACACAATGACCCTAAAACCTGTCTCGTCCAAAAAAATGCGATTTTAAGAATCGTCGTCGCAATTGTCTTCAAACATCACCAGCGATAAAATCTCAGTTTAAACGTTAAAAATATTCAACAGAATCTCTTTGACGAAGGCCTGTCCTTTTATAAACCATATGTTTGCCTAACCAGGGTTGTTAATAAAGATATTGTGTACTACTACAGTAGTATTCTGTGTCATTTTGTTTGTTGTTCCAAACATTTAAAACACACAATGAACTCTTTTTTTTTTAGACGAGACAGGTTTTAGGGTCATTGTGTTTCAATGGTGAAAATCTTTAAACGGATTGAGCAATTTCAGTAATTTTTTCATCTAAAAGTATTTTATGAAATTAGCTTTCTAGTCATTATTATTTTTGGTGCTACATATTGTTCTAAATATGAAATATATTTTATGGGGTTCCGGTTCCGCTTTTTTTTTACTCGCCCTGTAGAATTAATTTTAGACAACTAGATATATTGAATGAAGACACGTAAAATGTTCTAGCCTCTTGTTGATTTGGTGACACTGTTCACACACCACATGATTATGCACCCTTTATCACTTCAAGGAGAAAGTGTCCGTGCTCCTGCAGTTACCCATGGAGAAGTCTGGAATGATAAATCGCTCAGATTGACGAGATATTTGTGGAATGGGGATTTTGCAAGAAGGAAAATGAAACTTGTAATCAGATTTGCACGATTTCCGAACCACCTTTATTCAACATAATGTCTGGAGCTACAGGCTTGCGTAAATACTCACTCCATGATTTAAAAAACCTGTACCAAATTGTCGCATAAATCCGTTTTCTAAGTTCTGATCAAGTTTAGTCTTACCTGTCAGGGGGCAGGTCACGACAGGGAGATTCTGCCTCCATCACTTCTTCCTCATTACTGGATGATGCAGTCATCATCAATGGATAAACCGCAAACCGGCTTGCTATTAAAGTTTCGCTGTCAACTGTTGAAGCCAAATTTGATTCGGAAGTGAAGTTTTCACTTGACACTTGTTCTCACAACATTTTACACTGCTGTAAACGTAGGCCTACACCGAAAGTTCCAGGTACATGTATGTGCGATTCTGGATGTTTGTTGGTCCGTTTCCCTTGCTTCGAGTGGTCGTTCCATGAAACGTGTCTGAGTATTAAGGCCCACCGACACCCAATCGATTGAAATAACACAAGTTTCTCGTGTCATCCGGTTTGTTTGCATTTCACTGGTGTCCCATAGAAAATAACGAGTCTTTGTTCAGTGTTGAATGTGTGTGAAGTGAACCAGTCAGACGTTGCACCCATACCCAGACAACGGGGTGAGGCGATGGGTTGATAGAGGGTGATCAAACCAGTCAAGTGAATCACATGTTCCACTTTTTTTTTCGTGAAAATACATGTAGCGTAAATTTGTTTATTGATTTATCTGATGTAAAATTAACTTTCAGTGTTTTAATAGTGAGCTGTCCAACCATATAGTTGCCTTTTTATGGATAAATAAAGCAATTTAAATTGAATCGAATTGAATCATTTGAAAGATCACTGTCACTACCTCTAGGCTCTAATAGATAAGGTGATGTAGCAATGCGAGAAATCCAAATAAATCTTTCTTGCGAATGCCAGATACAAGTTTGATGACCGGAGATATTTATTCCGAAGTACTTTATTACATTGGGGGGGGGGGGCAAGATAAGGTTATACGGATAAGGATCGATATTGTGGGCAACCGCTATTAGGGTTGCCATCATGATTATTCTTTCATGACAGTTATATGCAACAGGTTTAATAATTGAAGGTTCGTCAGGCTCCTTCACTAAGGGTCGTTGTTTCTTTATGTTGGCGTTGTAATCCTCCTACTACAGCGGATCAAAAGGAGTTTTGTCATCAAAGAGAGCATATTGGAAGGTCCTTCCTGCATTATTCACGCACCACCAGGCCCGTCCGGAGTTAACAAAAGATGCATTGATCGGTTTTGGATTGATGAATGGACTGGTTGCTTGTCAGGTCGTTAGCGCATGGCTTATTGATCTGATTGTCGATTCTCCTTGAAGGGGCAAAGGTCACTTTGAGTTTCCACAGAGTAGTATGAAGATTTATAAAAATTCGATATCTTCATAATCCTGTTCAGTTATGGAAGCTAAAACACTGGCGAAAACAACAAGTTTAAATTTTCTCCTTGTAATAACATTCATGAGAGTACGTTTGGTTGCACCATTCAAACTATTAATTGTTATTGCGCATGTCATCCTGCGAACTTTAAATCTCATCTTACCGACATCTAAACAAAAGAGTGGTTTGACTTTATTCTTGACAGACACAAAATAACATCAGATACAAATGTATTAAAATTAAAATGGAAATTCAATTTTTATTCATGATTTCTTTGTACAATATATATGTTACAGTTTGACACTGTTTTTAAGCTTGATAAAGTTATAAAGAAAATATGGTCCAAATAAACATATAATTGCTGATTTCATGAAGTTTGTAAATGTGGTATGTTTGTCATTTAATCACACAATTCACTTCACCCATTCGAAGACATTCCTTTTAAAACTTTTGAGACGTTGGTGGCAAAAAACACACCGGTCCTTTCTCCATTGATTGCGTCATATTGAGCATGCGCACTTTAGCTTAAACATGACGTAAAACAATTGAAGAAGACCGGTGTGTTTGCTGCCACCAACGTTTCAAAAGTCTCCCATTCAATATATAAGCCTAATAACAGCCGTAACAACAATCCTTTAATGCACTTGTGCATTTTGATAAAATTTATATGAAACTACATTAACCACCATTACAAGCTTTTGAATGAAACAACATATCATTGGTAGAGAAAAACAAATATACTGAAACTTAAAACAAAAACATCAAAACATATTTCTTCAAACTGTATTTACAAAATTCGTACCAATTTTGATTTTAAAAACCACATAAACTCTCAAGTATTCACTAGTTGTGAAATTGGCTCTTTGCATTTGACATCAACTTTAAAAGAATACATTTATCTTTCAAAATTGTGAAGAGGTTTATATCATTCACATACTGCGTATCAAACAGACTTGCACGATCCTTCCTGAGCAGAAACTGCAGTAACTTTAACTCTTTTTTTTTTTTTTTATTATTCAGATTGAAGGCACCACATGCAGTTTTCAATGTGCACTGATATTCAGCTTTGAATAGGGGAGAAATATCACCACATTTTACTTGGTACTCCTGTAATTTTAGCTTTCAAATGTGTGAGGCATTCTCGCAATATGAGATGGAATTGGGCACAGGCGGTAGTGGAGAAAAATTCAAAAAAAGGGGGGTAATTTTTTTTCAACTTTCAGATGTACTGATATTTGTAATCTTTGATAAATCTACTACACATATTTTAAAACAAATAGTATAAAACTTGAATAAACTAGTTTTAAAGGGGGGGAGGCATTTTACTTGCATGACTACAAAACTTGAAACGTTAAAGTCCTTTTCCTCAGTATTTTACGTTTTTGACACTTTAAACAACCATAACTTGTCAAAGAAATGTCCGAATAAGGGGAACTTTATGCTCTTTCCTAATACCCACCAACCCTCATTTTGACATCTGCCCAGTTCTGTCTCATTTGCCAGAATGCCTAACATATCTCATATGCAACTTTTGAAGAAGCCAGTTCTGCAGATGATTCAAAGTTAACTTTGGAACAGTCAGCATACATCGCTTGCGAATGGTCCATCAATATTTAAGACTCATTTCAGAAACCAAACTTTGTACTGACGGCTGAAAACCAACGATGGAAATACCTCTAGGCCATAGCAAATTCATATGCCGCTGCATATCTACCAGTTACTCCATGGAAGACTTGTCTCTCAATATCACCCAACAATGAGCTGGCACCTAGACGGAAAAGGTCAGGGGTCAACCAATCATTCCCTAGCTCTTCCTTCATCAGAGCCAACCACGTGCAGGAATCCTTAGCTGTGCGTATGCCACCAGCTGGTTTGAAACCCACCTGGAATCAGAATGGCAAAAAAAAAAAAGAACAGTACTAATGAATATGTATAATCCTACCGCACTGTTGCATAGCTGCCAACTTTTCAAAATCCCAATTAGTAATCAACCCGAGCAGTCATTTTCAACTGCTCATTTTATCAAAAGCTTTACCAACATCGAGTACAGGTACATGGTTTACATGTACACATGCATGTGCATACCCTTCTTGTTGTGAATAATAATGTACTGTAGGCCAAAAGATAATTAAAAAAATGTTTGTTGAAGTCAAATAAATAATAACAATAATAACGTGCGCATATTTTTTTTTTCCATCCATTATCGCGACATTTCGGCAGAAGTTTTTGGTCAAAAACAATACTTTACAAGTATTTTTTTTTTCGTTAGGTAGAAAATGGGAAATTCGTAATGTTTTAGTGGCAAATCGTATTTTCGTAATTTAACAAACAATTCGTAATAATTACGAAAAATTCGTAACAGTTAACAGCTATGCTGTTGTCAATCCGGTTCGTTAGTGACTTCGTCATACACGCACGCTTGCCACTGATTACAAGCGCCCATTGGCTAAACATCCAAGTTTCGTTAACTTCCGGTTCCATTCGTGCTATGCTACACTGTGTGAAGTACGCGTGGCTAAGTTGAGATGACGTCAAACTAACAAACCGGATTCATTTATTTATTAGGGTGGAGCATAAAATCATTTCTAGTATGCAAGAACCTTGAGCATTCTTTTTCTCGCGAGCTCTAGGACAGACCTGAGTAAACACTGCTTACAGAAATTATGTCAGAAAAAGCAAAGTGTAATTTTAAAATTTCAATTTTTTTTAGTGATCTCACCTTGTATCCTGTCTTCTTGTAGTAATCTCGGATAGCTCTAACCATAACCAAACCAACAGGCAGTATGGCATTCACTCCCTCTTTGCCGGTTGAAGTTTTGATGAAATCGGAGCCTTTAAGCAAAAAAAAATTATCAAGGTATTTCAATGAGACTTCAAGGGTTTTACATGGTGGACATGATCAATGAATGGGAGGTTTGCGGTACCACCATGTGAATGATATCTCTCTGTGAGTTGTGTGTTCGGAGAAGAACCACTTGGTTTATAACTGGCTTGTTTGCTGTGGTAAAGCCAGTAAAACCAACAGGTTCTTCTCAGAAACACACAACTCAAAAAGACTTATCATTCACATGGTGTTACTGCAAACCTCCGATTCATTAAATTAATTCAACATGAAACAGGTCAGGGTTTCTGAAAACATCTTAGCCTCTCACCAAGCATGTGCCCTGCAAGAACTGAAAACTGCGACTGTTGCAAATGCAAGCCAAATGGACTAACTAACAGAAGATTTTGTTTACATGTACGCTTTCCTAGATGGTCCCCGCTTTATCTGGCATCCCGAATTCCTCCCATTGGAAAGCGCATATGTAAACAAAGCCATTACGTCATTACACCCTGGGTCTATTGTTATTGCACAACTCTGAACACTAGTTTGAAATGGTGTTACACACATATGATTTAAAGAAGTCACACTCCAATTATTTAGAAAAGGGCATGTTTCAGAGTGAACGAGGGCACTCTAACCACGCCATTTGCTGGGTACAAACGCAAGAGAAATCCGTTTAACAAAGCAGTTGAATCACTTCTGTTCACACTCCCCAAAAATGGCATGATCAGAGATTTGTCATACTGTTATCCTTAGCCGGGTCCTCTTCGCTTTACCTGCCATCATAGCCACTAGGCTTGCCTTGTACACATTCACCAATGAGCCTAGTTCACCAGTGGCTAAGATAGTCTTCATATGAGCTGGTCCGCAAGCATCACGGAAGGCTCTGACTTCCTCATACACATCTGAGAAGGGAAAACGACACAAAAGATTTTGAACTCACTAACTTGCCATTAACACAACCTTCTTTTGAACATCAAAAGTACATCTTATCTTAATCTAAAAACAACAATGTGAATTCAAGAAAAGGTTAGATTTCAGCTAAATAAAGTAAGGTTTTGTTGCTACTGAGGTTGCAACCACCATTGACAAAAGTCTCTAGGATCATGGCTATGAGCTCCGTGCATGACCAAGAGAGGGCGCATTTTGCCCAGCAACAGTACCTTCTTTGGTGGGACATGCACTTCGCTAGTTCACGCACGGTCTTCCATATTTATTCAATGTACATGTACCTAAAACCTGGGAATGGTTGTGGTGTCACAAAGCAAGATGGCGCTCGATTAAAACAAATTTAACGTCTCCCCACCAGCCCCTCTCTTTTCAACCCGTGAGGGGGTACTTCAGAAACTGCAAATAACACTAAGATACTAAAGCAGGAGCTGTAATCATATAATTTTAAAGAGGCCATGCAATGTAATTTTTCCATTCAATCCTTGGAAATGCACATTCATGTCCCATTTAATATTTTCAATTTTCATTTTGCCATTTTTAATGGGAATTTTGGTGCTTTTTCAGTTTTTGTGCTTATGCAAATTTGCATGTTCTTGAGCAAAAGTGTGATGTAATTTCAGGCAGAAAGTTTAATGTTACAGCTATTTCAGCATCAAAACTTGCCACAATTTTGTGTATTTTTTGCTATCGTAAATTTTCTTTTCTTTGGTGTTTCGTTGTTTCATTTAATACACTATACTGCCATTGAGCATAGTTTTCACAGACACTGAACAGTGTCTTCCTGAAATGACATCACAGCAATAGCGCCCTCATTTGTCAAGAATAGCATGGACAATTTGAAATTTTTAAAAAGTGCTCTTTTGACTAAAATTAACCAAAAAGGAATGTCCAATAGTTTTCATACATTTATGAGTAGAAAGTTGCACAAAATATGAGCCCAAGTAAACTTTAAGTTATCACGAGTCATTTTAATAATCTCAAGCCAGGCCAAGCAATAAAAATGCGTTTTGAAAACGGATCTCCTGTGTTATTGATCACCCATTGGTGCTTGCGTTCTCATTTGAGATTGCACTCAGATATCAGTCATGTGCAACAGACGTATTCTGTGAATCCTCCACAAAAATCGTCACCACTCGACCCAGAAAAACCTTCTCTGGCCCTCGGA
This sequence comes from Patiria pectinifera, assembly GCA_029964075.1. Lineage (NCBI taxonomy): Eukaryota > Metazoa > Echinodermata > Asteroidea > Valvatida > Asterinidae > Patiria > Patiria pectinifera. The sequence goes on along the minus strand of CM057130.1, from coordinate 1,187,164 downwards.
TTGATATGTCAACCAGGAATCCACACTCTTCCTACTACCAAGAACATTAGCAGCCGTGAATCTGCGAATTGCGGCAAGAAAATGCCGAGGAAAGACAAAAAAATATCAGCTGCTGTCAAAGAATCGGATGATTCAGGCATCGCGCCATTGAAATCATGTGACCTGGTCAACCAACCATCAGATCCAACATCCGGATCCGGCTACACCAATGCCATCGCAGCACTACGACGGGAAATCAGAGGGCTGGAAGCCGAGTTAAATTCCAAGATGGACAAAGCAATCCTCAACCAAGAGACACTCCTGAATAGAATCACAGGTGTTGAGAACAAACAAAAGGAAATGGAAGAGTCACTGGGCTTTTCTTCCAAATCAATGGAAGAAATGCAAGCAAAGCACAAGTCCATGTCAGAGAGGATCTCCCGGCTGATCATCGAAATGCAGACCGCAAAGATGAACATAACAACATAACATAACATGAACATAACATAACATAAGCTACCCTCAAGCTAGAGTGGCATTCTCGCAGCTACAATCTTCGCTGCGGTGGAATCCCAGAATCATGTTCTGAGAATGCTGCATTTCCCTCCAACGAGGTGAAAAAGATTCTCACCGATAAATTTGGAATGCCAGAGGCCAGGGAGACTGTTGTACAAACCTCCAAACCTAAATAAGGACTTGAAGTGTGTTTATGAGCATAAATGTAAAAAGAAAAAATGACTGTTCAAGTTAATACCTTTCCAGTTTCCTGCCAAGGCATAGGCTCTGTTGATGACAATGTCGATTTCCCTGGCTCCATCCTCTACGGCCATTTTGATTTCCTCAACTCTTGTCTTGAAATGTGTCTGGCCGGCAGGAAAACCAGTAGCAACTAAGGACATGAAACAAGTGACAAATACTGTCAGCAACAAACAAAATAAATCCATCATAAGGATGATTTTCAGACTCGGGAACTACAGGATTGCATAGTAGCCGTACCTTTACACGAGAACATCAACAACAAGTTGAATGAATGTTGCGGCTTGCCCTTGACTGATTTCATAAAATCAGCATTATGCAGCAGTGATGTCTGAGAGCTTGCAACCAAAATGCACAAACTGCTTTTAAATCTTTCAGTGCCCGCGAAATTTGAAAAGTTTAACCCTAAAGTGCCCAACTTCGAGTCTTTGTAATTGTTAAAAATTCTGTCCAAAAAAAAAGTAAATAAGTTTTACTCACTAAATTTGTTGTTGTTGCTCTCTGGTATATCCTTGGTATATTGGAAAGTCAATAGAAGTCACATACACGTACATAGTGATACACCCTGAAACACTGTCCTGCACACAGGGGAATTCCGCACTTTTTGCAGAATATACGAGTGTCAGTGCTGCGCCCTCTCGCAAGAACTCAAATGAAACCAATAAATAATAAGTCGTACCTGAATGAAAATGATATTATTAGAAAGATATGTATGCTATCCAGTCATTATATAGAGATCAGTGGGTGTGAACCTGACATAACAGCCTAAATCGGGTGTCAGTTACCTGATGCTACAGGGATGTGAGATGCGCCCAGTCTTTTCAGCGTTTTGACTGCATCAGCGACTCTAGCCGGGTACACACAGATTGCTCCGACTGTCAGACCTATACAATTATCAAAATATAACAATACGAAACTTGAATTGTTTGTTATACATGTGTTTCATGCAATTAACCTTTTTTTTTTTTGAGGATGACACTCAACTTCTACCTTGAAAAGATTGTATCATTTCACAAATATGATTTCAGCCATTATCACTAATTACTTCATTTCATTCTTCTCACTAAAATTGTGTTTGTCTGTGAATAGCAGACAATTAAATGCTGCATCTTGAATTTTAAAAAGTTTCTAAAAATCATTTAGAAACAATAGTCCATTAAGCAAAGTTTTGATATCTTTCCAGCCAATAAACACTAACCTCTGTCTTGCATGCCAACAGCTTCAAGAAGGTCAGTCCTGATTGGTTGCTTTGCCTTGAAACAAAGTCTCTCCACATTGGTCTCTGTGTCGTCACCTGACAAGGTTGTCAGGTCAATGCAGGTCATCGCCTTTAGCAACCATGCAATCTGCAGGGAAAAGGTTATTAATGTGCAATCATAAACTCTTAATACAGGGTGGTCCAATTTGTTCTGACACTTCTCAGAGGCAGATTTCGCAAAATTGAAGAGACATGTTGAAATTGTTTTAAGATATTGCTAAACTGCAAGTTCTTGGTTGAATTTGGTGCAACAGGCATTGAAAATAAAGCGCAAAGTGAGAAAAAGCGGCCGTTCACAGAACAACAGTAATAAAATAGTTTGTCTACATCTATGTCAGTCATGTCGACCTAATCAGGTGTACAATTACTGCAGTTATTTGTGTGTGCAGTGCTATTGTGTTGACCACACTAGACTTGCATGTGGACAAACTGCTTTTTGACCATCTTCCTTTAAAGGGAAAATACAACATTTGCAAACATCAAAAAATAAAACTACCAAATCATTTTGAAATACCTTGCTGGACTGTTAGTGAATGACAGTGTAAAGCATCCTGTAAAATCATGGCACCTGGTATACTGTCATTTTCAAGATTTTTTTTATTTTTTTCAACAACGCTGATCGGCTGATCGCTGATGGAAAACTTTTTTTTTTTTTCACTGGCCCCAATTGACCATCGACTTGCTTGTTTGCAATCGATTACACAATGCGGGTACGGGCCAGCTAGACTGGTTCCCTGACCTTACAATTCCCAATTGTATGTAAACTGCTCTGTGCTTCTTCTTCTGGAGTGGAGTCAGAACCAGACTACAAAAAAAATGTTTTTCTTTTTTTTTTTTTTTTTTTGAGACGAACCAAAAAAAAAAAAAGTCAGTGTAACTATATTTGCTATATCCAACCCGCCAATTCCATCCATTTCTGAAAATTACAGCAAAAGCAAATGATGTATATTCCCTTTAAACCAATGCCACTTCTTAATTTAGGCTTTATTTTCACTGTTGTTTTCACCATATACATGTACCACAAAGAAACAATTTTAACGCGTCTCCCCAACGCCAAAAAAATCTGCGTCTTGATATTTACCTCCCAATCAGGCAAGATGTTTCATGTTTTATTGGGTATGATTACAAAATTCATACCCAATAAAGCATGTGCTTTGAGGCTGGGCCAATACAATAGCATTCAAACATATAATAATTAAAAAACTGCCGTAATTAAATGAAAATTGTATTAGCCCTGCTCTGCATACAAAACTTTTCATTTTCTTAGCATTTATACTTAAAGTTTAATTATCCGTTTGTAGCTTTAACCCTTTACTTACCTGAGTATTTTTCTTGACCCCTCTTCTCACTTTCAAATCCTCTGCTCTCCTGAAGCATGCTGGTTTATTCACTCGCACACTTTCAACCCATTCAAGATCTAAAATGAAAATTTGGACCAAAAGTTTTTTAAAAAATGCAAAATAAACAATTTCATGTAAAGCAACAGAAATATTTGGTGTGAGAGGAAAACAAACCCACAAAGAGGCATAGGAGAAAGCATGAAATAACAGAGAGTCATCACTTGGTGCAATTAGGCTAAAAAGTTTAACTTTCTTTGAACTATTTTCAAGTTTTTAATGTTTTTTTTTTTTTTTTAAATACTTCTGAACAAGGAGCGATTTTTTTCATTTCATTTTTTTTTGACATTTCATGTCAACTTTTCTTTAAATTACAACTTTTATAACTTTTTAGGCCGGTAGGCCTACTTATGCTAGCCAGGCCTACCTACAATATAGCCCCATAAATGTGGCCAATTTACTGGACTACCTCCGTAAATAAAGGCCACACTTGGAACATGTACCCGAACATGTAGAACATTATCAAATTTTGATTTTCACATTTAGGCTTTGTTTGTAGATTTATTTTGCTTTAGAAGCATACTCACCCTCTTTATAGGATAGTAAAAAAAGTGCCACCTTTTTCAGATGTCTATTTTGCGTGTAATTTCATATTGAAATTTTGATACGCTATTGTGTGCAAACGAATCTGGAAATTACACGAAAAACAGACGTCTGAAAAATGCAGCACTTTTTTTTTTATCCTATATAGTGTCAGTATGCTTCTAAAGCAAAAAAAACCAAAAATACCTACTAACAAAGCCTAAATGTGAAAATCAAAATTTGACAAAGTTCTACATGTTCAGGTACATGTTCCAAGTGTGGCCTTTGATTACGGACCGGAGGTAGTCCAGTAAATTGGCCACATTTATGGGGCTACCTACAATACAACTTACAAAGTCAAGGCCAGCAAACATGATATAGCCTTAAATTTTAAATTGTTGTGTGACAACGGAAAGTAAATAAAGAACAAACTACCATGCCATCCATGGAACTCTCTAATATTAAGTCCATGGACATTACGCCATGGTTGATGATGGAGTCACCTTTTTTTATCATTTGGAAAGATTCCCATGTCTTGCCATCACTTCGTCACCTTTTTTACGAAGAGGCAAATTTAGTATTTCACTGTCTGAACAAACATTCGAGATAATCGCGTTTAAAGTTGGTCATTTTTTCATTTGACAATTTGAAACTGAAACTGAAAGATGCATAAAATATGCAAGATTTAGGTATCAGAGGAAAGAAGAGCTTCTAATCTTCCTAAATGTAGCAAACTTTAAGAAAAATAGGTGATTAGTTTTGCAGAATTAACCAATTAAGAGAAGTGGCTGTTCGTGAAAACGAAATAAAAGACCAATTAGCAAATTCACCCCTTCGTAAAAACGCTAAAGTGACTACGCGCAGATTTCGCCCTTCTGCGGCCTGAGTCTGCCCTACTGCGCATGCGCCTTGAAATTCGCCCCTGCGTGAAAACGTTTTATTGCACGCGCCTGAAATTCGCCCTTTCGTGATATACGCGCTATTGTTTTACAATGTATTTATTTACTGAAAATTTATTAATAACATAGAGTGCGGAAATTCGCCCCTTCGTGAAAATGCAAAACGGCACTTTTGGCAAATTCGCCCATTCACTATTTTAGGTTAATTACAATTTTAATTAATTTTTTAAAAGTAGGCCTATAGCCTCACCAGGTTGTAGATATTAATATCTTTATTCGTTTTCACTAAAAAACCAAATTTCGAAAAACTGACGATTTTCATGAAATTCGCCCCTTCGTGAAAACGGTGACGACTTGTCACCCTATGCACAAATCCTATGGGACTGGCATGGGTCTGAACATTTCTTAGACAAGTGTTTTCTCAGTAGACGCCTAATATAAAGTAATAAAATACTTCAATATTTTCCCTTCTAATTTTGACTTGTTAGGACTAGGCCTATCACCTTTTGACGGTCGATAGGTCACTGAAGGGAAAAATAAGTGATGGCCAGATATGGGAATCTTTCAACAACACACCACTTGGGGCGACTTTGTTTACGGACAGCGTTAACTGTGGAACGCAGGGGGGCGAATCAGGCCTCCTTCCTACATGCGGAATACAAGGAACGCAGGAAAGTCAAACAATTTTACCCTCTGAAACAAAGAAATTTCACTCAATAAATGCAGAGTAACTTCATTCACATTGTATATGTACCCATGTGGCAAATGTACCACATTTTATCTTACAGGTTGCTTATAAAATGGAAAAGTTTTACTCGAGTTTACCAAGTTCGGTTCCAGGATTGCGCGCCGCCATCTTGTTCAGTTGACGAGATTTGCGGAATTTCTCGAGAAAGGTAAGTGTCAAAGTTGTAATTTAGCGCCCTAATATGACACCAGTAATGGCTAATACATGGCGTACATTTTTGATATTTAGTCATAAATTAAATTAATTTCGATTTTTTTTTTCACATAGAGAAATTAAGTCTAAATAAAAAGTATTTCCCAAATCTCGCGAGAGTTATGATCACAACAACATACTCAGCACAAGTTGACAGACAAAAGTGAAATGTGATGACCATAGCATAATTCTTGCTGGGAAGTTAAAGTTCTTGAAAACTAATTTAGTAATTATATTTGGAGGTGAGACATTAAGTGATTAACCATACAGTCAGCTTAAATTTTGGGGAAAATGTTGCAACCTGACGCCACTTCAGCGGTTGTCAGTTGTGTACAAAGTCTATGGAGAATCAAGAAAATTTTCTAAGTTTTAACTGTAAAGTATTTCCTAACGAAATTGGAAATGTTTCTCAGTCCCAGATTCATGTCTTATCATCATTTTTGCAATGACTGACCGTCATTGAGATGATTATGGAGACAAAAGAGGCGTCAGGTTGCAACATTTTTTCCCACATTCCATATCATTTAATTATGTTGGGCGTGTTCGGTCGATCTGCGTGATTGGTAGACCCGTGAACGTGGCGTTGTATACAACGCCACGTTCTTGTGTCATTTTGAACCTAGCGAAAATCGATCCGCCATACATAATTCCGTATGGGTGTTGAGTACTCACCTAGAAATCTAACTTTGCCCGTCCGATTGTTTAGGCTGTGTAATTTCAACGAAATTTGCCCATCAGTAAAGACCCATACGAACGTGTACAGAAATTTCATTTTTACATGACAAGTGACCCTAACAAATGACCCTGGACGAGTCGCTTGGACAGATTGACGGCTGTTTCATGTCGCAACCCCGAAAAAAACAACCCCGCACCCGATTGGCTGTTCGGCTCATGACGTGTACGTGTGCGCTCATGCACGTGGGCGCACGTGCGCCAGCGTGCGGTGCGGTGAGAGAGGAAAGGACTTGAAACTTGTCTAAAACGATGTCTCTTTTAGCTGCGACAGTAAACAGCCGCAGAATTATACGAAGGACGGTACAATAAAACGCAATGCGCATGCGTCACTTGGGAGAAAATGGCAGCTAGCAGGACTTCATAAACCGGAAAATCGGGGCCAGAATTTTCCTCAAATTTCGTCAAATGCAAGTTTTGACGTGCAAACGGATTTCAAGACAGCTTCATATGTGAGTACTTATTACATGGGCAAAATAACATCCAGTGTGTGTAACGGAGGGAGTCAGAGGGACAATTTCGCCAGGTTCAAAATGACACAAGAACGTGGCGTAGTTTACAAGCCACGTTCACGGGTCTACGTGATTGGTAGATCGCATTGTGCTTTGGTCGATCATGACGGTATCAGTCGATGTCGCTACCACAAGTCAAAGTCAAAAACCTTTTCTTTCTAATTCATGGCTCTGGAAGATTTTTTTCTTTAAAAGTCATGAAAGTAGGTTAGAAAATCCGAGATATCCTAAGGAATGACTGATCGCGTAATGTGATCGACTGATCACGCAAATTGACCGATCACACAGATTGACCTATCTTGCCCAACATCAACATGGTCCGTGGTCTATGTACACATGACATGCCAGACACATCAAAAAAGCTTGCACACTGCAATGTGCTTTGTTTGTTGTTTTAACTTAGAAAGAACACAAGCATGTAACCTTAATTCGGCAAAATCCTCCAACTGCCTCCATCATGTCCATGTAAAAATAGCATACAGCCTCAATCCTGCAAAATCCTCAGTTATTTCTTGAATGTGGTCCTTGGAGGGGTGAGCACTGCCTCTGTGCCTCAGTCATGTCAGTCCTGCAAAATCCTTTGGCGATCATTGTCAACATGTTGGACAGAGCCAGTGACATCCTGGAGCAGTGCAGAGGATTTAAGTATAATCTAAGCCTCAATTTATGCACTGCTGAGCATAAACATCACAAGGTCTGGCCCAAGACCTTGACACAGTGCATCCTCTGAAATCAGCAACACACTTTTGCCATATAGCCTCCATCCTGCAAAATCCTCCATTTTGCAAAGAGGAGTTTGGAGGATTTGGGAAGGTTATGGTTAGCATTTATTACTAGTCTTGGAGTATTAACTTGGAACCCTTATTGTTAAAAAAACAAAAGATGAGCAATGGGTCCATGTTTAAATAATACTCTGACTTAGTTGCATAACTAAGGGGGTGGTGGAGGTGCATTCAGAGGGATGCCACCCCACCCACCCTGCTAAAGGCCTGTGCTCCACCCCCCTCTGGAAATGATCTGAATGGTAAAGGGACAGAATGTGGCACTTCATTGGTTGTGTATAAAGTATATACAGAGTTGAGTGCATTTTCAAAGTATTTTCTGACAACATTTGGAAACGTTTCTCAGTCCCAGATTCATGTTTTTTTCCAACATTTTTGCAATGACTGACATTCATTGAGATTAGGCCTATATCTGATGATTTCAGGATATCATCGGATGCAACATTCTTTCCTGGTAAAGAAATGTAAGCTTGTCTTACTGACCTACATGTAAATCTTGTTTTTCTTTGTTGAACAGGAGAATTTCATACAAACAACAAATATGAGAGAGAGTCAGTATCGGTGGGTCTTGTACCTCCAATACTTCCTCATATTTGTTGATTTATTCGTCAATTCTTTTGTGGATCTCCTTCGGCTTGACAATGTCACCCAACTTGTGTTATTTATGTAAGTATCACCACAAAGCTGTTTGCACTTGTTATCAGGAAGATTTAAAAGTTAAAATTTCGTAAAATATGAATTATAATGGAGATCATCTTAACTATAATTGTTACTGCGATAGTTGAGAATGTCCAACTTCCAACTATAGTTCAGGCAGTTTTGCTGTAGTTGGGGATTAACAGGGTTGAAATGAATTTAAATCTTAGCCACTGAAATGATATGTAAACCATTAAAGAATATATATCTTTGCCTCTTCTTGTGCAGAATCCAAGACATTTGCCTCATCTTTGCGACGATCGTTGTATTCTTGATGTTCTTCAACACCTACGTATTTCAAGCTGGGCTAGTGGGATACCTTGTGCATAAGTTCAAGTTCACCATTGCCATACTTTTTCTGTATTTCATTCTCTGTCTGGGCCTGCATATTTGGACAATGGTAAGTAAAATTAGGCTGAAAATTTTTCTTATTTTCATATCCACTTCAAATTTATTCTTTGATAATCTTTTTTTTTTAATTTATGACATATTTAAATTGTGGTTATGCTTGCCAATTTGTGCTTGGAATCAATGCATGGTAAGGCCAAATAAAAAAAAACCCAATAGTTCCACGTCCGGTTACCCTACCTCCCTTTTTGACAGCCCCTACCCTAATTTGTTTTTGGAAAAAATGAGGAAAAACAAAAATCATCAATTACTACCTTTTACCCTCGAGTACACGCAGACAACTCGAAATGATCGTACACAGAAAAAATTGCGGGCCCCCCCCCAAAAAAAATCCCTACCTACCTACCCTATTTCAAATGCCATTTTTTGGGGGTGGGGTGCCTAATTTGTAAATAGCTTCAAGTATTGAATAAATAGAGTGAAATAAAATTCAAGAATTGATTATAAAACACTTCTTTAACTTATTTTAATAAAACGATTAATCAATGAATTTCAACGACATAGTTTACTTGGTATTGTCTTTAATTAAGCCAACTTTTGTAATTAAAAGCCATAACATAATAATAATAAACTTGAAACGAAAGTTTGATCTGTTGCATTGTCTTTCTTTGCAGACTTTAAGATGGGGAAACATTGATGCTTATATCTGGAACGAGGGCTTCCAAGCTCTGTATGTCTTCCAGAGAGTAGGTAGGTAGCATCCATCGTGTGTGGGAGGAATGGAAGGTCTTGTGGTCTTAGAATTTCTAAAGAAAAAAACAACAAATCCTGGAGAAATGGAGAGAAAATTACCAGAATGCCAATTGACTAGTTTCAATTTCTTGCCACCTGGCCCATTTATGTGCATGCGCACGTAAAACTGTATTTATTTGTACAAAGGTCCATTGCCCCGTGGTATTACTGGATAAAATAATTGTGTTCACAAACGTGACTTTTTATCGCAAGAAGTCAGGATTATTAAAATTCACTAGACGCCCATGCCTGTAGATATCTCTCAAATGACGTCACTACCTTCAGGTTGCCACGTGCGTCAGCATTGTGGGTTGCCACGTGCATCAGCATTGTGGGTTGCCACGTGCATCAGCATTGTGGAAGTCAAATTTTTGTGACACGCATCGGCTGTGCTGTATTTAAAAAAAAAAATTGAGAACTCTTTGCACACTGCGCCCACGTGTACCTGATGGCGTTGAATATGAAGTTGTATTTTCCTACAAAATTCGTTGTCTACGAACCAGGGATAACATGTACATCCCTCCCACAGAGATCTCACAAAGTGCCGTCTACCAAACTTGCTGAGTTTGTTATGTAATGATGGTAGTACTTTTCGCTTTTTGTAACATTGTCCCTCTCATTATTTATTTGTAGGTGCTGTATTCTACTATTACTACTACAAACGGACAGCTCTTCGATTAGGTGACCCAAGATTCTACAGGGACTCGGCCTGGTTAAGGAGACAGTTTGGAAAAGTTCGGTAGAGTCGGGCTTGCTCACCGCATCTCTTTCATCTCCTGAAATTGTGAATATGCAAATAGTACATTTTGTGAGTTTTTTAATTTATTTATTGTTTTAGAACTAACTACATGAGATTACTGATTTTATTCAATGTTGTATTCATGAGTGTTACCAAAGAAGAAATCAAACATGTCGGGTTTTGCCTCTGTTGATCCAGATATTCAGTTTATAGCTTAAGCCATGTCTGAATCGCATAAACGGGAAAAGGAAAGCAAATTATGACATGGTCTTTCCTCGTCTCCGGTCAGCATTGCAATGACGCTAACCAGGGTCCCGTTCACTACGGCTATTGTGATTGGCCGTTGGTGATTTAAATAATAATGAAACAGATTTAAATAAGAAAACAGTACTTTGGGAGAAACTACAAAATTATGGGGGGACCTTTTTTAGGCTGGTGACATATATATATCGTCCTCAATAAGTGCTGACATTGGCTCTACTTGCAAGTAGACCAAATAGCGCCCTCAGTGAATCATGCATATAGCCAATGAAGAATTGACAGCCAAAAGATTGATATACAGGCATGCAACTTTTCCTCGGATCAGCTGATTTCTTCTTTTTTTACTTCCCATGTGTGCCATTGAAAATAGAAAAACACTGTACAAAGTCTTGGAAAGATTTGAATTTCCTCTTTTTTGTGACTTCCCAGTTGCATGCCTGTATATACAGAGTGAGTAATGAACAAAGGCTACTCTATATGGCTCTGTTTATGTATATTACTTCAAGGGTTTTGTTGTTGAGTCCATTACAAGTCCATCACAAGTCATTCAGTATATATGACTTGAAGCTTTGCATGGCGGATGAGATAAAGTAGAAAGATTGTGGGTAACACCATCATGTAGTCGAGACCATTCACAAGACCAGCCACAAGTAACAGGGCACCAACAATGACAAAGGAATGCCTGTGTTGCAGTTCATTGGAATAGCTTGTGACTTGAATTGAGACTGGAGGTCTTGTGTTGGTCTTGTGATGGTCTTGTGATGGTCTTGTGATGGTCTTGCAGGGTCTCGACTACAACACCGACACCATGTGGAAAGTGATCTCTTCCTGGAAGAAGTGTGGTTCTGAAAAGAACCGGTTGGTTGAGTGTAGAACTTGAGGTTTCGGACAGTGCGCTCTGTCCGTCCTCAGGAGGGTGAGTGGTGGGATGTGGATGATGCTGGAGGGTTTACGGCTGTGCGTGTGCGTTGGGGTGTGACTGGCTGCTTGAACTGTGATAATGACACTACAGTTGTCATTGTTCATCCACTTGTGACAGGTAATGTGAAAGGACACGTAATTTACCTATGCTGGACTTGGGATAGACTCAGCTTCAACGATGGTTGCTTTATTGTTCATTATACAAATATTGAGTGGCTCAGAGTGAAATGGGAGGAATATTATCACTCGGTTAAAGCTGGACTTTTCCATTTCACGAGGCAAAGCCAGTGAACTGGAAAAGTCCAGATTTTACCAAGCGATAATATTTCTCCCATTTCACAATTTAAAGCCACTCAATATTTGTTTTATGTAACTGACATATAGATCCTTGCCATTTGATATATTTGAACTTTTATTTCAACATAAAATTGGTGGAAAATGTATTTCTCTCTTCCAAACCACCCCTTCACAAAAATGGTTGAACCCAACTCTGTAGTGCTGGCTCTTTGGAACAATACGCGCAACGTTGAACGCGCACACAAGCATGCATTTGCACACAAATACTGCGTCGTGGAACAAGAATGATCCGAACTGTTGAATAGTATTTCCCATTCCCCATGGGAGAATGGGACTTTTTGAGCCCCAGCGTAAATGGGAGCAATAACGAATGTCACATGATTTGAGTTCCACCAATCAAATGACAAGGATCTGTATGTCAGTTATATAAGATCAAATAACACCTTAAAGGGTGCATGAATGGAATCTTTCTTTCTTCTGGACAACTGAGGGCGCTGTTGCTGTGAAGTCATTTCAAAAATACACTTTTCAGTTTTAAACTCAGTTCGAATTGTGAGAAAGTTTGATCATAAGTTTGCTGCCATTGACAAAACAATCAATCACCAAAGAAAATACAATTGATGGGGGCTTTATATCCAAAACTCTGGCAACTTTGGTGTTGAAATAGCTGTATCATTGAGGCTTCTGCCTGAAACGACATCACACCTTTGCTCATGAATATGGAAATTTGCATTAGCATGAAAAAAACACAAAGGCAACAAAACACCCTTGAAAATGGCAAAAAAAAAAATTGAAAACAGGGATAAATGGGTCAAAGAAGCATTTCCAAGGATTTCATTTCAAACAAGTACCAAGTGGTACAACCCAGGGCTTTAATTCGGTATCGTCCGTGCATCCGAATGGGGCGTCAACTAATACAATGCCAATACAAAAATATGCAATTAGACAAATGTGCATCAGTGTTTTCAAAACAGGCCTTCGAATGCAAAGCTGTAATACTCAAGTTGCATGAATACAATACGACTGAGTAAACTGCCCACCAACCACCCATCCACTCACCAACCAGCCAGCCAGCCAGCCAGCCAACGGCGTGTTTCACACCAGCCGGGGGAAAAAGTAAATGCCCTGTAAAGTTAGCTATGCAGATTAATTGACGGGGACCTACCGGGACATGGTTGTTCATCATTGGACAATATGAAGTTGTCCCACTGTGCTTCAAGTATGTGAAGATTCACACTATGCATGTCAGTTGTCATACTACATGTACAAGAGTCTACATGCAGGTTGCATGTACATTGTGATCCTTGTCATCTCGCAGAGTTAAATGCAGAGAATATGAATGTAAAATATGAAAGTAACATCTATCTTTGTCTTCAACACATGTCTGTTCTATTCACCACCAAGTATGCCATTTATAGGCTAATATAATTAAAACTATCTAGTCATTAGTTAGCAATTTTTACGAAGCCTTGAGTCCCCCCTGCTTTGTATGTATTCAGAGTTTTGTGTGCTGTGTTTACATTACAAGTAGTACAGTGAAATGTTGACAAGTCAAACTCTGATAACTCAAAACAACTGTTAAGTCAAACAAAAAATCCATTACCTTCAGTAGTATAACAATAATATACAACCCTGCTTTCAAAACTCTGCTTCAGTCAAATTTTGAACCTGTTCCCTTGAGGTTTGACTTATCATATTTTGTATCGTAAAGTATTGCATTTCAACAAAGTTTGTAAACTTGAAATTAAAAAGTTTGAGCAGGAACAATGCATCCGTTGTGTGCATGGAAAGTATGAAGTCTGTGTCACTCCACCTAATTTGTAAATTTTAGGTTTAATTACACTACATCCCGCCATATAGGCGCGTGTGTAAGTTTCAGTGTATAAAAATGATCAGAAATGGTGCCCCTGGCATTGAATGAGACTGACCGATCGATGATTGACCAACAAGTGATATGTAGAAGCTCCTGCCAGAGCTTCAAAACGAATTTGCTTTTTCAATTCAACGCCGATTGCTACGCGAGACGAATTTCACAAATTTAGGACGAATCGGTATGCTAAAAATATGAATTATGCAGAGCCTTAAATGAAATCTAGTGGTGGCTTTTCGAAATTCAAATTGAGAAATGCGCTTGGCGGGGGCAAAATTCAAGTATCGAAATAGGGAATTTGTGTGATACAAGCACAATAATCAGGAAAAACTTATTAAGCGAGGGCGTTATATTATGCATTGGTAGGATGGGAGGTGGGGGGTGTAATGCGCCTATCGGCTGCCTACCCACCACCACCCCGGGCTACCTCTCCTATGCCCAAAGCCAACTAGTTAGGGCCCCTACAATCCCGGCCAAAATGGTTGGGACACTTGGAAACAACCTTAGCCTCCAACGGTCACCAACTCCCCCGCTCCCCCGGTCAATGTTGTACTCTTCAGGGGATGGAGCACACACCGCGCAATAAGAGACAACATTGACCGGGGGGTTGGGGGCCCAGTGAGATTTGGCCAGGATTGTCTGAATTTTTTTCATTTTTCAAAATATGCATGACATGCCGTTTGGGGAGCTGTTTTCTTGAGTTTTGTTTCCAAAATATGAAATGGCGGCCGAAGGATGAATGAAAGAACACATATTTAGGCCAGATAAAAATTACTGATAGTAATACCAAAATGGAAATTAAAAATACAAATGTTCCAATTCTTTAAAATCACAACTTTATTGTTGCGTGCATCGTAACGGTTCGGCATGACGGTTCACCATGCCATTTTGGCCAACAACTGTACAAAATACAGTTTGTGTTTAATGTGAAAGGCTCATAGGGATACACAAACAATATACAATCCTTGTCAATTTGTTTGTATTCACTCATTCCGTTAATTTGCCGAAAAATCCATCGGTGATCCATCCAAACCAAAATATAAAGGAATTGAGTGACTCTGCATATATATTTTACAGTGGTGAACCGTGGTTACACAATGGTTTGGATGGATTTTTCATCCAAATGAGGGATTAAAAACAAATTGAAGAAGATGATACTTTGTTTGTGAATCCTAATACGGCTTTCACGTCGAACACAATCGTATGGTGGCCCTGAAGGGACATCGCATATCGCAAACGTGTGCGCATACGTATGCGATGTCGTGAAATTTATCGCGAATGTGTGCGCACACGTATGCGATGTCGCGAAATTTATCGCGAATGTGTGCGCACACGTATGCGATGTCGCGAAATTTATCGCGAATATATGCGCACACGTATGCGATGTCGTGAAATTAATCGCGAATATGTGCGCACACGTATGCGATGTCGTGAAACAATTCGCGAATATGTGCGCACACGTATGCGAATTTGTTTGCAATGTCGTGAATTTTATTGCATACCTTGTCGCATACCTTTCAGTAAAATTCCTAATGAACTGGGGAGGTGTAGCAGCTAGTCTGGAATCTACACGTACTGTTTGCAGGCGCAAAATTCAAAGTTGCGCAAGTAGCTAGCTTGCGCTCGACAGTACTAGTAGTAACGATTGCACGAGGAACAGCGTGCGCGCGAAGGTTTATTAGTCAGACCCTATTTATATCTAACAGTACGTCCCCAGTTCATTAGGAATTTTACTGAAAGGTATGCGACAAGGTATGCAATAAAATTCACGACATTGCAAACAAATTCGCATACGTGTGCGCACATATTCGCGAATTGTTTCACGACATCGCATACGTGTGCGCACATATTCGCGATTAATTTCACGACATCGCATACGTGTGCGCATATATTCGCGATAAATTTCGCGACATCGCATACGTGTGCGCACATATTCGCGATAAATTTTGCGACATCGCATACGTGTGCGCACACATTCGCGATAAATTTCGCGACATCGTAACGTATGCGCACACGTTTGCGATATGCGATGTCCCTTCAGGGCCACCATACAATCGGTATTTTGTAAAAATATCGGCCAAAATGACATGGTGCACCGTCATGGTGAATCGTGTGCATTGACCATTGATCTCCATATACACAGACGGCATTGACCACCAGCGCGCGCGTGTGTGTATTATTATTTGAGCGCGTACTACGCGCAATATCCAAATCCAATATTAAGGCAATTGTACATTCAGACAATCCTGGCCAAAATGGTTGGGACACTTCCTGAGCCTGCCATGGTCACCAGCTCCACCGCTCCCCCGGTCAATGTTGTTCTCGTCAGGGGATGGAGCACACACCGCGCAATGAGAGACAACACCCATTCCAAAATTTGTATCCTTGTGGAGACATTTCTTTGTTCCCGTGTAGTAAAGTGTTCAATTTTGAAAGTGAATTTTCAAAATGCTCTTATTTTAACCAGAATAAGTTTCCTGGGCTGAAATTTGGAATTAATATCCCTTTTCTAAAACTCTTCCATCTGCGACAAATAAACACACCTTGGAAATTCCTACTTTTTGAGTAAAACCCATATATCTATTTCGTGAAAACCTTGTGGAGACCTATTCATCTATAGAAATTGCCCTGTGGAGACCTTTACAATGTTTTGTTCACTATTGTGTGTGAGTCTCCACAAGGCAGCGAATTTGTGGTCATTGACCGGGGACTGGGGGTTGGGGGCCCAGTGAGATTTGGCCAGGATCGTAGTTCCATCACCCTCCCCTACTTAGGCACCACTTCTCATTACATCCAACGCATCCTCCAAAAGCATGGAATTCGAGTCTTCCACGCAGCCCCTCTGAAGATGCAGAACCTGCTGACTTCACACAAGGATCGTTGTGACCCAGAATGCAGGCCAGGGGTGTACAAGATTCCATGTAAATGTGGCAAAGTGTATATCGGCGAGAATGGCAGGGACCTCCCCACCAGACTCAATGGACACAAAGCCCATGGCAGGAAGGGAGACTGTCATGCGCGAACCCTGTGCCTAGTTTGGCGCGACAGAATAATTTCACAACAGGCCGTTAACCAACCCGTAAGGAAGAGCAAATTCAGCAACAAGCAGAAAATTAATTGAAGTAAATCAAAACACTTATTTATTGAAAACAAAACAAAAAGCAAAAGTATAAGCAAAGGAAATCAATGCATGCAAATAGTAATGCAACTGAAGATACCTGTAAGCTCCAATAGAACAACCAAACAAATTTAACTCATACAAGCTTCAAATCAAATTGAATAAATTAAATTTTGCAAATGAGATGCAGCCAAATAAATCAATAAAGAAACCAACACAGATGCAAAAACAATTTCAAGAAGTCAATCCGGTAAATACCCACTCCTCCAGCAGGGAATGAAATGAAATGTCACAGATGACGGGGCCTGCAAATTTAAATAAATATTGTCTTTGACAAGACATCAAATAATTTCAACAGTTCAATATTTAACTGTTCATTTAAACGAATAGGCCTCAGT
This sequence comes from Patiria pectinifera, assembly GCA_029964075.1. NCBI lineage: Eukaryota > Metazoa > Echinodermata > Asteroidea > Valvatida > Asterinidae > Patiria > Patiria pectinifera. The sequence continues at coordinate 1,169,947 of CM057130.1, read as the reverse complement.
ATCACCAGCTGCAGGCAATGGAGTTAGCATGGTTAGGCCTAAGTCACCAACCTCGGGCTGAATCACAACGAGTATTTAAGGCTGGTCCTGTGGGTGGGGGTTTCTCAAATTGTTGGCCTTTACCCGATGACCCGGAGGGGAATTTGAGTCCCAAGGCCGTTTACCTCAAGTGGTTGACGCTCTGTCGTCATCCGGGCCACGAATCCCCGTCTGGCATCAAAGGCAAGCCTAGCGGTCAGTGCTCCCTTGCTATGGCCACCGTGTACTTGTGCACATGTACCTCAAAATTATGGACCCGCCTGTCGGGTCGGCCCAAAAGCCATATGTGAGAATTCCAAAATTAACTTTATAAGAGGGATATTTTCTGGGCGATGGGTAAGCCGAGTCTTACGCAAATACACCCGTATGCATGATGAGCTGTTGACGCTGCTAAGCGGAGATCAAATCTGCCAAATTTCGCACGCTTCTCCCCTAACATGCAATGCACGCATAAACAACAAAAGAACACATTGCTTTCCTGCAATCCAGTCAGTGCGAACCCACATTCACACACACACGCACCCCCCCCCCCACACACACACCCACACCCCCCACCCACCCCCACCCCCCCCCATGCGCCGTGGCGTAGCCACGGGGCCCCGTGGGGGGGGGGGGCGACAGCCCCTCATGAAACCTTGTCGCCCCCCCCCCCAGTCGCCCACCCCCTGAGATTTTGAGTTTCTAAAAAAAATATCATTGATCTACATGACGCCCCCCATGAAATGTTCCAGGCCCCCAACTGAACAAATCCTGGCTACGCCACTGCACATGCGGATACCTGTACAAAGGTCAACTCACACTGAAATACTGACCATGGCTTACTAGACCTGGCTAAGTCTCTCCTATAAAAAAAAATAATAAGTATCTGACAGAGATTTCGAGAAATCTTCCATCGTCAAACACTTCCACACCGAGGACCACCAGATCAACTGGAGCCAAGCAGAACTACTGACTAGCATCGACCGCTGGTACCCCCGACGCATCAGAGAAGCCATCGAGATCATCAAGCATAACACTGTTCCCCAAGACATCGGTTTGTACATCAGCGACATCTGGCGCCCCATCCTCAAGTCCAAGTCAGGTGGGTCTCCTAGGACAACTTAGGTTCAGTTCTCGCCCATGGGTCACCTATACCCAGAGCTCAATTCCCCTTTGCCCCCTCACTGTGTACTGACACGCTCCAGTGAACATCCAGCATCCCTCAGCCAACTTGCATCCTTCTCAGCTTGGATGGTTTCGAGCTTCGCCAGTTTGCATCCTTCTCACGCCTCACCGCAACCATTCTTATAACATCGCATCATCGTTGGAATCCCTCATTCTCCTGACGACGGGCAGAGCATACTGTTCGAAACGTTGAGTCCCTCCGGTTCTTTTCAAACCCCACACATTCTCACAAAAGAGATTCATTCACATGGTGCTACCGCAAACTTATCTTGTCTTAGTGTCTTTCCACCATGCAAACCTTCAAATCTCAAAATATTTCTTACATATAATTAACCCAAAACCAAATTATGTTTTATACAATATATTGAAAATTATCTGGGTAGTTTTACAACTGTGTCATTGCAAAACTCGATTGAGTGTATATGTCATAAAAAATAAACTTCTTGCATTGAGATCTTTGAAGTATGGTACGTGGCCCTGAAGGGACATCACACATCAAGATTTCTGCGATATCGCACATTTTATCGCACATTTCTGCGCAGATTTCTGCGATGTCGCACATTTTGTCGCAGAAATCTGCGCATATTTCTGCGATGTCGCACATTTTATTGCACATTTCTGCGCAGATTTCTGCGATGTCGCACATTTTATCGCACAATTCTGCGCAGATTTCTGCGATGTCGCACATTTTATCGTAGCCCGACTGCGTCTGGCCGTACAGTACTATCGCAAGCTCTGTAGTACGGCCAGACGCTCAATGCTTCCAAAAAGACTGAATTTTTTTCCCCGCTGATGTAGCGATTTTGCTACAGATTTTGATCGAGATTATCTTTTCATCCAGGACACAAATTTCCAAAGTTAAGGTTCTTAGTCGTAGAGCAACTCATACCTTTTCGAAAAAAACGTTCTTTGGTCTCAATATTTTCATCCATCTGGCCAAAAGACGACTTTTAGTCATCATCTTCCACAAATATCGTCCTGAAAATCGTCGCTTTGCTCACGAAGTGACAAAAACCTCGAAAATCGATAATTATTCGATTTTGAGTTTTACTAGCCATTTTATGATGGTTGTCTCAAGGAACAATTTGACCAAGTTTCAAAGCAAAATGTTGTTTACTTTCTTAATTATTGTAAACAAACAATTGACAAAAAGCCTGAAATCGGTAATTTTCATTTTTACGAAGTGTAAAAAAGTGTAAAATGTTTTCACGAAGTGACAAAAAGTCACCTTGAGCAGGGCCAGAAATTATACATTGGTCTACACGTGGCAGGATGGGAGCATACACGCGCGCACAAACGATGTTGAAAAAGAACAGACGCGCGCGCGCTCACCAGTTGTGACGCGCAAAAGTAACAAGTTTGTTGCGTCGAAAAAAGTACAAATAAGTAAAGCCTCCGCGATTCTTGATCCCACGAAGTGACAAAAACTGTGTACAAAGTAATTGGCAAAATATGGGAGCCAAAGTATTGATGTTCTCACGAAGTGCAAAAAAGTTTTATTAATGAATTACTGTTTAATTACGAACTATTTTTAACAAACAACTATGAATTAACAAAGAGCAAATCGTATCCTATCGGACAATGCAAAAAATTCCGAATTCTGTTACTGCAAAGTTGTCGAAAATGTCTTTTGAAAAAATGAATAACTTCAAATGCGATTATCTAAGTATGAACTTTTGTCAAATTTTGAGGTTTTTGTCACTTCGTGAACAAAGCGACGAAATGTCCTCCATGCGATTTCAAAATGGCGGCCGCGTTGTAATGTATGCATTATGCGAGCGTGCTTGGGTAAGATAATGAATATGCATCATAGTTTATGACGTTTGTCGGGCGCGCGGCGCGGCTGGCCATACAAACACGAGGTCATGAACTAAGTAATGCATATGCATTTTCATATTCAATGTGCTGACATTTTCTTTTAAGAGCATCACCGGGCGGTAGATGAGGTTTGCTAATACAGTTGCCCAAGCATGATACACGTACAGAGTTAATATGTGCAACAACGTATGAGGAGTAACCGAACCCTCTCTTTAACTTTCCAACGACATTATAATTAGAAATTGCCATTGCTATAAAACAGCCATACGATTTATGACATTTTTAACAATTTGTTTTAATTTGTTTGTGAAATTTAATTTGAATGTGAAACAATATGTATGTGGCCTGTATGTATCTGGCCTGCTGAGACCTGTTTCCCCTCCCCTCCCGGCCCCCAGGTTCCCCCTACTGGATGTTGGTGCACACAAATTAAGCATATTGTGTTTTTACCCTGAACAAATTGAACACTCCCCCCCCCCCACAAAAAAAGTAAAATGAAAAAAGGGGGAGGGAATAAACAAAAGTAAATAAATAATAATAATTAAATAAACAAACAATATCGTCACCGACACCACGAAGTAACACTCATATTTTTTTTCGATTTTCAGTTTTTGGATTTTTAAACATTATTCATCAAGGCCTACCATTGCACGAAGTTTCAAAGCTTCAAGAGCTTTACTTTAATAAATACGCTAAGTATCCATGGCAACTTTTGCGCAAAAGTGACAATTTTCGTTTTCACGAAGTAACACTCAAGTTCCAATTTCCATTGCAATGCATGGCGCGCACTCTGCTCATAAGTGAGCAAAAACGTTTTCACGAAGTAACACTCTTCTTGTAACAAGTTGTATGAGCGCGCGCGCGCTGACCCAAAGTTGCACTTTCCTCGTGTTAAATACATTGAAGAGTGTTACTTCGTGAAAACGAAAATTTACAGTTTCGCAGCTTTTTCGGTTTCACGATCTTTTTTCTCTTATTTCTTGTTTATTTAATACACAAACGAGTGAAAAACAGCAGATTTAATAAATGCAATTCATCAAGTGTCCACAACGAGAAACCCAGCTGAAAATACTCTGTCGTTTTGACGCAAAGTGTTGTTTTAGAAGGCGTTCAACTTTAGTTGCCGTTTTCTCCGATTGCTAGTTTTTACTGGTATGTAGATGGGTGTTACTTCGTGGTGTCGGTGACGATATTAATAAACAGTGCTCCCCTGCAGACAATGATTCAGTTCCAATTCATCCAGCCATGCGGTCACTTCCTTAAGTGTCATAGAAATTAAAAATGATCCAGGAGAAAATATTAATTCAAATTCATAAATAGCTGGTCTGTGCTTATGTGAGAAAAAAACAACAACCAACTGGAGCAATTCGGTACAAGGTTTGTGTCTGGTTCTATCCAAAGTCAGAGTGTGTCTAAATAAGAATAAAATAACAACAAAAAAGAAAAATATTAGTGATTGCAAGATGATTGACAATGCACAAAAAGCAAGAAAGTCATTTAATTGGATTGAAGCAAGTCAAATAATAATAATAACGTAAAAAAAGATCCAACGAACCATAACAACTTCATGGAGTTACATTTTGTAAATTTGGACGCATTATAATGTGCAGACCTTGGCTCATGCACAGGGAAATATAATCCACATCTTTTCTTGGCTGGTTTGGGGGCAAAAACGATCTAGATTTGGCCAGTAAACAAGGAATATTTTCAGTCCAGTCTCGCAGAGGGCGCTGTTTGCGAAACCGGAAAACGTTTGCGGAACCGGTCAAAGCACCGACCTCTACAAAATGTCCTGGCAAATTTCTTTTTCAAATGATCGCAGAAAACTATTCATATCATGAAGTATAGGTGAGTAATTTGCGCATATTTATAGATAGGTAGCTTCCTGTGAATGCGCGTTTTTTCGCCACAAGACGCTTCAGACGATTTGCGATTGCGGAACCGGTCAAACGACTGTACTTACTGTTCAGCAGCAGCTGCAACATGTACCGCTGGCTGGAAATGTTCTTGAAGAGCTTGAACCGCATGCATGTAGTCATTCGTACGGGTTTTCGTATTCGGTAAGGGTTGTGAAGACTCTCTGTGCCTCCACACCGAGACAGTGAAGTCCGAGACAGTGAAGTAGGATTGCTTTCTTTCTCTTCGGCGTAACTCATCACCACCTATCACAAGTAAGTAATTTTCAAAATTTGAAACCCACTGTTTCCAAATTACCGCCAGTTCTCCCGCTTCGTGTAGGAATGGGGTAGGGTTGAGTTAGGGAGCTCGCAGTCGCCATTCGCCAAATGTTGTATCGTAGTAGTAAATGAATGTATGAACGCAAAGAACGAAACAAAAACGCCGGGCGATAGGTGTTACAAAACTCATCAACTTTAATTTGCTGACGTGGCCCTTTATATAGGGGTAGTCTGGTTCCCAGACCTGACAATTATTCCCGACGCTCACGTCTAAATTGTAGGTCACTGCAGGCAGCCCCCGTGGCTAAAAATAAACAGGACGACATTGATGGTCCTTTTTTCAAAGCTCGGCTTCGTTTCCGATTTCCTTTTATCACTTTTAGCTTTTAATGTTCTGTTCAAATTTTTAAATAAATCACTTGCTTCGTAATGTCATCCAGTTATGATAATGTTTGACTAATGTTGATCTGGAATCTTCAAATAGCACTATTAGCAGGCGGAGCCGAATGAAGACCGAGTTTTGGAAAATCTCGGTAACGGTCGTCAAATTCAAAATTGTACATGACGCAGCAAAAAGTTCGCCCATACGATCCGAGTATATTTGATGCAAAAAAAATCGTCGTTGAATTACAAGTTTTCTAAATGAAAGCAATGAATATTAATTATCAACTCATTTAACAAAATTTTAATAAGCCATTAGCAGTTAATTAAACCTATATTACACTCGGAAATACTCGGGCGCTATCCGATTGTCGACGAAACGAATTCGGCAAACTTCGGAAATTTTCGGAAAAAGGAGGAATTCCTCCTGTTTTGGTCACGTGACGTAAATGTAATACAATGTATTACCGGAGGCTACCGGACCTAAGATTCACCAGGAATCTTTTGGTCTGGGAACCAGACTATGATATAGGGGCAAGCTAGATCCTGTGCGCAAGGATATTAAATAAACTAGTCCCACAATTTACATGTACATTGTAAATAGATATTATACTAGTATTATACAAATACAACATGGTTTGTGGGGAAATAGTGAAAACTAATTACCCCGAGGTGTTCGATGATTGGGACGAGGCGAAGTCCCGATCATCCAACACCGAGGGGTTATTTGTTTTCACTATTTACCCGCAAAAACATGTTGTGCTTCTTTTACAACGTCCGCTACAAGCTATATTATCGTTAATTTATATAATATAACCTGGATGCAGAGTTTTTAATTGCTTATATGTTTAATGTATCAATAGTCCATGGTATGTTTTTTTACACGAGTTAAGATTATTTTCATGTTTAAAATTTTGAATTATTATTCATTTTTTCCGATTGTGTGCACTGTAAAAAAAAAGTTGGGCAAAATGGGTTGGTAATTCGACCAATGATGGTCGAATTATCAACTGCCTACAATATACACTCCAGTCTTGGTCAAATCCTTCCCCGCCAATAGTTTGACAGTTTTTACCTAATTCAACCCAATATGACTATGAGGTAATTTCATGCTGTGTAAATTACCGTTAGGCGTCGCCAGGATTTTTTCTAGAGGGGGGCACATTTTTGTTTTTGCCAACAAATGCTTGTATTTCTCAACACATTCTCGATTTCTCAGTTTTAGAGGGGGGCAGGGACATTTTGCCCCCCCCCCCAACTCATTAAATTTACACCACTTTGTCTTCACGCCTCTTTTCCTTTTCTTCTTTGTTCTTTTTTGTTCTTCCTTTTTTGTTGTTGTTGCTTTTCCAGGGGGGGGGGCAACCCCCTCGCAACGCCCATGTGCCCAACAGTGGTTTATCCAACTTTTATATGAGTATTCATTGTATGTCTAAGAGCACTGTGGGAAAATCTGTTGTTTTGCCCCTCTGACGAGACTACCAAAATTGCGCTCTGTTGTCATGGATCAAAATCGTTCTTAACTCATATTCCACGATAAAGTTGACTGGAAGTTGTTAAGTTCCCCCCCCCCCCCCCACACACACACACATGTTTGTCACATGACGTTTTGTTTTTTTTACTCGGGCTTGCCCTCCTAATATGCGGATAAATCACCTGTTGCTTTGTGTTATTGGCTTATCATTATTTCCTTGTAAACAAAACAAAAGAGAAAGGAGTGAGCTCAATTATTGCACTAAACGCGTGGAAATTTGAACTCAACTCTGTGTGGTTGTGTTTACATTCCAAGATCTTATGGTAAAGTAATGTATGACCTTGCTTGTATGAAACATGTACCCAGAGTCATCAGTATTTTGGCCGAGCTAATTGTTGAGTGCAAACAAACAGAAAATACATTCGCTATTCAACCAAAATGGTTACATATTCTTTCACTAATAAATAATGATTCACCGGTGTGCAGAGTCTTTTAATTTTTTGGGGGGGGGGTGGGGGGTACTTACACATCGGAGTTTTTAAAGAAAAACATTGAATAATGTTTTTAAAAAAGCGAAATAAAATTTCCGAATAGGACTACAACCACAACAGTAACCTATGTACCGACAAAATAAGTCTCTGCACATTCGTAATGGCCACATTAATGCATTAACTAGTTTAATAAAATCTACAAATGATGTAAATTTGTAAAAATTACTCCAGTTCTAGAGTTGGTGATATCATAAAGCCATGGTGATATCATGGAGCTAGGAACTGAAAAATCAGTATGATCATATGCAAATGATTATAACGCAACACAACTGATTGCAAAAATCATCAGACGGTCGCGAAAGTCCATCATGACCGACATGACCGATCGCAAAAGTCCATCACCGATCGCAAAGTTGATCACCGATCGCGAAAGTCCCTCACCGATCGCGAAAGTCCATCACCGATTGCAAAGTTGATCACCGATCGCGAAAGTCCATCACCGATTGCAAAGTTGATCACCGATCGCGAAAGTCCATCACCGATTGCAAAGTTGATCACCGATCGCGAAAGTCCATCACCGATTGCAAAGTTGATCACCGGTCGTGCAAGTCCATCACCGATTGCAAAAGTCCATTACCGATCGCGAAAGTCCATCACCGATCGTGAATATGCATCACTGCAGTAAAAGTTGATCACCGGTCGCAGAAGTCCATCACCGATCGTGAATATGCATCACCGATTGCAAAAGTGCTAGGAAAAATTAACTCTCCGTGGCAAACTCCTGGTGGCACATGAAACGCCCAAATTGCCCGGCCGTAGACACTCGAAAGGGGGGGGGGGGGCTGGACACCACATTATACTTGGACGTTCTTTATCAATTATGTATTCTCGCCCTTACATTTTTAAAAGCTTTTGTACTTTGTTTCTCCACTTTCCAGTGCTATTGAATACACTTTAGTAGCTGGGACGTTCGGAAAATACCTCAAAATCATCATTTTTTTCTCATCACAAAAAAGTGGGCGATGATTCAATAGCCCGTCCCCGCGGTCAAAAGGTGTGGGGGTATATACCCCCACCCCACCCCCAGTCACCCCGGGAATTACGCCCCTGATGACGGCGCACGGAGCCAACGAGGCCAGTTTTCCATTTTGAGAGGGGCACAAATAGTTGTATTGCGAGAGGGGTCAATCGTGTTTTCGAGGGATAGTTTTCCATCGCGAGAAGGTTTACAATCTTGTTCATGCGCGAGTGGTATTTGTGTTTTTGAGGGGCAATTTTGCATTGTAAAAGAGGTGATAATTTTTAAACGCGATCATAATGCTTTCATATGCGCTGGAGGGCTGTTTTCTTTTCATCTCGAGGGGCACATTTGGGCAAAATGAGGAATGTCCCCCAAAACCATGTTATATGAGTAATCAACGCCTGAAGTTGGATACACTAGGAAAATCATGTAATAAGAACCGGAAAATGTCCCTGTCTAAAAAAAACCACATAATACAAATCTGTGGCTATAGACTAGGCCTATTGGGAGGTGGGGTACAAGGACGGACCCAGGACACACTTTTTACACACCAATTACGTTCATCTATAACTCTTGAACAAAGTAATCAATGATGTTTGTATTCTGTAATCAGATAGACCATTAATTGATTAACATTTTTTTGTCGTGTACGTGAACTCGCTTGACCTTTACTTCCGGGTCTACCGGAAGGTCAAAGTTAGGTAAATTCAAAATGGAGACGTTAGCCTGAATTTTTTTTTTAAACGGTTTACGGTATGATCTCAAAACCTTGTGGGAACTTGTACCATGGTACGAAGATGTTATAAATTTTGTTACGCCTCATGACGTCATCAGGTATCAAATTACTAGCGATTTAAGGGCAAATTTTGACAAAATAGTTTGCGTTATATCTTTTGAACTAAATAGAGTATCGTGTTCGTTTTTTTGGTGAGGTTGTAGACTATACCATCAGAAACATTTTGTGTTCCGGACACAAAACCGCTTGACCTCTACTTCCGTTGTTACCGGAAGTGCAATAAAAACTGAAAATAATAAAAAAGGAAGCATTTTACTACAAACATATATATTATGAAAGTGTTTAGTGCGGAATGCCAGACACAAAAAGTACTGTGATGACGTCATCATCCGAAAGGGCGCCCACTAGCTGCACATAAAATAGTGTTTCTTAATTCCATCATTTGATCCATGTCGTATATCTTAGCCCAAATAACGATACCATTACAATGTTCACCTTTGCTTCCAAATACTGTGACGTCATCAAACCGGAAGTTCGGTGTGATGAATACATACACTTATATTTTCCATATTTTCATACGTTATTTAACTTCACAATGAACATCTACTCGGAAATAAATAAGTATTCACTTCCTGTTATGACTAAGCCAGAAATAACTTGTATGTGTACGTAGAATGTTTACTGAAATTTATCACGCCGTTAAAGATGTATTTTTAAACAAAATAATTGACTGTCCTGGAAAGGGTTTAATTTCGTGATTCTTTGTTCTTACATCAAAATATTCATAACTTAACTGGACAGTGTTTTATAAAGAAGTTGTCTACCCGACCACTCTGCGTTTGTAACAACAAACAAGTTTGTAACAACAAACGCGAATCTCTAGTTAATTCTTTGTTATCCTGCGGAGCTATAGGAAACAGCTACTCGCTTACAAATCGAAAAGGGATTTGTTTACATGTACAGTAGGGGTCAGCTGAGAAACATCCCCAGATTCGTTTGTTATATGACCATCAGGCCAGTTGTGGGTCATGGGTGGTGTTTATACACGGTGTTGACGGTCTGTGTGTGATACTGTCCAATCGTTTCTTCTTCGGGTATGTATGATCAAACAAAAACGCAGAGTTTTCGTTTGTCGTTTTGTTTTTAACTTCGACTAAAATACGAATACAAAAATACTATCGACTTCGGGTGGGGTCGGGTCGGTTAAGTCATTTTAAAAAGCCCGAAATAAACCGAAAAAAATGGGCTGGACACCACATTACAATGGGGGGCGCTCTTCAGGATAAAGATGAATATCAATATGCATACTCGCGCTTACATCAAAATGGTGCATTTTTAAAGCTTTTGTACTTTGTTTCTCCACTTTTCATTGCTTTTGAATACATTCCAGTTGTTGGGATATTCAAAAAATACCCAAACAAATTGTACACATTTTTTTTCTAATAAAAAAAAAAGGTGGGGGATAATTAAATAACCCATCCCCCTGTCAAAAAGTGTGGGGGGGGGGGATACATACCCCCATCGCCCCGGGATTTACGCCTCTATTTGCATGGCCCCTTAAATTAAGTGTTCAGACAGACATACGCATGAATGAACCTAAGGGAGTGAAATTGGGATCGTCTGATACAAGTGGCCCAAGAAAACATTGGAGTAATTACCCAAAGAGAACTGTTCCCGATGGTACAAACATTGCCGAAAATACATACCCCGATGTCTTGCACGTCAAGAAATCGTCAACGTAAAGATGCTCCATGCTCAAACGTTTAAACAAGTAGAAAAGATTAACAGTGAAAAAGAAATTTTCTTAGCCCTTTTCATTTCATTGTTTTGTTACATATTGTATCCCTCATATCAGTAAATTTGTTACATTATAAATTTTACAGTCATTAAGATTTTTGGAGGGGAAATAACTTCAGAGGAAAATAGAAAAATATATCTATTAAAAATGTCTTTAAAAGTTGAAAAAAGAAATTGACTGGAGCGGGACTTAAACCTGCGACCTCCGGATAAACGTTCCGGTGCTCTAACCGGAACGGTTATCCGGAGGTCGCAGGTTAAATGAAAATGATCAGAAAAATTCGGGAAAAATGGCCGCGAAAACCTACTTACAGGCGTCTCTGACATTAACTCGATCGAATGACAATGGCTTTTGCAGTGGAATCCTTCAAATTTAGGATGTTATACAATCACAACTTGTTTCCGTGTTAATATCTATATATAAATATATAACACTTAATTCTCTGGGGGAAATGTGATGAAATAAGTTCGATTAGTATCGCAGGTGAGATAAATTAAACCAATTATTACAGAAAGGTGTTGTTTTTCTTCATCTGAAATTGTCGATGATTGGAAATGCAATGTATAGTCATTCCATACCTTCATGTTTAGACAGGTTGAAAGAGTCACTGAACTCAGTCTAAATAAACCAACATGACAATTCCATCTGGTATAGAGTTGGTATGTATCTCTGATGGTTTCTTTAGACTTAGCGAGCTGAGCTAGACCAGCAACGAAACTTTCAATTCAAATCCTATAGTTTGAAAGTTTTTAACCAAAAACCGTACATTCTTGTCTTTCATGTTCTTCCTTTGGTAATTGAGTCCCTCAGATCGGCATTCGGGGTCTGAGATTCATTAGTGTTTTTTTTTTTTAACGATGTACATTAGTCAAAGTTGGGAGAAGGGTGTCAGCTTGTACCTGTTGGTTGTAACAGTATGGCCCTACGTGATCAGGTACAAAGTGCAATCAGATAATAGTGGATTTGTGTAAAAGAGGATGTGCTCTGTAAAATCATACAATTACACGTCTAAGATCATCCTCTACTGTAATTGTGTACTACAGTCATTCGCTGCATTACCTCAACATGAAGAAGTTCATTCCCCCATGGTCTGTTATAGGCAACTTGTACTCTGGTACAAAAACCAACCTCCAATTTTCATAAGAACAGAGCAATGTCTATACTTAGGTGGCTGAGATCCAATTTTTGATACGATCGTGACCGATTGGTCCAAAGCACAAAACTTGGCAGACATATTCTCATAGGCCTAAAGAATATTTTAAAAAGGAGTGACACCTAAAATTCTTTTAGGAAGGGTGCCTAATTTGCATAAATGTAAATACGTCCCGTTAAATAAATTTGTTTCCATATTTGGGTATATTTTGAATTCTTCTTTTTCTTTTAAAAGTATATTTTGGGGATCCTCCTTACATATTCTTACTTAAATAATATTTTTTTGATATTATTATGAGAACATAGTAAAGATAAAAATGGCCATTTCTAAAGTTGCACGCATTTACCTTATCTTCAGATAGTATCAGGTAGGCTTGCCAAAGCTCAGTACTGATGCGCTTATAATTCACCTTTGGAGTTGCTTACTGGTACAGTTACCCTAATAAACATTTAGAGAAAATAATGTGAACGATACGTAGCCGAAAACAATTGGGGTATAAAGTAGGCAAAGGATTGCCTAATGTGGGGGACTTGAACAAGTTCAATGAAATCCCCAAAGTAATCGGTGAGAAAACGTGTTGACGTACGCATAACTATAGTTTTTTTCTCGGCTAGTTTAAAACGTTATCATTCGAATTCGCCGTTTCTTATATTCAAATTCGTCCATCAACATCGATTAAGTGCACTTCCAATGTTTAATATCGTCTTTTGTCAGAAAATTTCAAATTCAGTTCAAGCAAATTCAAACAATGAGCACACGTTTTGGTCCCATTGTATTCGATTTTGTCTTGCCTACGCCAAACCTTGTTATTCAGAAATCAAATTCGTCTTATTGATATCTATGAGACGAGTTTGCCTCTCGTCGCCGGGTACTCTTGGTGCTCTATCATGCAGGGATTGTGAGTTGGAATACCACCTGAGAAGAATGCATCTGGCTCATTCTCCGCATGATTCGGGAAGCAAAAAGTATACAGTGCTTACACATCACACATAAAAAAAACATATTTTAGGATAAAATGCTAAATATATACATGTATTTATTTCCATGTTTTATTACTATTACTATTTGCCCTAAATATATGTTCTTTTGTTCAACCTTCGGCCGACATTGCATTTTTTTTGACAGCAAACAAAAGCAAACAGGCCCCTAATGAACTATGACTATATTCAGACAATCCCGGCCAAAATGGTTAGGACACGTCCACACAATGAGCATACCCTCCCCCAGTTCCCCGCTCCCCCGGTCAATGTTGTCATCTCGCGCTTGAGCACAGACCTCGCAATGGAAGACAACATTGGCCGGGCGCCGGGGTGGGGGCCTGACGAGTTTTGGCCAGGATTGTTGCTCAGCTGGCTAAGTTTAAAGAAAACGTAATGCGCCTATCAAGTGTTTCCCCCCCCCCCCTCGCCCCCCCCCCCCGAAGACGTTGGGATCGTCACTTTTGAAGTGACAAAATCCCCACCCCTTGGGCAAAATTGAAGAGAAAGTCCCCGACCATGCCTCGACAAACATAATTAGGTGGGGCACCCTAGTGATTGCCTTTCCATGTAGTACGCCGAAAACAATGTAATTTGAGTGACCAAAATCCCCACCCTGGGGCATGAAAAACGAGACCAAATCCGGACATTGGACCCGGGGCAGCGGGGGGGGGGGGGGAGATGTGAGTTTTTGTAAACGTTTGGTGCATGTTTGAATATGAAGGCATGCAATGACTTTACATTGCATAAAAAAAGTTCATCGACTTTTTGATCTTTTTTTTATTGAATTTTGAAAGTTCAAGGTTTATTTCTTGAAGACCAACCTTTCCGTCATAATGTGTTTAACTTATCACCTGCAATACAGATTTAATGAGATTTCCCCATGAAGATCATGTCTTTATGTGTTTACTACAAATTGTGATTGTATAACATGCTGAGTTTCCACTGGAAAAGCCATTGCCATTTGATTAAGTTAGAGTCACGAGTCCCTGTAAGTAATATTTCATCAGGTGCAGGGTTTCGTCAGATCAGAGAAGTCAAGGTAAAGGTAAAGTAATAATTGGTTAATACATACATCAGCCGCCCCCCCCCCCAAAGAGTTACAAACACACCCAAAGTGCATCAAATCTTACACCCTATGATGTATTAGTCAAACTTTGCAATAATCGGTTTTTCTTAATGCTGAGCAAATTATCACTGACTGTCACCATTGACAGTCAGTGAATCAGTCAGTCAGTCATTTAGTTACATGTAGTTAGATAAGTACAAACTAAGAGGACACTAGAGGCTGGCCCTCTGGAACCAGCAAAACTCTATTTTAATCATACATGTTTTCCATTTGCATCAAGATATATCAATTAGTACGTATGAATTGTAAATTGTAAATTCAGTAATAGTAGACAGATGATGTAATTAATCTTTGTTATGCCGCAGAGCTATGGGAAGCTGCTACTCGCTCACAAATCGAAAAGAGATTTGTTTACATGTACAGTAGGGGTCAGCTGAGAAACATCCCCAGATTCGTTTGTTATATGACCATCAGGCCAGTTGTGGGTCATGGGTGGTGTTTATACACGGTGTTGACGGTCTGTGTGTGATCCTGTCCAATCGTTTTTCCTTCGGGTATATATGATCAAAAGAAAAAGCGCAGAGTTTTCGTTTGTCGTTTTGTTTTTACCTCCGACTATAATACGAATAAAAAAATGCTATCGACTTTGGATGGGGTCGGGTCGGTTAAGTCATTTTGAAAAGCCCGAAATAAACCGAAAAAAATGGGCTGGACAGTGGACACCACATTATACTAGGGGGCGCTCTTCAGGATAAGATGAATATCAATATGCATACTCGCGCTTACATCAAAACGGCGCATTTTTAGAGCTTTTGTACTTTGTTTCTCCACTTTTCAGTGCTAATGAATACATTTTTGTTGTTGGGATATTAAAAAAAAATACCCCAAAAACTTGTACAATTTTTTTTTCATCTAAAAAAAGAAATAGTTGGGGGATGATTCAATAACCCAGCCCCCAACCCCCGGTCAAAAAGTGGGGGATATATACCCCCATTCCCTGGGATTTACGCCCCTGTTTGCATGGCCCCTTAAATTAAGTGTTCAGACAGACATACGCATGAATGAACCTAAGGGAGTGGAATTGGGATCGTCTGATGGAAATGGCCCAAGAAAACATTGGAGTAATTACCCAAAGAGAACTGTTCCCGATGATATACCATTGCCGAAAATACATGCCCCGATGTCTTGCACGTCAAGAAATCGTCAACGTAAAGATGCCCCATGCTCAAATGTTTAAACAAGTAGAAAAGATCAACAGAGAAAAAGAAATTTCCTTAGCCCTTTTCATTTCATTGTTTTGTTACATCTTGTATCCCTCATATCAGTTAATTTGTTACATTATAAATTTTACAGTCATTAAGATTTTTGGAAGGGAAATAACCTCAGAGGAAAATAGAAAAATATATCTATTAAAAATGTCTTTAAAAGTTGAAAAAAGAAATTGACTGGAGCGGGACTTAAACATGCGACCTCCGGATTACCGTTCCGGTGCTCTAACCGGAACGGTTATCCGGAGGTCGCAGGTTCAATGAAAATGATCAGAAAAAAATCGGGAAAATGGCCGCGAAAACCTATTTGCAGGCGTCTCTGACATTAACTCTCTGGGGGAAATGTGATGAAATAAGTTCGATTAGTATCGCAGGTGAGATAAATTAAACCATTAATAACCAACAGGTGTTGTTTTTCTTCATCTGAAATTGTCGATGATTGGAAATGCAATGTATAGTCATTCCATACCTTCGTGTTTAGACAGGTTGAAAGAGTCACTGAACTTTTACATAAACCAACATGACAATTCCATCTGGTAGAGAGTTGGGATGTATCTCTGATGGTTTCTTTAGACTTAGCGAGCTGAGCTAGACCAGCCAAGAAACTTTCAATTCAAATCCTTTCTTTTGAAAGTTTTTAACCAAAAACCGTACATTCTTGTCTTTCATGTTCTTCCTGATGGGGAGAGGGAGAGAAAGGTAGTTAATTGGTGAATGAGGCAGACTGGAGGGGGGGGGGGTTATCTGTGGTGAAAAGGAGAAGGCAAAGACAAAAGTTATTAGTCATTTCCTTCTTGGATGTTCAGACCATGGGGTTGAATGGTCTGGAGACGTCTTATCCATAATTTCTCTCTACTCAGACGAACAATCTCTCTGTGGTTTCCTAGTGCCTCAATGCTCTGTAAAATCATGTCAGAAATTGAGTGATTAGGAAGATTGAAATGATGTCCTACGGGTGTATCCAGCTTATGGGTGTTGACTGTGGATCTGTGGCCATAGAAACGTCTCTTGAGTGTAGTTCTCGTTTCACCTATATATTGCACACCACAAACTTTGCTAGATATTAAATAGATTAGATTAGTGGTGGTGCAGGTGACATGACCCCTTGTCCCACGGGTGGTACCACCGGTATGGCTGGTGAAGGAGTCCGATTCTCTGATGTGTTGTCTACAGACGATGCATTTGGAGGTGTTGGGACACCTGAAAGTTCCCTGTGGCAAAGGGGGGGGGGTAACATTATCATTAAAGGGGAGGGGGACTTCTGCCCGGACAATGAGATCCCTGAGACTGGGTGGCCGTCTGTAGGCAACTATGGATTCTTTTTGTACAGCACGTTGAAGTCGATCTGATGTGTGAAGACATTTTCCTCTGCATCATCTATTTCCACTTGACTGCTGTTGTTACATCAGTAATGTATACATGTACCTGTTTATGTTTATAGTCTTGTCATTCAGCCTTCGAGAAAGACTCTGCTAGGGTCGAAACGTCAGGCCGCTAACTATTTTTTTGCACACAAAAAAGAAGTAAGATAAATGTACATTTTATTTTATTTAATTTAAAAAAAAAAAACTATTCCATCCATTATTTTGTCCTAGTGATGTATTCAGTAATCTTATTTCTACTAGCTACCTGTAGTGGGTTTGCTTTGTAACATCATCCTGTATCACAATGGGTTGGTGGGACCCCTGGCCAAGTTTTATCATGGTAATGTACGTGAATAGTAACCTTATTTCTATTGGGTTTTTTTTACTGCACTTAATTTACTTTTACTGCACTTATTTTACTTTTACTAAACTGCACTTTATTGCACTTAATAATACAAAAAACATAAATAAATAAATAAATGCATCTCCCAATTCATGACATAATTCTACATGATTACGCCGTTGATATATGCATCAGTCAAGTCTTTACTTTTTTGATGTTTGTATGTTTTACTTTACAAGTTCTCATTCATTCATGGAGGTGGGGAAATGTCCATGTGTCATGGTACTCAACACCACGGGTATTCATCAGTTCGTAGAACAAAATGATCAGTGGTAGACAGCCGAGTTTTGTGATCCTTTTAATGAAATAGATATAACGTGGTAATATGTGACATTTTTCACAGTTAAAAGTTAATATGATGTACTTTATGATCCCTGTTTTTCTTTATTAAAATGAAGCCAAATATTTCAAAAATATTTTTTTCGAATTCGGTCAAATTCATTTTGAACCCTGTATTGCGGCCTGGTGGCTTCCATCTCCTCATGAATGGATGTGTGGAACCGGATTGAAAGAGTTATTATTGTCGAAAGAAAGTTGTCAATGGAAGGTATCGTGCTCTTTTCCTCTTCAGTGAGTTTATCCGCTACTGCATTTGGACCTACTCCGTCTGGAGTTGCTCCATCAACAGTTTCAACTCCATTCCAACATCCAGACTCTGACTCAATTGTGACGTTTGCGGTCTCCATTTGTATGTTGACCCAATGGTGCCCACCGGGGGTCAACATACAAATGGAGACCGCAAATGTGGTCACACGTTTGGCACATTTTGCAGCCGTTGTTATTTTTTATCAAGAACGTTATGTTACGTTTTGAATATTTTCATAGGGCCAATGTAATATTTAATTATTCAAAGTCTGAAGAAACACATTTTCCTGCAGTGGCGGCGGAACTTGGGGCACTTACTCAGTAAAAGGCATCTTCCGTCGATGTAGCAGCGTACTATTTTTTTTAGGGGGGCACATCCGTGCTGAAATGTCGACACGTTTAATCACTGGACACCAGGCCTTTGTAAAATCAAGTTGGGGGGGGGGGGGTTCCATCTTCTAAAATAGGAGGCGCTCTTCAAAACCGGCCATTTTGCAAACTACGCATTATGTGCCAATTTTAGGGCGCATTGTACTTTTCATTTTCCTCGTTCATATCAGAACTCTCTATACCATTTTGGGAAATGATTACTGAAAACAAATTATCCGACATTTTATGGCAAGTTTTGTTTTCATTGCGAGGGGGCATATTTATGCTCGAGAGGCACCTTTATGTCCGCAAGAGTGCCACTTGGTTAAATCTGGGTGGGGGGGGGGAAGTACCAAAACCCACTTAACACAATAGTGATTTTTGTGACTCGTTTCAAGTAAGTTAATCGGGTTGTTGCTAAGAATGAAGCTTGTTTCTAGGCAACACAAATCTTTGTTATTATGATCACTTTGTCCTGGAGGTGTGATATCTTATTTAAATTACCCAGAGATCTCCACTTTTGGGTTCTTTTTATTTGTGTGAACTTATTTGAAAGGAAATCATTCTTAAATATGGACAGTTTTTGCATAAGCCATATTTTTTTTTCATTTGCTTGTACTTGTGTGATGTCCCGTAATTACTTCTTGCATCAAGGTCCACCGCCAGGTAACCGTAAGATATACCCATTTCAATATCCCAAAATAGAACCTTTCCATTTAATACCAACAATTACTCGGTCATTTCTGTTGTAGATTCGTTTTCAGTAAGTTAAACAGGCTCCAAAAGGGTTGTTGCTAAGGAGGAAGCGGTTGCTAGGCAGCAAAACATTTACCAAGTATCATTAAATGATCTTTGGGGTCTAATATTCAATCGAAATTACTCACACGTTCTTAATGATGTGCATCAGTCGGTTTTTTTCATCTTCTTGTGTGACGTCGCTTATCTGCTCCTTGTATCCAGGTCCATCACCAGATAACCGTAAGACGAACCAATTCGAATACACCAATGTGGAAACTTTTCAGAAATAACGCCACACACCTGATCACTCTCGTTGTAGATTCTCTTTTATCACGTTAATCAGGCTCCAAATGGATGTTGCTAAAGAGGATGCGGTTGCTACGCAACGAAGACCTAAACCACATGTAGCATGATCAAACGGTCCTTGTGGTCAAATACCCTATTCAAACTTAGACATCTGTTCTAAATGTTCATATTGATATGAACTTCTTTGAAAAAGGAATTAAATCATAAACATGGCCCGTAATCTCAGTGATGCGCATTTGCCGTATTTTGTATAGTTATGTGACGTCACTTTTCCGCTCCTGGTTACCAGGTCCACCACCCAGTGACCTTAAGACTAGCCAATTCGAATTCCCCGAGGTGTAACCAAGGTGTTCCCCAAAATACCTACCAAACACTTGGGCATTCCTGAACAAATAAAGGACTCTGGCTCTTGGGATATAATATATATATTTCTTTGCTTTATTTTTGTTAGGGGAGGGACAAAAATGTTCGCCATTTCGGATTTTGCAAAAACAATCTAAAATAGCCTCCAAGTGAAATTTTGTACAAATGCTTATTTACCGCAAATCACATTCTGAGCCAAATTTGGGTTGAACGGTCGATTATTGATGAATTTAGTTTTAAAAAATCCTACTTTTGATGTTTTCTGGGAGGAAATGGTGGCCATATTGGATTTTGACCTAAACATGCGTTTTCGCCGGTCTAGTTTTAATCCACCGTCCAGATTCTGAATCAGCAGGTCTTAGTGCATCAACATTTTCTAGGGGTCTGGAGCCCGAACTATTTGGCCTATTTAGAGGATTTCTTTGAACTTATTAAAGTCCCCCACGTTAGGCAATCCATCGCCTAACTTTTTTTTTCAAATCCAATTTGAAGTTTTGAACTATTTAAATCTTGTAAGAATGACATGTTCGTTAGTAACCTTGTGTGGAAAAAATGAAGTTAATCGCATTTAATACCGTTTGTCTTTTGTGAACTTTTTACTTTCTAGAGCTGAGACATGCATTGTCTTGCAGGGTTGCCAAGTAGAGGGCAGGGGCCAAATTCACGAATGCTTCGCAAATATATAGCGAAGCTTAAGCTAAGCAAACTGCTTAGCGATGCGTAGTATTCACGATGGTTTGAGCAAACCTTTCGCTACATTGCGAAATCACTAAGTTGGCGAACCTTCGCCAAGTCCAAACAGTGGATTCTTATTAAAATGTATACATCATACATCAGTGAAGACGCCAAACGATGTGTTATGTAATCACTAGGTAAGTTTGAGCATCCTATTCATTCGACCCATATATAAATAGGTATACGTGCATGGTTACACTGCCAAAGACGGGCAAGATGGCAGCAAAGCAAAGGAAAGCTCGAATCTCCCAATAGTGGAGTGGCATAGCCCCAATATTTTCAAGAATTCTGCACTTTTGTGTGATAAAAGCATGAAACTTCGCATGTTTTTTTTCTGCACGCCTCAATTTTGTTTTTCAGAATAGAGGCATTTCATATTTGATCTCTGGTGACCTTTGAGAGGTCAACGACCTTTACATAATTTATAACAATTATTCTTCGGAACTTCACTTTCCTATGACCCAAGTCTATAGGTTTTCAAACAATGAAAATAATAAATAAATGAGGGAACAATTCATATCACGATCCAAATGTAAATGAAAGGTGTTCAGGCTATGAAGAAATTTTTCCATACATTTCATATGTAACCCCTAGTAACCAAATACGAGAGGTCCTAAAATTTGTAAACCCTATCATAAGCTTTAAGCTTGTAAATGACACTTTCTCATGACCAAAGTCTAAAAGTTAACTCTTTGTGCCATGGAAACAATTTTTAAGATGTGGGGACATCATATCTGACGTCTGATACCCTTGGAGAGGTCAACCAATTTTGTGTACCTTAATTTTCGCTATGATCATCGCTGTATCTTCCTGAACGCGTTGGTAAGGTCAAACAGACCATATTTTGGCGTAATTCGTGATGGAGTTCTTCATCCAGTTCGAGCAAAGGCGTCATATCGTTAGGTACGAGGAGTTAGCGACGACTTCGGACTCGTCGCAAAAAAATCTCGCGTTAGCCAACCTTTTGCGAAGAGATTGCAAAATCGCAAAGTTTGCGAGGCCTTTGTGAATAATGTGCAAACCTTTAAGCGGTGTTTGCGAAAATATGTCGGTTTCGCTAACATTTGCGAAGTGTTTGCGAAGCGTAGCTTTGTGAATACAAAATTAGCGTTAGCGAGGTATTGTGCGACTTCGCTAACGTTGCGAAGCCTTCGTGAATTTGGCCCCAGAGCTGCAATTGTGCGAACAATGAAGGATACAGTAACTATATGTAGCTCACAGAAATGTTGTACAATATATACATAATGAAGTGAAGCAGTAAAAAAAAATAGCTCGAGCTAAGGTTCAGTCAGTTATAAATCTGTGTTGTCTATATTGTCTTTATTGTGCAGTTTCTTCGCTCTTATGCACAATTCTCACGCCACGTGGACAAAAACGTAAATCGGGTACCGCAGTAAAATGTTCACAAAAACAAACAGTCAATGCGATTATTTTCACACAAGGTTACGAAGGAATGTGTCATTCTTGCAAGGTTAAAATGTTCAAAATTCCAACTTGGTTTAAAAAAAAATGGCTCCTTCGCATTATTGCATTTTTTACTCATCCTAAAAAAAAGCATATAAGAACCACTGACATCTGACGAACGATTGGTTGAGCCTAGCCCCGGTAGGAAGGGCTATTGTTTTGCACGGCGTTTGATTGGATAGAACACGTATGTATAACTTGGGACAATACCTGTCTTCCCGGGGACATGCAAAATCTGGGTAGTGACGAATCCAATTTTCAAAAGGGGGTGGCTTGGGGTGTTGAAATCGTTTCGGGGGATGGGGTGGACGAGGCGTTGGAGTTCCTGCGTAAAAACGACCAAAGGCCTGAATGAAGCATTGGGTAAGATTTGCAATATTTTGTGATGACGTTTACGGACCCCCGAGGTAGCCACCCCACCACCGCCATGGATCCGCCCTTGCAGGGTGTATAAAAGCTGCCGCCGACGGTCTGAAATGTTTATCGCAAGCTTGAGGTTAGTCATTCAAAGTCGAAACCTAGTGCAGTCTCCTCACGAGAGAGCAAAACTTGTGTTGTCATTTGACGATTTACAGCATACCCGAAAAACTCTTCTAAAATGGACAACAGCGTTGGGTTTTTGGTGATCGTGTTCATCGTGGCGGTGAGCGGGCAAGGTCAGTAAAAGTAGGGAGACATGATCCTGCAGAGAAAGCGAATCTTCTTTTGCTTGAAATAAGATGAAGCTAAGTTGCTCACATGCTCTTCAACAAAATCGATTTCCGTTCTCCTTACGCAGTTTAATTAAACCAGAAAAGCTATTTCCTCGATTATTGACGCTCAAATCCTCTTAAAATATGTTTTTATTTTAGGTAAAATCAAAACTTTTCGGTCCAAAAGTAAAAAAAAAATGCTAAAATTATCAATTTTCAACGATTTCGTTCAACAAAACACCTCTCTAGGTAGCAATCGACTGGTAAGGCCTTCTGCAGGTGAACAAATTCTTAATGGAGATTGGCGCGCGCGTCGTGCGTACTTCATGATATGGCGTAGAACGCAGATGTACGGTGTAGTTCAACCTCGTCCCTAGGGCGTCGAGAATTACGCGCCCACCACTACCTGCTCTCTCACCCTGTTATTGGATCATTTGCATGTGCAAGATTTTTGAGCAATAGTCTGGTGCCCGTATGTGCGTTAAGTTTGCGTTTGTTTTTGTATGCGGTGTCTGGGGTAAAAACAGCATCGATTCGTCACGCCGTGAGTTATTAAAACACGATTTGTTAAAGTTAAAATGTTACAATCTGGCCCGCCAATATGCAGTATTACATTTCATATTAATATCAGCGAACTGGAAAGAAAAGGAGTATTATTGAGAAGGCTTGGACGCTTTAACTACAATGATCGTGAAAACATGTAATGCACGTTGGAAATAACAACACCAACTACACGATATAAATCTATTATTAGCAAATTGCGGTATCGAATCAGGATGCAGGAAGAAAGTTTCCTATCCAGGGATTGGAAACGAGGTTGGAAATAAAGTAAGCTCTGGGGACGAGGTAGGGTGTAGTTTGAATTTAGGACTATGAAACACTGACTCACTGGTAGTATATTGCGCATGCCTACGTGAGGATTGAACGTTCAACCAAGGAAACGGTAATGGCACCGGATTTGATAGAAGTCCAAATTTCATGTGACACTAGAAAAGTGTTTAAGACCAGCCAGCCCTGCCGGTCTTTATCAACCATTTAAAACCGACTACATGACGGGCTGTCGACGAATACGAATTGGGAAAAGTGCCTATTTATTTATCAGGTATTTATAAATGTTCTTTTAATAGACGGATTCAATTGATATTTTTTTTATATCTACTTAGCCATCGGCGTACATCAACAGATCCAAATGTTGCCAACTGAACAACGAGATGACAACTACTTATGTGTGCTCTGTGAAGAAGTGTTGAACTTCGCGTATAACGTGAGCACTGACAAGGTATTCTTGGTGAGTAAGATTCTCTCAAAAAAAGTTGGTAACATTATTAAAGCCAGTAAAGTGAGAAGTAGTTGCAAATTTGACAAAAAAAGTGCCCTAAGTTTTAAAAGTAAATAATGTGTCGCCTTCCTCGTGGTTTTGTTTTGTGTTTGATTATGTTTTACCGATGAGTCATTAAGCCATGATTGCAATGACTGAGTGTTCAATGAATTTTCGAATCAAATTATCGCTTACAGGACTTGTTGCAGAATACCCAGAGGCAGGTTGCGTGCACTTACTTGATCCCTGAGGGTTTCAAGGTTTACTGCGAAGACTATATCCAAGACATCCCAAAGCTGGTCGTAGCATTCTCCAACACCTATTTGGTTAGTGTTCTTAAAAGCATAGCGTATTTTACCTAGATTGGATTAATGAAAGTGCTCAAAGTTATAACTCGTCGGGTGCCCGGCAGAAGGGTGTATGAGCGTTCTGACGCAAAAATCATTTTCAAGAAAATCGCATTGAAAGGTTCCATTGTTACCCTGCGCGCATTATGTATCCAATGTTCTCCCACATGTAATATAAATTGTAAGCATTTGAAATTTGTCACACGTATGAATGATAAGTTTAGGAACAACTTGTATTTATTTCTGACAAAAATGTTTAAATTTCATTAAAATGGAGGCAGTTTTCTGCATATGCCCTTTTGCTGGGAACATTTTGGTCATTACGCGCTATTGCATAAGGGAATATGCACAAATGCCCTTCTGCCGGTCACACACTCTTCGCCATTCATGAGTTTTTGTGGTCGTATACCTCATAATACCTGACTCTACATAGACTAACATATATAACCTATTGTACACACACAAATAGAATAAATGAGAATAGAATTATTGTTTTCGTCAAACATAGCTTGAGAAAAGCAAAACCGCAAACATTGTCCCCCTGATCTACACGATTAACATTTCAAAAATACTCTGCAAGTATGAAGTGACGATTTAAAACTCCATGCAATATTCAAATGTCCCCATAACTGCAAAAATACCATGATAAGCATTATCAGCTGTATATTATGTTGATGGTATATTTACAGAAAGTACATTACATATCAAGCCTCATAAAATGAACAAAACACCGCCCCCCCTCAATTAAAAAGGCAAATAAAAAAATACCATTGTGGCAATTACCTCACTTTTTTCTCATTTCCTTATTTAAATAATCATTCATTTGCAGAATCCCGAAAGGTGCGCATTTCTCTGCAAGTCCCCGGAAATGAACCAGCAGCTGAACGTTTTGGGCAGCATTGTCAAGAAGATGGGGGGAGCGTCTGGGAAAGACCTCTTCAAGTAGAACAAGCCCAGCCCACATCTCCCTGAAGACAAATCTGCATGCATTCATTTTATTAGCTTGCTTTTTGTTTGATCATATATTCCAGTTTAATGTTACTGGTGAATAAGCAAATATAATTTTTTTTTTCATTGTGTCAGATCTTTTCATTTTGTCGGTCACGGGCTTCTTTGAGATAATGTTTGACACACTAGGGGGCGCTATTTGGTATGGGCAAACTCTTTTGTATTTACTGCTACGAAACAGCGCTGTTCTATTAGTTCCCAGCATACCTCAAAACGGTTTTCCGCAAAGCTGCGGGAAAACCCTTTGTTTTTGTTATGATTTTTTTTGCTTTCTTTCAACATGCAAAATTCAAAATTCTGTTGTATTATGTTTGCTAGGTAATAGGTATATGCAAAAAAAAATTGAAAAATGTGTGACGTCATCATGAAATCATCAAAAAGCGATTTTTGAAAAACACATATAAGGGAAAGTCTGATTGTCATGAAACTTGGTGGATAGTTAGATAATAGTATTAGTATGCAAAATCCGAAATGACGTCACAATGACGTCATCGGTTAATTTTTTATTATTTGTCTAATATTTACAATTTCATTCCGCTTCCAAAATTTAACACTTCCTTTCATTGGGTTGACTTCAAGCTTAGTAGAAACCAAGTCCACAATGGAAAAATAAAGTCATGCGAAAATAATAAGCGGAAAAGCCCTATGTCCTGTTTTCAAACAAACATAAGACCTCTATAGTTTTCTTTGACGTCTTCCTTTTAGCTTTTTCTTCAATGTTTCTTTTTGTATCAGCTTTTGGTGTTTGTTCATCATTTCCTTGGCCATTTCCCCCCCCCCCTTTTCAATTATTGTTAATTTCTTTATTTTATTGCAGCGACCTAATGTAACCAGTCTGTTGCAGTTTGCGTTTAGCCTTAATAAATGAAGCATTGAAAACAATCAATTGTTTAGATTTCCCGTCTGTTCGCCGTTTTTTTTTTTTTGGGGGGGGGGTATTTTCCTTCCTTAACAATGAATGCACAATTGGTTTGCTCGAGCCCAGCTCGTAAATACAAAGGCTTTGTCCTCTGACTCCGCCTTATCGCATAATTAAGGTCGATAGAACAAACGCCACCTTAAATAACGCCATGCATCCATGATTAAAGAGGTTGTGGAATGCTGAAAGTCGTTTTGTTTTTTATATTTTTTATAGTAGAGTAGACCCATATATATCATAATGAAAAAGTCCCATTCTCTTGTAATGTGCGTTTATATGTTTATAAAACTGAAATTCATCGAGTAATTTGTTGGTCGGCGAGCGCATAATTGAAAACAACAGTCGTCGGGTTCTCCGTAAAATGAGAAAACTCGTGACGTAATAAACAGGACTCGTTTATACTACGCTGCATCGGGAGTCCTGTTTATTACGTCACGATTTACTTTGTTTTGTTTGCTGCCCCAAACGACGACTTTTACACAAATTGCTCGTTCGGGTCGAAACAGGACCTGAAAAACCGCTCTCAAAAGTAACTTGTACCTTTTCATGACAGTCACAAAAGTCGTTTTTATTTCATCACACCTTAGGCTACATAGGCCTATACCCGAAAAATTACGGAAATGTCTTCGAGCATTCCACAACCTCTTTAATCTTCTTACCTTCGCTTGTACTGGACATTTGGCAATCGGAGAAAATCACGGAACCATGATTAGCGGGTTTAACATTAAGTGTTTTTTTTCACATTTGTTATTTATTTTTGACGAAAACACTGATTTCGCGATAGGGGGTTTATTTTCACGTCTCGTGGAACGCGTATAGCGATACCTACTGTCTGACAATGACAATGAATTCAATACAACAAATTGCAACATAAACAATTCAGGCTTCAATAATCTTCAAATAATTGCACAAACAACCTGTGAAAAATTTGATTTTTTCTATAGAGTGCAAAGGTGCTTTTTTTTTCCAAGCACTTAGATTAAAACTTGAGTGTTTTTGTATCTGAATTATGGAGGGCGCCCTTGTTTAATTCGTCTGGTGACTTTTCTCGATGTACATACATGTAACAGTTTATTTTTGCTGTCTAAAAGCATGCAAAGTCAATTATATATTGGAAAAGTTATTTCTTTCCTCGAAAGAAAACTGTTTTTTTAATTTCACAGATTTGTGTCCTTTCCCGGGAACAAACTTTCAAAATTGTTCCTCTAAAGTTATCATTTTGCTTTTTCAAAGAAATTCGCTCTTTTTACGCTCCGCCATTGGGCATGCACAGCCTCGATCTGGCAACATTATACAATGAAAATAGCCGGTTCAGAGAAGGTAGAGTCGCTACACAGTCATGTGAGTGATCCGTTTGAGAGGTGAAAGAAAGAATTTGAACTGAGAAGATTGTAATGGCAAGTTGGATGAATTCCTGATTGAGTTTCAATTTCTGTAAAGGGTGCAGGCCAGTAAAATTGGTCTAAAATTGCCTACGCCAGCGCGGCCAAAAATGACGGTTTGCATGCCCTCAAATCTTTCAGTATTTGAACATAATAAGCTTTGAGCCGTGAACCTGAGGGTTTGTAAAAAAATAAGTAAAATAAGGGTGGAAGCCATGCACAGGATAGGCTTGACTCAAGTCGGATTTGCTTTAAGTCGGTATCTTAAAATGAAAAAAGTAGCGAAAATCACTTAGTTTACGCCTTTCCAGATGCCCGACAAGGTACACTTCATTGTCGCTGGGGGCGCTCTACAGCTTAGCAGGGGCAAAAAAATTACTATTTTCGGGCTTAATATCGACCTCGGATAACATGTTTCTTTTATTTTTTTTTCCCAAAAAATTGACTTTGGAGATATTCTGCTTGTTCTGAATGTGGTTTTGTGTTAAAATTTAAAAGTTGCCTGCTATTATAAAGAATAACAAAGATGGCCGTTTCGCGCATGCGCTGTGCCGCGGCAGTGGTCTTTTCAGTGGGCGGAACCTACGGGGAGGGGGGAAAAGTGTTTTAAAGGTATCAACAAGGTTTGTTTCCGTAACGGATGCTTCCAAATCATAAGGGAGTAGTAGGCTATCACCCGATTACAACAATTGCTAGTTGAAAAGGGGGGGGGGGCATTTTGAGCTTAAAAGTAGCTGAAACTCAATTTATTGTCGCTGGGGGCGCTCTACAGCTTAGCAGGGGCAAAAAAAATCACTATTTTCAAGCTTAATATCGACCTCGGATAATATTTTTCTTTCATTTTTTTTTTCAAAAAATTGACTTTGGAGATATTCTGCTTGTCCTGAATGTGGTTTTGTGTTAAAATTTAAAAGTTGCCTGCTATTATAGGGTGCACACCGGTAAATCGATCCGCCAAGCTCATGAATAAAAGTTATACCCTCAAAATATTCTACATTAGAGAGTTCTGAGCGCCGTAAAATTGGGGAATTGAAGAGATATGGTAATGAACCTCTGGCCCGGACTTGGGGCTTCCAATTCTGAGCATTTTGGATGCTATTGGGCTCGAAAGTGTCGCTATTTTGCCATGTTGTGGAGGGATCGTTTTTCAAGATGGCTACTTTTCCGCTTTGGGGAAAATAGGGGTCGTCTTCTTTGGGTGAAAATATCTCGAAAAGTCAATGGTCAACCCACCAAAAATTGAAAAGAAAACGACAGATGACATGTTGATTATCATTTTTCTGTGCAGCTTGAATACCTGTGAGAGTTTTGAGTATTTTAAAAAGAATTTTGAAGTCTGGGCATTTAGCACTAGTGTCTATGGGAGTTTATTTGCAGGTATGCATCCGTAATACACGTACATGTGTGTGCATGTATTGCAGAGCATGTGCATACATGTACATGTACATGTGGTGCAAAAGTTAGCTAGCGGGTTGCTGCATCGCTTGAAAATAACATGTACATGTACGTTTTTAACATGATGGTCCGGATTCGACGCATGAGGGCGCGCGTTATGTACTGTAACTACGTATGCGCCTATGAGATATGTGCTGTGAGGGGGAGGGATTTGGGGGTTGCTAGTGTAGCTGCAACTCAATTAACTCCCGTTGGGGGCGCCCTACAGCAGGGCAGCTGCAAACAGCATGAATAAAGGGCTTGTTTTCAGACCATGCAGACATCGAACCCAGAGGGTTTTTTCCCCCCATATCTTTATGAAATAATATTTGATTAAAAAAGAGTTATCCATCCTTCCACATGTCGCACAACTGGTTTGGGGGATTTTACACATCTTTGCTTCTTTAAAGGTTGCAGACCAGTAAAGCCAGTAATTGCCTGCGCTGACCAAATCACGACTTACATGCCCTCAAATTCTTTAGTATTTGAGCATATTGTGGGCCATGACCTTAAGGGTTTGTAAAAAAAAAGTAAGGGTGGAAGCCGTGCACAGGACCCTGAGCTTGTATTTCTGTGAAATTTGAATGAAATTGGGGCCGTAAAAGCGCTCTATTTTGCAATGCAGTGTAGGCTTCGTTTTTCAACATGGCGATAGGCTTTAGGACTATTTTCCAGGGGTGATCATCTTCGGATGGAAATTTCTCCTAAAAGTCATGAATTAACCCCCAAAAATTGAAAAGAAAAT
Organism: Patiria pectinifera; assembly: GCA_029964075.1. NCBI lineage: Eukaryota > Metazoa > Echinodermata > Asteroidea > Valvatida > Asterinidae > Patiria > Patiria pectinifera. The sequence continues at coordinate 1,140,209 of CM057130.1, read as the reverse complement.
GAAAGATAATGAAATAAGCTTGAAATTGATGTGTGTCTCGAACACCTTGGAGAGTTGTGAGTATTTTCCCGAATTTCCGAAGTGTGAGCATTTACCATAGGAGTCTATGGAAGTTTATTTACTGGTCTGCAACCTTCTGCTTGTTGCAGCAGAACGACTGCGTACACGTTCGTGACGTGTAGCTAATTGTAGTCGTGCACACCCGTGCTCAATCGAAACCTCGCTAAAAAAAACCCCAAAACGAGAAACGAAAAGTCTTTGTGTTTACTGTTTGATCATACACGACGTAAACACCCTGTACAACCACTATCCATACCCCACAACTGGCCTGATGGTCACAAACACTATCTGGGGGTGTTTCTCAGCTTATTATGCCCCCTGGTGTACATGTAAACAAATACCTTTTTGATTTGTAAGCGAGTATCTGTTTGTAAGCGAGTATCTATCTCTAATACTAAAGAATTTGAGGGCATGCAAATCGTGATTTGGCCGCCGTAGGCAATTTCGGACCTTTTTACTGGTCTGCACCCTTTACAGGGTCTCGTGACTCAAACCCTGTCAAGTGTTTATAGTTTATGGATTTTATAAATATTATGGGCGTAAACATCCTGAGTTTTAAAGATTTCACTGGAAAAGCCAAACCATTTGAATCACGAGACCCAGTTTGAATCACGAGACCCTATATAATCATTATTTCATCAGGTGCAGAGTTTCTTCCGATCAGAGGAGTCAAGGGAGGCCAGGGGCAAATGGGTTAGTTTACCTCAGCCAAAAATAAAAGGAGTTATAAACACACACATTAAACGTTTGTTTTATCTTTATTTATATATATATATATATAAACTGTGTACTGCAGCTGCGGTAGACGGATTTGACATCCCGCAGCCGCAATCAGTCCTTCGCACTGGTCTTCGGCCACCTGGTCTGGTCGTAGGCGAGTTGCCGTAGGCAATGGAGTTGTTTCGCGGTGTTGAGGGGTCCGAGTCCAGCCCGTTTAAAGTCAGCACGTATTGTGCCCAGTAGATTTATGCAATGCCGTCCTGGTCTGGGTTTGTAGGCTTGAGAGCCAGTAACGGCAAAGTCTAAGGCCCTCTGAGCGGGTGTGTCAGGGTCCATAGTTACGTAGGACATGCATGGCCTAACATTGACCATCTTTGCTTTGTGACCTTTAATGTGAGGGGTTCTTCATTGCACAGCTCGTATAGTGCCTGGTTGCTGATAAGGCTCTTTGGCCAGCAGTAGGGGTGGGTATTATTTCATTTTTTTTCACTTTTTAATGTTCTACCCCCTTCAAAATATGTAGTGGCCTACTAGAAACAACAATCAAACATTAAAAGTAAATTGGAAAAATTTAACCCCCCTGTACATGCCACAAAAAAAGTTTTGGGCGAAGGGCGCCCTCTATGGCTAGTTGAACTGACATGTTCCCTGACTTACAATGTACTTGAGAAAGGCAAATTGTAAGGTACCAGGCTATAAATATTAAAAACCATTTGCGCCACACAGGAGATCAGCTAGGGGTGCAGTGAACTAATTCAAGCGAGAATTTCTACGCCAGCTGATTAGCATAAAAAGTGCCCCCACAATTTCTTCTGAAAACGGAGACCGTTTGGCTTTAAAAACGGTGGAATTGTTTAAATATACCCAAGGATCAACTCCCTGGTTTTGGGGCTTCCATCTGAGGGCAGGCTTGATAAAATCACGGATGAAAAAATGGGTCCTATTTGCCTGTGAAAGTGGAAGGGTGCCACTCTTAAAATGGCTACATGCAGGCTCGGGAACTATCACTTTTCGGGAGGTGATTTTATTTGGGTGTGAATATTTAAAAATGTAATTGGCTAATGTACGTAAAATTGAAAAGAAATGAAAAGATGAAAGACAAGACAATAATTTAATTTTTGTTTCAGAAACCCCAGTGATGTTGGCTTGCATGTTACTTGGCCCTGAACTTTGTTGATTTTACACTGTTTTCAATGGGGCTTGAATTAGTACAGTGGACCCCTAGCTGTTCATAGTTTGTGGACATAGTTGGCGGTTTTAAGTCATTAAAAGCAATTTATTTTGCAGTTCAATGATTACTTAAACAAGTTAAGTTCCTTTTTACTGGCCATTTCTTGCAATACGATTTGAAAAATGTTGTTATTTGGTCCATAGTTGGGTGATTGTTTTCCACTCACTTTCCCTGAGAATAGGACTGCCTTCCTAATGTGAAATTTTTTTATGGATCTTTTCTTTGTTTGATAGGCGCATAACTCAAAAGGATTTACTAAACAAAAAATGAGGGAAGTTTCTTTATTTCCTCTATTTTACTAACTTATTTCTATGCTAGACCAGTGTGGGAGAAAATAGTCTGGAGCCGAAAATAGTTACATACACTTCGTGCACAAGGAGTCGGGGTACCATACCATATTTTCAAAATGACACTTTAAGGGCCATGTACGGGGGGGGGGGGTTAACGGTCTCCCCTCCTATGACCCTCCTTGCATGTATGCCGGAGACTTCAACTGTCATAGCACAACATGGGGATACCGCTCAACCAATCAAGACGGTACTACCCTGGAAGACTGGGCCTCGGCCGCTGGCATCTACCTCCTCTATGACTCTAAGCAGCCCGGCAGCTTTCATTCCGGCCGTTGGAACACCACCTCCGACCCGGATCTGGCTTTTTAAAACCTGAATGGTCCTCTTCCTATGGTGGCCCTGAAGGGACATCACACATCGAGATTTCTGCGCAGAAATCTGCGTTGTCGCACATTTTATCGCACATTTTTGTGCAGATTTCTGCGATGTCGCACATTTTATCGCAGAAATCTGCGCAGATTTCTGTGATGTCGCACATTTATCGCACATTTCTGTGCAGATTTCTGCGATGTCGCACATTTTATCGCAGAAATCTGCGCAGATTTCTGCGATGTCGCACATTTTATCGCACATTTCTGTGCAGATTTCTGCGATGTCGCACATTTTATCGCACATTTTATCGCAGATTTCTGCGATGTCGCACATTATCGCAGATTTCTGCGGATGTCGCACATTTTAGTCGTACATTTCTGCATCTTTTTAACATACTTGCGCCTGGCTATTTTTCTGCTGAAGCTAAGGGGTCTACGAAAATCCCGGTTTTTTTATTGCTACAAAGTTTTCCCCAAATATTCCTTGGTCACTTCTTGTAAATACGGACCACCTTAAATGACTCATGAAGTTTCATTCGAAGGCCAGAGGTAGATTTTCTTTTAGAACCGTTAAAATAAAGCCCCTTTTCGCGAACACCGCGCGGTATACACACACAACACACAGCGCAATAGCTGTAGAGCGTGAACGCATGCACACACCACCGGGGCACGTGCGGCGTTAACACGGCGTTGTCGCACTGCCCTGCCCGGTGAGCTGCAGCGCAGCGAAACCGTGCGCTGAGAGTCACAGGCCGGTGGTTAGTGGGGGAAATATTCAGCAGATTTCCGGCCAGATCATGTATGTTAAGAATACAAATAGTTTCGTACGAACACCAATATTATTAAGCAGGATGAGCTTACATCAGACTCCTGTAGGTCAGACGGCCTTATGAATATAATTAGTGCTCCACGTTTGCTTAGAATTGTTTAAAAATTTCATAAAAGAACCAATATCCTGCCCCTATTTGCACAGCAATATTCATGAAGTAAAACCACTACGGGTGCAACACTTATCACTTCAAACATTTTTCATTAACCCTAACTCCCGGGGGGGGGGGGAGAATCGTATCAAAATTCCAGGATTCAGGACTGTTTGGGCTATTAGGAAAACCCGAGCAAATGCAGTCCTGCATTTCCACGAGAGTCCCAGATTAACTTCATCCAAACATTGAAAACCTCCCCTGTCCAGTCGTGTTTTGCTTCGGGTCGGGTCCACTATAGGCCAAACCGATGCGAAACATAATAGATATAATCCAAATCCTGCGCTGTGTTAATTTCCAAACTGTTTCCATCTTTTGTCCCCGTTTATTTCGAGTTTTGAATTGACCCTCTCCGACCCGATCCGCAAATTTTCAAACACAAATCTGACCAACCCAACTGAAATGACGGACAAACCGACCCGACCAAACACAAAGTTGGTGTTTGGTTGGGTCGGTTACAGTTTCGAGTCGGGTCAGCACAACACTTCTGTCCAGAACCCTTCCAAGAAGCAAAAGTAACCAGCAAGGTTGCTGAAATCTATGGCCACATGACATCACACAGCATAATTGCCGCATTCCCCCAGAGATAGTAGAGCTGCAGCCAATCATTGCATGTGGCACTGTCAGGCAGAGGCAGTCTTCAATTGATTATTAGATTTAAAAACTGGCAGGGTAATATTCATATTTTACTTTATTTCATTATTTAAGTTGGCGGCCAATTTTGTGAAATCCATTGGTCTCTCATTGTTCCAAGTACAGCTAAAAAAAAATCAACATCCACATAAACCTAAAAGTCTCATTTGTTTTAAAGTATGGAAAAGCAGGCCAACTTAAAACTTGTTATTAGTAGCCTATTTACTTACTTAAAAAAAACACTGATGAAAATATCTAATTTAATAATAGCATTTTAGTAGTGTCAACAGTTAGTTGATTTTCAGTAAAAGGTAATATCCAGTTCTAATTCAATTCATAATTTTGGCACTTAAGAGTGTTAACTCATTCGCAGTAGTCCTGGAGGATTTCCTACCGGTGTACATAAATTAGCCTAGGTCACAATTCTGCCCTTATGTACAAAATCACAATGATAATGTAAGCATGGATCCAGCCAGACTGGGACCGTGAGTGCATACCAACTGCGCAATAGCCGTAGCCTTGTTGCCATTTTGTGATTGGACGATTAACGACGTTCGGTTGTTCGCAGTTTAATAACTCCAACGTACGCGCGCGAGTACGACGTGCGTTTCATGTATTGTTTTTATATTGGCAAAATAAAAATGAATGACTGAAGTAAAGAAAGGGGTTGATTTATTTTAAAATTAAAACAATAATTAAAAAGAAACCATGGATCAAATTTTATACGCAAACGTGTATATGTATATAAAATTAATAAATTTAGATGCATAAAATAAGGTGTTTTTTTTGTTATAAAGAAAGTATGTATGTGTATAGGCCTATATAAATTTAATAAATTAAGATGCATAAAAAAAATTCTAAAGAAAGAAGTAATTCTTCCGTTCCCAACTGCTTTATGCACAAATGTCCAACGAATCATTGCGATGTTCTTTGGATAAGATCATGCCATTTCCATTTTACATCGAACTGTCAAGATCTTCACACGTATGGGTTTTGTGAAATGATAAAGTTGTTCCTGCGCGTATATGTCACACAAAAATCCTGCAAGATCTGGTCTTGTATAAGTATGTACACGCCCGTACGTAATGTACATGATACGTACATCCATTGAACACAACCTCGTTATTGTCCAATCACAAAATGGCAACAAGGCTGCGGCTCATTGCGCAGTCTGTCGACTCACCACGCCATCTTGGAAACCAGTTTCTTCATTTGGAACGTGTAGTTCGTGAAAAAAGATCAGGCGAACTCTCGCAAATACACGTGCAAGTCTCGTGGCGGTTTCGTGATGTAGGCCGTGCAAATAAAATTCGGGATTTGACCTCATTATCGCGTGCACTGCGTACTGACTGTTCAGCTGCAACATGTACCGCTGGCTGGAAATGTTCTTGAAGAACTTGAACCGCATGCATGTAGTCATTCGTACCTGGTGTGGGGCTTTCTGTACTCCGGGGAAGGGTTGTGAAGACTCTCTGTGCCTCCACACCAAGACAGTGAAGTAGGATTGCTTTCTTTCTCTTCGGCGAAACTCATCACCACCTATCACAAGTAGGTAATTTTCAAAATTTGAAACCCACTGTTTCCAAATTACCGCCAGTTCTCCCGCTTCGTGTAGAAATGGGTAGGGTTGAGTTTTAGGGAGCTCACAGTCGTCGTTCGCCAAATGTTGTATCGTAGTAGTAAATGAACGTATGAACGCAAAGAACGAAACAAAAACGCCGGGCGATAAGGGTTACAAAACTCATCAACTTTAATTTGCTGACGTGGCCCTTTATATAGGCGTAGTCTGGTATCCAGACCTGACTATTATTCCCGACGCTCACCTCTAAATTGTAGGTCACTGCAGGCAGCCTCCTTGGCTAAAAATAAACATGACGACATTGATGGTCCTTTTTCAAAGCTCGGCTTCGTTTCCGATTTCCTTTTATCACTTTTAGCTTTTAATGTTCTGATCAACTTTTTTAAATAAATCACTTGCTTCGTAATATCATCCAGTTATGATAATACAGTTTGATGTTTGACTAATGTTGATCTTGAATCTTCAAAATTAGGCACCCAAATAGCACTGTTAGCAGGCGGAGCCGAATGAAGACCGAGTTTTGGAAAATCTCGGTAACGGTCGTCAAATTCAAAATTGTACATGACGCAGTAAAAAGTTCGCCCATACGATCCGAGTATATTTGATGCAAAAGAAAATCGTCGTTGAATTTCAAGTTTTCTAAATGAAAGCAATGAATATTAATTCTCAACTCATTTAACAAAATTGTAATAAGCAATTAGCAGTTAATTAAACCTATATTAAACTCGGAAATACTCGGGCGCTATCCGATTGTCAACAAAACGAATTCGGCAAACTTCGGAAATTTTCGGAAAAAGGAGGAATTCCTCCTGTTTTGGTCACGTGACGTAAATGTAATACGATGTATTACCGGAGGCTACCGGACCTAAGATTCACCAGGAATAGTCAGAATCTTTTGGTCTGAGAACCAGACTATATATAGGGGCAAGCTAGATCCTGTGCGCAAGGATATTAAATAAACTAGTCCCACAATTTACATGTACATTGTAAATAGATATTACACTAGTATTATACAAATACAACATGGTTTGTGGGGAAATAGTGAAAACTAATTACCCCGAGGTGTTCGATGATTGGGACTATCTCCCGAGGCGAAGTGCCGATCATCCAACACCGAGGGGTTATTTGTTTTCACTATTTCCCCGCAAAAACATGTTGTGCTTCTTTTACCATTCCTCATAAATATTCATCAAGCATCTGCGGTATTTCATTGGTCCATTCCACCATGTTATTTATCGTGCTGTATAAAGGGATACAGTGAAACATTATTTTAATTTAAGGAGACAACAGAATAGATAGTTAATGTTGTGTCATTTAATAACTATAACATTCACACAAAACACTGGATTTATTAATATTGTGTAAAATTTTACCCAGTTCCTCCACGGTTAAAATCGGAAAGCGAGCACCACCGGTCGCCATTTTAATGTTTTCCGTAATAAACAAGCAAAACCGTCCTCACTGGTGAGTGATCTCCACGGTAAGCACGTAATGCGCATGTGCAATGAACAAATGAATGAACAAACGTGCATTGAAAAATGAATGAACAAATTCGACCATTTAAAGATATTGATGTCTACAAACCCACGTGATATCATCTGTTTAAACGAAACAATGTTTGACTCCTCAACTGACGAGGAGCTTCACCTCCCCGAATACTAGATTGTCAGAAGAGATAGAAACCGTCACGGGGGTGGCGTGGCAATGTGCATCCGAAATAATATAACTTTCATCCACCGTGATGACCTAGAAACAGATGATGTCGAATGTTTAAGGGTTGAACTCAAATGTAAGCAAAGGCAGCCTGTGCTTATAAGTTCTATTTACAGGCCACCTTCAAGTTCTGTACAGTTTATAGATAAAATAAGTGGTATTATAGATAGAGCCTCATGTGAATGTTAAGAAATTATCGTAGCTGGCGATTGTGACATTTCCGAGGACGATAACAGTACGTCCTCAAACCCTATAACTTCATGTTTTAGTTTGTTCCAAATGACGCAACTTATACATGAACCTACCCGCGTTACTGAATTTACTGAAACTACTATTGATCTAATTTTTACCTCTCATCCCGAACAACCTTATTATTTTTATTATTAAGTGGTTCATTATTATGTCTTTTTTTCGCCGCCAGCAGCGGAATTGTTAAGAACATTTACAATGTATTATCATAAAAAACGTAAACTTTACTTTACAAGGGCAGCACAAGACTAAAATCATATAAAAACATGACATGGAGAGGGTATGTGGAGGGTAAACTGGGAAGGGAGAGGATGAAAGGGGAAGGGTAAGAAAAGGAATATGAACAGACATAGAATTAAATCATTTTAAAAGCAACGATTGGATAAACATGGAATTAAATAAAATCATTTAAGACCACACATAAAAAGATTTACATTTCATTACATACAAATGGATGAGTGAGAATGATAAAAGGTCTTTGGGTAAGAAGTTTCTAGGCTTACAAAATGGATTTGCACAAACAAAATAGACAAAGGAATTACATTACTATCTTAAAACAACAAACTCACAATAGGACAAAAATGCTATGTGGGAAGATAAGGGAGGAGAGGGTGGGCGGGGATTGAGAACACAAATTCCCAGGATTAAAACGGACATGAATGTCAATGAAAAAGTGATTAATTATGAGGGAGCACTTTAACAATTGTTCACTTGTTTTTGGAGTTCCATAGCCTAACAAGGTAGGGTACAGGGCTGTTTTTGTACCGATTTGTTCTGCAGTTAGGGATAGAGAGGTGGCTACTGTATTGGCAATTATGTGACTTGCATCTGTGCACAGGTAACCAGCTACTAAACTTGTCATCTTTAAGTAGGTTACACACATATTTGTAACAGATGTCTTCTCTTCTCTTAGCAAGAGTGCAAAGACTGAGATCTGTTAATGATTGGTCATATCCCTTGTACTTGGAACCAAGGATGACTCTGCAAGCTCTTTTCTGGATTTGTTCCAGGGTATCACTCTGTTGCTGGGTCAGTCCAGGTGACCATACCGGGACTGCGTATTCCAGTATTGGTCTGATGTACCCCATGTAGATGGTTAGCAGGTCCTTTGAAGGCAATGCTAATTTTGTATTTAAAAGTCGGAGCATGTACATTCGCCGGATAGGTTTTGAAGTAATTGAAGTCACCCATTCATTCAATTTGAGATCTGACTGGATGATTAGGCCCAGTATTTTAAGTGAGTGGTATTCTTGGAGTGGTTGATCACATAGTTTGAGTTCTTAGATAAGTGTCATATCATCGACATACTTCCATCATCATCGCTAGGAATGCAATTGGTCCCAGGCGGGTACCCTGTGGACAATGGCGTAGCCAGGAATTTTTCAGTGGTGGGCTGGGGGAGGGCTGGACCATTTCATGGGGGGGGGGCGTCATGTAGGGGCTTCAATCGCTTCTCAAAAGTGGGGGGGGGGGACATACCTTGATCAGAACTGATGCGAGCGCGAAGCGCGAAGCCCTTACGGCGTGGGGGTTCGGGGCCCGCTGAAGGGCCCCCCAAAAAAATTGGATTCTAGATGTTCTGTGGTGTGATCTGAAGCAATTTCTTACCACCTTCCTCCATGCTTTAACTAATATTTTCTTAGCAAAAGATAATTATTTGAACTTCGTTTTCGAGGTTGGAGTCACTGAATCAGCTATCTGTATTTTAAGCTATAGGCGTGGGGTTCGGGGCCCGCTTAAGGGCCCCGAACAAAAATGGATTCTCGATGCTCTGTGGTGTGATCTGAGGCAATTTCTTACCACTTTAACCAATAATTATCTTAGCACAAAAGATAATAATTTAAACATATTTTCGAGGTTTTCTCAGCTAAAGGCATAAGAAAAGTTTTTGAACATTGTTTTCGAGGTTGGAGTCATTGAATCAGCTACCAGAATTATGAGCTATAGGCGTGGGGTTCGGGGCCCGCTTAAGGACCCCGAAAAAATTTGGATTCTAAATGCTCTGTGGTGCTATCTGAGGCAAATTCTGACCACTTTAACCAATATTTTCTAAGCAAAAGATACATTGTAGTACATAATAGGGCCCTGTAAATGAGACACGAGTTCAAAAATCTGGGAAGGGGGGGGGGTCATTTGATATTGTGTCCCCCACCCTTCAACAAGTGGGGGGGGGGGGAACCCAGTCCCCCTGTCCCCCCAGGATTGACGCCCATGGCGTCATGTAGATCAATGATAATTTTTTTTAGAAACTCAGGGGGGGGGGGCAACAAGGTTTCATGGGGGGGCTGTCGCCCCCACGCGCCCCCCCCCTGGCTACGCCACTGATTTTAAGGAATTTTAATTGGTCTGTTATTATTATTTAGCTTATATGAATGGAGGAAAAAGTTTGTGCGTGGCTGATTCGCGTGATACCGCTGACTGAAACTGTGTGACCCACGGACCACCTGTCTATAATACGTGTTCCGTGGTGTGAGCGAGCAGTGCAGTGGGTGTTAATACGCATTTTAGATTATCATTATGCGCTATGTCACGCCGGTTGTCAGCTTACTGGTCCGCGGTCGCCGGTCGAAGGGTCGTTTCTCAGTGGTCATCATGTGGATCATTCGCGACTATTTAGATTTAGATCAATGATAATTTTTTTAGAAACTCAAAATCTCAGTGGGGGCGACTGGGGGGGGGTGCAACAAGGTTTCATGGGGCGGTCGCCCCCCAGGAAATCGCAGATCCACGGAATCAATGATGGGCGGGTGCCAAGGTTCAACGACTTGGTGATAAGAAGAGTATGATCTACTCTATCAAACGCTTTGCTGTAGTCAGTCGCCACAAGTGTAGATAGTGTGTTCGGGGTGTCAGCATTACGAGCTAAAGTGTCCATCACAGTAGTCAGGTAGTGAGTAGTTGAAACACCCTTTCTGTTGGTATGTTGATTGGTCTCGGGAATTTGGGATGACGACGTCTTTTTGAGTGGTCGGGCACAACCCAACCACTGATTGGAGTTGTTACGATTAATTGAGTAGTCGGGCGCAACCCGACCACTCGCTGTTTTTGTTCTGATAAATCTTTCTTTCTTTTTCCGGACAATACTTCTCCGCGGCTTTTCTCCTAAACGGTTCATGATATGAACTTGTAACTTTCAATCTAGTGGTGCATATTACTCTGACGTCATGATGACGTCATCGGGTGTCAAATTACAAGCGATTTCAGCTGAAAAATTGATCAATTACTTTCACCTATAACTCTTGAACAAAATGATCAATGATGTTTGTATTCCGTAATCGGATAGACCATGAATTGATAAACATTTTTTGTCGTGTACGTGAACTCGCTTAACCTTTACTTACGGGTCTACCGGAAGGTCAAAGTTAGCTGAATTTAAAATGAAGACTTTAGCCTGAAATCAAAACAAAGCAGAGTTTCTTCCAAACGGTTTACGGTATGACCAAGAAACCTAAATTGAACTTGTACCATGCTACGAAGATATTATACATTTTGTTCACCAGGGATCAAATTACAAGCGATTTCAGGGCAAATTTTGACAAAATAGTTTGCGCGATATCTTTTGAACTAAATAGAGTATCGTGTTCGGTTTTTTCGTGAGGTTGTAGACTATGCCGTGAGAAACATTTCTTGTTCCCGAAAACAAAACCGCTTGACCTTCACTTCCGGTATTACCGGAAGTGCAATGAAAACCGAATGTAATTCAAAAGCTGAAGAATTTTACTACACACATATAAATTATGATAGTGTTTAGTGAGGAATGCCGGACAAAAAAAAGTGTGATGACGTCATCTTTCGAAAGGGCGCCCCCTAGCGGCACATAACACAGTGTTTGCTCTTTCTAATTTGAAAACCATCGGTTCAAATTTTACCAAGTCGCTCCTTGATACTCTTTGATTTACTAAAAATAACTTGGCAAGGTTTCAAATTCATGACGCCACCAGACCGGAAGTTACTTCTGTGAGAATTTGAAAACGACCATATTCTAAAATTCGATTCATGTCGTATATCTTCGTAGCCCAAGTTACGATATCCATTACAATGTTCACTTTTTGCTGCCAAATACTGTGACGTCATCAAACTGGAAGTTAGTTGATATGAATAAATACACGTATATTTTCCATGCTTTCATACGTCATTTAAACTTCACAATGAACATTTATCCACTCCGAACTAAATCAGTATTCACTTCCCGTTTTTGAATAATGACGTCATCAAGCCAGAAATAACTTGTGTACATAGAATGTTTACTGAATTTTACCAGATAAAAATTGATTGTTCCTGACAGGATTTAATTTCGTGATCCTTTGTTCTTACATAAAAATATTCATAATGTCGCGAGGTGGCGACCCCAACGGTGATAAGGGTGGTCAGGTTCACCCTCATGAAGATAGAGTAAGGTGGAAAGCAAGTAGAATTGAACTGGAATTCTCAGACAGTTGTTTACACTGATTCACTTGATTAAGTTTTAATTAAATTCACTGTCTCCAATTATACAAAATAATCCAAATGAAGACCCGAATAAAGATTCCAATAAGACGACAATGTAGATCCAAATACGACACAGGGAAAGACCCAAATGAAGTCCCCTGAATGAAGAAGACGACTAAGGAGACCATAAAAGAAGACCCTGTTGACCATGAATAAAATGAATTGATCTTAAACTTTTGTCAATGACTGAAAATGCAATGTATAGTCATTCCATACCTTCATGTTTAGACAGGTTGAAAGAGTCACTGAACTCGGTTTACATAAACCAACATGACAATTCCATCTGGTATAGAGTTGGTATGTATCTCTTATGGTTTCTTTAGACTTAGCGAGCTGAGCTAGACCAGCCAAGAAACTTTTAATTCAAATCCTTTCGTTTGAAACTTTTTAACCAAAAACCGTACATTCTTGTCTTTCATGTTATTCCTTTGGTAATTGAGTCCCTCAGATCGGCATTCGGGGTCTGAGATTCATTAGTGTTTTTTTTTAACGATGTACATTAGTCAAAGTTGGGAGAAGGGTGTCAGCTTGTACCTGTTGGTTGTAACAGTATGGCCCTACGTGATCAGGTACAAAGTGCAATCAGATAATAGTGGATTTGTGTAAAAGACGATGGGCTCTGTAAAATCATACAATTACTCGTCTAAGATCATCCTCTACTGTGATTGTGTACTACAGTCATTCGCTGCATTACCTCAACATGAAGAAGTTCATTCCCCCATGGTCTGTTTTAGGCAACTTGTAGTCTGGTACAAAAACCAACCTCCAATTTTCATAAGAACAGAGCAATGTCTATACTCGGGTGGCTGAGATCCAATTTTGGATACGATCGTGACCGATTGGTCCAAAGCACAAAACTTGGCAGACATATTCTTATAGGCCTAAAGAATATTTTAAAAAGGAGTGACACCTAAAATTCTTGAAGGAAGGGTGCCTTATTTGCATAAATGTAAATACGTCCCATTAAATAAATTTGTTTCCATATTTGGGTATATTTTGAATTCTTTTTTTTTTCTTTTAAAAGTATATTTTGGGGATCCTACTTACATATCCTTACTTAAATAGCATTTTTTTGATATTATTATGAGGACAAAGTAAAGATAAAAATGGCTATTTCTAAAGTTGCACGCATTTACCTTATCTTCAGATAGCATCAGGTAGTCTTACCAAAGCTCAGTACTGATGCGCTTATAATTCACCTTTGGAGTTGCTTACTGGTACAGTTACCCTAATAAAAGTTTAGAGAAGATAAAGTGAACGATACCTAGCCGAAAACAATTGGGGTATAAAGTAGGCAAAGGATTGCCTTATGTGGGGGACTTGAACAATCCCCAAAGTAATCAGTGAGAAAACGTGTTGACGTACGCATAACTATAGTTTTTTTCTCGGCTAGTTTAACCCTAAAGGGGCCGGGTTATTTTGACCATCTCTCAGCCGGGGGGGGGGGCGGATTCCGCCCCCCCCCTAAGATCTCAACCATCGAGTGACGAAAAATTTTGAAACTCGGCACATGCATAGAGCAACTCTTCCTAAACATACCCAAGAAATTTCATGACTATAGGTCAAAGGGTTTTGGAATTATGGCTAATTAATTATTCATATGTACGAATGGCAATTCTGCTCTGTGTACACGACGTACATGCGAAAATTCAGTTTTTACGGCGCGTAGCGCCGGAAAATTTTTCGCTACGCGGCAACCCGTGGTCCGATTTTTATGTTTTTGGTATCAAAAGATGCGCAAAGCTCGAGGCTAAAAAGTCATAACAGCTCGGGTCGCGAAAAAATTTTTTTTAGAGGCTATCACGGAAAATGTTGAGGGGCGGGGCGGATTCCGCCCCCGGCCCCTTTAGGGTTAAAACGTTATCATTCGAATTCGCCGTTTCTTATATTCAAATTCGTCCATCAACATCGATTAAATGCACTTCCAATGTTTAATATCGTCTTTTGTCAGAAAATGTCAAATTCAGTTCAAGCAAATTCAAACAATGAGCACACGTTTTTGTCCCGTTGTATTCGATTTTGTCTTGCCTACACCAAACCTTGTTATTCAGAAATCAAATTCGTGTTATTGATTTCTATGAGACGAATTTGCCTCTCGTCGCCGGGTACTCTTGGTGCTCTATCATGCAGGGATTGTGAGTTGGAATACCACCCGAGAAGAATGCATCTGGCTCATTCTCCGCATGATTCGGGAAGCAAAAGTATACAGTGCTTAAATATCCCAAATAAAAAATGGGTTTTAGGATAAAATGTTAAATATATACATGTATTTATTTCCATGTTTTATTACTATTACTATTTGCCCTAAACATATGTTCTTTTTTTCAACCTTCGGCCGACATTGCATTTTTTTTTGACAGTAAACAAAAGCAAACAGCCCCCAAATGAACTATGATGAAATTTAGACAATCCCGGCCAAAATTGTTAGGACACGTCCACACAATGAGCATACCCTCCCCCAGTTCGGGTAGGTGGGGCTCGACAGCCTGGGAAGGCAGCTCATCTGGGGGAAGGAAAACCCTGATCTCAAACCTCCGCTGCCTTGCGGCATACCCATCCACGGAAAAGGCTTCGGGAGTCAACCCTGAGGAAAAATCTGGAGCTGGAGTCCCTGAGGCGGTTTGCAGCTGTCTTCAGCTACACTCCGGCAACTCCTGCGATGACACTGTTGCCAAGTGTATCAGCGTCTGCCCTTCCCTTGGACTACATTGGTGGCATGGAGAGGGGGGATAAACTGCATGGGCGACAGCCGATTCTCCATTACTACTGCCCAGGCTTCTGCCCTGGAGAGGACACTCCAGCGTCGCTTCATAGTGTCAACACAACACGGGGAGCAGCAGTTACCGGTGATAAGCCTGATACTCGTTTGGCGTAGAGTGAGGCGCCAGGGGCTGCTCCCGACGGTGGGAAAAATTCTGGGATTTCATCTGGATAGCTACCGCCCGCCTCAAGCTGGGCAGCCCCAAGCTAATAACGTGCTGTCCCGCCACGGTCCGCCTGCTCCACTGGGTGCGTGGGGCTTAGGCTAAACTCCGACAAGCGGATCGACAACTGTGCACCAGGCAAAAGAAAAAACAAACCGGGCCTCTCAGAAGACCTACAGCAAGTGACTGATGCTCGTAAGACCGCTGTTATCAACAACGAACTGAGCAGGCTCAAGATGGACATTGTCACCCTCCAAGAGTCAAGATTGTCCTCGTCCGGCACCATCAGGGAGAAGGACTTTACTTTCTTTTGGCAGGGTAAACCCCCTGAAGAGACCAAGATACACGGTGTTGGCTTTGCGGTCAGGAACGGACTGCTGGGCTCCATTGTACCACCCACTGAGGGCTCCGAAAGGATCCTCAAGCTCCAGCTCCACACAGCAGCAGGAATGGTCAGCCTCATTAGTGCCTATGCACCAACACTGACATCCTCTGCGGAAACAAAGGACAACTTCTACGAAGACTTTAGCTCCGCTGTTAGAGAAGTACCTCAGCAGGAGCCAGTCTTCGTTCTTGGTGACTTCAACGCCAGAGTCGGTGCCGATCACAGCTCTTGGCCCTCCTGTTTGGGCCAATTTGGAGTTGGGAAGATGAATGAAAACGAGCAGCGCATCCTAGAGCTCTGCTGTCACCACAATCTATGCATCACCGACACCTTCTTTGACACCAAGCCCCAGCACAAGGTCTCCTGGAGACACCCCATGTCCAAATACTGGCACCAGCTCGACCTGGTGCTTACAAGACGCGGTGGTATTGGAAGTATAAAACTGACCCGCAGCTTCCAGAGCGCAGACTGCGACACCGACCATTCCCTCGTAGGCTGCAAAGTAAAGCTTTGTTACAACTGATAATGTAGTAACCAACGGATAATGTATCACCAACCGATAATGTATCACACATTGACTGATACTGTATCACTAACCGATAATGTAGCAAAAACTGACTGATAGTGTAGTAGAATTTGTATCCGATAATGTATATCGGTCAATTTGTGATACATTATCAGTTGGTGATACGTTATCCGTTGGTTACTACATTATCAGTTGTAACAAGCTTCAACCCCGGAGATTCCACAGAGCAAAGAAAGAGGGCAGACCTCGCATCGACACCAGCAAGACTCACAATCCCGACAAGGTGGAAGAGTTTGTTAAGGCGCTGGAAAATGTCCTACCTGGACCGCCCAGCAATAGCACCAATGTGAGATGGTCACACCTTTAATACCATCTACAATGCTGCAATGTCCACCTTCGGCAAGAGGCAAAACAAGTCAGCTGACTGGTTTGAGGCCAATGCAGAGGAAATGTTACCCCTCATCGAGGAAAAGAGACAAGCCCTCTCAGCCTACAAGAACCTGCCATCAGAGGGGAACCTGCAGGCACTCCGTACAGCCCGAAGCAGAGGTCACCAGTCCGCACGGCACTGTGCCAATGATTACTGGCTTCAACTCTGCTCCAGCATACAGACTGCTGCCAACGTCGGCAACGTAAGGGGCATGTATAAAGGAATCAAGCAGGCAATTGGCCCCACACAAAACAAGTCAGCTCCCCTCAAGTCAGCCACCAGAGAGATCATCAAGGATCGGGACCAGCAGATAAATCGCTGGGTGGAGCATTACTCAGAACTCTACTCCAGAGAGAACCTGGTCAGCACAGAAGCCCTGGATGCAGTACAGCGCCTGCACACTATGGACAACTTCGACCAAGAGCCGACAATGGAAGAAGTCGAGAAGGCGCTGGATGCACTTTCCTCAGGGAAGGCCCCCGGTGGCGACGGCATTCCACCTGAAGTTCTTAAGTGCGGCAAGGGGACACTCCTCAAGGAGCTTCACGAACTTCTGTGCCAGTGCTGGACAGAGGGTTCTGTGCCCCAAGACATGAGAGACGCAAACATCATCACTCTCTATACAAATAAAGGAGATAGGAGCGATTGCAACAACTATCGCGGTATATCCCTCCTCAGCATTGTCGGTAAACTCTTCGCCAGAGTCATCTTGGTCAGACTCCAGATCCTTGCTGAAAGAGTGTACCCAGAGTCACAGTGCAGGTTCAGAGCCAAGAGGTCGACCATCGACATGGTGTTCTCCCTTAGGCAGCTTCAGGAGAAGTGCAGGGAGCAGCGAAAGGCCTTGTTCATCGCTTTTATTGACCTAACGAAGGCTTTCGACCTCGTGAGTAGGGACGGACTCTTCAAGGTCCTGGCAAAGATTGGTTGCCCGCCAATTCTCCTCAGCCTAGTACGATCTTTTCATGAGGACATGAGGGGTACGTACCAGTGTGTACGACGGCACAACATCGAAGCCATTCAACATCCGAAGTGGAGTCAAGCAGGGCTGTGTCCTTGCTCCGACTCTGTTTGGCATTTTCTTCTCTGTCCTGCTTAAGCACGCCTTTGGAACAGCCACAGAGGGCATCTACCTTCGCACGAGGTCTGACGAAAACCTATTCAATCTGTCTAGACTCCGTGCCAAGACGAAAGTGCAGATGAGACTCCTCAGCGATTACCACCCACACAGCAGAAGACCTGCAGCAGCTACTGAATCGCTTCGCCGAAGCCTGCAACGCTTTCGGCCTCACGATCAGCCTGAAGAAAACCCAGGTGATGGGACAGGGTGTCGATAAGCCGCCCTCCGTAACCATCACAAACTACGAGCTAGAGGCAGTCCACGATTTTGTGTACTTGGGATCTACAATCTCTGACACTCTCTCCCTTGACACCGAGC
This sequence comes from Patiria pectinifera, assembly GCA_029964075.1. Taxonomy (NCBI): domain Eukaryota; kingdom Metazoa; phylum Echinodermata; class Asteroidea; order Valvatida; family Asterinidae; genus Patiria; species Patiria pectinifera. Next base: position 1,122,192 of record CM057130.1, on the reverse strand, counting down.
TTAACAGGCGCATCGGAAAGGCTGCAACAACACTGGCCAGGTTTATAAAGCGTGCATGGACAAACAGCAAGCTGACAGAGCACACCAAGGCCAAGATCTACATGGCGTGCGTAGTGAGTACGCTCCTTTATGGATGCGAGTCATGGACCCTGCGCTCTCGTCAGGAAAGACGGTTCAGTGCCATCCACATGCGCTGCCTGAGGCGCATCTTAGGCATCTCATGGAGAGACCAAATCACCAACAGGGCGGTGCTTGAGAGAGCAGGAGTCTCCTCCATGCTCACTCTCCTGAAACAGAGACGCATGCGCTGGCTGGGACACGTCGTACAAACGGAGGACGGCTGCATCCCAAAAGACCTTCTCTACGGAGAGCTGGCATCGGGCAAGAGGCATTCTGGGCGACCCCTGTTGCGCTTTAAGGACACCTGCAAACGTGACCTCAAGGCACTCGCCATCAATACCAACACATGGGCGACAGTAGCTGCAGATAGATGCGCCTGGAGGCACACAGTGAACAAGGGGATCCAGCAGCTCGAGAGTGAGGTGATGCGGCAGGCGGAGGAGAAAAGACAACATAGAAAGGCACAGCGACCAGCAGACAGGCCCACCTCAGTGTTCCTCTGCGCTCACTGTGGCCGGGACTGTCATTCCCGCATTGGACTATACAGCCAAAGCAGACGCTGTTCACCAACCAGCCATTCAGGGCAGAACCCCATAATCCCCCGGGATTGACGGATGCCTACACACTAATTGCCCTAAATATATGTTCTTTTGTTCAACCTTCGGCCGACATTGCATTTTTTTGACAGCAAATAAAAGCAAACAGTCCCCAAATGAACTATGATGAAATTCAGACAATCCCGGCCAAAATGGTTAGGACACGTCCACACAATGAGCATACCCTCCCCCAGTTCCCCGCTCCCCCGGTCAATGTTGTCATCTCGCGCTTGAGCACAGACCGCGCAATGGAAGACAACATTGGCCGGGCGCCGGGTGGGGGCTTGACGAGTTTTGGCCAGGATTGTTGCTCAGCTGGCTAAGTTCAAAGGAAACGTAATGCGCCTATCAATTGTTTCCCCACCCGTCCCCCCCCCCCCGAAGACGTTGGGATCGTCACTTTTGAAGTGACAAAATCCCCACCCCTTGGGCAAAATTGAAGAGAAAGTCCCCGACCATGCCCCGACATCCATAATTATGTGGGGCACCCTAGTGATTGCCTTTCCATGTAGTACGCCGAAAACAGTGTAATTTGAGTGACCAAAATCTCCACCCTGGGGCATGAAAAACGAGACCAAATCCCGACATGGGACCTGGGGCAGCGGGGGGGGGGGAGATAGGGGGATAAAATGCGCATAAGAGGTACATGCCAAATCCATTCCAGACGGAATTGTCATGTGAGTTTTTGTAAACGTTTGGTGCATGTTTGAATATGAAGGCATGTAATGACTTTACAGTGCATAAAAAAAAGTTCATCGACTTTTTGATAATTTTTATTGAAAGCTCAAGGTTTATTTCTTGAAGACAAACATTTCCGTCATAATGTGTTTAATTTATCACCTGCAATACAGATTAAATGACATTTTCCCAAAACAATCATATCTTTATGTGTTTACTAAAAATTGCGATTGATAACATGCTGAGTTTCCACTGGAAAAGCCATTGCCATTTGATTAAGTTAGAGTCACAAGACCCTGTAAGTAATATTTCATCAGGTGCAGGGTTTCGTCAGATCAGAGAAGGCAAGGTAAAGGTAAAGTAATAATTGGTTAATACATATATCAGCCGCCCCCCCCCCAAAAAAAGAGTTACAAACACACCCAAAGTGCTTCAAATCTTACACCCTATGATGTATTAGTCAAACTTTGCAATAATCGGTTTTTCTTAATGCTGTGCAAATTATCACTGACTGTCACCATTGACAGTCATTGAATCAGTCAGTCAGTCATTTAGTTACATGTAGTTAGATAAGTAAAACTAAAAGGACACTCGAGGCTGGCCCTCTGGGACCAGCAAAACTCTATTTTAATCTTACAGTTTTCCTTTGCATCAAGATATATCAATTAGTACGTATGCATTGTGAATTGTAAATTCAGTAATAGTAGACAGATGATGTAATTAGTTCTTTGTTATGCCGCAGAGCTATGGGAAGCAGCTACTCGCTTACAAATCGAAAAGGGATTTGTTTACATGTACAGTAGGGGTCAGCTGAGAAACATCCCAAGATTCGTTTGTTATATGACTATCAGGCCATTTGTGGGTCATGGGTGGTGTTTATACACGGTGTTGCTGGTCTGTGTGTGATACTGTCCGATCTTTTTTCATTCGGGTATGTATAATGATCAAAAGAACAAGCGCAGAGTTTTCGTTTGTCGTTTTGTTTTTACCTTCGACTATAATACGAATACAAAAATTCTATCGACTTTGGGTGGGGTCGGGTCGGTTAAATCATTATGAAAAGCCCGAAAAAAAACCCGAAAAAATGGGCTGGACACCACAGTACACTAGGGTCGCTCTTCAGGATAAGATGAATATCAATACGCATACTCGCGCTTACATCAAAACGGCGCATTTTTAAAGCTTTTGTACTTTGTTTCTCCACTTTTTAGTGCTAATGAATACATTTTAGTTGTTGGGATGTTAAAAAAATCAGTGTTGTAGTCGAGGCCACAACCTCCGAGGCCGAGGCCAAGGCCGAGGCCACAACCTCCGAGGCCAAGGCCGAGGCCGAGGCCGAGGCCATAACCGTAAGGCCAAGGCCGAGGCCACCACCTCCGAGGCCAAGGCCGAGGCCGAGGCCGGCTGTCAAAACATGTAATACAATATAAATCACTAAAACAAGGCTAATATTATGTTGGAGTTTTAACATCTTTTCATTTGAATTCACTGAGTTTTGGAGTGCCTGGCTTACAAATTTACAGCTTGCAATGGGTTTCTTCTTGTAGGGAGTCCGGCGAATTTTATTTTTTTAGGTAAGAAATCTCAAGTTTTGTATCACTGAAAGCAAATTACACAACAAAATCAATGGCGTTTGAATCAGGCTCATAGGTGTTTGCCCTTTGGAGATACAACCATTTAAATGGCCAAATTTTGAGTTTTTATTCTGTAAGATTTACATTATTTACTTTTAGCATGTTTTATAAATCTTATTTTCAAAACCTATCAAAATGCTTAATATCATAGGAATCCCCATTAAATAAACAACAACTTGATTTTTGAATCAGGTTTTTACCACTCATAACCAAAAAGTTTCGACCCCCCCCCCCCGACCTTCGCACTGTCCAGGCGCGCGCCGAGCAAACACCGCGATGCTACCAGACAATGCCAGACGGCCCGCCGTTACGCACGGTACCAGACAAAGTCTGGCAATGGCCAATCCCGCTCCAAACAACACGGCAACACGGAACATGCGTGCATGATATCACTCAGTTCATCAAAATGACCATGAATTCTCGGATCATCCGATTTGAATCCAATGGCTTCGAAGAATTTAAAGATCATGGCAAGAGGTAGGGAGTCCAGAGGTTTTGGCCGTACATCTGTAACCACGCAAAATTGGTCAATTTCAAACCGTGCTTATACATGTAATAAGTATCAACATGGCTCTAAAAATACAAAAAAGTATCCTGGTACCACGAGGAATACTGATTCCTATTATTAAAACATTCATTCAGAACTTCGCATTCATTTGGATGGAAAAACGAATTCTGAAATCGCGCTTTCCATATCGACCATTTGCGCCAAACATTACCGTATGAGCCGGAACTTTCATTTAAATCACCGTGTAAAAATAAAATCTACTTGATAAATCGTAACTGTTTTTATCATATCTTTATGAAAAAAAATGGTACGGACTAGTACACTCGATCGTACCCAGAAATTTCAGACTTTTACTGAAACAGTGGCCAATAAAAAAAAAATTAATTAAGCTTGCCGCTCCTTGCCGCAAATCATTTTTAAAGGTCGGGGTACAGAGGCGAAACGAGAAAATGTTGTACAATACTGCAACCAGACTAGTCTACTACCACATGTTATTGTACGCAGATGGGATTGGTGCCAGACTTATGTAGTCTGGCACGCGGCAACCTCGTCCCCAGTGCTTACTTTATTTCCAACCGCGTTTCCAATAGTAAACCCTGGATAGGAAACTTTCTTCCTGTATCCTGATTGGATACCGCAATTGGCTAGTAATGGATTTTTATCGTGTACTTGGTGCTATATATTCACAACGTGCAGTACGTGTTGTTCGCGATCATTCGTCCACGCCTTCTCGAAAATACTAATTTCCTTTCCAATTTGCTCATATTAATATGAAATATGATACTGCATGTTGTCTTGATAAGATCGTAACAGTTTGATTTCAAAAATCGTGTTTTCGTAACTCACGCCGTGCTCAAACGCTAATGTGTAACGCATATCCAGGCACCAGACTGTTCCTCATTGCATACGTCTGCAAAAATCTTGCACATGCAAATGATCCGAGGCCGGCCTCGAGACCTCCAACACTGAAAAAAATACACCAAAAACTTGTACACATTTTTTTCTCATCTAAAAAAAAAAGAGTTCGAGGATGATTAAATAGCCCAGCCCCTAACCCCGGATAAAAAGTGGGGGGATATATACCCCCATCCCCCGGGATTTACGCCCCTGTTTGCATGGCCCCTTAAATTAAGTGTTCAGACAGAAATACGCATGAATGAACCTAAGGGAGTGGAATTGGGATCGTCTGATGGAAATGGCCCAAGAAAACATTGGAGTAATTTACCCAAAGAGAACTGTTCCCGATGGTACTACCATTGCCGAAAATACATGCCCCGATGTCTTGCACGTCAAGAAATCGTCAACGTAAAGATGCCCCATGCTCAAACGTTTAAACAAGTAGAAAAGATCAACAGTGAAAAAAAAATTCCTTAGCCCTTTTCATTTCATTGTTTTGTTACATCTTGTATCCCTCATATCAGTTAATTTGTTACATTATAAATTTTACAGTCATTAAGATTTTTGGAGGGAAAATAACCTCAGAGGAAAATAGAAAAATATATCTATTAAACATGTCTTTAAAAGTTGAACAAAGAAATTGAATGGAGCGGGACTTAAACCTGCGACCTCCGGATAAACGTTCCGGTGCTCTAACCGGAACGGTTATCGGAGATCGCAGGTTCAATGAAAATGATCAGAAAAAAAATCGGGAAAATGGCCGCGGAAACCTACTTACAGGCGTCTCTGACATTAACTCGAACAAATGACAATGGCTTTTGCAGTGGAATCTTTCAAATTTAGGATGTTATACAATCACAACTTGTTTTGGTGTCAATATCTATATATATATAACACTTAATTCTCTGGGGGAAATGTGATGAAATAAGTTCGATTAATATCGCAGGTGAGATAAATTAAACACATTATAACATAAAGGTGTTGTTTTTCTTCAACTGAAATTGTCGATGATTGGAAATGCAATGTATAGTCATTCCATACCTTCATGTTTAGACAGGTTGAAAGAGTCACTGAACTTTTACATAAACCAACATGACAATTCCATCTGGTATAGAGTTGGTATGTATCTCTTATGGTTTCTTTAGACTTAGCGAGCTGAGCTAGACCAGCCAAGAAACTTTCAATTCAAATCCTTTCTTTTGAAAGTTTTTAACCAAAAACCGTACATTCTTGTCTTTTATGTTCTTCCTTTGGTAATTGAGTCCCTGAGATCGGCATTCGGGGTCTGCGAATCATTAGTGTTTTTTTAACGATGTACATTAGTCAAAGTTGGGAGAAGGGTGTCAGCTTGTACCTGTTGGTTGTAACAGTATGGCCCTACGTGATCAGGTACAAAGTGCAATCAGATAATAGTGGATTTGTGTAAAAGAGGATGTGCTCTGTAAAATCATACAATTACACGTCTAAGATCATCCTCTACTGTGATTGTGTACTACAGTCATTCGCTGCATTACCTCAACATGAAGAAGTTCATTCCCCCATGGTCTGTTTTAGGCAACTTGTAGTCTGGTACAAAAACCAACCTCCAATTTTCATAAAAACAGAGCAATGTCTATACTCAAGTGGCTGAGATCCAATTTTGGATACGATCGTGACCGATTGGTCGAAAGCACAAAACTTGGCAGACATATTCTTATAGGCCTAAAGAATATTTTAAAAAGGAGTGACACCTAAAATTCTTTTAGGAAGGGTGCCTACTTTGCATAAATGTAAATACGTCCCGTTAAATAAATTTGTTTCCTCATTTGGGTATATTTTGAATTCTTGTTTTTCTTTTAAAAGTATATTTTGGGGATCCTACTTACATATCCTTACTTAAATAGCATTTTTTTGATATTATTATGAGGACAAAGTAAAGATAAAAATGGCTATTTCTAAAGTTGCACGCATTTATCTTCAGATAGCATCAGGTAGTCTTGCCAAACCTCAGTACTGATGCGCTTATAATTCACCTTTGGAGTTGCTTACTGGTACAGTTACCCTAATAAACGTTTAGAAAAAATAATGTGAACGATACGTAGCCGAAAACAATTGGGATATAAAGTAGGCAAAGGATTGCCTAATGTGGGGGACTTGAACAAGTTCAATGAAATCCCCAAAGTAATTAGTGAGAAAACGTGTTGACGTACGCATAACTATAGTTTTTTCTCGGCTAGTTTAAAACGTTATCATTCGAATTCGCCGTTTCTTATGCTCAAATTCGTCCATCAACATCGATTAAGTGCACTTCCAATGTTTAATATCGTCTTTTGTCAGAAAAATTCAAATTCAGTTCAAGCAAATTCAAACAATGAGCACACGTTTTTGTCCCGTTGTATTCGATTTTGTCTTGCCTACGCCAATCCTTGTTATTCAGAAATCAAATTCGTCTTAGTGATTTCTATGAGACGAATTTGCCTCTCGTCGCCGGGTACTCTTGGTGCTCTATCATGCAGGGATTGTGAGTTGGAATACCACCTGAGAAGAATGCATCTGGCTCATTCTCCGCATGATTCGGGAAGCAAAAAGTGTACAGTGCTTAAATAATCACACATAAAAAAATATGTTTTAGGATAAAATGCTATTCTTTCGTTCAACCTTCGGCCGACATTTCATTTTTTTGACAGCAAACAAAAGCAAACAGCCCCCTAATGAACTATGATTAAATTCAGACGATCCCGGCCAAAATGGTTAGGACACGTCCACACAATGGGCATACCCTCCCCCAGTTCCCCGCTCCCCCGGTCAATGTTGTCATCTCGCGCTTGAGCACAGACCGCGCAATGGAAGACAACATTGGCCTGGCGCCGGGGTGGGGGCCTGACCAATTTTTTCCCAGGATTGTTGCTCAGCTGGCTAAGTTCAAAGAAACGTAATGCGCCTATCAATTGTTTCCCCACCCGTCCCCCCCCATGACGTTGGGATCGTCACTTTTGAAGTGACAAAATCCCCACCCCTTGGGCAAAATTGAAGAGAAAGTCCCCGACCATGCCCCGACAAACATAATTATGTGGGGCACCCTAGTGATTGCCTTTCCATGTAGTACGCCGAAAACAGTGTAATTTGAGTGACCAAAATCCCCACCCTGGGGCATGAAAAACGAGACCAAATCTGGACATGGGACCCGGGGCAGCGCGGGGAGGGGGAGATAGGGGGATAAAATGCGCATAAGAGGTACATGCCAAATCCATACCATACGGAATTGTCATGTGAGTTTTTGTAAACGTTTGGTGCATGTTTGAATATGAAGGCATGTAATGACTTTACATTGCATAAAAAAAAGTTCATCGACTTTTTACTCTTTTTTTTATTGAAAGCTCAAGGTTTATTTCTTGAAGGCAAACATTTCCGTCATCATGTGTTTAATTTATCAGCCGCAATACATATTTAATGACATTTTCCCAAGAAAATCATATCTTTATGTGTTTACTACAAATTGTGATTTTGTATAACATGCTGAGTTTCCACTGGAAAAGCCATTGCCATTTGATTAAGTTAGAGTCACGAGTCCCTGTAAGTAATATTTCATCAGGTGCAGGGTTTCGTCAGATCAGAGAAGTCAAGGTAAAGGTAAAGTAATAATTGGTTAATACATACATCAGCCCCCCAAAAAAAGAGTTACAAACACACCCAAAGTGCATCAAATCTTACACCCTATGATGTATTAGTCAAACTTTGCAATAATCGGTTTTTCTTAATGCTGTGCAAATTATCACTGACTGTCACCATTGACAGTCAGTGAATCAGTCAGTCAGTCATTTAGTTACATGTAGTTAGATAAGTACAAACTAAGAGGACACTAGAGGCTGGCCCTCTGGAACCAGCAAAACTCTATTTTAATCATACATGTTTTCCATTTGCATCAAGATATATCAATTAGTACGTATGAATTGTAAATTGTAAATTCAGTAATAGTAGACAGATGATGTAATTAATTCTTTGTTATGCCGCAGAGCAATGGGAAGCTGCTACTCGCTCACAAATCGAAAAGAGATTTGTTTACATGTACAGTACAGTAGGGGTCAGCTGAGAAACATCCCCAGATTCGTTTGTTATATGACCATCAGACCAGTTGTGGGTCATGGGTGGTGTTTATACACGGTGTTGACGGTCTGTGTGTGATCCCGTCCAATCGTTTTTCCTTCGGGTATATATGATCAAAAGAAAAAGCGCAGAGTTTTCGTTGGTCGTTTTGTTTTTACCTCCGACTATAATACGAATAAAAAAATGCTATCGATTTTGGATGGGGTCGGGTCGGTTAAGTCATTTTGAAAAGCCCGAAATAAACCGAAAAAAATGGGCTGGACAGTGGACACCACATTATACTAGGGGGCGCTCTTCAGGATAAGATGAATATCAATATGCATACTCGCGCTTACATCAAAACGGCGCATTTTTAGAGCTTTTGTACTTTGTTTCTCCACTTTTCAGTGCTAATGAATACATTTTTGTTGTTGGGATATTAAAAAAATACCCCAAAAACTTGTACAATTTTTTTTTTCATCTAAAAAAAGAAATAGTTGGGGGATGATTCAATAACCCAGCCCCCAACCCCCGGTCAAAAAGTGCGGGGATATATACCCCCATCCCCCGGGATTTACGCCCCTGTTTGCATGGCCCCTTAAATTAAGTGTTCAGACAGACATACGCATGAATGAACCTAAGGGAGTGGAATTGGGATCGTCTGATGGAAGTGGCCCAAGAAAACATTGGAGTAATTTACCCAAAGAGAACTGCTCCCGATGGTACTACCATTGCCGAAAATACATGCCCCGATGTCTTGCACGTCAAGAAATCGTCAACGTAAAGATGCCCCATGCTCAAATGTTTAAACAAGTAGAAAAGATTAACAGTGAAAAAGAAATTTCCTTAGCCCTTTTCATTTCATTGTTTTGTTACATCTTGTATCCCTCATATCAGTTAATTTGTTACATTATAAATTTTACAGTCATTAAGATTTTTGGAAGGGAAATAACCTCAGAGGAAATAGAAAAATATATCTATTAAAACTGTCTTTAAAAGTTGAACAAAGAAATTGACTGGAGCGGGACTTAAACCTGCGACCTCCGGATAACCGTTCCGGTGCTCTAACCGGAACGGTTATCCGGAGGTCGCAGGATCTGGGGGGAATGTGATGAAATAAGTTCGATTAGTATCGCAGGTGAGATAAATTTAACCAATTATAACAGAAAGGTGTTGTTTTTCTTCAACTGAAATTGTCGATGATTGGAAATGCAATGTATAGTCATTCCATACCTTCATGTTTAGACAGGTTGAAAGAGTCACTGAACTGTTACATAAACCAACATGACAATTCAATCTGGTATAGAGTTGGTATGTATCTCTTATGGTTTTTTTTAGACTTAGCAGGCTGAGCTAGACCAGCCAAGAAACTTTCAATTCAAATCCTTTCTTTTGAAACTTTTTAACCAAAAACCGTACATTCTTGTCTTTCATATTCTTCCTTTGGTAATTGAGTCCCTCAGATCGGCATTCGGGGTCTGAGATTCATTAGTGGTTTTTTTTTTAACGATGTACATTAGTCAAAGTTGGGAGAAGGGTGTCAGCTTGTACCTGTTGGTTGTAACAGTATGGCCCTACGTGATCAGGTACAAAGTGCAATCAGATAATAGTGGATTTGTGTAAAAGAGGATGTGCTCTGTAAAATCATACAATTACACGTCTAAGATCATCCTCTACTGTGGTTGTGTACTACAGTCATTCGCTGCATTACCTCAACATGACGAAGTTCATTCCCCCATGGTCTGTTTTAGGCAACTTGTAGTCTGGTACAAAAACCAACCTCCAATTTCCATAAAAACAGAGCAATGTCTATACTCAGGTGGCTGAGATTCAATTTTGGATACGATCGTGACCGATTGGTCCAAAGCACAAAACTTGGCAGACATATTCTTATAGGCCTAAAGAATATTTTAAAAAGGAGTGACACCTAAAATTCTTGAAGGAAGGGTGCCTAATTTGCATAAATGTAAATACGTTCCGTTAAATAAATTTGTTTCCATATTTGGGTATATTTTGAATTCTTGTTTTTCTTTTAAAAGTATATTTTGGGGATCCTACTTACATATCCTTACTTAAATAGTATTTTTTGATATTATTATGAGGACAAAGTAAAGATAAAAATGGCTATTTCTAAAGTTGCACGCATTGATCTTCAGGTAGCATCAGGTAGTCTTGCCAAACCTCAGTACTGATGCGCTTATAATTCACCTTTGGAGTTGCTTTATACTGGTACAGTTACCCTAATACAAGTTTAGAGAAATAATGTGAACGTTACGTAGCCGAAAACAATTGGGGTATATATATTTTATTCTGTGCTGACGAATATTCTCGACCCGGTGACTAAAGAGGGTGACCAAACTTTAAAATTGAATGGTGAATGACTTACTTGGTTTTGGTAAAAGCCATTGCAATTTTTCATGGACGAACTTGAATGTTAGAGTTGGTGAATTTGAATGAAAAATGTTTCAAAATAGCCGGGAAAACCTAAATTAAAGTTTGTCAAATCTGCGATGCGATTGTGTACTTTAGGACACCTTTTTCTTTTTTTAGTTTTTATCATTCCAAATTTACTTCAGCTATCTCAAGTAATCTTCATAAAATTCCTTTTAGCCTAGTTTTCCTGGTATATCAACAATAATTCTCACTGAGACTGGACGGGACTAGAAAGACTCCTGCTATTTAATTGTTCTTGTTTGTTATTTGTTATTTTGGTTTTTGCTTAGTTAGAACGCTACCTGTAATGTTTGTCTTTATCATAATTCTGAACCAATGGCTTCACCACCAAAAGGGGAACGCTTGTGTAATCATTCCTTTTGTTCATCGTGCCTGCAGTGGTTTTGCTTTTGTGTATATCAATAGCGTACGGATAGGCATGACAGGAGAACCCCTGGCCTTTTTTTGTCATGGCGATTTATACACTGATCTCATCCTATATTTTTAACCCATGCAAGTGGCTTATTTTTACGTTTGTACATCAATGGGTTAACCACCCATAGGAGAACCACTGGCCATTTTTTGTTCACGGTGATGTATTCAGCAATCGTTTCAGTGTTTGTTCTTGGTACTGCACATAAGGTTTTTTAAAACATTCTTTTATCACAATGGGTTAACCACCCATAAGGAAAACCCTGGCCATTTTTTCATCCTTGGTGATGTACATATACACAAAATGTACAGTTATTTTACTCTTTTTTTACCATGGTTAAAAAAAAGAAAAATAGAATTAGCTGTTGCAAACTGCTTACCAACCAAAAGGACCTATGGTATAAATGTAAAAAAAAAATGTTAGTGGCCTGACGTCTCGACCCTAGCAGAGTCTTTCTCGAATGCTGAATGACAAGACTATAAACATAAACAGGTACATGTATACATTACTGATGTAACAAAAGCAGTCAAGTGGAAATAGATGATGCAGAGGAAAATACACAGAGAAAGCAGGCGGCTGAACGGAAAGGAGGGTAACAAAAGGGAGGGGATTGGGGGAAGGGGACGGTTGACCACAAGAGGTGGGGAACACAAAGGACAAAGTCAATGATGGGGAGAGGGAGAGAAAGGTAGTTAATTGGTGAATGAGGCAGACTGGAGGGGGGGGGGTTATCTGTGGTGAAAAGGAGAAGGCAAAGACAAAAAGTTATTAGTCATTTCCTTCTTGGATGTTCAGACCATGGGGTTGAATGGTCTGGAGACGTCTTATCCATAATTTCTCTCTACTCAGACGAACAATCTCTCTGTGGTTTCCTAGTGCCTCAATGCCCTGTAAAATCATGTCAGAAATTGAGTGATTAGGAAGATTGAAATGATGTCCTACGGGTGTATCCAGCTTATGGGTGTTGACTGTGGATCTGTGGCCATAGAAACGTCTCTTGAGTGTAGTTCTCGTTTCACCTATATATTGCACACCACAAACTTTGCTAGATATTAAATAGATTAGATTAGTGGTGGTGCAGGTGACATGACCCCTTGTCCCATGGGTGGTACCACCGGTATGGCTGGTGAAGGAGTCCGATTCTCTGATGTGTTGTCTACAGACGATACATTTGGAGGTGTTGGGACACCTGAAAGTTCCCTGTGGCAAAGGGGGGTTAACATTATCATTAAAGGGGGGGACTTCTGCCCGGACAATGAGATCCCTGAGACTGGGTGGCCGTCTGTAGGCAACTATGGATTCTTCTTGTACAGCACGTTGAAGTCGATTTGATGTGTGAAGAAATTGTCCTCTGCATCATCTATTTCCACTTGACTGCTTTTGTTACATCAGTAATGTATACATGTACCTGTTTATGTTTATAGTCTTGTCATTCAGCCTTCGAGAAAGACTCTGCTAGGGTCGAAACGTCAGGCCGCTAACTATTTTTTTGCACACAAAAAAGAAGTAAGATAAATGTACATTTTATTTTATTTCATTAAAAAAAAAAAACTATTCCATCCATTATTTTGTCCTAGTGATGTATCCAGTACTCTTATTTCTACTAGCTACCTGTAGTGGGTTTGCTTTGTAACATCATCCTGTATCACAATGGGTTGGTGGGACCCCTGGCCAAGTTTTATCATGGTAATGTACGTGAATAGTAACCTTATTTCTATTGGTTTTTTTTTACTGCACTTAATTTACTTTTACTGCACTTATTTTACTTTTACTAAACTGCACTTTATTGCACTTAATAATACAAAAACATAAAGAAATAAATAAATGCATCTCCCAATTCATGACATAATTCTACATGATTACGCCGTTGATATATGCATCAGTCAAGTCTTTACTTTTCTGATTTTTGTATGTTTTACTTTACAAGTTCTCATTCATTCATGGAGGTGGGGAAATGTCCATGTGTCATGGTACTCAACGCCACGGGTATTCATCAGTTCGTAGAACAAAATGATCAGTGGTAGACAGCCGAGTTTTGTGATCCTTTTAATGAAATAGATATAACGTGGTAATATGTGACATTTTTCACAGTTAAAAGTTAATATGATGTACTTTATGATCCCTGTTTTTCTTTATTAAAATTAAGCAAAATATTTCAAAAATATTTTTTTCGAATTCGGTCAAATTCATTTTGAACCCTGTATTGCGGCCTGGTGGCTTCCATCTCCTCATGAATGGATGTGTGGAACCGGATTGAAAGAGTTATTATTGTCGAAAGAAAGTTGTCAATGGAAGGTATCGTGCTCTTTTCCTCTTCAGTGAGTTTATCCGCTACTGCATTTGGACCTACTCCGTCTGGAGTTGCTCCATCAACAGTTTCAACTCCATTCCAACATCCAGACTCTGACTCAATTGTGACGTTTGCGGTCTCCATTTGTATGTTGACCCAATGGTGCCCACCTGGGGTCAACATACAAATGGAGACCGCAAATGTGGTCACACGTTTGGCACATTTTGCAGCCGTTGTTATTTTTTATCAAGAACGTTATGTTACGTTTTGAATATTTTTATAGGGCCAATGTAATATTTAATTATTCAAAGTCTAAAAGAAACACATTTTCCTGCAGTGGCGGTGGAACTTGGGGCACTTACTCAGTAAAAGGCATCTTCCGTCGAAGTAGCAGCGTACTATTTTTTAGGGGGGGGGGCACATCCGTGATGAAATGTCGACACGTTTAATCACTGGACACCAGGCCTTTGTAAAATCAAGTTGGGGGGGGGTTCCATCTTCTAAAATAGGAGGCGCTCTTCAAAACCGGCCATTTTGCAAACTACGCATTCAATCGAAATTACTCACACGTTCTTAATGCTGTGAATCAGTCGGTTTTTTTCATCTTCTTGTGTGACGTCGCTTATCTGCTCCTTGTATCCAGGTCCATCACCAGATAATCGTAAGACGAACCAATTCGAATACACCAATGTGGAAACTTTTCAGAAATAACGCCACACACCTGATCACCCTCGTTGTAGATTCTCTTTTATTACGTTAATCAGGCTCCAAATGGATGTCGCTAAAGAGGATGCGGTTGCTACGCAACGAAGACCTAAACCTCATGTAGCATGATCAAATGGTCCTTGTGGTCAAATACCCCATTCAAACTTAGACATCTGTTCTAAATGTTCATATTGATATGAACTTCTTTGAAAAAGGAATTAAATCATAAACATGGCCCGTAATCTCAGTAATGCGCATTTGCCGTATTTTGTATAGTTATGTGACGTCACTTTTCTGCTCCTGGTTACCAGGTCCACCACCCGGTGACCTTCAGACTAGCCAATTCGAATTCCCCGAGGTGTAACCAAGGTGTTCCCCAAAATACCTACCAAACACTTGGGCATTCCTGAACAAATAAAGGACTCTGGCTCTTGGGATATAATATATATATTTCTTTGCTTTATTTTTGTTAGGGGAGGGACAAAAATGGCCGCCATTTCGGATTTTGCAAAAAAAATCTAAAATAGCCTCCAAGTGAAATTTTGTACAAATGCTTATTTACCGCAAATCACATTCTGAGCCAAATTTGGGTTGAACGGTCGATTATTGATGAATTTAGTTTAAAAAAATCCTACTTTTGATGTTTTCTGGGAGGAAATGGTGGCCATATTGGATTTTGACCTAAACATGCGTTTTCGCCGGTCTAGTTTTAATCCACCGTCCAGATTCTGAATCAGCAGGTCTTAGTGCATCAACATTTTCTAGGGGTCTGGAGCCCGAACTATTAGGCCTATTTAGAGGATTTCTTTGAACTTATTAAAGTCCCCCACGTTAGGCAATCCTTCGCCTAACTTTTTTTTTTCAAATCCAATTTGAAGTTTTGAACTATTTAAATCTTGTAAGAATGACATGTTCGTTAGTAACCTTGTGTGGAAAAAAATGAAGTTAATCGCATTTAATACCGTTTGTCTTTTGTGAACTTTTTACTTTCTAGAGCTGAGACATGCATTGTCTTGCAGGGTTGCCAAGTAGAGGGCAGGGGCCAAATTCACGAATGCTTCGCAAATATATAGCGAAGCTTAAGCTAAGCAAACTGCTTAGCGATGCGTAGTATTCACGATGGTTTGAGCAAACCTTTCGCTACATTGCGAAATCACTAAGTTGGCGAACCTTCGCCAAGTCCAAACAGTGGATTCTTATTAAAATGTATACATCATACATCAGTGAAGACGCCAAACGATGTGTTATGTAATCACTAGGTAAGTTTGAGCATCCTATTCATTCGACCCATATATAAATAGGTATACGTGCATGGTTACACTGCCAAAGACGGGCAAGATGGCAGCAAAGCAAAGGAAAGCTCGAATCTCCCAATAGTGGAGTGGCATAGCCCCAATATTTTCAAGAATTCTGCACTTTTGTGTGATAAAAGCATGAAACTTCGCATGTTTTTTTTCTGCACGCCTCAATTTTGTTTTTCAGAATAGAGGCATTTCATATTTGATCTCTGGTGACCTTTGAGAGGTCAACGACCTTTACATAATTTATAACAATTATTCTTCGGAACTTCACTTTCCTATGACCCAAGTCTATAGGTTTTCAAACAATGAAAATAATAAATAAATGAGGGAACAATTCATATCACGATCCAAATGCAAATGAAAGGTGTTTAGGCTATGAAGAAATGTTTCCATACATTTCATATGTAACCCCCAGTAACCAAATACGAGAGGTCCTAAAATTTGTAAACCCTATCATGAGCTTTAAGCTTGTAAATGACACTTTCTCATGACCAAAGTCTAAAAGTTAACTCTTTGTGCCATGGAAACAATTTTTAAGATGTGGGGACATCATATCTGACGTCTGATACCCTTGGAGAGGTCAATCAATTTTGTGTACCTTAATTTTCGCTATGATCATCACTGTATCTTCCTGAACGCGTTGGTAAGGTCAAACAGACCATATTTTGGCGTAATTCGTGATGGAGTTCTTCATCCAGTTCGAGCAAAGGCGTCATATCGTTAGGTACGAGGAGTTAGCGATGACTTCGGACTCGTCGCAAAAAAAATCTCGCGTTAGCCAACCTTTTGCGAAGAGATTGCAAAATCGCAAAGTTTGCATCGCCTTTGTGAATAATGTGCAAACCTTTAAGCGGTGTTTGCGAAAATATGTCGGTTTCGCTAACATTTGCGAAGTGTTTGCGAAGCGTAGCTTTGTGAATACAAAATTAGCGTTAGCGAGGTATTGTGCGACTTCGCTAACGTTGCGAAACCTTCGTGAATTTGGCCCCAGAGCTGTAATTGTGCGACCAATGAAGGATACAGTAACTATATGTAGCTCACAGAAATGTTGTACAATATATACATAATGAAGTGAAGCAGTAAAAAAAAAATAGCTCGAGCTAAGGTTCAGTCAGTTATAAATCTGTGTTGTCTATATTGTCTTTATTGTGCCGTTTCTTCGCTCTTATGCACAATTCTCACGCCACGTGGACAAAAACGTAAATCGGGTACCGCAGTAAAATGTTCACAAAAACAAACAGTCAATGCGATTATTTTCACACAAGGTTACGAAGGAATGTGTCATTCTTGCAAGGTTAAAATGTTCAAAATTCCAACTTAGTTTAAAAAAAAATGGCTCCTTCGCATTATTGCATTTTTTACTCATCCTAAAAAAAAGCATATAAGAACCACTGACATCTGACGAACGATTAGTTGAGCCTAGCCCCGGTAGGAAGGGCTATTGTTTTGCACGGCGTTTGATTGGATAGAACACGTATGTATAACTTGGGACAATACCTGTCTTCCCGGGGACATGCAAAATCTGGGTAGTGACGAATCCAATTTTCAAAAGGGGGTGGCTTGGGGTGTTGAAATCGTTTCGGGGGATGGGGTGGACGAGGCGTTGGAGTTGCTGCGTAAAAACGACCAAAGGCCTGAATGAAGCATTGGGTAAGATTTGCAATATTTTGTGATGACGTTTACGGACCCCCGAGGTAGCCACCCCACCACCGCCATGGATCCGCCCTTGCAGGGTGTATAAAAGCTGCCGCCGACGGTCTGAAATGTTTATCGCAAGCTTGAGGTTAGTCATTCGAAGTCGAAACCTAGTGCAGTCTCCTCACGAGAGAGCAAAACTTGTGTTGTCATTTGACGATTTACAGCATACCCGAAAAACTCTTCTAAAATGGACAACAGCGTTGGGTTTTTGGTGATCGTGTTCATCGTGGCGGTGAGCGGGCAAGGTCAGTAAAAATAGGGAGACATGATCCTGCAGAGAAAGCGAATCTTCTTTTGCTTGAAATAAGATGAAGCTAAGTTGCTCTACTCACATGCTCTTCAACAAAATCGATTTCCGTTCTCCTTACGCAGTTTAATTAAACCAGAAAAGCTATTTCCTCGATTATTGACGCTCAAATCCTCTTAAAATATGTTTTTATTTTAGGTAAAATCAAAACTTTTCGGTCCAAAAGTAAAAAAAAAAAAAAGGCTAAAATTATCAATTTTCAACGATTTCGTTCAACAAAACACCTCTCTAGGTAGCAATCGACTGGTAAGGCCTTCTGCAGGTGAACAAATTCTTAATGGAGATTGGCGCGCGCGTCGTGCGTACTTCATGATATGGCGTAGAACGCAGATGTACAGTGTAGTTCAACCTCGTCCCTAGGGCGTCGAGAATTACGCGCCCACCACTACCTGCTCTCTCACCCTGTTATTGGATCATTTGCATGTGCAAGATTTTTGAGCAATAGTCTGGTGCCCGTATGTGCGTTAAGTTTGCGTTTGTTTTTGTATGCGGTGTCTGGGGTAAAAACAGCATCGATTCGTCACGCCGTGAGTTATTAAAACACGATTTGTTAAAGTTAAAATGTTACAATCTGGCCCGCCAATATGCAGTATTACATTTCATATTAATATCAGCGAACTGGAAAGAAAAGGAGTATTATTGAGAAGGCTTGGACGCTTTAACTACAATGATCGTGAAAACATGTAATGCACGTTGGAAATAACAACACCAACTACACGATATAAATCTATTATTAGCAAATTGCGGTATCGAATCAGGATGCAGGAAGAAAGTTTCCTATCCAGGGATTGGAAACGAGGTTGGAAATAAAGTAAGCTCTGGGGACGAGGTAGGGTGTAGTTTGAATTTAGGACTATGAAACACTGACTCACTGGTAGTATATTGCGCATGCCTACGTGAGGATTGAACGTTCAACCAAGGAAACGGTAATGGCACCGGATTTGATAGAAGTCCAAATTTCATGTGACACTAGAAAAGTGTTTAAGACCAGCCAGCCCTGCCGGTCTTTATCAACCATTTAAAACCGACTACATGACGGGCTGTCGACGAATACGAATTGGGAAAAGTGCCTATTTATTTATCAGGTA
This sequence comes from Patiria pectinifera, assembly GCA_029964075.1. Taxonomy (NCBI): domain Eukaryota; kingdom Metazoa; phylum Echinodermata; class Asteroidea; order Valvatida; family Asterinidae; genus Patiria; species Patiria pectinifera. Next base: position 1,103,442 of record CM057130.1, on the reverse strand, counting down.
TAATGTTCTTTTAATAGACGGATTCAATTGATTTTTTTTTATATCTACTTAGCCATCGGCATACAACAACAGATCCAAATGTTGCCAACTGAACAACGAGATGACAACTACTTATGTGTGCTCTGTGAAGAAGCGTTGAACTTCGCGTATAACGTGAGCACTGACAAGGTATTCTTGGTGAGTAAGATTCTCTCAAAAAAAGTTGGTAAAATTATTAAAGCCAGTAAAGTGAGATGTAGTTGCAAATTTGACAAAAAAAGTGCCCTAAGTTTTAAAAGTACATAATGTGTCGCTTTCCTCGTGGTTTTGTTTTGTGTTTGAATATGTTTTACCGATGAGTCATTAAGCCATGATTGCAATGACTGAGTGTTCAATGAATTTTCGAATCAAATTATCGCTTACAGGACTTGTTGCAGAATACCCAGAGGCAGGTTGCGTGCACTTACTTGATCCCTGAGGGTTTCAAGGCTTACTGCGAAGACTATATCCAAGACATCCCAAAGCTGGTCGTAGCATTCTCCAACACCTATTTGGTTAGTGTTCTTAAAAGCATAGCGTATTTTACCTAGATTGGATTAATGAAAGTGCTCAAAGTTATAACTCGTCGGGTGCCCGGCAGAAGGGTGTATGAGCGTTCTGACGCAAAAATCATTTTCAAGAAAATCGCATTGAAAGGTTCCATTGTTACCCTGCGCGCATTATGTATCCAATGTTCTCCCACATGTAATATAAATTGTAAGCATTTGAAATTTGTCACACGTATGAATGATAAGTTTAGGAACAACTTGTATTTATTTCTGACAAAAATGTATAAATTTCATTAAAATGGAGGCAGTTTTCTGCATATGCCCTTTTGCTGGGAACATTTTGGTCATTACGCGCTATTGCATAAGGGAATATGCACAAATGCCCTTCTGCCGGTCACACACTCTTCGCCATTCATGAGTTTTTGTGGTCGTATACCTCATAATACCTGACTCTACATAGACTAACATATATAACCTATTGTACACACACAAATAGAATAAATGAGAATAGAATTATTGTTTTCGTCAAACATAGCTTGAGAAAAGCAAAACCGCAAACATTGTCCCCCTGATCTACACGATTAACATTTCAAAAATACTCTGCAAGTATGAAGTGACGATTTAAAACTCCATGCAATATTCAAATGTCCCCATAACTGCAAAAATACCATGATAAGCATTATCAGCTGTATATTATGTTGATGGTATATTTACAGAAAGTACATTACATATCAAGCCTCATAAAATGAACAAAACACCGCCCCCCCCCTCAATTAAAAAGGCAAATAAAAAAATACCATTGTGGCAATTACCCCACTTTTTTTCTCATTTCCTTATTTAAATAATCATTCATTTGCAGAATCCCGAAAGGTGCGCATTTCTCTGCAAGTCCTCGGAAATGAACCAGCAGCTGAACGTTTTGGGCAGCATTGTCAAGAAGATGGGGGGAGCGTCGGGGAAAGACCTCTTCAAGTAGAACAAGCCCAGGCCACATCTACCTGAAGACGAATCTGCATGCATTCATTTTATTAGCTTGCTTTTTGTTTGATCATATATTCCAGTTTAATGTTACTGGTGAATAAGCAAATATATATTTTTTTTCATTGTGTCAGATCTTTTCATTTTGTCGGTCACGGGCTTCTTTGAGATAATGTTTGACACACTAGGGGGCGCTATTTGGTATGGGCAAACTCTTTTGTATTTACTGCTACGAAACAGCGCTGTTCTATTAGTTCCCAGCATACCTCAAAACGGTAAGAATTGTTTTTTTCCCGAAAATCCTTGAAAAGGCAGCCAACAACGCGCTGTATTCGTGCCTCGATTAGAACAATCTGATTCTGCTTGCCAATCTGATTTTAAACCACTGCACTCGACGGAGAACACGTTGCATGAATTAATAATTGTCTTTATGCAATATAACACAAAAAAGAAACAGTTTTTATTGATCTTAGAAAGGCATTCGATTCTGTCGAATCAAATGATCCTCTTAAAGAAGCCGCAGAACATTATTTTGACACTGTTTTAAACTGGTTTGGTTAAACTGGTTAAACAGTCCGTGTGCATTGAACCGAACCAATCCAGTTAGTCCAAGAGCCAGGGGTCATTCATATTCTTTTTTTTTGGGGGGGGGGGGAATGACCATGTTTGGAAAAGGTTACACCTTGGCTAGTCGTATGGTACCCTCCACTCGGTCATTCCTGTTGTGGAACCTTTTTTAGTAAGTTAATCAGGCTCCAAAGGGTTGTTGCTAAGGAGGATGCGGTTGCTAGGTAACCAACATCTAAACTAGCATGATCAAATGGTCCTTGGTGTTGAATATCCTATGCAAATTACTTAGATATCTCGAGTAAAGGTTCATATATTGATATGAAATCATTTTAAAAGGAAATACCGTACGACTTGCGAATTCGAATACCCCAAGGTATCACCTTGCCAAAAGTACCCACCAAGCACTTTATCATTTCCAAAAAAACCCAATTGACCACTTGCCCCTGCTCTAAGTCCTCTTTCTCTCAATACTGGACTCAAGGCTCAATTTTTTTTTGTCATTCTTAAGAATTGTCAATTGTAGATGTGCGCATTTCATATATTGCAATGTTTTCCATGTAGTTTTCAGCTCTATTTTATTCGGTGACGCAACACATACTTCTATTTTTTTTTGGCTTTTCCGCAAAGCTGCGGGAAAACCCTTTGTTTTTGTTATGATTTTTTTGCCTTCTTTCAACATGCAAAATTCAAAATTCTGTTGTATTATGTTTGCTAGGTAATAGGTATATGCAAAAAAAAATTGAAAAATGTGTGACGTCATCATGAAATCATCAAAAAGCGATTTTTGAAAAACACATATAAGGGAAAGTCTGATTGTCATGAAACTTGGTGGATATTTAGATAATAGTATTAGTATGCAAAATCCGAAATGACGTCACAATGACGTCATCGGTTAATTTTTTATTATTTTTCTAATATTTACAATTTCATTCCGCTTCCAAAATTTAACACTTCCTTTCATTGGGTTGACTTCAAGCTTAGTAGAAACCAAGTCCACAATGGAAAAATAAAGTCATGCGAAAATAATAAGCGGAAAAGCCCTATGTCCTGTTTTCAAACAAACATAAGACCTCTATAGTTTTCTTTGACGTCTTCCTTTTAGCTTTTTCTTCAATGTTTCTTTTTGTATCAGCTTTTGGTGTTTATTCATCATTTCCTTGGCCATTTTCCCCCCTTTTTTTCAATTATTGTTAATTTCTTTATTTTATTGCAGCGACCTAATGTAACCAGTCTGTTGCAGTTTGCGTTTAGCCTTAATAAATGAAGCATTGAAAACAATCAATTGTTTAGATTTCCCGTCTGTTCGCCGGTGTTTTTTATTTTGGTTATTTTCCTTCCTTAACAATGAATGCACAATTGGTTTGCTCGAGCCCGGCTCATAAATACAAAGGCTTTGCCCTCTGACTCCGCCTTATCGCATAATGGTCGATAGAACAAACGCCACCTTAAATAACGCCATGCATCCATGATTAAAGAGGTTGTGGAATGCTGAAAGTCGTTTTGTTTTTTATATTTTTTTTATTGTAGAGTAGACCCATATATATCATAATGAAAAAGTCCCATTCTCTTGTAATGTGCGTTTATATGTTTATAAAACTGAAATTCATCGAGTAATTTGTTGGTCGGCGAGCGCATAATTGAAAACAACAGTCGTCGGGTTCTCCGTAAAATGAGAAAACTCGTGACGTAATAAACAGGACTCGTTTATACTACGCTGCATCGGGAGTCCTGTTTATTACGTCACGATTTACTTTGTTTTGTTTGCTGCCCCAAACGACGACTTTTACACAAATTGCACGTTCGGGTCGAAACAGGACCTGAAAAACCGCTCTCAAAAGTAACTTGTACCTTTTCATGACAGTCACAAAAGTCGTTTTTATTTCATCACACCTTAGGCTACATAGGCCTATACCCGAAAAATGACGGAAATGTCTTCGAGCATTCCACAACCTCTTTAATCTTCTTACCTTCGCTTGTACTGGACATTTGGCAATCGGAGAACATCACGGAACCATGATTAGCGGGTTTAACATTAAGTGTTTTTTTCACATTTGTTATTTATTTTTGACGAAAACACTGATTTCGCGATAGGGGGTTTATTTTCACGTCTCGTGGAACGCGTATAGCGATACCTACTGTCTGACAATGACAATGAATTCAATACAACAAATTGCAACATAAACAATTCAGGCTTCAATAATCTTCAAATAATTGCACAAACAACCTGTGAAAAATTTGATTTTTTCTATAGAGTGCAAAGGTGCTTTTTTTCCAAGCACTGAGATTAAAACTTGAGTGTTTTTGTATCTGAATTATGGAGGGCGCCCTTGTTTAATTCGTCTGGTGACTTTTCTCGATGTACATACATGTAACAGTTTATTTTTGCTGTCTAAAAGCATGCAAAGTCAATTATATATTGGAAAAGTTATTTCTTTCCTCGAAAGAAAACTGCTTTTTTAATTTCACAGATTTGTGTCCTTTCTCGGGAGCAAACTTTCAAGATTGTTCCTCTAAAGTTATCATTTTGCTTTTTCAAAGAAATTTGCTCTTTTTACGCTCCGCCATTGGGCATGCACAGCCTCGATCTGGCAACATTATACAATGAAAATAGCCGGTTCAGAGAAGGTAGAGTCGCTACACAGTCATGTGAGTGATCCGTTTGAGAGGTGAAAGAAAGAATTTGAACTGAGAAGATTGTAATGGCAAGTTGGATGAATTCCTGATTGAGTTTCAATTTCTGTAAAAGGTGCAGGCCAGTAAAATTGGTCCAAAATTGCCTACGCCAGCGCGGCCAAAAATGACGGTTTGCATGCCCTCAAATCTTTCAGTATTTGAACCTAATAAGCTATGAGCCGTGAACCTGAGGGTTTGTAAAAAAAAAAAGTAAAATCAGGGTGGAAGCCATGCACAGGATAGGCTTGACTCAAGTCGGAATTGCTTTAAGTCGGTATCTTAAAATAAAAAAAGTAGCGAAAATCACTTAGTTTACGCCTTTCCAGATGCCCGACAAGGTACACTTCATTGTCGCTGGGGGCGCTCTACGGCTTAGCAGGGGCCAAAAAAAATCACTATTTTCGGGCTTAACATCGACCTCGGAAAATATTTTTCTTTCATTTGTTTTTTTCAAAAAATTGAATTTGGAGATATTCTGCTTGTCCTGAATGTGGTTTTGTGTTAAAATTGAAAAGTTGCCTGCTATTATAAAGGATAACAAAGATGGCCGTTTCGCGCATGCGCTGTGCCGCGGCATTGGTCTTTTCATGGGCGGAACCTACGGGGAGGGGGGAAAAGTGTTTTAAAGGTATCAACAAGGTTTTTTCCGTAACGGATGCTTCCAAATCATAAGGGAGCAGTAGGCTATCACCCCATTACAACAATAGCTAGTTGAAAGGGGGGGGGGGACATTTTGAGCTTAAAAGTAGCTGAAACTCAATTTATTTGTCGCTGGGGGCGCTCTACAGCTTAGCAGGGGCAAAAAAATCACTATTTTCGGGCTTAATATCGACCTCGGATAATGTTTTTCTTTCATTTTTTTTCTTCAAAAAATTGACTTTGGAGATATTCTGCTTGTCCTGAATGTGGTTTTGTGTTAAAATTTAAAAGTTGCCTGCTATTATAGGGTGCACACCGGTAAATCGATCCGCCAAGCTCATGAATAAAAGTTATACCCTCAAAATATTCTACATTAGAGAGTTCTGAGCGCCGTAAAATTGGGGAATTGAAGAGATATGGTAATGAACCTCTGGCCCGGACTTGGGGCTTCCAATTCTGAGCATTTTGGATGCTATTGGGCTCGAAAGTGGCGCTATTTTGCCATGTTGTGGAGGGATCGTTTTTCAAGATGGCTACTTTTCCGCTTTGGGGAAAATAGGGGTCGTCTTCTTTGGGTGAAAATATCTCGAAAAGTCAATGGTCAACCCACCAAAAATTGAAAAGAAAACGACAGATGACATGTTGATTATCATTTTTCTGTGCAGCTTGAATACCTGTGAGAGTTTTGAGTATTTTAAAAAGAATTTTGAAGTCTGGGCATTTAGCACTAGTGTCTATGGGAGTTTATTTGCAGGTATGCATCCGTAATACACGTACATGTGTGTGCATGTATTGCAGAGCATGTGCATACATGTACATGTGGTGCAAAAGTTAGCTAGCGGGTTGCTGCATCGCTTGAAAATAACATGTACATGTACGTTTTTAACATGATGGTCCGGATTCGACGCATGAGGGCGCGCGTTATGTACTGTAACTACGTATGCGCCTATGAGATATGTGCTGTGAGGGGGGGGGGGGGTGATTTGGGGGTTGCTAGTGTAGCTGCAACTCAATTAACTCCCGTTGGGGGGCGCCCTACAGCAGGGCAGCTGCAAACAGCATGAATAAAGGGCTTGTTTTCAGACCATGCAGACATCGAACCCAGAGGGTTTTTTCCCCCCATATCTTTATGAAATAATATTTGATTAAAAAAGAGTTATCCATCCTTCCACATGTCGCACAACTGGTTTGGGGGATTTTACACATCTTTGCTTCTTTAAAGGTTGCAGACCAGTAAAGCCAGTAATTGCCTGCGCTGACCAAATCACGACTTACATGCCCTCAAATTCTTTAGTATTTGAGCATATTGTGGGCCATGAACTTAAGGGTTTGTAAAAAAAAAAGTAAGGGTGGAAGCCGTGCACAGGACCCTGAGCTTGTATTTCTGTGAAATTTGAATGAAATTGGGGCCGTAAAAGCGCTCTATTTTTCAATGCAGTGTAGGCTTCGTTTTTCAACATGGCGATAGGCTTTAGGACTATTTTCCAGGGGTGATCATCTTCGGATGGAAATTTCTCCTAAAAGTCATGAATTAACCCCCAAAAATTGAAAAGAAAATGAAAGATAATGAAATAAGCTTGAAATTGATGTGTGTCTCGAACACCTTGGAGAGTTGTGAGTATTTTCCCGAATTTCCGAAGTGTGAGCATTTACCATAGGAGTCTATGGAAGTTTATTTACTGGTCTGCAACCTTCTGCTTGTTGCAGCAGAACGACTGCGTACACGTTCGTGACGTGTAGCTAATTGTAGTTGTGCACACCCGTGCTCAATCGAAACCTCGCTAAAAAAAAAACACCCCAAAACGAGAAACGAAAAGTCTTTGTGTTTACTGTTTGATCATACACGACGTAAACACCCTGTACAACCACTATCCATACCCCACAACTGGCCTGATGGTCACAAACACTATCTGGGGGTGTTTCTCAGCTTATTATGCCCCCTGGTGTACATGTAAACAAATACCTTTTTGATTTGTAAGCGAGTATCTGTTTGTAAGCGAGTATCTATCTCTAATACTAAAGAATTTGAGGGCATGCAAATCGTGATTTGGCCGCCGTAGGCAATTTCGGACCTTTTTACTGGTCTGCACCCTTTACAGGGTCTCGTGACTCAAACCCTGTCAAGTGTTTATAGTTTATGGATTTTATAAATATTATGGGCGTAAACATCCTGAGTTTTAAAGATTTCACTGGAAAAGCCAAACCATTTGAATCACGAGACCCAGTTTGAATCACGAGACCCTATATAATCATTATTTCATCAGGTGCAGAGTTTCTTCCGATCAGAGGAGTCAAGGGAGGCCAGGGGCAAATGGGTTAGTTTACCTCAGCCAAAAATAAAAGGAGTTATAAACACACACATTAAACGTTTGTTTTATCTTTATTTATATATATATATATATATATATAAACTGTGTACTGCAGCTGCGGTAGACGGATTTGACATCCCGCAGCCGCAATCAGTCCTTCGCACTGGTCTTCGGCCACCTGGTCTGGTCGTAGGCGAGTTGCCGTAGGCAATGGAGTTGTTTCGCGGTGTTGAGGGGTCCGAGTCCAGCCCGTTTGAGGTCAGCACGTATTGTGCCCAGTAGATTTATGCAATGCCGTCCTGGTCTGGGTTTGTAGGCTTGAGAGCCAGTAACGGCAAAGTCTAAGGCCCTCTGAGCGGGTGTGTCAGGGTCCATAGTTACGTAGGACATGCATGGCCTAACATTGACCATCTTTGCTTTGTGACCTTTAATGTGAGGGGTTCTTCATTGCACAGTTCGTATAGTGCCTGGTTGCTGATAAGGCTCTTTGGCCAGCAGTAGGGGTGGGTATTATTTCATTTTTTTTCACTTTTTAATGTTCTACCCCCTTCAAAATATGTAGTGGCCTACTAGAAACAACAATCAAACATTAAAAGTAAATTGGAAAAATTTAACCCCCCTGTACATGCCACAAAAAAAGTTTTGGGCGAAGGGCGCCCTCTATGGCTAGTTGAACTGACATGTTCCCTGACTTACAATGTACTTGAGAAAGGCAAATTGTAAGGTACCAGGCTATAAATATTAAAAACCATTTGCGCCACACAGGAGATCAGCTAGGGGTGCAGTGAACTAATTCAAGCGAGAATTTCTACGCCAGCTGATTAGCATAAAAAGCGCCCCCACAATTTCTTCTGAAAACGGAGACCGTTTGGCTTTAAAAACGGTGGAATTGTTTAAATATACCCAAGGATCAACTCCCTGGTTTTGGGGCTTCCATCTGAGGGCAGGCTTGATAAAATCACGGATGAAAAAATGAGTCCTATTTGCCTGTGAAAGTGGAAGGGTGCCACTCTTAAAATGGCTACATGCAGGCTCGGGAACTATCACTTTTCGGGAGGTGATTTTATTTGGGTGTGAATATTTAAAAATGTAATTGGCTAATGTACGTAAAATTGAAAAGAAATGAAAAGATGAAAGACAAGACAATAATTTAATTTTTGTTTCAGAAACCCCAGTGATGTTGGCTTGCATGTTACTTGGCCCTGAACTTTGTTGATTTTACACTGTTTTCAATGGGGCTTGAATTAGTACAGTGGACCCCTAGCTGTTCATAGTTTGTGGACATAGTTGGCGGTTTTAAGTCATTAAAAGCAATTTATTTTGCAGTTCAATGATTACTTAAACAAGTTAAGTTCCTTTTTACTGGCCATTTCTTGCAATATGATTTGAAAAATGTTGTTATTTGGTCCATAGTTGGGTGATTGTTTTCCACTCACTTTCCCTGAGAATAGGACTGCCTTCCTAATGTGAAATTTTTTTATGGATCTTTTCTTTGTTTGATAGGCGCATAACTCAAAAGGATTTACTAAACAAAAAATGAGGGAAGTTTCTTTATTTCCTCTGTTTTACTAACTTATTTCTATGCTAGACCAGTGTGGGAGAAAACAGTCTGGAGCCGAAAATAGTTACATACACTTCGTGCTCAAGGAGTCGGGGTACCATACCATATTTTCAAAATGACACTTTAAGGGCCATGTACGGGGGGGGGGGGGGTTAACGGTCTCCCCTCCTATGACCCTCCTTGCATGTATGCCGGAGACTTCAACTGTCATAGCACAACATGGGGATACCGCTCAACCAATCAAGACGGTACTACCCTGGAAGACTGGGCCTCGGCCGCTGGCATCTACCTCCTCTATGACTCTAAGCAGCCCGGCAGCTTTCATTCCGGCCGTTGGAACACCACCTCCGACCCGGATCTGGCTTTTTAAAACCTGAATGGTCCTCTTCCTATGGTGGCCCTGAAGGGACATCACACATCGAGATTTCTGCGCAGAAATCTGCGTTGTCGCACATTTTATCGCACATTTTTGTGCAGATTTCTGCGATGTCGCACATTTTATCGCAGAAATCTGCGCAGATTTCTGTGATGTCGCACATTTATCGCACATTAATAAATACCTTGGAGAGTTGATGGTTTCTGATTGGTCGAGACTCGATCACGTGGCCGGTCATTAACGGTGATAATGGACCGGCTTCAAAGATCAAGCGAATACATGGCCCCTGAACCAGCATTGATCAAGCCCCGTTCAGCCCCATGCAAGCCAATGATTGGTCAAAATATAGTAACAGTCCTACGGTAGCTTTTAACAATTGAGCACTGCACATGCGCTCAACCCCCATCGCGTGAGACTGACGCGCGCGTACGCCCTACAGTTGCTAAGGATGCGTGCGTGCGCGCGCGTAAGGAAGTTTTGAAACGACATCGTACAGCAGTGCAGTATATACTGAGGATGTTTACGACGAAAGCGTAGATCCGATTTATTTTCTTTGAAACACTTCACCCACCGACATATTTACCTTTCCTAAACCGAGCATCTTTGTAATTCCGGACACAAGGAATGTGTAAACGAGATTTCAGCTTCCTCCATCAGGTAAAGATATGAAAACATTGTTGTAATTTGTTTCGCTACGGCAGCAGTTTCTGTTGAGTTTACGTCGTTATAGCTGTTAAGCTAAAATATGGCCCATGAACATGAACACAAAAAAGTCTGGAAATATCGCCGGAAAAAAGTCACAAAATTGGAGCATTTTAACTGTTTATTTCGTCATAAAGGTATTTATTAATGGGAATAACAGTGTGAGGATCCGGTCTTCACTGTGTGATAATGACCGGGTGTGGGGTTGACCGCTGTTAATGGACCTCGACTTCGTCTCGGTCCATTAACAGCGGTCACCCCCACGCCCGGTCATTATCACGCAGTGAAGACCGGCTCCTCACACTGTTATTCCCTTATTTCTGTGCAGATTTCTGCGATGTCGCACATTTTATCGCAGAAATCTGCGCAGATTTCTGCGATGTCGCACATTTTATCGCACATTTCTGTGCAGATTTCTGCGATGTCGCACATTTATCGCAGAAATCTGCGCAGATGTCTGCGATGTCGCACATTTTATCGCACATTTCTGTGCAGATATCTGCGATGTCGCACATTTTATCGCACATTTTATCGCAGATTTCTGCGATGTCGCACATTATCGCAGATTTCTGCGGATGTCGCACATTTTAGTCGTACATTTCTGCATCTTTTTAACATACTTGCGCCTGGCTATTTTTCTGCTGAAGCTAAGGGGTCTACGAAAATCCCGGTTTTTTTTATTGCTACAAAGTTTTCCCTAAATATTCCTTGGTCACTTCTTGTAAATACGGACCACCTTAAATGACTCATGAAGTTTCATTCGAAGGCCAGAGGTAGATTTTCTTTTAGAACCGTTAAAATAAAGCCCCTTTTCACGAACACCGCGCGGTATACACACACAACACACAGCGCAATAGCTGTAGAGCGTGAACGCATGCACACACCACCGGGGCACGTGCGGCGTTAACACGGCGTTGTCGCACTGCCCTGCCCGGTGAGCTGCAGCGCAGCGAAACCGTGCGCTGAGAGTCACAGGCCGGTGGTTAGTGGGGGAAATATTCAGCAGATTTCCGGCCAGATCATGTATGTTAAGAATACAAATAGTTTCGTACGAACACCAATATTATTAAGCAGGATGAGCTTACATCAGACTCCTGTAGGTCAGACGGCCTTATGAATATAATTAGTGCTCCACGTTTGCTTAGAATTGTTTAAAAATTTCATAAAAGAACCAATATCCTGCCCCTATTTGCACAGCAATATTCATGAAGTAAAACCACTACGGGTGCAACACTTATCACTTCAAACATTTTTCATTAACCCTAACTCCCGGGGGGGGGGGGAGAATCGTATCAAAATTCCAGGATTCAGGACTGTTTGGGCTATTAGGAAAACCCGAGCAAATGCAGTCCTGCATTTCCACGAGAGTCCCAGATTAACTTCATCCAAACATTGAAAACCTCCCCTGTCCAGTCGTGTTTTGCTTCGGGTCGGGTCCACTATAGGCCAAACCGATGCGAAACATAATAGATATAATCCAAATCCTGCGCTGTGTTAATTTCCAAACTGTTTCCATCTTTTGTCCCCGTTTATTTCGAGTTTTGAATTGACCCTCTCCGACCCGATCCGCAAATTTTCAAACACAAATCTGACCAACCCAACTGAAATGACGGACAAACCGACCCGACCAAACACAAAGTTGGTTTTTGGTTGGGTCGGTTACAGTTTCGAGTCGGGTCAGCACAACACTTCTGTCCAGAACCCTTCCAAGAAGCAAAAGTAACCAGCAAGGTTGCTGAAATCTATGGCCACATGACATCACACAGCATAATTGCCGCATTCCCCCAGAGATAGTAGAGCTGCAGCCAACCATTGCATGTGGCACTGTCAGGCAGAGGCAGTCTTCAATTGATTATTAGATTTAAAAACTGGCAGGGTAATATTCATATTTTACTTTATTTCATTATTTAAGTTGGCGGCCAATTTTGTGAAATCCATTGGTCTCTCATTGTTCCAAGTACAGCTAAAAAAAAATCAACATCCACATAAACCTAAAAGTCTCATTTGTTTTAAAGTATGGAAAAGCAGGCCAACTTAAAACTTGTTATTAGTAGCCTATTTACTTACTTAAAAAAAACACTGATGAAAATATCTAATTTAATAATAGCATTTTAGTAGTGTCAACAGTTAGTTGATTTTCAGTAAAAGGTAATATCCAGTTCTAATTCAATTCATAATTTTGGCACTTAAGAGTGTTAACTCATTCGCAGCAGTCCTGGAGGATTTCCTACCGGTGTACATAAATTAGCCTAGGTCACAATTCTGCCCTTATGTACAAAATCACAATGATAATGTAAGCATGGATCCAGCCAGACTGGGACCGTGAGTGCATACCAACTGCGCAATAGCCGTAGCCTTGTTGCCATTTTGTGATTGGACGATTAACGACGTTCGGTGTGTTCGCAGTTTAATAACTCCAACGTACGCGCGCGAGTACGACGTGCGTTTCATGTATTGTTTTTATATTGGCAAAATAAAAATGAATGAATGAAGTGAAGAAAGGGGTTGATTTATTTTAAAATTAAAACAATAATTAAAAAGAAACCATGGATCAAATTTTATACGCAAACGTGTATATGTATATAAAATTAATAAATTTAGATGCATAAAATAAGGTGGGTTTTTTGTTATAAAGAAAGTATGTATGTGTATAGGCCTATATAAATTTAATAAATTAAGATGCATAAAAAAATTCTAAAGAAAGAAGTAATTCTTCCGTTCCCAACTGCTTTATGCACAAATGTCCAACGAATCATTGCGATGTTCTTTGGATAAGATCATGCCATTTCCATTTTACATCGAACTGTCAAGATCTTCACACGTATGGGTTTTGTGAAATGATAAAGTTGTTCCTGCGCGTATATGTCACACAAAAATCCTGCAAGATCTGGTCTTGTATAAGTATGTACACGCCCGTACGTAATGTACATGATACGTACATCCATTGAACACAACCTCGTTATTGTCCAATCACAAAATGGCAACAAGGCTGCGGCTCATTGCGCAGTCTGTCGACTCACCACGCCATCTTGGAAACCAGTTTCTTCATTTGGAACGTGTAGTTCGTGAAAAAAGATCAGGCGAACTCTCGCAAATACACGTGCAAGTCTCGTGGCGGTTTCGTGATGTAGGCCGTGCAAATAAAATTCGGGATTTGACCTCATTATCGCGTGCACTGCGTACTGACTGTTCAGCTGCAACATGTACCGCTGGCTGGAAATGTTCTTGAAGAACTTGAACCACATGCATGTAGTCATTCGTACCTGGTGTGGGGCTTTCTGTACTCCGGGGAAGGGTTGTGAAGACTCTCTGTGCCTCCACACCGAGACAGTGAAGTAGGATTGCTTTCTTTCTCTTCGGCGAAACTCATCACCACCTATCACAAGTAGGTAATTTTCAAAATTTGAAACCCACTGTTTCCAAATTACCGCCAGTTCTCCCGCTTCGTGTAGAAATGGGTAGGGTTGAGTTTTAGGGAGCTCACAGTCGTCATTCGCCAAATGTTGTATCGTAGTAGTAAATGAATGTATGAACGCAAAGAACGAAACAAAAACGCCGGGCGATAGGTGTTACAAAACTCATCAACTTTAATTTGCTGACGTGGCCCTTTATATAGGCGTAGTCTGGTTTCCAGACCTGACTATTATTCCCGACGCTCACCTCTAAATTGTAGGTCACTGCAGGCAGCCTCCTTGGCTAAAAATAAACATGACGACATTGATGGTCCTTTTTCAAAGCTTGGCTTCGTTTCCGATTTCCTTTTATCGATCACTTTTAGCTTTTAATGTTCTGATCAAATTTTTAAATAAATCACTTGCTTCGTAATATCATCCAGTTATGATAATACAGTTTGATGTTTGACTAATGTTGATCTTGAATCTTCAAAATTAGGCACCCAAATAGCACTGTTAGCAGGCGGAGCCGAATGAAGACCGAGTTTTGGAAAATCTCGGTAACGGTCGTCAAATTCAAAATTGTACATGACGCAGTAAAAAGTTCGCCCATACGATCCGAGTATATTTGATGCAAAAGAAAATCGTCGTTGAATTTCAAGTTTTCTAAATGAAAGCAATGAATATTAATTATCAACTCATTTAACAAAATTGTAATAAGCAATTAGCAGTTAATTAAACCTATATTAAACTCGGAAATACTCGGGCGCTATCCGATTGTCAACAAAACGAATTCGGCAAACTTCGGAAATTTTCGGAAAAAGGAGGAATTCCTCCTGTTTAGGTCACGTGACGTAAATGTAATACGATGTATTACCGGAGTAACCGGAGCTAAGATTCACCAGGAATAGTCAGAATCTTTTGGTCTGGGAACCAGACTATATATAGGGGCAAGCTAGATCCTGTGCGCAAGGATATAAAATAAACTAGTCCCACAATTTACATGTACATTGTAAATAGATATTACACTAGTATTATACAAATACAACATGGTTTGTGGGGAAATAGTGGAAACTAATTACCCCGAGGTGTTCGATGATCTCCCGAGGCGAAGTCCCGATCATCCAACACCGAGGGGTTATTTGTTTTCACTATTTCCCCGCAAAAACATGTTTGCTTCTTTTACCATTCCTCATAAATATTCATCAAGCATCTGCGGTATTTCATTGGTCCATTCCACCATGTTTTTGATCGTGCTGTATAAAGGGATACAGTGAAACATTATTTTAATTTAAAGAGACAACAGAATAAATAGTTAATGTTGTGTCATTTAATAACTTTAACATTCACACAAAACACTGGATTTATTAATATTGTGTAAAATTTCACCCAGTTCCTCCACGGTTAAAATCGGAAAGCGAGCACCACCGGTCGCCATTTTAATGTTTTTCCGTAATAAACAAGCAAAACCGTCCTCACTGGTGAGTGATCTCCACGGTAAGCACGTAATGCGCATGTGCAATGAACAAATGAATGAACAAACGTGCAATGAAAAAATGAATGAACAAATTCGACCATTTAAAGATATTGATGTCTACAAACCCATTTGATATCGTCTGTTTAAACGAAACAATTTTTGACTCCCCAACTGACGAGGAGCTTCACCTCCCCGAATACTCGATTGTCAGAAGAGATAGAAACCGTCACGGGGGTGGCGTGGCAATGTGCATCCGAAATAATATAACTTTCATCCACCGTGATGACCTAGAAACAGATGATGTCGAATGTTTATGGGTTGAACTCAAATGTAAGCAAAGGCAGCCTGTGCTTATAAGTTCTATTTACAGGCCACCTTCAAGTTCTGTACAGTTTATAGATAAAATAAGTGGTATTATAGATAGAGCCTCATGTGATTGTTAAGAAATTATCGTAGCTGGCGATTGTGACATTTCCGAGGACGATAACAGTACGTCCTCAAACCCTATAACTTCATGTTTTAGTTTGTTCCAAATGACGCAACTTATACATGAACCTACCCGCTTTACTGAATTTACTGAAACTACTATTGATCTAATTTTTAGCTCTCATCCCGAACAACCTTATTATTTTTATTATTAAGTGGTTTATTATTATGTCTTTTTTCGCCGCCAGCAGCGGAATTGTTAAGAACATTTACAATGTATTATCATAAAAAACGTAAACTTTACTTTACAAGGGCAGCACAAGACTAAATCATATAAAAACATGACATGGAGAGGGTATGTAAGAGGTAAACTGGGAAGGGAGAGGATGAAAGGGGAAGGGTAAGAAAAGGAATATGAACAGACATAGAATTAAATCATTTTAAGACCAACGATTGGATAAACATGGAATTAAATAAAATCATTTAAGACCACACATAAAAAGATTTACATTTCATTACATACAAATGGATGAGTGAGAATGATAAAAGGTCTTTGGGTTAGAAGTTTCTAGGCTTACAAAATGGATTTACACAAACAAAATAGACAAAGGAATACATTACTATCTTAAAACATCAAACTCACAATAGGACAAAAATGCTATGTGGGAAGATAAGGGAGGAGAGGGTGGGCGGGGATTGAGAACACAAATTCCCAGGATTAAAACGGATTTTATCCCAATAAACCATGAGACATGAATGTCAATGAAAAAGTGATTAATTATGAGGGAGCACTTTAACAATTGTTCACTTGTTTTTGGAGTTCCATAGCCTAACAAGGTGGGGTACAGGGCTGTTTTTGTACCGATTTGTTCTGCAGTTAGGGATAGAGAGGTGGCTACTGTATTGGCAATTATGTGATTTGCATCTGTGTACAGGTAACCAGCTACTAAACTTGTCATCTTTAAGTAGGTTACACACATATTTGTAACAGATGTCTTCTCTTCTCTTAGCAGGAGTGCAAAGACTGAGATCTGTTAATGATTGTTCATATCCTTTGTATTTGGAACCAAGGATGACTCTGCAAGCTCTTTTCTGGATTTGTTCCAGGGTATCACTCTGTTGCTGGGTCAGTCCAGGTGACCATACCGGGACTGCGTATTCCAGTATTGGTCTGATGTACCCCATGTAGATGGTTAGCAGGTCCTTTGAAGGCAATGCAAATTTTGTTTTTAAAAGTAGGAGCATGTACATTCGCCGGATAGTAATTGAAGTCACCCATTCATTCAATTTGAGATCTGACTGGATGATTAGGCCCAGTATTTTAAGAGAGTGGTATTCTTGGAGTGGTTGATCACATAGTTTGAGTTCTTAGATAAGTGTCATATCATCGACATACTTCCATCATCATCGCTAGGAATGCAATTGGTCCCAGGCGGGTACCCTGTGGACAATGGCGTAGCCAGGAATTTTTCAGTGGGGGGGCTGGACCATTTCATGGGGGGGGGCGTCATGTAGGGGCTTCAATCGCTTCTCAAAAGTGGGGGGGGAGGGGACATACCTTGATCAGAACTGATGCGAGCGCGAAGCGCGAAGTCCTTACGGCGTGGGGGTTCGGGGCCCGCTGAAGGGCCCCCCAAAAAATTGGATTCTAGATGTTCTGTGGTGTGATCTGAAGCAATTTCTTACCACCTTCCTCCATGCTTTAACTAATATTTTCTTAGCAAAAGATAATTATTTGAACTTCGTTTTCGAGGTTGGAGTCACTGAATCAGCTATCTGTATTTTGAGCTATAGGCGTGGGGTTCGGGGCCCGCTTAAGGGCCCCGAACAAAAATGGATTCTCGATGCTCTGTGGTGTGATCTGAGGCAATTTCTTACCACTTTAACCAATAATTATCTTAGCACAAAAGATAATAATTTAAACACATTTTCGAGGTTTTCTCAGCTAAAGGCATAAGAAAATTTTTTTGAACATTGTTTTTGAGGTTGGAGTCATTGAATCAGCTACCAGAATTATGAGCTATAGGCGTGGGGTTCGGGGCCCGCTTAAGGGCCCCGAAAAAAATTGGATTCTAAATGCTCTGTGGTGCTATCTGAGGCAAATTCTGACCACTTCAACCAATATTTTCTAAGCAAAAGATACATTGTAGTACATAATAGGGCCCTGTAAATGAGACACGAGTTCAAAAATCTGGGAAGGGGGGGGGGGACATTTGATATTGTGTCCCCCACCCTTCAAAAAGTGTGGGGGGGACCCAGTCCCCCTGTCCCCCAGGATGGACGCCCATGGCGTCATGTAGATCAATGATAATTTTTTTAGAAACTCAAAATCTCAGTCAACTGGGGGCGACAAGGTTTCATGGGGGGGGGGCTGTCCCCCCACGCTTCCCCCCTCCTGGCTACGCCACTGATTTTAAGGAATTTTAATTGGTCTATTATTATTATTTAGCTTATATGAATGGAGGAAAAAGTTTGTGCGTGGCTGATTCGCGTGATACCGTTGACTGAAACTGTGTGACCCATGGACCACCTGTCTATAATACGTGTTCCCTGGTGTGAGCGAGCAGTGCAGTGGGTGTTAATACGCATTTTAGATTATCATTATGCGCTATGTCACGCCGGTTGTCAGCTTACTGGTCCGCGGTCGCCGGTCGAAGGGTCGTTTCTCAGTGGTCATCATGTGGATCATTCGCGACTATTTAGATTTAGATCAATGATAATTTTTTTAGAAACTAAAAATCTCAGTGGGGGGGGGCGACTGGGGGGGGGGGCGACAAGGTTTCATGGGGGGCCCGCCTCCCCTCCCGGTGGCTACGCCACTGCCTGTGGAACACCAGCGATGGTTGTGTGCCAATCAGATATAGACCTTTCTGCGCTTGGTTGGCAAACTGCATTTTTGCCAACCACGGCCTGCAAAACTATGGAAGGTCCAACACTGCAAAAATTTAGAAGAATTATTACAGATCACCAAAATATCATTTGATACATGAAAATACAGTATTTTCAACAAAGCTTCAAATAATTCCTACACATGCCTTTTTACTATGTGTTGATGGCGTTATGAGGATTTTTTTGGAAAAGTATGTTGCCAACCACGGCTTCAATTTATGCGCTTACGGCAGCCCATACAAAATGGCGCCAATGTCTACAAACAAAAGAAAGGCCTATTGTGCCATCATAGCGAACGCATTGTTGGCGTTCACACAGGAAATCGCAGATCCACGGAATCAATGATGGGCGGGTGCCAAGGTTCAACGGCTTGGTGATAAGAAGAGTATGATCTACTCTATCAAACGCTTTGCTGTAGTCAGTCGCCACAAGTGTAGATAGTGTGTTCGGGGTGTCAGCATTACGAGCTAAAGTGTCCATCACATTAGTCAGGTAGTGAGTAGTTGAAACACCCTTTCTGTTGGTATGTTGATTGGTCTCGGGAATTTGGGATGACGACGTCTTTTTGAGTGGTCGGGCACAATCTTTCTTTCTTTTTCCGGACAATACTTCTCCGCGGCTTTTCTCCTAAACGGTTCATGATATGAACTTGTAACTTTCAATCTAGTGGTGCATATTACTCTGACGTCATGATGACGTCATCGGGTGTCAAATTACAAGCGATTTGAGCTGAAAAATTGATCAATTACTTTCACCTATAACTCTTGAACAAAATGATCAATGATGTTTGTATTCCGTAATCGGATAGACCATGAATTGATAAACATTTTTTGTCGTGTACGTGAACTCGCTTAACCTTTACTTCCGGGTCTACCGGAAGGTCAAAGTTAGCTGAATTTAAAATGAAGACTTTAGCCTGAAATCAAAACAAAGCAGAGTTTCTTCCAAACGGTTTACGGTATGACCAAGAAACCTAATGTGAACTTGTACCATGCTACGAAGATATTATACATTTTGTTACGTTATCATGACGTCACCAGGGATCAAATTACAAGCGATTTCAGGGCAAATTTTGACAAAATAGTTTGCGCGATATCTTTTGAACTAAATAGAGTATCGTGTTCGTTTTTTTCGTGAGGTTGTAGACTATGCCGTGAGAAACATTTCTTGTTCCCGGACACAAAACCGCTTGACCTTCACTTCCGGTATTACCGGAAGTGCAATGAAAACCGAATGTAATTCAAAAGCTGAAGAATTTTACTACACACATATAAATTATGATAGTGTTTAGTGAGGAATGCCGGACAAAAAAAAGTGTGATGACGTCATCTTTCGAAAGGGCGCCCCCTAGCGGCACATAACACAGTGTTTGCTCTTTCTAATTTGAAAACCATCGGTTCAAATTTTACCTAATCGCTCCTTGATACTCTTTGATTAACTAAAAATAACTTGGCAAGGTTTCAAATTCATGACGTCACCAGACCGGAAGTTACTTCTGTGAGAATTTGAAAACGACCATATTCTAAAATTCGATTCATGTCGTATATCTTCGTAGCCCAAGTTACGATATCCATTACAATGTTCACTTTTTGCTGCCAAATACTGTGACGTCATCAAACTGGAAGTTAGTTGATATGAATAAATACACGTATATTTTCCATGCTTTCATACGTCATTTAAACTTCACAATGAACATTTATCCACTCCGAACTAAATCAGTATTCACTTCCCGTTTTTGAATAATGACGTCATCAAGCCAGAAATAACTTGTGTACATAGAATGTTTACTGAATTTTACCAGATAAAAATTGATTGTTCCTAACAGGATTTAATTTCGTGATCCTTTGTTCTTACATAAAAATATTCATAATGTAGCGAGGTGGCGACCCCAACAATGATAAGGGTGGTCAGGTTCACCCTCATGAAGATAGAGTAAGGTGGAAAACAAGTAGAATTGAACTGGAATTCTCAGACAGTTGTTTACACTGATTCACTTGATTAAGTTTTAATTAAATTCACTTTCTCCAATTATACAAAATAATCCAAATGAAGACCCGAATAAAGATTCCAATAAGACGACAATGTAGATCCAATTACGACACAGGGAAAGACCCAAATGAAGTCCCCTGAATGAAGAAGACGACTAAGGAGACCATAAAAGAAGACCCTGTTGACCATGAATAAAATGAATTGATCTTAAACTTTTGTCGATGACTGAAAATGCAATGTATAGTCATTCCATACCTTCATGTTTAGACAGGTTGAAAGAGTCACTGAACTCGGTTTACATAAACCAACATGACAATTCCATCTGGTAGAGAGTTGGTATGTATCTCTTATGGTTTCTTTAGACTTCGCGAGCTGAGCTAGACCAGCCAAGAAACTTTTAATTCAAATCCTTTCGTTTGAAACGTTTTAAACAAAAACCGTACATTCTTGTCTTTCATGTTCTTCCTTTGGTAATTGAGTCCCTCAGATCGGAATTCGGGGTCTGAGATTCATTAGTGTTTTTTTTAACGATGTACATTAGTCAAAGTTGGGAGAAGGGTGTCAGCTTGTACCTGTTGGTTGTAACAGTATGGCCCGACGTGATCAGGTACAAAGTGCAATCAGATAATAGTGGATTTGTGTAAAAGACGATGGGCTCTGTAAAATCATACAATTACTCGTCTAAGATCATCCTCTACTGTGATTGTGTACCACAGTCATTCGCTGCATTACCTCAACATGAAGAAGTTCATTCCCCCATGGTCTGTTTTAGGCAACTTGTAGTCTGGTACAAAAACCAACCTCCAATTTTCATAAGAACAGAGCAATGTCTATACTCGGGTGGCTGAGATCCAATTTTGGATACGATCGTGACCGATTGGTCCAAAGCACAAAACTTGACAGACATATTCCTATAGGCCTAAAGAAGGAGTGACACCTAAAATTCTTGAAGGAAGGGTGCCTTATTTGCATAAATGTAAATACGTCCCGTTAAATAAATTTGTTTCCATATTTGGGTATATTTTGAATTCTTTTTTTTTTCTTTTAAAAGTATATTTTGGGGATTCTCCTTACATATCCTTACTTAAATAGCATTTTTTTGATATTATTATGAGGACAAAGTAAAGATAAAAATGGCTATTTCTAAAGTTGCACGCATTTACCTTATCTTCAGATAGCATCAGGTAGTCTTGCCAAAGCTCAGTACTGATGCGCTTATAATTCACCTTTGGAGTTGCTTACTGGTACAGTTACCCTAATAAAAGTTTAGAGAAGATGAAGTGAACGATACCTAGCCGAAAACAATTGGGGTATAAAGTAGGCAAAGGATTGCCTAATGTGGGGGACTTGAACAATGTCAATGAAATCCCCAAAGTAATCAGTGAGAAAACGTGTTGACGTACGCATAACTATAGTTTTTTTTCTCGGCTAGTTTAAAACGTTATCATTCGAATTCGCCGTTTCTTATATTCAAATTCGTCCATCAACATCGATTAAATGCTCTTCCAATGTTTAATATCGTCTTTTGTCAGAAAATGTCAAATTCAGTTCAAGCAAATTCAAACAATGAGCACACGTTTTTGTCCCGTTGTATTCGATTTTGTCTTGCCTACACCAAACCTTGTTATTCAGAAATCAAATTCGTGTTATTGATTTCTATGAGACGAATTTGCCTCTCGTTGCCGGGTACTCTTGGTGCTCTATCATGCAGGGATTGTGAGTTGGAATACCACCCGAGAAGAATGCATCTGGCTCATTCTCCGCATGATTCGGGAAGCAAAAGTATACAGTGCTTAAATATCCCACATAAAAAAATGTGTTTTAGGATAAAATGTTAAATATATACATGTATTTATTTCAATGTTTTATTACTATTACTATTTGCCCTAAACATATGTTCTTTTGTTCAACCTTCGGCCGACATTGCATTTTTTTTTTGACAGTAAACAAAAGCAAACAGCCCCCAAATGAACTATGATGAAATTTAGACAATCCCGGCCAAAATTGTTAGGACACGTCCACACAATGAGCATACCCTCCCCCAGTTCGGGTAGGTGGGGCTCGACAGCCTGGGAAGGCAGCTCATCTAGGGGAAGGAAAACCCTGATCTCAAACCTCCGCTGCCTTGCGGCATACCCATCCACGGGAAAGGCTTCGGGAGTCAACCCTGAGGAAAAATCTGGAGCTGGAGTCCCTGAGGCGGTTTGCAGCTGTCTTCAGCTACACTCCGGCAACTCCTGCGATGACACTGTTGCCAAGTGTATCAGCGTCTGCCCTTCCCTTGGACTACATTGGTGGCATGGAGAGGGGGGATAAACTGCATGGGCGACAGCCGATTCTCCATTACTACTGCCCAGGCTTCTGCCCTGGAGAGGACACTCCAGCGTCGCTTCATAGTGTCAACACAACGCGGGGAGCAGCAGTTACCGGTGATAAGCCTGATACTCGTTTGGCGTAGAGTGAGGCGCCAGGGGCTGCTCCCGACGGTGGGAAAAATTCTGGGATTTCATCTGGATAGCTACCGCCCGCCTCAAGCTGGGCAGCCCCAAGCTAATAACGTGCTGTCCCGCCACGGTCCGCCTGCTCCACTGGGTGCGTGGGGCTTAGGCTAAACTCCGACAAGCAGATCGACAACTGTGCACCAGGCAAAAGAAAAAACAAACCGGGCCTCTCAGAAGACCGACAGCAAGTGACTGATGCTCGTAAGACCGCTGTTATCAACAACGAACTGAGCAGGCTCAAGATGGACATTGTCACCCTCCAAGAGTCAAGATTGTCCTCGTCCGGCACCATCAGGGAGAAGGACTTTACTTTCTTTTGGCCGGGTAAACCCCCTGAAGAGACCAAGATACATGTTGTTGGCTTTGCGGTCAGGAACGGACTGCTAGGCTCCATTGTACCACCCACTGAGGGCTCCGAAAGGATCCTCAAGCTCCAGCTCCACACAGCAGCAGGAATGGTCAGCCTCATTAGTGCCTATGCACCAACACTGACATCCTCTGCGGAAACAAAGGACAACTTCTACGAAGACTTTAGCTCCGCTGTTAGAGAAGTACCTCAGCAGGAGCCAGTCTTCGTTCTTGGTGACTTCCATGCCAGAGTCGGTGCCGATCACAGCTCTTGGCCCTCCTGTTTGGGCCAATTTGGAGTTGGGAAGATGAATGAAAACGAGCAGCGCATCCTAGAGCTCTGCTGTCACCACAATCTATGCATCACCGACACCTTCTTTGACACCAAGCCCCAGCACAAGGTCTCCTGGAGACACCCCATGTCCAAATACTGGCACCAGCTCGACCTGGTGCTTACAAGACGCGGTGGTCTTGGAAGTATAAAACTGACCCGCAGCTTCCAGAGCGCAGACTGCGACACCGACCATTCCCTCGTAGGCTGCAAAGTAAAGCTTTGTTACAGCTGATAATGTAGTAACCAACGGATAATGTATCACCAACCGATAATGTATCACACATTGACTGATACTGTATCACTAACCGATAATGTAGCAAAAACTGACTGATAGTGTAGTAGAATTTGTATCCGATAATGTATATCGGTCAATTTGTGATACATTATCAGTTGGTGATACGTTATCCGTTGGTTACTACATTATCAGTTGTAACAAGCTTCAACCCCGGAGATTCCACAGAGCAAAGAAAGAGGGCAGACCTCGCATCGACACCAGCAAGACTCACAATCCCGACAAGGTGGAAGAGTTTGTTAAGGCGCTGGAAAATGTCCTACCTGGACCGCCCAGCAATAGCACCAATGTGAGATGGTCACACCTTTAATACCATCTACAATGCTGCAATGTCCACCTTCGGCAAGAGGCAAAACAAGTCAGCTGACTGGTTTGAGGCCAATGCAGAGGAAATGTTACCCCTCATCGAGAAAAAGAGACAAGCCCTCTCAGCCTACAAGAACCTGCCATCAGAGGGGAACCTGCAGGCACTCCGTACAGCCCGAAGCAGAGTTCAACAGTCCGCACGGCACTGTGCCAATGATTACTGGCTTCAACTCTGCTCCAGCATACAGACTGCTGCCAACGGCGGCAACGTAAGGGGCATGTATAAAGGAATCAAGCAGGCAATTGGCCCCACACAAAACAAGTCAGCTCCCCTCAAGTCAGCCACCAGAGAGATCATCAAGGATCGGGACCAGCAGATAAATCGCTGGGTGGAGCATTACTCAGAACTCTACTCCAGAGAGAACCTGGTCAGCACAGAAGCCCTGGATGCAGTACAGCGCCTGCCCACTATGGACAACCTCGACCAAGAGCCGACAATGGAAAAAGTCGAGAAGGCGCTGGATGCACTTTCCTCAGGGAAGGCCCCCGGTGGCGACGGCATTCCACCTGAAGTTCTTAAGTGCGGCAAGGGGACACTCCTCAAGGAGCTTCACGAACTTCTGTGCCAGTGCTGGACAGAGGGTTCTGTGCCCCAAGACATGAGAGACGCAAACATCATCACTCTCTATACAAATAAAGGAGATTGGAGCGATTGCAACAACTATCGCGGTATATCCCTCCTCAGCATTGTCGGTAAACTCTTCGCCAGAGTCATCTTGGTCAGACTCCAGATCCTTGCTGAAAGAGTGTACCCAGAGTCACAGTGCGGGTTCAGAGCCAGGAGGTCGACCATCGACATGGTGTTCTCCCTTAGGCAGCTTCAGGAGAAGTGCAGGGAGCAGCGAAAGGCCTTGTTCATCGCTTTTATTGACCTAACGAAGGCTTTCGACCTCGTGAGTAGGGACGGACTCTTCAAGGTCCTGGCAAAGATTGGTTGCCCGCCAATTCTCCTCAGCCTAGTACGATCTTTTCATGAGGACATGAGGGGTACGTACCAGTGTGTACGACGGCACAACATCGAAGCCATTCAACATCCGAAGTGGAGTCAAGCAGGGCTGTGTCCTTGCTCCGACTCTGTTTGGCATTTTCTTCTCTGTCCTGCTTAAGCACGCCTTTGGAACAGCCACAGAGGGCATCTACCTTCGCACGAGGTCTGACGAAAACCTATTCAATCTGTCTAGACTCCGTGCCAAGACGAAAGTGCAGATGAGACTCCTCAGCGATTACCACCCACACAGCAGAAGACCTGCAGCAGCTACTGAATCGCTTCGCCGAAGCCTGCAACGCTTTCGGCCTCACGATCAGCCTGAAGAAAACCCAGGTGATGGGACAGGGTGTCGATAAGCCGCCCTCCGTAACCATCACAAACTACGAGCTAGAGGCAGTCCACGATTTTGTGTACTTGGGCTCTACAATCTCTGACACTCTCTCCCTTGACACCGAGCTTAACAGGCGCATCGGAAAGGCTGCAACAACACTGGCCAGGTTTATAAAGCGTGCATGGACAAACAGCAAGCTGACAGAGCACACCAAGGCCAAGATCTACATGGCGTGCGTAGTGAGTACGCTCCTTTATGGATGCGAGTCATGGACCCTGCGCTCTCGTCAGGAAAGACGGTTCAGTGCCATCCACATGCGCTGCCTGAGGCGCATCTTAGGCATCTCATGGAGAAACCAAATCACCAACAGGGCGGTGCTTGAGAGAGCAGGAATCTCCTCCATGCTCACTCTCCTGAAACAGAGACGCATGCGCTGGCTGGGACACGTCGTACAAACGGAGGACGGCTGCATCCCAAAATACCTTCTCTACGGAGAGCTGGCATCGGGCAAGAGGCATTCTGGGCGACCCCTGTTGCGCTTTAAGGACACCTGCAAACGTGACCTCAAGGCACTCGCCATCAATACCAACACCTGGGCGACAGTAGCTGCAGATAGATGCGCCTGGAGGCACAAAGTGAACAAGGGGATCCAGCAGCTCGAGAGTGAGGTGATGCGGCAGGCGGAGGAGAAAAGACAACATAGAAAGGCACAGCGACCAGCAGACAGGCCCACCTCAGTGTTCCTCTGCGCTCACTGTGGCCGGGACTGTCATTCCCGCATTGGACTATACAGCCAAAGCAGACGCTGTTCACCAACCAGCCATTCAGGGCAGAACCCCATAATCCCCCGGGATTGACGGATGCCTACACACTATTTGCCCTAAATATATGTTCTTTTGTTCAACCTTCGGCCGACATTGCATTTTTTTGAGAGCAAATAAAAGCAAACAGTCCCCAAATGAACTATGATGAAATTCAGACAATCCCGGCCAAAATGGTTAGGACACGTCCACACAATGAGCATACCCTCCCCCAGTTCCCCGCTCCCCCGGTCAATGTTGTCATCTCGCGCTTGAGCACAGACCGCGCAATGGAAGACAACATTGGCCGGGCGCCGGGTGGGGGCTTGACGAGTTTTGGCCAGGATTGTTGCTCAGCTGGCTAAGTTCAAAGGAAACGTAATGCGCCTATCAATTGTTTCCCCACCTGTCCCCCCCCCCCGAAGACGTTGGGATCGTCTCTTTTGGAGTGACAAAATCCCCACCCCTTGGGCAAAATTGAAGAGAAAGTCCCCGACCATGCCCCGACATCCATAATTATGTGGGGCACCCTAGTGATTGCCTTTCCATGTAGTACGCCGAAAACAGTGTAATTTGAGTGACCAAAATCTCCACCCTGGGGCATGAAAAACGAGACCAAATCCCGACATGGGACCTGGGGCAGCGGGGGGGGGGGGGAGATAGGGGGATAAAATGCGCATAAGAGGTACATGCCAAATCCATTCCAGACGGAATTGTCATGTGAGTTTTTGTAAACGTTTGGTGCATGTTTGAATATGAAGGCATGTAATGACTTTACAGTGTATAAAAAAAAGTTCATCGACTTTTTGATAATTTTTATTGAAAGCTCAAGGTTTATTTCTTGAAGACAAACATTTCCGTCATAATATGTTTAATTTATCACCTGCAATACAGATTAAATGACATTTTCCCAAAACAATCATATCTTTATGTGTTTACTAAAAATTGCGATTGTATAACATGCTGAGTTTCCACTGGAAAAGCCATTGCCATTTGATTAAGATAGAGTCACAAGACCCTGTAAGTAATATTTCATCAGGTGCAGGGTTTCGTCAGATCAGAGAAGGCAACGTAAAGGTAAAGTAATAATTGGTTAATACATATATCAGCCGCCCCCCCAAAAAAGAGTTACAAACACACCCAAAGTGCTTCAAATCTTACACCCTATGATGTATTAGTCAAACTTTGCAATAATCGGTTTTTCTTAATGCTGTGCAAATTATCACTGACTGTCACCATTGACAGTCATTGAATCAGTCAGTCAGTCATTTAGTTACATGTAGTTAGATAAGTAAAACTAAAAGGACACTCGAGGCTGGCCTTCTGGGACCAGCAAAACTCTATTTCAATCTTACAGTTTTCCTTTTGCATCAAGATATATCAATTAGTACGTATGCATTGTGAATTGTAAATTCAGTAATAGTAGACAGATGATGTAATTAGTTCTTTGTTATGCCGCAGAGCTATGGGAAGCAGCTACTCGCTTACAAATCGAAAAGGGATTTGTTTACATGTACAGTAGGGGTCAGCTGAGAAACATCCCAAGATTCGTTTGTTATATGACTATCAGGCTATTTGTGGGTCATGGGTGGTGTTTATACACGGTGTTGCTGGTCTGTGTGTGATACTGTCCGATCTTTTTTCATTCGGGTATGTATAATGATCAAAAGAACAAGCGCAGAGTTTTCGTTTGTCGTTTTGTTTTTACCTTCGACTATAATACGAATACAAAAATTCTATCGACTTTGGGTGGGGTCGGGTCGGTTAAATCATTATGAAAAGCCCGAAAAAAAACCGAAAAAATGGGCTGGACACCACAGTAAACTAGGGTCGCTCTTCAGGATAAGATGAATATCAATACGCATACTCGCGCTTACATCAAAACGGCGCATTTTTAAAGCTTTTGTACTTTGTTTCTCCACTTTTTAGTGCTAATGAATACATTTTAGTTGTTGGGATGTTAAAAAAATACACCAAAAACTTGTACGCATTTTTTTCTCATCTAAAAAAAAAAGAGTTCGGGGATGATTAAATAGCCCAGCCCCTAACCCCGGATAAAAAGTGGGGGGATATATACCCCCATCCCCCGGGATTTACGCCCCTGTTTGCAGGGCCCCTTAAATTAAGTGTTCAGACAGACATACGCATGAATGAACCTAAGGGAGTGGAATTGGGATCGTCTGATGGAAATGGCCCAAGAAAACATTGGAGTAATTTACCCAAAGAGAACTGTTCCCGATGGTACTACCATTGCCGAAAATACATGCCCCGATGTCTTGCACGTCAAGAAATCGTCAACGTAAAGATGCCCCATGCTCAAACGTTTAAACAAGTAGAAAAGATCAACAGTAAAAAAAAATTCCTTAGCCCTTTTCATTTCATTGTTTTGTTACATCTTGTATCCCTCATATCAGTTAATTTGTTACATTATAACTTTTACAGTCATTAAGATTTTTGGAGGGAAAATAACCTCAGAGGAAAATAGAAAAATATATCTATTAAAAATGTCTTTAAAAGTTGAACAAAGAAATTGAATGGAGCGGGACTTAAACCTGCGACCTCCGGATAAACGTTCCGGTGCTCTAACCGGAACGGTTATCCGGAGATCGCAGGTTCAATGAAAATGATCAGAAAAAAAATCGGGAAAATGGCCGCGGAAACCTACTTACAGCCGTCTCTGACATTAACTCGATCAAATGACAATGGCTTTTGCAGTGGAATCTTTCAAATTTAGGATGTTATACAATCACAACTTGTTTTGGTGTCAATATCTATATATATATATATATATATATATAACACTTAATTTTCTGGGGGAAATGTGATGAAATAAGTTCGATTAGTATCGCAGGTGAGATAAATTAAACACATTATAACAGAAAGGTGTTGTTTTTCTTCAACTGAAATTTTCGATGATTGGAAACGCAATGCATAGTCATTCCATACCTTCATGTTTAGACAGGTTGAAAGAGTCACTGAACTTTTACATAAACGAACATTACAATTTCATCTGGTATAGAGTTGGTATGTATCTCTTATGGTTTCTTTAGACTTAGCGAGCTGAGCTAGACCAGCCAAGAAACTTTCAATTCAAATCCTTTCTTTTGAAAGTTTTTAACCAAAAACCGTACATTCTTGTCTTTCATGTTCTTCCTTTGGTAATTGAGTCCCTCAGATCGGCATTCGGGGTCTGAGATTCATTAGTGTTTTTTTTTAACGATGTACATTAGTCAAAGTTGGGAGAAGGGTGTCAGCTTGTACCTGTTGGTTGTAACAGTATGACCCTACGTGATCAGGTACAAAGTGCAATCAGATAATAGTGGATTGGTGTAAATAAAGAGGATGGGCTCTGTAAAATCATACAATTACTCGTCTAAGATCATCCTCTACTGTGATTGTGTACTACAGTCATTCGCTGCATTACCTCAACATGAAGAAGTTCATTCCGCCATGGTCTGTTTTAGGCAACTTGTAGTCTGGTACAAAAACCAACCTCCAATTTTCATAAAAACAGAGCAATGTCTATACTCAGGTGGCTGAGATCCAATTTTGGATACGATCGTGACCGATTGGTCCAAAGCACAAAACTTGGAAGACATATTCTCATAGGCCTAAAGAATATTTTAAAAAGGAGTGACACCTAAAATTCTTGAAGGAAGGGTGCCTAATTTGCATAAATGTAAATACGTCCCGTTAAATAAATTTGTTTCCTCATTTGGGTATATTTTGAATTCTTGTTTTTCTTTTAAAAGTATATTTTGGGGATCCTACTTACATATCCTTACTTAAATGGCTTTTTTTTTTGATATTATATTGAGGACAAAGTAAAGATAAAAATGGCTATTTCTAAAGTTGCACGCATTGATCTTCAGATAGTATCAGGTAGGCTTGCCAAACCTCAGTACTGATGCGCTTATAATTCACCTTTGGAGTTGCTTACTGGTACAGTTACCCTAATAAACATTTAGAGAAAATAATGTGAACGATACGTAGCCGAAAACAATTGGGGTATAAAGTAGGCAAAGGATTGCCTAATGTGGGGGACTTGAACAAGTTCAATGAAATCCCCAAAGTAATCGGTGAGAAAACGTGTTGACGTACGCATAACTATAGTTTTTTTCTCGGCTAGTTTAAAACGTTATCATTCGAATTCGCCGTTTCTTATATTCAAATTCGTCCATCAACATCGATTAAGTGCACTTCCAATGTTTAATATCGTCTTTTGTCAGAAAATTTCAAATTCAGTTCAAGCAAATTCAAACAATGAGCACACGTTTTGGTCCCATTGTATTCGATTTTGTCTTGCCTACGCCAAACCTTGTTATTCAGAAATCAAATTCGTCTTATTGATATCTATGAGACGAATTTGCCTCTCGTCGCCGGGTATACTCTTGGTGCTCTATCATGCAGGGATTGTGAGTTGGAATACCACCCGAGAAGAATGCATCTGGCTCATTCTCCGCATGATTCGGGAAGCAAAAAGTATACAGTGCTTACACATCACACATAAAAAAAACATATTTTAGGATAAAATGCTAAATATATACATGTATTTATTTCCATGTTTAATTACTATTACTATTTGCCCTAAATATATGTTCTTTTGTTCAACCTTCGGCCGACATTGCATTTTTTTTTGACAGCAAACAAAAGCAAACAGGCCCCTAATGAACTATGATTATATTCAAACAATCCCGGCCAAAATGGTTAGGACACGTCCACACAATGAGCATACCCTCCCCCGGTTCCCCGCTCCCCCGGTCAATGTTGTCATCTCGCGCTTGAGCACAGACCTCGCAATGGAAGACAACATTGGCCGGGCGCCGGGGTGGGGGCCTGACGAGTTTTGGCCAGGATTGTTGCTCAGCTGGCTAAGTTTAAAGAAAACGTAATGCGCCTATCAATTGTTTCCCCCCCCCCCGCCCCCCCTGAAGACGTTGGGATCGTCACTTTTGAAGTGACAAAATCCCCACCCCTTGGGCAAAATTGAAGAGAAAGTCCCCGACCATGCCTCGACAAACATAATTAGGTGGGGCACCCTAGTGATTGCCTTTCCATGTAGTACGCCGAAAACAATGTAATTTGAGTGACCAAAATCCCCACCCTGGGGCATGAAAAACGAGAACAAATCCGGACATTGGACCCGGGGCAGCGGGGGGAGATAGGGGGATAAAATGCGCATAAGAGGTTCATGCCAAATCCATACCAGACGGAATTGTCATGTGAGTTTTTGTAAACGTTTGGTGCATGTTTGAATATGAAGGCATGCAATGACTTTACATTGCATAAAAAAAGTTCATCGACTTTTTGATTTTTTTTTATTGAATTTTGAAAGTTCAAGGTTTATTTCTTGAAGACCAACATTTCCGTCATAATGTGTTTAACTTATCACCTGCAATACAGATTTAATGAGATTTCCCCAGGAAGATCATGTCTTTACATGTTTACTACAAATTGTGATTGTATAACATGCTGAGTTTCCACTGGAAAAGCCATTGCCATTTGATTAAGTTAGAGTCACGAGTCCCTGTAAGTAATATTTCATCAGGTGCAGGGTTTCGTCAGATCAGAGAAGTCAAGGTAAAGCTAAAGTAATAATTGGTTAATACATACATCAGCTCCCCAAAAAGAGTTACAAACACACCCAAAGTGCATCAAATCTTTCACCCTATGATGTATTAGTCAAACTTTGCAATAATCGGTTTTTCTTAATGCTGTGCAAATTATCACTGACTGTCACCATTGACAGAGTTTTCGTTTGTCGTTTTGTTTTTACCTTCGACTATAATACGAATACAAAAATGCTATCGACTTTGGGTGGGGTCGGGTCGGTTAAGTCATTTTGAAAATCCCGAAATAAACCGAAAAAAATGAGCTGGACACCACATTATACTAGGGGGCACTATTCAGAATAAGATGAATATCAGTATGCATACTCGCGCTTACATCAAAACGGCGCATTTTTAGAGCTTTAAATTTGTACTTTGTTTCTCCACTTTTCAGTGCTAACGAATACATTTTAGTTGTTGGGATGTTAAAAAAATACCCCAAAAACTTGTACACATTTTTTTCTCATCTAAAAAAAAAAAAAAGTTGGGGGATGATTCAATAGCCCAGCCCCCAACCCCCGGTCAAAAAGTGGGGGATATATACCCCATTCCCGGGATTTACGCCCCTGTTTGCATGGCCCCTTAAATTAAGTGTTCAGACAGACATACGCATGAATGAACCTAAGGGAGTGGAATTGGGATCGTCTGATGCAAGTGGCCCAAGAAAACATTGGAGTAATTACCCAAAGAGAACTGTTCCCGATGGTACTACCATTGCCGAAAATACATGCCCCGATGTCTTGCACGTCAAGAAATCGTCAACGTAAAGATGCCCCATGCTCAAACGTTTAAACAAGTAGAAAAGATCAATATTGAAAAAGACATTTCCTTAGCGTTTTCATTTCATTGTTTTGTTACATCTTGTATCCCTCATATCAGTTAATTTGTTACATTATATATTTTACAGTTATTAAGATTTTTGGAGGGGAAATAACCTTAGAGGAAAATAGAAAAAATATATCTATTAAAAATGTCTTTAAAAGTTGAACAAAGAAATTGACTGGAACGGGACTTAAACCTGCGACCTCCGGATAAACGTTCCGGTGCTCTAACCGGAACGGTTATCCGGAGGTCGCAGGTTCAATGAAAATGATCAGAAAAAAATCGGGAAAATGGCCGCGAAAACCTACTTACAGGCGTCTCTGACATTAACTCGATCAAATGATGATGGCTTTTGCAGTGGAATTCTTCAAATTTAGGATGTTATAAAATCACTACTTGTTTTGGTGTCAATATCTATATATATATAACACTTAATTCTCTGGGGGAAATGTGATGAAATAAGTTCGATTAGTATCGCAGGTGAGATGAATTAAACGAATTATAACAGAAAGGTGTTGTTTTTCTTCAACTGAAATTGTCGATGATTGGAAATGCAATGTATAGTCATTCCATACCTTCATGTTTAGACAGGTTGAAAGAGTCACTGATCTTTTACAAAAACCAACATGACAATCCCATCTGGTAGAGAGTTGGTTTGTATCTCTTATGGTTTCTTTAGACTTAGCGAGCTGAGCTAGACCAGCCAAGAAACTTTCAATTCAAATCCTTTCTTTTGAAAGTTTTTAACCAAAAACCGTACATTCTTGTCTTTCATGTTCTTCTTTTGGTAACTGAGTCCCTCAGATCGGCATTCGGGGTCTGAGATTCATTAGTGTTTTTTTTAACGATGTACATTAGTCAAAGTTGGGAGAAGGGTGTCAGCTTGTACCTGTTGGTTGTAACAGTATGGCACTACGTGATCAGGTACAAAGTGCAATGAGATTATAGTGGATTTGTGTAAAAGAGGATGTGCTCTTTAAAATCATACAATTACACGTCTAAGATCATCCTCTACTGTGATTGTGTACCACAGTCATTCGCTGCATTACCTCAACATGAAGAAGTTCATTCCCCCATGGTCTGTTTTAGGCAACTTGTAGTCTGGTACAAAAACCAACCTCCAATTTTCATAAAAACAGAGCAATGTCTATACTCATGTGGCTGAGATCCAATTTTGGATACGATCGTGACCGATTGGTCCAAAACACAAAACTTGGCAGACATATTCTTATAGGCCTAAAGAATATTTTAAAAAGGAGTGACACCTAAAATTCTTTTAGGAAGGGTGCCTTATTTGCATAAATGTAAATACGTCCCGTTAAATAAATTTGTTTCCATATTTGGGTATATTTTGAATTCTTGTTTTTCTTTTAAAAGTATATTTTGGGGATCCTACTTACATATCCTTACTTAAATAGCATTTTTTTGATATTATAATGAGGACAAAGTAAAGATAAAAATGGCTATTTCTAAAGTTGCACGCATTGATCTTCAGATAGCATCAGGTAGTCTTGCCAAAGCTCAGTACTGATGCGCTTATAATTCACCTTTGGAGTTGCTTACTGGTACAGTTACCCTAATAAACGTTCAGAGAAAATAATGTGAACGATACGTAGCCGTAAACAATTGGGGTATAAAGTAGGCAAAGGATTGCCTAATGTCGGGGACTTGAACAAGTTCAATGAAATCCCCAAAGTAATCAGTGAGAAAACGTGTTGACGTACGCATAACTATAGTTTTTTCTCGGCTAGTTTAAAACGTTATCATTCGAATTCGCCGTTTCTTATATTCAAATTCGTCTATCAACATCGATTAAGTGCACTTCCAATGTTTAATATCGTCCTTTGTCAGAAAATTTCAAATTCAGTTCAAGCAAATTCAAACAATGAGCACACGTTTTTGTCCCGTTGTATTCGATTTTGTCTTGCCTACGCCAAACCTTGTTATTCAGAAATCAAATTCGTGTTATTGATTTCTATGAGACGAATTTGCCTCTCGTCGCCGGGTACTCTTGGTGCTCTATCATGCAGGGATTGTGAGTTGGAATACCACCTGAGAAGAATGCATCTGGCTCATTCTCCGCATGATTCGGGAAGCAAAAAGTATACAGTGCTTAAATATCACACATAAAAAAATACGTTTTAGGATAAAATTCTAAATATATACATGTATTTATTTCCATGTTTTATTACTATTACTATTTGCCCTAAATATATGTTCTTTTGTTCAACCTTCGGCTGACATTGCATTTTTTTGACAGCAAACAAAAGCAAACAGCCCCCAATTGAACTATGATTAAATTCAGACAATCCCGGCCAAAATGGTTAGGACACGTCCACACAATGAGCATACCCTCCCCCAGTTCCCCTCTCCCCCGGTCAATGTTGTCATCTTGCGCTTGAGCACAGACCGCGCAATGGAAGACAACATTGGCCGGGCGCCGGGTTGGGGGCCTGACGAGTTTTGGCCAGGATTGTTGCTCAGCTGGCTAAGTTCAAAGAAAACATAATGCGCCTATCAATTGTTTCCCCACCCGTCCCCCCCCCCCCGAAGACGTTGGGATCGTCTCTTTTGGAGTGACAAAATCCCCACCCCTTGGGCAAAATTTAAGAGAAAGTCCCCGACCATGCCCCGACATACATAATTATGTGGGGCACCCTAGTGATTGGCTTTCCATGTAGTACGCCGAACACAATGTAATTTGAGTGACCAAAATCCCCACCCTGGGGCATGAAAAACGAGACCCAATCCCGACATGGGACCTGGGGCAGCGCGGGGGCGGAGGGGGGGGGGGCAGATAGGGGGATGACATGCGCATAAGAGGTACATGCCAAATCCATATTAGACCGAATTGTCATGTGAGTTTTTGTAAACGTTTGGTGCATGTTTGAATATGAAGGCATGAAATGACATTACATTGCATAAAAAAAGTTCATCGACTTTTTAATATTTTTTTATTGAAAGCCCAAGGTTTATTTCTTGAAGACAAACATTTCCGTCATAATGTGTTTAACTTATCACCTGCAATACAGATTTAATAAGATTTACCCAGGAAAATCATATCTTTATGTGTTTACTAAAAATTGTGATTGTATAACATGCTGAGTTTCCATTGGAAAAGCCATTGCCATTTTATTAGGTTAGAGTCACGAGTCCCTGTAAGTAATATTTCATCAGGTGCAGGGTTTCGTCAGATCAGAGAAGGCAAGGTGTAAAGGTAAAGTAATAATTGGTTAATACATACATCAGCCCCCCCCCCTCCAAAAAAAAAAGAGTTACAAACACACCCAAAGTGCATAAAATCTTACACCCTATGATGTATTAGTCAAACTTTGCAATAATCGGTTTTTCTTAATGCTGTGCAAATTATCACTGACTGTCACCATTGACAGTCATTGAATCAGTCAGTCAGTCATTTAGTTACATGTAGTTAGATAAGTAAAACTAAAAAGAACACTCGAGGCTGGCCCTCTGGGACCAGCAAAACTCTATTTTAATCATACAGTTTTCCTTTTGCATCAAGATATATCAATTAGTACGTATGCATTGTGAATTGTAAATTCAGTAATAGTAGACAGATGATGTAATTAATTCTTTGTTATGCCGCAGAGCTATAGGAAACAGCTACTCGCTTACAAATCGAAAAGGGATTTGTTTACATGTACAGTAGGGGTCAGCTGAGAAACATCCCCAGATTCGTTTGTTATATGACTATCAGGCCAGTTGTGGGTCATGGGTGGTGTTTATACACGGTGTTGACGGTCTGTGTGTGATACTGTCCAATCGTTTTTCCTTCGGGTATATATGATCAAAAGAAAAAGCGCAGAGTTTTAGTTGGTCGTTTTGTTTTTACCTTCGACTATAATACGAAAGGAAAAATGCTATCGACTTCGGGTGGGGTCGGGTCGGTTAAGCCATTTTGAAAAGCCCGAAATAAACCGAAAAAAATGGGCTGGACACCACATTACACTAGGGGGCGCTCTTCAGGATAAGATGAATATCAATATGCATACTCGCGCTTACATCAAAACGGCGCATTTTTAGAGCTTTTGTACTTTGTTTCTCCACTTTTCAGTGCTAATGAATACATTTTAGTTGTTGGGATGTTAAAAAAATACCCCAAAAACTTGTACACATTTTTTTCTCATCTAAAAAGAAAAAGAGTTGGGGGATGATTCAATAGCCCAGCCCCCAACCCCCGGTCAAAAAGTGGGGGATATATACCCCATTCCCGGGATTTACGCCTCTATTTGCATGGCCCCTTAAATTAAGTGTTCAGACAGACATACGCATGAATGAACCTAAGGGAGTGGAATTGGGATCGTCTGATGGAAATGGCCCAAGAAAACATTGGAGAAATTACCCAAAGAGAACTGCTCCCGATGGTACTACCATTGCCGAAAATACATTCCCCGATGTCTTGCACGTCAAGAAATCGTCAACGTAAAGATGCCCCATGCTCAAACGCTTAAACAAGTAGAAAAGATCAACAATGAAAAAGAAATTTCCTTAGCCCTTTTCATTTCATTGTTTTGTTACATCTTGTATCCCTCATATCAGTTAATTTGTTTCATTATAAATTTTACAGTCATTAAGATTTTTGGAGGGAAAATAACCTCAGAGGAAAATATATCAATCAAACAGTCTTAAAAAGTTGAACAAAGAAACTGACTGGAGCGGGACTTGAACCTGCGACCTCCGGACAACCGATCCTGTGCTCTAACCGAAACGGTTATCCGGAGGTCGCAGGTTCATTGACAATCGGATTAGAAAAAAAAATTGGAAAAATGGCCGCGAAAACCTACTTACAGGGTCTCTGACATTAACTCGATCAAATGACAATGGCTTTTGCAGTGGAATCCTTCAAATTTAGAATGTTATACAATCACAACTTGTTTTCGTGTTAATATCTATTTATATAACACTTAATTCTCTGGGGGAAATGTGATGAAATAAGTTCGATTAGTATCGCCAGTGAGATCAATTTAACCTGTCATAACAGAATGGTGTTGTTTTTGTTCAATTGAAATTGTCGATGAATATAATGTTTTTATGCAATGTATAGTCATTCCATACCTTCATGTTCAGACAGGTTGAAAGAGACACTGAACTTTTACATGAACTAAAATGACAATTCCATCTGGTTCTTTAGACTTAGCGAGCTGAGCTACAACAGCCAAGAAACTTTCAATTCAAATCCTTTCGTTTGAAAGTTTTGAACCAAAAACCGTACATTCTTGTCTTTCATGTTCTTCCTTTGGTAATTGAGTCCCTCAGATCGGCATTCGGGCTCTGAGATTCATTAGTGTTCTTTAACGATGTACATCAGTCAAAGTTGGGAGACGGGTGTCAGCTTGTATCTGTTGGTTGTAACAGTATGGCCCTACGTGATCAGGTACAAAGTGCAATGAGATTATAATGGATTTGTGTAAAAGAGGATGTGCTCTGTAAAATCATACAGTTACTCGTCTAAGATCATTCTCTACTGTGATTGTGTACTACAGTCATTCGCTGCATTACCTCAACATGAAGAAGTTCATTCCCCCATGGTCTGTTTTCGGCAACTTGTAGTCTGGTACAAAAACCAACCTCCAATTTTCATAAGAACAGAACAATGTCTATACTCAGGTGGCTGAGATCCAATTTTGGATACGATCGTGACCGATTGGTCCAAAGCACAAAACTTGGCAGACATATTCTTATAGGCCTAGAGAATATTTTTAAAAGGAGTGACACCTAAAATTCTTTTAGGAAGGGTGCCTAATTTGCATAAATGTAAATACGTCCCGTTAAATAAATTTGTTTCCATATTTGGGTATATTTTGAATTCTTGTTTTTCTTTTAAAAGTATATTTTGGGGATCCTACTTACATATCCTTACTTAAATAGCATTTTTTTGATATTATAATGAGGACAAAGTAAAGATAAAAATGGCTATTTCTAAAGTTGCACGCATTGATCTTCAGATAGCATCAGGTAGTCTTGCCAAAGCTCAGTACTGATGCGCTTATAATTCACCTTTGGAGTTGCTTACTGGTACAGTTACCCTAATAAACGTTTAGAGAAAATAATGTGAACGATACGTAGCCGAAAACAATTGGGGTATAAAGTAGGCAAAGGATTGCCTAATGTCGGGGACTTGAACAAGTTCAATGAAATCCCCAAAGTAATCGGTGAGAAAACGTGTTGACGTACGCATAACTATAGTTTTTTCTCGGCTAGTTTAAAACGTTATCATTCGAATTCGCCGTTTCTTATATTCAAATTCGTCTATCAACATCGATTAAGTGCACTTCCAATGTTTAATATCGTCCTTTGTCAGAAAATTTCAAATTCAGTTCAAGCAAATTCAAACAATGAGCACACGTTTTTGTCCCGTTGTATTCGATTTTGTCTTGCCTACGCCAAACCTTGTTATTCAGAAATCAAATTCGTGTTATTGATTTCTATGAGACGAATTTGCCTCTCGTCGCCGGGTACTCTTGGTGCTCTATCATGCAGGGATTGTGAGTTGGAATACCACCTGAGAAGAATGCATCTGGCTCATTCTCCGCATGATTCGGGAAGCAAAAAGTATACAGTGCTTAAATATCACACATAAAAAGAAATATGTTTTAGGATAAAATGCTAAATATATACATGTATTTATTTCCA
The DNA here is from genome assembly GCA_029964075.1 of Patiria pectinifera. Taxonomy (NCBI): domain Eukaryota; kingdom Metazoa; phylum Echinodermata; class Asteroidea; order Valvatida; family Asterinidae; genus Patiria; species Patiria pectinifera. The sequence continues at coordinate 1,063,889 of CM057130.1, read as the reverse complement.
TGTTTTATTACTATTACTATTTGCCCTAAATATATGTTCTTTTGTTCAACCTTCGGCTGACATTGCATTTTTTTGACAGCAAACAAAAGCAAACAGCCCCCAATTGAACTATGATTAAATTCAGACAATCCCGGCCAAAATGGTTAGGACACGTCCACACAATGAGCATACCCTCCCCCAGTTCCCCTCTCCCCCGGTCAATGTTGTCATCTCGCGCTTGAGCACAGACCGCGCAATGGAAGACAACATTGGCCGGGCGCCGGGTTGGGGGCCTGACGAGTTTTGGCCAGGATTGTTGATCAGCTGGCTAAGTTCAAAGAAAACATAATGCGCCTATCAATTGTTTCCCCACCCGTCCCCCCCCCCCCCCCGAAGACGTTGGGATCGTCTCTTTTGGAGTGACAAAATCCCCACCCCTTGGGCAAAATTTAAGAGAAAGTCCCCGACCATGCCCCGACATACATAATTATGTGGGGCACCCTAGTGATTGGCTTTCCATGTAGTACGCCGAACACAATGTAATTTGAGTGACCAAAATCCCCACCCTGGGGCATGAAAAACGAGACCCAATCCCGACATGGGACCTGGGGCAGCGCGGGGGCGGAGGGGGGGGGCAGATAGGGGGATGACATGCGCATAAGAGGTACATGCCAAATCCATATTAGACCGAATTGTCATGTGAGTTTTTCTAAACGTTTGGTGCATGTTTGAATATGAAGGCATGTAATGACATTACATTGCATAAAAACAGTTCATCGACTTTTTAATCTTTTTTTATTGAAAGCCCAAGGTTTATTTCTTGAAGACAAACATTTCTGTCATAATGTGTTTAACTTATCACCTGCAAAACAGATTTAATAAGATTCTCCCAGGAAAATCAAATCTTTATGTGTTTACGAAAAATTGTGATTGTATAACATGCTGAGTTTCCATTGGAAAAGCCATTGCCATTTGATTAGGTTAGAGTCACGAGTCCCTGTAAGTAATATTTCATCAGGTGCAAGGTTTCGTCAGATCAGAGAAGTCAAGGTAAAGGTAAAGTAATAATTGGTTAATACATACATCAGCCCCCCCCCCTCCAAAAAAAGAGAGTTACAAACACACCCAAAGTGCTTCAAATCTTACACCCTATGATGTATTAGTCAAACTTTGCAATAATCGGTTTTTCTTAATGCTGTGCAAATTATCACTGACTGTCACCATTGACAGTCATTGAATCAGTCAGTCAGTCATTTAGTTACATGTAGTTAGATAAGTAAAACTAAAAAGGACACTCGAGGCTGGCCCTCTGGGACCAGCAAAACTCTATTTTAATCATACAGTTTTCCTTTTGCATCAAGATATATCAATTAGTACGTATGCATTGTGAATTGTAAATTCAGTAATAGTAGACAGATGATGTAATTAATTCTTTGTTATGCCGCAGAGCTATGGGAAGCAGCTACTCGCTTACAAATCGAAAAGGGATTTGTTTACATGTACAGTAGGGGTCAGCTGAGAAACATCCCCAGATTCGTTTGTTATATGACTATCAGGCCAGTTGTGGGTCATGGGTGGTGTTTATACACGATGTTGACGGTCTGTGTGTGATACTGTCCAATCGTTTTTCCTTCGGGTATGTATGATCAAAAGAAAAAGCACAGAGTTTTCGTTGGTCGTTTTGTTTTTACCTTCGACTATAATACGAATTCAAAAATGCTATCGACTTTGGGTGGGGTCGGGTCGGATAAGTCATGTTGAAAAAAAAAATGGGCTGGACACCAAATTACACTAGGGGGCGCTCTTCAGGATAAGATGAGTATTAATATGCATACTCGCACTTACATCAAAACGGCGCATTTTTAGAGCTTTTGTACTTTGTTTCTTCACTTTTCAGTGCTAATGAATACATTTTGGTTGTTGGGATGTTAAAAAAATACCCCCAAAACTTGTACACATTTTTTTCTCATCTAAAAAAAAAGAGTTGGGGGATGATTCAATAGCCCAGCCCCCAACCCCCGGTCAAAAAGTGGGGGATATATACCCCATTCCCGGGATTTACGCCTCTATTTGCATGGCCCCTTAAATTAAGTGTTCAGACAGACATACGCATGAATGAACCTAAGGGAGTGGAATTGGGATCGTCTGATTGAAGTGGCCCAAGAAAACATTGGAGAAATTACCCAAAGAGAACTGCTCCCGATGGTACTACCATTGCCGAAAATACATTCCCCGATGTCTTGCACGTCAAGAAATCGTCAACGTAAAGATGCCCCATGCTCAAACGCTTAAACAAGTAGAAAAGATCAACAATGAAAAAGAAATTTCCTTAGCCCTTTTCATTTCATTGTTTTGTTACATCTTGTATCCCTCATATCAGTTAATTTGTTTCATTATAAATTTTACAGTCATTAAGATTTTTGGAGGGAAAATAACCTCAGAGGAAAATATATCAATCAAACAGTCTTAAAAAGTTGAACAAAGAAACTGACTGGAGCGGGACTTGAACCTGCGACCTCCGGACAACCGATCCTGTGCTCTAACCGAAACGGTTATCCGGAGGTCGCAGGTTCATTGACAATCGGATTAGAAAAAAAATTGGAAAAATGGCCGCGAAAACCTACTTACAGGGTCTCTGACATTAACTCGATCAAATGACAATGGCTTTTGCAGTGGAATCCTTCAAATTTAGAATGATTAGTCAAACTTTGCAATAATCGGTTTTTCTTAATGCTGTGCAAATTATCACTGACTGTCACCATTGACAGTCATTGAATCAGTCAGTCAGTCATTTAGTTACATGTAGTTAGATAAGTAAAACTAAAAGGACACTCGAGGCTGGCCCTCTGGGACCAGCAAAACTCTATTTTAATCATACAGTTTTCCTTTTGCATCAAGATATATCAATTAGTACGTATGCATTGTGAATTGTAAATTCAGTAATAGTAGACAGATGATGTAATTAATTCTTTGTTATGCCGCAGAGCTATGGGAAGCAGCTACTCGCTTACAAATCGAAAAGGGATTTGTTTACATGTACAGTAGGGGTCAGCTGAGAAACATCCCCAGATTCGTTTGTTATATGACTATCAGGCCAGTTGTGGGTCATGGGTGGTGTTTATACACGATGTTGACGGTCTGTGTGTGATACTGTCCAATCGTTTTTCCTTCGGGTATGTATGATCAAAAGAAAAAGCACAGAGTTTTCGTTGGTCGTTTTGTTTTTACCTTCGACTATAATACGAATTCAAAAATGCTATCGACTTTGGGTGGGGTCGGGTCGGATAAGTCATGTTGAAAAAAAAAATGGGCTGGACACCAAATTACACTAGGGGGCGCTCTTCAGGATAAGATGAGTATTAATATGCATACTCGCACTTACATCAAAACGGCGCATTTTTAGAGCTTTTGTACTTTGTTTCTTCACTTTTCAGTGCTAATGAATACATTTTAGTTGTTGGGATGTTAAAAAAATACCCCCAAAACTTGTACACATTTTTTTCTCATCTAAAAAAAAAGAGTTGGGGGATGATTCAATAGCCCAGCCCCCAACCCCCGGTCAAAAAGTGGGGGATATATACCCCATTCCCGGGATTTACGCCTCTATTTGCATGGCCCCTTAAATTAAGTGTTCAGACAGACATACGCATGAATGAACCTAAGGGAGTGGAATTGAGATCGTCTGATTGAAGTGGCCCAAGAAAACATTGGAGAAATTACCCAAAGAGAACTGCTCCCGATGGTACTACCATTGCCGAAAATACATTCCCCGATGTCTTGCACGTCAAGAAATCGTCAACGTAAAGATGCCCCATGCTCAAACGCTTAAACAAGTAGAAAAGATCAACAATGAAAAAGAAATTTCCTTAGCCCTTTTCATTTCATTGTTTTGTTACATCTTGTATCCCTCATATCAGTTAATTTGTTTCATTATAAATTTTACAGTCATTAAGATTTTTGGAGGGAAAATAACCTCAGAGGAAAATATATCAATCAAACAGTCTTAAAAAGTTGAACAAAGAAACTGACTGGAGCGGGACTTGAACCTGCGACCTCCGGACAACCGATCCTGTGCTCTAACCGAAACGGTTATCCGGAGGTCGCAGGTTCATTGACAATCGGATTAGAAAAAAAAATTGGAAAAATGGCCGCGAAAACCTACTTACAGGGTCTCTGACATTAACTCGATCAAATGACAATGGCTTTTGCAGTGGAATCCTTCAAATTTAGAATGTTATACAATCACAACTTGTTTTCGTGTTAATATCTATTTATATAACACTTAATTCTCTGGGGGAAATGTGATGAAATAAGTTCGATTAGTATCGCCAGTGAGATCAATTTAACCTGTCATAACAGAATGGTGTTGTTTTTGTTCAATTGAAATTGTCGATGAATATAATGTTTTTATGCAATGTATAGTCATTCCATACCTTCATGTTCAGACAGGTTGAAAGAGACACTGAACTTTTACATGAACTAAAATGACAATTCCATCTGGTTCTTTAGACTTAGCGAGCTGAGCTACAACAGCCAAGAAACTTTCAATTCAAATCCTTTCGTTTGAAAGTTTTGAACCAAAAACCGTACATTCTTGTCTTTCATGTTCTTCCTTTGGTAATTGAGTCCCTCAGATCGGCATTCGGGGTCTGAGATTCATTAGTGTTCTTTAAAGATGTACATCAGTCAAAGTTGGGAGAAGGGTGTCAGCTTGTATCTGTTGGTTGTAACAGTATGGCCCTACGTGATCAGGTACAAAGTGCAATGAGATTATAATGGATTTGTGTAAAAGAGGATGTGCTCTGTAAAATCATACAGTTACTCGTCTAAGATCATTCTCTACTGTGATTGTGTACTACAGTCATTCGCTGCATTACCTCAACATGAAGAAGTTCATTCCCTCATGGTCTGTTTTCGGCAACTTGTAGTCTGGTACAAAAACCAACCTCCAATTTTCATAAGAACAGAACAATGTCTATACTCAGGCGGCTGAGATCCAATTTTGGATACGATCGTGACCGATTGGTCCAAAGCACAAAACTTGGCAGACATATTCTTATAGGCCTAGAGAATATTTTTAAAAGGAGTGACACCTAAAATTCTTTTAGGAAGGGTGCCTAATTTGCATAAATGTAAATACGTCCCGTTAAATAAATTTGTTTCCATATTTGGGTATATTTTGAATTCTTGTTTTTCTTTTAAAAGTATATTTTGGGGATCCTACTTACATATCCTTACTTAAATAGCATTTTTTTGATATTATAATGAGGACAAAGTAAAGATAAAAATGGCTATTTCTAAAGTTGCACGCATTGATCTTCAGATAGCATCAGGTAGTCTTGCCAAAGCTCAGTACTGATGCGCTTATAATTCACCTTTGGAGTTGCTTACTGGTACAGTTACCCTAATAAACGTTTAGAGAAAATAATGTGAACGATACGTAGCCGAAAACAATTGGGGTATAAAGTAGGCAAAGGATTGCCTAATGTCGGGGACTTGAACAAGTTCAATGAAATCCCCAAAGTAATCGGTGAGAAAACGTGTTGACGTACGCATAACTATAGTTTTTTCTCGGCTAGTTTAAAACGTTATCATTCGAATTCGCCGTTTCTTATATTCAAATTCGTCTATCAACATCGATTAAGTGCACTTCCAATGTTTAATATCGTCCTTTGTCAGAAAATTTCAAATTCAGTTCAAGCAAATTCAAACAATGAGCACACGTTTTTGTCCCGTTGTATTCGATTTTGTCTTGCCTACGCCAAACCTTGTTATTCAGAAATCAAATTCGTGTTATTGATTTCTATGAGACGAATTTGCCTCTCGTCGCCGGGTACTCTTGGTGCTCTATCATGCAGGGATTGTGAGTTGGAATACCACCTGAGAAGAATGCATCTGGCTCATTCTCCGCATGATTCGGGAAGCAAAAAGTATACAGTGCTTAAATATCACACATAAAAAGAAATATGTTTTAGGATAAAATGCTAAATATATACATGTATTTATTTCCATGTTTTATTACTATTACTATTTGCCCTAAATATATGTTCTTTTGTTCAACCTTCGGCTGACACTGCATTTTGTTGACAGCAAACAAAAGCAAACAGCCCCCAATTGAACTATGATTAAATTCAGACAATCCCGGCCAAAATGGTTAGGACACGTCCACACAATGAGCATACCCTCCCCCAGTTCCCCTCTCCCCCGGTCAATGTTGTCATCTCGCGCTTGAGCACAGACCGCGCAATGGAAGACAACATTGGCCGGGCGCCGGGTTGGGGGCCTGACGAGTTTTGGCCAGGATTGTTGATCAGCTGGCTAAGTTCAAAGAAAACATAATGCGCCTATCAATTGTTTCCCCACCCGTTTACCCCCCCCCCCCAAGACGTTGGGATCGTCTCTTTTGGAGTGACAAAATCCCCACCCCTTGGGCAAAATTTAAGAGAAAGTCCCCGACCATGCCCCGACATACATAATTATGTGGGGCACCCTAGTGATTGGCTTTCCATGTAGTACGCCGAACACAATGTAATTTGAGTGACCAAAATCCCCACCCTGGGGCATGAAAAACGAGACCCAATCCCGACATGGGACCTGGGGCAGCGCGGGGGCGGAGGGGGGGGGGGCAGATAGGGGGATGACATGCGCATAAGAGGTACATGCCAAATCCATATTAGACCGAATTGTCATGTGAGTTTTTGTAAACGTTTGGTGCATGTTTGAATATGAAGGCATGTAATGACATTACATTGCATAAAAACAGTTCATCGACTTTTTAATCTTTTTTTATTGAAAGCCCAAGGTTTATTTCTTGAAGACAAACATTTCTGTCATAATGTGTTTAACTTATCACCTGCAAAACAGATTTAATAAGATTCTCCCAGGAAAATCAAATCTTTATGTGTTTACGAAAAATTGTGATTGTATAACATGCTGAGTTTCCATTGGAAAAGCCATTGCCATTTGATTAGGTTAGAGTCACGAGTCCCTGTAAGTAATATTTCATCAGGTGCAAGGTTTCGTCAGATCAGAGAAGTCAAGGTAAAGGTAAAGTAATAATTGGTTAATACATACATCAGCCCCCCCCCCTCCAAAAAAGAGAGTTACAAACACACCCAAAGTGCTTCAAATCTTACACCCTATGATGTATTAGTCAAACTTTGCAATAATCGGTTTTTCTTAATGCTGTGCAAATTATCACTGACTGTCACCATTGACAGTCATTGAATCAGTCAGTCAGTCATTTAGTTACATGTAGTTAGATAAGTAAAACTAAAAGGACACTCGAGGCTGGCCCTCTGGGACCAGCAAAACTCTATTTTAATCATACAGTTTTCCTTTTGCATCAAGATATATCAATTAGTACGTATGCATTGTGAATTGTAAATTCAGTAATAGTAGACAGATGATGTAATTAATTCTTTGTTATGCCGCAGAGCTATGGGAAGCAGCTACTCGCTTACAAATCGAAAAGGGATTTGTTTACATGTACAGTAGGGGTCAGCTGAGAAACATCCCCAGATTCGTTTGTTATATGACTATCAGGCCAGTTGTGGGTCATGGGTGGTGTTTATACACGATGTTGACGGTCTGTGTGTGATACTGTCCAATCGTTTTTCCTTCGGGTATGTATGATCAAAAGAAAAAGCACAGAGTTTTCGTTGGTCGTTTTGTTTTTACCTTCGACTATAATACGAATTCAAAAATGCTATCGACTTTGGGTGGGGTCGGGTCGGATAAGTCATGTTGAAAAAAAAAATGGGCTGGACACCAAATTACACTAGGGGGCGCTCTTCAGGATAAGATGAGTATTAATATGCATACTCGCACTTACATCAAAACGGCGCATTTTTAGAGCTTTTGTACTTTGTTTCTTCACTTTTCAGTGCTAATGAATACATTTTAGTTGTTGGGATGTTAAAAAAATACCCCCAAAACTTGTACACATTTTTTTCTCATCTAAAAAAAAAGAGTTGGGGGATGATTCAATAGCCCAGCCCCCAACCCCCGGTCAAAAAGTGGGGGATATATACCCCATTCACGGGATTTACGCCTCTATTTGCATGGCCCCTTAAATTAAGTGTTCAGACAGACATACGCATGAATGAACCTAAGGGAGTGGAATTGGGATCGTCTGATTGAAGTGGCCCAAGAAAACATTGGAGAAATTACCCAAAGAGAACTGCTCCCGATGGTACTACCATTGCCGAAAATACATTCCCCGATGTCTTGCACGTCAAGAAATCGTCAACGTAAAGATGCCCCATGCTCAAACGCTTAAACAAGTAGAAAAGATCAACAATGAAAAAGAAATTTCCTTAGCCCTTTTCATTTCATTGTTTTGTTACATCTTGTATCCCTCATATCAGTTAATTTGTTTCATTATAAATTTTACAGTCATTAAGATTTTTGGAGGGAAAATAACCTCAGAGGAAAATATATCAATCAAACAGTCTTAAAAAGTTGAACAAAGAAACTGACTGGAGCGGGACTTGAACCTGCGACCTCCGGACAACCGATCCTGTGCTCTAACCGAAACGGTTATCCGGAGGTCGCAGGTTCATTGACAATCGGATTAGAAAAAAAAATTGGAAAAATGGCCGCGAAAACCTACTTACAGGGTCTCTGACATTAACTCGATCAAATGACAATGGCTTTTGCAGTGGAATCCTTCAAATTTAGAATGTTATACAATCACAACTTGTTTTCGTGTTAATATCTATTTATATAACACTTAATTCTCTGGGGGAAATGTGATGAAATAAGTTCGATTAGTATCGCCAGTGAGATCAATTTAACCTGTCATAACAGAATGGTGTTGTTTTTGTTCAATTGAAATTGTCGATGAATATAATGTTTTTATGCAATGTATAGTCATTCCATACCTTCATGTTCAGACAGGTTGAAAGAGACACTGAACTTTTACATGAACTAAAATGACAATTCCATCTGGTTCTTTAGACTTAGCGAGCTGAGCTACAACAGCCAAGAAACTTTCAATTCAAATCCTTTCGTTTGAAAGTTTTGAACCAAAAACCGTACATTCTTGTCTTTCATGTTCTTCCTTTGGTAATTGAGTCCCTCAGATCGGCATTCGGGGTCTGAGATTCATTAGTGTTCTTTAACGATGTACATCAGTCAAAGTTGGGAGAAGGGTGTCAGCTTGTATCTGTTGGTTGTAACAGTATGGCCCTACGTGATCAGGTACAAAGTGCAATGAGATTATAATGGATTTGTGTAAAAGAGGATGTGCTCTGTAAAATCATACAGTTACTCGTCTAAGATCATTCTCTACTGTGATTGTGTACTACAGTCATTCGCTGCATTACCTCAACATGAAGAAGTTCATTCCCCCACGGTCTGTTTTCGGCAACTTGTAGTCTGGTACAAAAACCAACCTCCAATTTTCATAAGAACAGAACAATGTCTATACTCAGGTGGCTGAGATCCAATTTTTGATACGATCGTGACCGATTGGTCCAAAGCACTAAACTCGGAAGACATATTCTTATAGCCCTAAAGAACTTTTTAAAAAGGAGTGACACCTAAAATTCTTCGAAATCATTCGAATTCACCATTTCTAATATTCAAATTCGTCCATCAACATCGATTAAGAGCACTTCCAATGTTTAATTTCGTCTTTTGTCGGAAAATTTTCAAACTCAGTTCAAGCAAATTCAAACAATGAGCAAACGTTTTCGTCCCGGAGAATTTGATTTCGTCTCGTCTAGCTAGACCTTGTTATTCAGAAATCAAATTCGTCTTATTGATTTGCGTAAGACGAATTTGATCTCTGAATGCTGCCATTCGGCAACAACTTAGACGATTTTATTCTGTACTGACAAATATTCTCGACCCGGTGACTAAAGAGGGTGACCAAACTTTAAAATTGAATGGTGAATGACTTACTTGGTTTTGGTAAAAGCCATTGCAATTTTTCGTGGGCGAACTTGAATGTTAGAGTTGGTGAATTTGAATGAGAAATGTTTCAAAATAGCCGGGAAAACCTAAATTAAAGTTTGTCAAATCTGCGATGCGATTGTGTACTTTAAGACACCTTTTTTTTTTTAAATAGTTTTTATCATTCAAAATTTACTTCTGCTATCTCAAGTAATCTTCATAAATTTCCTTTTAGCCTAGTTTTCATGGTATATCAACAATAACTCTCACTAAGACTGGGTGGGACTAGATAGACTCCTGCCGTTTAATTTTTCTTGTTTGTTACTTGTTATTTTAGTTTTGCTTAGTTAGAACGCTACCTGTTATGTTTGTCTTTATCACAATCCTGAACCAATGGCTTCACCGCCAGAAAGGGAACCCTTGTGTAATCATTCTTTTTGTTCATCGTGCCTGCAGTGGTTTTGCTTTTGTGTATATCGATAGGGTAAGGATAGGCATGACAGGAGAACCCCTGGCCTTTGTTCATGGTGATGACAGGAGAACCCCTGGCTTTTTTTGTCATGGCGATTTATACAATGATCTCATCCTATATTTTTAACCCATGCAAGTGGCTTATTTTTACGTTTGTACATGAATGGGTTAACCACCCATAGGAGAACCCCTGGCCATTTTTTTTTCACGGTGATGTATTCAGCAATCGTTTTAATGTTTGTTCTTAGTACTGCACATAAGGTTTTTCTTTTACATTCTTTTATCACAATGGGTTAACCACCCATAAGGAAAACCCTGGCCATTTTTTCATCCTTGATTATGTACATGTACACAAAATGTACAGTTATTTTACTTCTTTTTTAAACCATGGTTAAAAAAAGAAGTAAGATAACTGTACATTTTTTTTGTTTCATTTTTTTTTTTTGTTAACTATTCCGTCCATTATTTTGTCCTAGTGATGTATCCAGTAATCTTATTTCTACTAGCTACCTGTAGTGGGTTTGCTTTGTAACATCATCCTGTATCACAATGGGTTGGTGGGACCCCTGGCCAAGTTTTATCATGGTGATGTACGTGAATAGTAACCTTATTTCTATTGTGTGTTTTTTTACAGGTGCGGTATTAATGAAGACTTTATCAAACAGTGTCACTGCACTCTGGATAAGCATCAACTTTTTGGGAAAGTCGTCACTTTAAATTTAGGAATAAAAGCCGAAGAGTTTTCGCTGTGGAAGGATCTTTGTTCACCCCAGTCGTACATATTTCTCCCCGTACACCACATTGCACTTAGTAATACAAAAGCATAAAGGAATAAATACATGCATCTCCCAATAATCATGACATAATTCTCCATGATTACGCCGTAGATATATGCATAAGTCAAGTCTTTACTTAGGAATGGAACACACAGCAGTCACTCGGGATGAGGCTTTATACTCTGCGACGTCATTAACCTTGAGTCAAAAAAGTGACGCGGATTAAAGATGTTTCTTAAAAGAGCAATCGAATTTGAAACACCACTCGAATTTGAATCAAGCATTTTCTTTATAGAGCATACATGTTCTTCAACTCATTTGAAAAAGGAAAGCAATACTGAAATAAATCAATGCTAACTTTTCCCCCCGAAATATCGAAGGCGATTTTTGAATTGTTTTACTTTACAAGTTCTCATTCATTCATGGAGGTGGGGAAATGTCCATGTGTCATGGTACTCAACGCCACGGGTATTCATCAGTTCGTAGAACAAAATGATTAGTGGTAGACAGCCGAGTTTTGTGATCCTTTCATTGAAAAAGATATAACGTGGTAATATGTGACATTTTTCACAGTTACAAGTATATAAGATGTGCTTTATGATCCCTAATTTCTTTATTAAAATGAAGCCAAATATTTCAAAAACATTTTTCGTATTCGGTCAAATTCATTTTGAACCCTGTATTGCGGCCTGGTGGCTTCCATCTCCTCATGAATGGATGTGAGGAACCGGATTGAAAGAGTTATTATTGTCGAAAGAAAGTTGTCAATGGAAGGTATCGTGCTCTTTTCCTCTTCAGTGAGTTTATCTGCTATTGCATTTGGACTTACTCTGTCTGGAGTTGCTCAATCAACAGTTTCAACCCCCTTCCAACATCCAGCTTCCCACGCAATTGTGACGTTTGCGGTTTCCATTTTTATGCTGACCCCAGGTGCCCACCTGGGGTCAACATACAATGGAGACCGCAAATGCGGTCACACTTTTGGCACATTTTGCAGCCTTTGTTTTTTTTTAATTTATTTTTGCTAGAAAACTAAAAAATCAATTTTTTATTTCTTACTAAAACAATGTAATAGGGATAATAACTGCCTTGATTACTGTCTTACACCGGTGTTTGTGCTCTGTCTTTCCATGTATGTCTGTCACTTGTCTGTCTGTCCATAGGCTGGGGAACAAAAGCTTATGCTTCACCCCGGACCTAGATGCTGCCATTTAGTTAATGTTCACTATTGTAAATATATATATATGTACATGTATTGCCAATTTGAATATATAACATTATGTATCGTCCTTTATGCGGCATCGAAATAAATGTATGTATCTCTAAAAAAAAATATAGGCCTATAGAAGGAAAGATTCGCATATTTGGCCATTTTAATTCATAATCTTATTATGCAAAAACCGTATCTGGTCTGAAAATTCAAGTTCTATTAAAGCATGCTAGTGTTTGTTCAGTAGGCCTAGCCTAGGCCTAATTTACTTGAATGTTTCCCTGCTAAATTATATTTGTGAGGACATAGGCCTACCTCTTTCTGATGGCTGATACCACAGGCCTAGTTCCATGCAGCTATGCTGGTACTAGTACTAGGTAACTGAAGAGAAAACTGATGACCAGATATCATAATTCATATGAGAATCTTTCCCTATTGAACCTGGAAGGCAAGAAGTTGTGAATTAAATGTTAACAGTGTATGACATATACCGGTATGAGGGGGAAGAACATTCAGAACTTGCTGGTACTGGTTGTCAATATCGTGGTTATGTCTTCCTATTATTAATAGAGCCACACAACTGTGCATTTCTTTTTCGGTAATTGGGTCTGTTTTTCATGGGAAGATACTAACAATGTACCTGTAACCTTGTGAATACCCGGGAAAATCAACTTCATAGATATAGAATAAAAAGACTAGATCGGCAGCGCGTCCACGCGCGCCTATTCACAGTGCGATAAATCTCCGCCATTTTTGTTGTCTCTCGTGGACGCGCAACAAATGAACGTAAAGTAATAGACCGCTTGCAGACGCGATCGATAATTGACGCGCGAAGGTGCATTCGCCATGTTGTGGGACAAAATGTGCATGGATAGATATACGCTTGTCCCACAACATGGCGTCGTGCGCCTTCGCGCTTCGATTATCGAACGTGTCTGCAAGCGGTCTATGGAGCTAAATGTATCTTTCCTCCAGCACGTGACCTAGCTCAACGCGCGCGAAGCTAGAAATGCGCACCGAGTATTTACGCGATGCGCTCACGCACGAAACACGTTGGCGTGCGGCTTTTCATTTCGGCTACGGGATAATCAGTTTAGTTTCTGCAAAGTAAACCTGTTTTAAACCAATTTTGCTAAGTAGGCCCGAGTCATAATCATTAGCATCCATGTTCAAGTGATACTGATTGAAATATACAAGAGTAGACTGGGGTTTTAACATTATGGGAAAGATGTTATCTTATTTATTCTCTTGTGTATAATTATTAGCATTGAAGGTCGCAAGTAACAGAAAATGTACTCGCAATGTGGGCGTAAACGGCGTTGCGTTCGTCACGTCTAGCGCGCAATTTGTATCTTTCCTCCAGCACGTGACCCTCCAGGCAAGGCCGTGCGTATGCACGCGCTGTCGATCTAGTCTTTTTATTCTATATCTATAGCTTCAAAGCGTCTCCGCGCGCAGAATGACGAGTTAGCGCTCTAGCTCTATGGCGAATACGCAGACAACGCTGATTGCCTGCAAGGCATAATATCAAAACAATCTGGGGGCGTTTTTAGGAATAAAAAGGCTAATTACCTGAAATGCTGTGCTATGATTGGCTTCTACCCAAATGGGTAGAAGACAATCACAGCGAAAATTAATCTCCATAGACTGTGTAGAAACATGGAACAAACAAGCGCGTATATACGCTTGGCAGATTGACCAAGTCTGGGTTGCTGCATCACATAAAAAAAATAACATGTAGGCCCTACATGTACGTTTTAACATGTTGGTCTAGATTTAACTAAGAATACCAGGACATGGATGTGATGAAATAATACTTACAGGATCCTGTGACTCAAGCTCTGTCAAGTGTTTATTATATTTTATGGATTTTACCAATATTATGGGCGTAACATCCTGAGTTTTAAAGATTCCACTGGGAAAGCCATACCATTTGAATCACGGACCTACAATCCCGGCCAAAATGGTTGGGACACTTCCTGAGCCTGCCACGGTCACCCACTCCCCCGCTCCCCCGGTCAATGTTGTTCTCTCCAGCTGATGGAGCATACACCGCGCAATGAGAGACAACATTGAACGGGGGCCGGGGGGTTGGAGGCCCAGTGAGATTTGGCCAGGATTGTCTGAATTCTTCATAGTTCCAAATGTGCATGATATGCCCTTTTTTTGGGGGGGGGGGCTGTTTTCTTGAGTTTTGTTTCCAAAATGTGAAATGGCGGCCGAAGGTTGAATGAAAGAACACATATTCAAGCAAGATAAAAATTATTGACAGTAAAATCGTAATAAGAAATACATATATATTTTGTCGTGTTTTCCCTAACACGTATGGGTGGTAAGCAAAGTATACTTTTTACTCCCCGGGTCCGGCTGCAGGGAAATAATCAACATGTATTTATCTCCAGTGAGATTCGAACCCATCACGATTCTTGCTTTGTTGAATTGAGCACATGTTTTAACCCAATAGACCACCGAAAGTACCGGCGACAATAATTATTAAAGAGGTCATTTTACAATCCTTATAAGATCCCAACTTTATTGTAGCGTGCATCGTCACGGTTCACCGTGACGGTTCCCCATGCCATGTTGGCCAATACCTGTACAGAATACAGTTTGAGTTTAACTCTTGTAGGATACGCAAACAAAATACAATCCTTTTGAATTTGTTTGTATTCACCAAGTCCGTTATTTTGCTAGACTTGGCCAAGTCTGGGTTGCGCTCGGTCTGTGCCTATACTAAATCCACGCACAGCGCATACGTATACGGTACATAACGCGCGCCCTCATGCGTCGAATCCGGACCATCATGTTAAAAACGCACAAGTACATGTTATTTTCAAGTGATGCAGCAACATCGGGGTATGTATATTTGGTAATGGTTGTACATGTACCATCGGGAACGAGGGTAATTTCTGTAATGTTTATTCATGGGCCACTTCCATCAGATCATCACATCTCCACTCCTGTAGGTTCATACCTGTTCATGTCTGTCTGAACACTCAGTTAAGAAACAGAGGTGTGCATCTACGGATTGAAGACGTCAGATATAGCCTATATAGCCTCTACGTTGACATAATTCAGAATTTTATAGGAATACGGATAGGCAGAAATTCTTAACAGATGCTTGACAAAATGTGAAATATGTTTGCCCATTAATGAAAATGAATGCCCGATCAACCCTTACTGCTGGTTCAGACGAAATTGAATAAACAATATGATAATTTTAATTTTATTGAAGCGAAAAGACGATAGAATTCCCGGATCATAGTGAAATTAAATTCTTTTATTTTTTTACTGTCGAATGCCGATCTGTGTGATCTTTCAATTTCATTCTAAATTGAATGAGCTAGGCGTTAAATTAAATTGAATGAAAACTTGGTGAAACTGGCCGGGAAAACCTATAATAAAAGCATAATGTAAGATTGGTCGACATCTGACGAACGATTGGATGATGCCCTGATGGGAGCGCCTTATTTGCAAGGCTTTTGATTGGATAGAAAATGTTTGTAGTCTATAACTTGGGACATTGCCTGTCTTCCTGGAGGCGTGCAAAAATAATTTAAAAAAAACTTGGCACTGACCGATCCTCTTTTCCAAAAGGGGTGACTGGGTGTTGCAATCGAAAAGTTTTTTGGGGGAGGGCGGACGATCGAGGCGTTTCAGTTGCCGCATAAAACAAGACCAAAGGCGTGAAGCATTGAAGGTTTGCAATATTTTGTGATGAAGTTGACAGACCCCTGAGGTACGTAGCACCCCTACCAACGCCATGGATCAGCCCTTGCATGGGGTATAAAAACTGCCGCCGGCGGTCTGAAATCTTTATTGCGAGCTCGAAGCTAGTCACTTGAAGTCGAAACCTTGTGCAGTCTCCTCAAGAGAGAGTAAAACTTGTGTAAAATGGACAAAAGCGTTGGGATTTTGGTGATCATGTTCATCGTGGTGGTGAGCGGGAAAGGTTAGTAAACATAGGGAGACATGATCAGAGAAAACAAATCTCCTTTTTTTTTTAAATGAGATAAAACTACGTTTCTACCTTTGCAGTATATTCGGGTTTTTTTCTCCTTACGAAGTTTTGTTTAACCGGAAAAGCTACATTTTTCGATTATTGACGTTCCGATCCTCTGAAAACGTGAATGCATTTTATGTAGATTTTGCGCCCATACCGCACAAAAAGATACGCCTGATTTATTGTTGGGCTGCAATAACTCGAGATATGTAAATACAATCCATAACTAAAATATAGGCGGATTTTTAAAAACAAATGTTCATTGTGTCTATAAAAAGTAAATGAATTTTGTTACTTTTGTATCGGTAGCACAAAAAAATAGCTTTTTATAAAAAAAAATGTGTTTTCGGGCTGAAATTGAAATTGAACTTAGCATGGGGACAGCTTGAAAACTACAATGCAAAGTGACTGACGATGTTCTTGAGTTTTCATATCGTAATTGCTGGACCCTTTTCCTGATGCCCACCTCCAATGGGCACATCTTCTATAATTAAAGGTATATTTCTTTACATTTTTTTGCTATTCGCAAGATCTTGTTCTGACGCTGAAAGAGGAGGTGCAGTATGCAGAACAAGAGACTCCCTCCAGCGACGAATCGGCTGGGATGATCCACCAACTTGGTGAGAAAGAGTATATGAATTTATTCCACAATAAGAATAGAAAAGAAATGAAAAATATAGAAAATGGATGTTGTTAAATCGAACCTATGGTTTCCTCATTTTATTTCTTACGAATCGTGGGAAAAGTATCCTAATGTAAAATAATAAAGAGAAGGGAAAAAGGGTGAAAGAGCATCCCAAGCGCCACAAATCATTTTACAAAATTGCAACGTGTGGGCAGCCGGGATTCGCTTTGTTTCTTGATATCCTGCCGCTTTTCCAGAGCCAGTTCAATTGTGACTGTTGCTGTACATTTAAATAGACGGAGTTATTTGACTTTGCCTGTTTACATTTTTTTTTAGCTAACGGCATCCAACTGATCCAAAAATTATCGACTGCACATGAAGATGAGAACTTTATGTGTAAGGCCTGTGAAGAAATGATGACCTTCGTGTATAGCGTGAGCGTTGACAAGGGATTGTTGGTGAGTACGATTCTCCACAAAAATTGGTAAACTTTTAACCGAATTTACCACCAAGTTATAGATGTAGTTTCATACTGATACATGTACATACACGTACGTTTAGATAAATGGCTGTAGAAAAATTGAAAAATTGTTTAAATCGACCTCTGCACACCTCGAACTTTTTATCCATTCCTTGAGGTTCGACTTTACGAAATGACATTGCCAACTTTGCTATAAGTGAATAATGCAAAACTGAAAAAAACTCGTATCCCTCGTTTGTTTTGTGTTCGATTATGTTTCACTGCTTTGCTTCACTATGCAGGGGATGCACATGAATCATAAAGCAATGACTGTATTGACTGAGTGTATAAAGAAAAATGTGATATCAAAGTGTGAAATCAAAATGTTGCTTACAGGACTTTGTGCAAAGTATTGCGAGGCAGTACGCGTGTACTTACATGTGTCCTGCGGGTTTCAAGGCGGAGTGCAATGCCTACGTCGACGACATCCCAGACCTGATCATAGCATTCGCCAACACCTATTTGGTCAGTACTTATTTTTTTAAATCAAAGATATTTTTTCTTATACTTATTACTGGATGATTTAAAGTCCTCAAATTTTTATCAGTTCGCTATTTTTGAGTTGTTAAGGTCATATACCTGACTCTACACGGACTGCAAACCCATTGTTCAGAAAAGAATAGAGTAAAATAGAATAGAAGTATATATTATTTTTCGTCAACCATAGTTTGGAAAAAACACGAGCATTTTCCTCCAGATGCACAAGATTTTAAAATTCAGAAAGATATTGAAAATATGAACATGTAATGATGATTTAAAACTCCATGCAACATTTAAACTTCCGCACAACTGCAAAAATACCCAATATCATTTTAAAAAGCGAGAGATAGGCCCCTATACATTATGTAAACAGAGAATGTAAAAGACATGGCAAACACCATGAAATGATGCATGAAAACACAAAAAGGGTCAAATTACAACAATTATAGTTGTGCCAATAGCCACACTATTGATCTCATGCCTCTTTTGTTTAATCATTCATTCATTTATAGAATCCCAACCGGTGCGCATATCTCTGTCCGTCCTCGGAAATGAACCAGCAGCTGAACGTGTTGGGCAACATTGTCTATAAGATGGACGGAGCTTCTTAGGAAGACGTTTCCAAGTAGAAGAAGCCCGTCCCTCCCTGTAGGAGAATCTAGATGCATTCCTTGCACTCGCTTGCTTTTTGTTTGATCAAATATTCCAGTTTAAATACAACATTGTAATTGATGAATTTAACTTCTGAAGTGAATATATATTTTTTTGTTATGTCCTTTTTGAGATAATGATGTGACCTACTGTGGCAAAATGATGAATGTCCCTCTTAACCTTGTTTTTAGTACTCAACGCTTGAAGTCGGACATACTAGAAAAATCATGTCAAATCGATATTGCTTTTTGTATTTTGATTTAGCCAAGGTATCCAAGTTTGACACTTTGCATTGTTTTTAAAAGGAAACAAATACCCCAAAAGTGGAAAAACTGATGACCATTTTCCACTGCTGTTGGCGGAGCAATGCAGTTTTTTGGCTAAAATCCGTTTTTCTGGAAATGAGGTCAGATAAATTCGGCGGGACATTGTTGAAGTTCCTGCGGCATATCTTTGAAATAAGCTACCGAAATAAATCTGGTATGAAACACCACAAATAATTTTTGAGCTTTAATTATGTTAATATGAAAAAGTAAAGTGAGCTATTCCCTCATTATGGTAGTATAGGTCACATGTAATGTTTGATACAATAGGGGGGGCGTTATTTAGTTTGGGTAAAGTCTTTTGTATTTACCGCTACCAAACAGCAACAGCGCCGTTCTATTTTTCAAAAAGTCAAGAAAAAATGTTTTCAGAATCCTTGAAAGGCCTTCCGCTCCCTACTGGCGTACCACAAGGCTCAATCCTCGGACAACTGTTACTCAGTATAACTTCCTTACGTCATTTCTGAGCATAATCAATTGTAGATTTAAGTGTATTTTAGATACTTTTCCCCCGCTTTTTTGTTTTAGTTACGCAATTTTACGCACACTTTGCATTCCGTTATTATTCTGTCTTGCTTTGAGCTTTTTTTCTTTAATCTGTTTGCTACTTAGTTATCGTTTCAGTGGCCTTTTTAAGTCTTCGATTTTGTTAAGATTCATATTAATTTGTTTAGTTTTGTTTGTTGCTCTTTGCGTTTAGACTTAATAAATAAAGCAATGCATAAAAACAAATGTTTGGGTTGTCCGTCCGTTGGCCGTTGGTATGACGTCAAGGGAGGCATGGTACATATACTTTTATGTGTTTTTGTTATTTTAATTCATAAACAATGCATAAACGACCGGTTTAGTTGAATCTAACTCAGGCATAGAAAACCCTTGCTCTCTGAAGACTCTCATCTTACGCCGTCTTAACACATAATTAAGGTCTATGGGCTCCGTGCGCGAAAAGAGAGGGCGCTTTTTAAACCTCTTGCGAGGCCACATGGGCGGGACACCGACGGTGCGCGTACTGGTTCGCACGATAAATGTGCACAATCCCATAGGCGTTGTTAGCAATGCGTTCGATTTTCCATCCCATTACAGTACAGTAATCTCCCCAAACATGCTCTTTCTTACCGTTGACGGGGTGCTTGTGCACGGAGCCCATAGAGCAAACGAGCCATGAATCCATCTTCTTACCAATTGAAGCTAAATGAAGACAGCAGCACACTTCCACTCGTTAGCTACTGTGTAAACTCCATCTAGAGGATATCCAACACAGGGTAGTCTAAGGACAAGAGACGTTGCATGGTTTGATGGGCAAACGGTGTTCCCCGACACTGTCTTTAATTTTTTTCACGATGTCCCCGTACGGTGCATAATTTTCCAGGGGGCGAGTCGGTCAGGAGGCGAGTCGGTCAGGGGGCGAGTAGGCTAGGGGGCGAGTCAGGCAGGGGCGAGCTTGTAAGGGGCGAGTCGGTAAGGGGCGAGTCGGCCAGGGGGCGAGTTGACCTGACACCGATGGGTGCAGGCCTGGAAAATCGGTCCGAAATTCTCTACGCCGGCCAAATCACGATTTGCGTGCCCTCAAATTCTTCAGTATTAGAGCATTTGGAAGTCCGTGAACTTGATGATTTGTAAAAAATAAATAATTTGGGAAGCCTTGCAGAGACTGAGGGCTCGTATTTCTGTGAAATGTGGATGAAATTAGGCCCTAAAATGGCTCTATTTTGAAATGGAGCGTAGACGTTCGTGTTCAAAATGGCGATGGGCTTCAGGACTGCTTTTAGGGGTGATCATCTTTGGATGGAATTTTCTCCCAAAGGTCATTGGGTAACCCTCAGAAAATTGAACAGAAAACGAAAGATGATGTAATAAGCTTTAATGTCATGTGTGTCTCAGACACCATTGAGAGTTGTGAGTATTTTCCCCAATTTCTGAGGTGGGGGCATTTATCATTGGGGTCTATGGACATGTATTTCCTGGTCTGCAACCTGATACGCGATAAAACCCGCCGCGATAATCTGCTGCCGCAAGAGGGCGCTATCACGACCAACCAATATTGCCGACGGACTTGTCAGTAGCAACGTCTAGTTGAAATCCACTCCGAAAAATGGGGGGAAATTGGTGCGCATGCGTGACTTGCAGGCAATTACGGTCCATTTTCAGTCCTACACATACTACACACAGCAACAGAGCTTACCAGTGAAGATGTACAAAGGTCTTGCTGCATCTGTTATTGCATTGGGTCATTCCATGTCAGACCAACGCACGCAAGTATGTAATTGTCTGCTATCCGGAACCCCCTATTGCCCCTCTTTTGTTTGTACTCGAAACTTTTTAGGAAGACCTCCCATATGTTTTGTACACGATCGTAAATTGGGGACCCTTCGGGAATTGGGACCCTATTAATTGTCCTCTATTGTTCAGCGCCCCCGACTGAATGCAGAAACAAACTCACTTTACCTTAGCTCTTCCGATTTTGATACAAATTGCTGCGCTTGATGTAGGTCCCGATGAGCAATAAAAACCGTTAGCCCGATCTGACCTACTCTGTGCTCAGGGCAGGAACCACACACAAAAATGTACATTTTACTGTAGCATGGCTGGACCAAGCCCAGTCTGATGTGGCTTTCTTAGATGTAGGTAGCTCTCCAGCACTTAACTGGCTCGTCACTCGTTGAAAAAACGTGAGGTACGTTGAAAGTTATCCCGTGAGATTTTCCCGTGATTTATTCCCGTGGTTCTAAATAAAGAACAAAATAAGAAAGGAAATAAACGGAAATCCCTAGTGCATCTATACATGTGCGTCCTGTGTCCTAATTACATGTAATAATGAATAAAGGGGGTCATGTGATCTACATGTACATGAACATGGGCCTACATGTCTTTAGAGTTACAATAATCACATGGATAATATTAAACAAATGGGTATTGGGTGTAAATAGCTTCAACACTTAATCACTATGGAACTAATTATAGCCTTAATTATGAGTAATAACACTTTAGCATTACTAAGTGGCTAAAACTGACCCTATAACACTGTAAACATGTACATGTATTTATCACTATACACATGTACTTAAAATGATTATCAAAACAGTTACAAATCACCCCAGAAAGGTCCCCATAAAGGCATCAAAAATGTACTTACTATTCAAAATCACGCACAGGAATTATCTTGGATGATTATGGGATAACTAGGAATGGGATTTTAGGCAACCTGGTTTGTTATAAATGGGAAAACAGGTCAAGTTTGGAACAAACGCTGGAACTGAAGTTACGGACATAAATGTGATTGGAAAATAAGGATATTATTGAGGGCGCCCTACATGCTATCCAGCAGTAAACCAAATAAATATGCAAACCACAAGAGGGCGCTAGACAGCACAACACTACAGCTGCTACTTTCTGACACAGCCGCCCCTAAATTTGGGAAACAAATTTATAAGTACAAAAGAAAGCATATTGTGAAACCATCCAACTGTTCATCAACCTATGAGGTCGGAGCGTCCCTGAGTTCATCGTTGTTGCTCATCTCAGGGAGTTGAATCAGCCGAGCTACAGGACGTGTGTAGACCTTGTTTCTGACTCTCACGTCGGTAATCCGGACACGACCATCCGGTCCAGGGAAGGTTTCAGTAACTCTGCCGATAGGCCACTGCGACCGAGTGAGATTCGGGTCAATGATCATGACGACGTCGTTCTTGGACAAACCCGCCACATCTCTTTGCCACTTCTGACGACTCTGAAGTGAAGGTAGGTAGAACTTGGAGAATCTGGTCCAGAAGTGGTCTGCAAGAACTTGGCTATGCTTCCACTGACGTCTGCCCAACAGGTCTTTGGCTGGATAGACAACTTGAGGTAAAGCTGGGTCGTAGCGCCCCATCAGAAGGACATTCGGTGTGACAGGGTCAATGTCGGCAATGTCTGAGGATGTGTAGCCAAGAGGCTTCGAGTTGAGAATTCCTTCGACCTCGATGAGTACTGTGCGAAGGACTTGCTCAGGTACTGTCTGATCATTGAGGACAACTCGCAGGCCATACTTGGCTGACTTGATCTCTCTCTCCCACAATCCTCCGAAATGTGGGGCATTTGGAGGATTGAAACGAAATCTTACTTGGTGTTTGGCAAGCTTTTGTTAGGGCTGGATCCATCGCTGAGAAGGCTTCCTTCAGCTCGGAAGCACCCCTTTTGAAGTTGGTTCCGCAGTCCGACAGCAGCTCATACGGCTTCCCCCTTCGGGAGGCGAATCTTCGGAAAGCCATCAAAAAGGCATCGGTGTCAAGACTCTCAAGTAGGTCTAAATGCACTGCTCTCGTTGTCATGCATTTGAAAATGATGCCCCAACGCTTCTCTGTTCGCCTGCCTATCTTGACGGCCATCGGCCCAAAGCAGTCAACGCCTGTGGAGTAGAATGGTGGCTGCTGGATGCGGAGGCGGGCAGAAGGAAGATCCCCCATCTTAGGGACACTTGGAGTGGCTCTCCACCTCTGGCAGTCAAAACATTGACGCTGATGTTTGCGGACAGCCTGTCGACCACGCAGAATCCAGAATCTTCTTCTGATTTCTGCATGGACACGTTCTGGACCATAGTGCATGAGTCTCTGGTTAAAGTCCTGGATAAGGAGCTTATTTACAGGATGTGCAGGGTCGAGCACAATTGGATGCTTGGTGAATAGCGGGATTCCTTCAGCATGACGCAGCCGGCCCCCGACTCTGATGACTTGGTCATCTCCATCCCACTCTGGCGAGAGCTGCAGCAGTCTACTTTCTCGAGGGAGCTCCTTACCGTCCTTGAGGGCACCCCACTCTTCGGGAAAACTGGATTTCTGGGCTCGTTGGAATAGGTGAAGCTCAATTTCTGCTCGCTGATCAGCTGTTAGTTCAACAGGACCATCATCCTTCGCCGCCCCGTCACAGAGCTGCTTAGATGCCTCGATGAGCTCATCCATAGATTTGTACTTCTCCAGGTCTGGGATGTCAGCCAGTTCCACGGTCACTATACCGCAGAAGGAGGATTTCTTCAGCTCCGAGGAATCCTCAGCTAGGGCAGGTGGGAAGGCTGGCCAAAGATCAGGGCTTGCGGATAGGAATGGTGGCCCGTCTCGCCATCTGCAGGGTTGACTGAGTGACAGCAGACTTTTCCCTCTCGTCAGATCATCAGCTGCATTATTTTTCGTGTCAACGTAGCGCCATTGGTCGACGTTAGTCAGGGTCTGGATCTGGGCCACTCGGGTCCCCACAAAGACTTTATACCTACAGGACTCCGACTTCAGCCATGTCAGGACTGTCGTAGAATCACTCCAGAGAACAATATCTTCTAGGGGTAGAGTCAACTCTTGCTGAAGGAGACTGGACAATTGAGCCCCTGCCAGAGCGGCCGAGAGCTCGAGGCGGGGCATGGAGAGCTGTTTCTTTGGCGCAACTCAGGACCTGGCCATTACGAAGCTGGTGTGTATGGTATGCTTCTCATCTTCCGTCCGGAGGTAGGCGACTGCACCGTAGATCCTCTCAGACGCGTCACAGAAGATGTGAAGCTGGCGACTGGCTGTTTTTGGGTTGACATCAGGAGGCGTGTAACATCTAGTTAGTTTGATGACAGACAGGTTTGGTAGCTCATTTTCCCAGGCTCGCCATCGGTCCATAATCTCTCCGGGCTCCAGGGCATCGTCCCAGTCACGTTTGGTCTTCCATAAGTCCTGTACGATAACTCTGGCTCTGGCAGTGAATGGTGTGAGGTACCCATTTGGATCATACTGGCTGGCTAAGGTTTTGTACATGTTTCTCATGTTCAGGCAATTATAGTTGACTACCCGGTGCCGGTATTGCAGATCATCTGTGCTACAGTCCCACTGGAGTCCGAGCATGGGTTCGGTCAAGTCTGTCTCTCCAAATGTCAGCCAGAGCTCACAGCCATTTGAACGTGCTTCAGGAGGGAGATCGGCTACAACGTTGGGTACATTACTGGCCCATTGACGAATCTCAAAACCACCCGTGGCAAGCAAGTCACGCATGTTGTGGACGAGAGCCTTGGCTTCGTCTTCCTGCGGTACACTGACTAGGCAGTTATCGACGTAGAACGATCTATCCACTGCATCAGCAACTTCAGCAGACTTCTCTCGATGATCAAAGGCATGCTTACGTAGCGCATAAGTGGCGCAACAGGGGCTGCATGTTGCTCCGAAGTGTAGTACCTGCCACTCATAGATCTTGGGTTCGGTGTCGGTCTTCATGTTTCTCCACAGGAAGCGGAAGATACATCTTTCGGTGGGCTGCAGTCTTACTTGGTGGAACATTGCCTTAATGTCCCCTGACACTGCTACAGCATGTTGGCGGAAACGCAACAGTACCCCAAGGAGCGATGCACCGAGGGATGGACCAGGAAGTAGGTGCTCATTGAGTATCTGGTTCTGATACTGGAAGGAACAATTAAACACAAGGCGAAATTTCCCGTTGTGTTCGACTGTGTGATGCGGAATGTACCAGGATTCTTCAGACTTTGCAGCATCTTCCGCTGCCAGGATTCTGACGTAACCAGCATGTACTAGCTTCTGGATCAGCTCGTTGTGTTTCTCTGCCAGCGATGGTCGGGTTGCCTTTCTGTTCTTCTCAGGGTTGGAAGGACAGCCTCCTTTGGAGCATGGAACTTGGCGTTGTCAGTTCGCAAGAGGGGAGTTACATACCGCTGAATTCCTCCCTCATCCACACGGG
This sequence comes from Patiria pectinifera, assembly GCA_029964075.1. NCBI lineage: Eukaryota > Metazoa > Echinodermata > Asteroidea > Valvatida > Asterinidae > Patiria > Patiria pectinifera. The sequence continues at coordinate 1,038,258 of CM057130.1, read as the reverse complement.
CTGTCTTGTCGTCTAGAAGTTGCACTGCACGTTGATCTTGCTTGGAGCGAACGACGTGCTTTTCGTTCACATAAGGCACAACATCAACTTGCCAAAGTTTCTCAACGTGCCTCATCAGCTCGGCTGTCTCTGATTGGGCTGAGACTTTGAAGCACCGTTGCTACCCAGCTTTCTGCTTCAAAATGCTGGCTGGTCCATGAAGAGTCCAACCCAGTCTTGTGGGAGCGGCTACCGGTGTCCCACTAGGGCCGAACCTGATCGGTCGTCTTGGGGCGATGAGGTCAACGTGATCTGACCCAATTAGGATGACTGGTCGAGCTTTATCAACCAAAGGCAGTGGCAAGTCACGAAGATGTGGGTAGCACTCTTGCAGTATCTTGACTGGATACGTGTATTCAGACAGGCATAGATTACCAGCAGCAAACTTCCAGGGAGAACTTCACGTCTGGCTTGTCATGGGGTGACACAGACAGAGACACGTATTGACCTTGACAGATGACAAGGTCTTCTCTGACCGGTCGTAGATGCATAGTCTCTGGTGTTCCGCTGAGCTTAAGCTGTTGTGCTGCATCTTGAAGTAACATGGTTCGCTCAGATCCATCATCAAGTACTGCATAAGAGTCAATGTTGCTGTCTGGACCGTGGAGGGTAACTCTCATCACTTTCAGCATGGTATTGCATGGTCGGCTAGGTTTGTCCACATAAACGGACTGGCTTGTAGGTTTCACCATAAAAACACTTGTAGCCTTCTGGGCAGCTTCATGCAGAACTGTAAGGTGCACTTCCTTACACTGGTGGCATGGTTTCTTCAAGGTGCATGCATCAGGTTCATGCTTGCGGCAACACTTCCAACAGCGTTTATTCTCTTGGATCCACTTCACTATCTCTTCGGTAGAAAGTGCCTTGAAGGTCTGACAGCCATTCAAGAAGTGATCTTTCCCATCACAGAACGGACAGAACGGCTTTGGCTTCGGCTTGGTGTATTTGGGGCTCACAGATTTCTCATGCTTGCCTCCTGTCAGGAATGCAGATGTCGGAGTTGGCTTCTGCTTCACCGGTCGATGTTCTCGGTTTACTCTGGAACCACTCTGATCTTGGATGTGACCAGTAACGGCTTGTTTGGCGAGCATCTGCGACTGCGACTTCAACTTCAGCCACGCGGCAAACTGGGGAAGAGTGTACGTTTCACCTGAGTTCGGCTTGAGTATACCCTTCTTGATGCAGTGCTCTATGAAACTGGTGCGGAGACTCGGGGAGAGTTTGCTCAGCAGCTTGTCTACATGTGAGCCACATCGAAGCTCCACTTCGGCTTGGCCATCTAAGGATTCAAGCATGCCCACCAAGGAGGAAACATCGAGACAGAAGTCTTCAAATGACTCGGTATCGTTGTGCTTGATTGGCGGTGTCATCATAATTGCAGCTATTTCAGTCTGCACCAGCTGACGGGGTTTTATAGCCATATTTGTCGCTCAGTGCTGCCAATGCCTTGGTGTATGGCTGGCTGCTATGGAGGTAGGATTTTGCAAGCTTCAGGGCCTTGCCGTCCAAACTGCCGATGAGCACTTGGTACTTGTATTGCTCGCTGAGATGCGGGTGAACATTAACCAGGTTGCAGCGCAAAGTCTTTCTCCCTACCACTGGAAAACTTCGGCAGGGTTGGTTTCGGTACACCGAGGGATGATGCCATGAGGAGATCCATGAGGTTGGTGTTCACCGATGCAATTTCTGGAACAGTTCCCAAAGTGGGAGGAGATATTGGCGTGATGACTGATGACGGTGGTGCACCAGGGTTGCAGACAGGAGTATGATTCGACTGTTGGAGCGTGTTACTGGTTGGGAACACTGGTTTCAGGGAGTCACATCCTGTTTCCTGCGGGGTGCTCACTGGAGTAACTGGTTGCTGTCCAGTAGTAGAGCAGGTGGGTGCACTGGGAGGTGAACCATTCACAAGGACTTGTGAAGTGGTCAGTACAGTCTGGTCAGTCTCGGCTACATCTGGGGTGTTCAAAGATGTATTGCTCAGCGACAGGGTTGGATCAGCAGTTGGCTGGGAGCATGGAATCTCACTGATGTCATGGATAGCTGGATCTGCATCCTCTTGCAGAAATGATTGAACAGCCTCGGCATCTCGTAGTTCCAGTTCGGCTTGACGCAGTCTTCTTCGTCTAGAAAGACGCGTCGTAATTGTCTCTCGCTCTCTTAGCGCTTGACGTTCAACTTCCTCAAGCTGCATACGTGCTGCTCTGGCTCGGTCATCCTGCTCTTTGAGTTGTGTGTCGTATAACTTATCTTCGGCTATCTGCCGTTGGAGTTCCTGAAGCTGGGATTGCTTCCTCATGGCGGTGAGCTTCGCAGCTTGTGAGTCACTCAGTTGGGAAATGTGGGAACAGCTTGACCGGCTTGAGTGATGTGAAGTTGTGGAGGAAGTGCGATGGCTACCAGTAGGGGAACCAAGTGCAAAATCTTCGAAGCGCTTGGGTGGACGAACAGTCCGGGATGGACGGGTGGATGTTGGCAGTCGATCCATAGGTCACTGGTTCGAATCCGGCTCGAAGGACCATGAAAAAACGTGAGGTACGTTGAAAGTTATCCCGTGAGATTTTCCCGTGATTTATTCCCGTGGTTCTAAATAAAGAACAAAATAAGAAAGGAAATAAACGGAAATCCCTAGTGCATCTATACATGTGCGTCCTGTGTCCTAATTACATGTAATAATGAATAAAGGGGGTCATGTGATCTACATGTACATGAACATGGGCCTACATGTCTTTAGAGTTACAATAATCACATGGATAATATTAAACAAATGGGTATTGGGTGTAAATAGCTTCAACACTTAATCACTATGGAACTAATTATAGCCTTAATTATGAGTAATAACACTTTAGCATTACTAAGTGGCTAAAACTGACCCTAAAACACTGTAAACATGTACATGTATTTATCACTATACACATGTACTTAAAATGATTATCAAAACAGTTACAAATCACCCCAGAAAGGTCCCCATAAAGGCATCAAAAATGTACTTACTATTCAAAATCACGCACAGGAATTATCTTGGATGATTATGGGATAACTAGGAATGGGATTTTAGGCAACCTGGTTTGCTATAAATGGGAAAACAGTTCAAGTTTGGAACAAACGCTGGAACTGAAGTTACGGACATTAATGTGATTGGAAAATAAGGATATTATTGAGGGCGCCCTACATGCTATCCAGCAGTAAACCAAATAAATATGCAAACCACAAGAGGGCGCTAGACAGCACAACACTACAGCTACTACTTTCTGACACTCGTCACTCAAATTAATTGGGATAGCCTGACCGTATGATCATGGAGCTATAAAAAAAGGCTCCACGGTATGATCAAGGACAAACCATGCACTGCCACCATATGTACGAACATAATTTATGGTCGTTAGCTGATTGAGAAGCCATTATCTCAGTAGGGTGCTCATGAATGCGAACCCAGGTCGCGAAAGCCACATTAGACTGGGCTTGGTCCTGTATTAATAAAAATACAATGTACCACCGTTTTGGAACAAATATGTCATAACCATGCCAATTTTCATCAAATAAATGCACATTTGGTATTAAAATAGTTAGAATTACAGGCTTAAATCAATGGTTTTGTCAAAAACACATTTTGTGAAAAAAAGTTCACCGTGACCTTTAATATGTCACCGTGACATTTGACCCAATTTTTTTATTTATCATTCCGAAAATCAGCAAAATGAAAATCACTTGATAAAGCACGTCTTCGTCTATCAGAATACACTAAAAACTTCCAAATTTACAACTTTATGACTATTTTTGTACAGTCGGTATGTTACAAATGGGTCAATTCATAGACTTTACATTAGCAATGCACTAACACAGCTTACTTTTCTGTTCGAAAGTTTCTACAATTATTCTTGGTTTGCGAATTTCTCATGTTGAGGGCTGATGTGGTCTAACAAGACTCTTACTATAACAATGGCGCACCCAGGATTTGGCTTCGGGGAAGGGGGCGCATGCAAAAGAAATTCAATTTTATTTAGAAGTTTGATTTTTTCCAATACATTAAAAATTGTGACCCTGGTGGCGCCCTTCCAGCTCAAGAATTACTTTGTGTTGATTGGAGTTTCTTGCCGCTTTGGCGTTCCATAGCAGCGCACTGTCACAAGTGACTGCGTATATTTTCCTTAGTTTCATTTATTCATTGAACTGATTAATTTGGTTGAGTGTTTTGAGTGTTTGTAGGGGTGAGTTTGTGTTACATACCCTATGTGGACTTGTGAACAAAAGAGGTCCACATAATGCAGGTTGTGTGAACCTTATGTGGACTAAGCCGTGTCCACATAAGGTTTTGCCCTTTCTGGAAAACAGGTTTAGAGGCATTTTTGGGTTAGGTTTATCTGTAGCAGAATGAAGAGAAACACTATAGGGAATCATAGAAAAAAAATTGGGTTAAAAGAGTTTTCACAGTTTGAGTAAAGTTATTTTTTGTACCGAGTTTTCTTAACTACACGAAAACAAAGCAATGTCCACACAAGGTATGTAACACACGTCTGGGTGTGTGTGTGTGTGTGTGTGGATTCAGTGATAGGTTGTAAGTTCCAGTGATGAATATTCAGTATTGTTGAGTAAGCCATTCATGGTATGTGGGTGTGCCAAGGAAAGTGCTTTGTTGCCCGTGTGTGCCATAGTTAGCAGTATGAGTGGTCAGTAGAGTATGAACATTTGCCAAATGCCTTCCAAAATTCCTTGCATGGGAGCGGCTTGGGGTTTTGCCTATGCTAAGCTGCTGCAGGCACTTGCTCGCCAGACACACTTGAGAGAGGACCTATTTTGTCCTGAAACTAAAATCATACAGCTAGTCTGATTTTATTGCCAGCTTTAGCCTGAACAGCCATCAACCACATATCTACATTGCGATTATGTGGTCTGCATAAAAAGCTGACATTGTATGCAACTCCGAGAGAGTTTCGAAGATGCTAACTGTAAGTTTAAATTATTTTCTTTGCCCACTTTATTTCTTGTATTAATTAGAAGTGAAATTGATTAATTGTAAAATCTGAGATTGAATTCTTTACTTGCTAAAAATGGTGCGGAATCTTAGTGGGATTTTGGCTTTTACAATTTCTAATCTCAGATGGCACAAAGAATTGGGAGATATTTCTACCGAGTAGAGTGAGCCTCGCACTACCCTGAAGAACTGAAGCTCTTGTCCAGGACCCCTACCTCTACCGGACCCCTTGGACCGGAATCTGAGTGATGCTGCATGGACAGTTGGCAGGCTGACAAGGACCTGGCGGCAGTAACCTTTATGATTGTATAACATAACTGGCGAAATACCATAAACTTGATTTGGATTTTGAATGTGAGTGTTAAAATTTTTAAATCAACAAGATTGAAAGAAGGATTAATAATTATTCAATTTTCGCGAAGATAATATTTGATGTGGTATTGATAATCTAAATGACTTGAGATTAGTACAGAAAGAAAAGAAGGTTGACCCAAAATTGAAGAAGGGTTAGAACCAAAATTGAAGAAGTGTTTGAACCAAAATTGAAGAAGTGTTTGAACCAAAATTGAAGAAGTGTTTGAACCAAAATTGAAGAAGTGTTTGAACCAAAATTAAAGAGGTGTTTGAACCAAAATTGAAGAAGTGTTTGAACCAAAATTGGAAGAAGTGTTTGAACAAAAAATAAAGAAGTGTTATTGAGAGAGTAAATGGTGATAGAAACAGAAAGGTTTCAACTTAAACAGAAGAGAAAATTGATAAACTTGAAGTGAATTACGATTTGTGAATTTTGAGGTCAAATTGAAGATACGGTGATTAATAAGTGAATCTAAGAAACGAATTGAGAATTTTTGAGATTGAACAAAGATTTTGTGATTGAAGTTTAAGAAGTGAAAGTTTGAAACTTCATGGGTTAATAGGTGATCTGAAGTTGTGAATTGTTACAAGTTGAGAATTAAGGTTATTAGAATTAATTGCGGTGATAAAACACTAAGTGTCAAACAAGGAGTGTTTTAGTTAAAGATTCACGAAATTTGAAGGAAAGTGCAGAAATTAAAAATTAGAGAATAATTAAGAGGTGAAGATTTGAGAATTGAAAATTTGAAGAATTGATAGATTTGATAGAATTGATTGATGAATTTGACTTAAGTGATCAACTTAGATTGGAACATGCCATTCTGTGGAATTGCATAATTGAAATACGGGTACAACTCATCTAGATATCGTGAGCTATTTTACTGATTAGATTTCTGAATGCATTGATTACTGAATTTTAGAGGCTCAAATAATTTTAGTGCAGCTCATGTAAAATCCTCTTTTTAATTGTGACGTCCATTTTATAACTTTGAAATTGTAAATTTGGAGACGAATACTTGAGATTTTAAAACTTGTCTGGGCCCAAATTTCAGTTCGATCAGTTGAGTGTAATTTCATATCATAGTTTTGGAATTGGTAAATTTTAATAGTGAATAAGAGACAGTTGAAATGAATAAGTTTGAGAACCCAAGATTGAGTTGACCTTGTTTTTATTTGTCTGTGTATCCATGTACTTAGCGTGTTCAGTTCCCTCTTAAATAATGTCCGTAGAAAACCTCGAAGAGGTAGTGTGACACGCACTATGCAATCGTCATAGTTCACACTTACGGGTGCACCCCTGTATTGAAATTCCCTTAGCCAACAGTGCGAATTGCCCGTACTTCAAAATACTTTTAAAGGGGGGGGGGCCTATACTCAGAACTCTCACAGGTGTTTAGGTTGCGCAGAAAACGATGCTCAACAAGGAACAAAATACATAGTACATACTCCAACCCAGAGACTATAATTTCGTCTTGGAAAACCGTAGCCCATTAATTCATAACAACCAGTCAGAGTCATTAAGAGTCGTTAGGTCAAGTTTAAGTCGAGTCGAGTCACAGTGTACGTGTAGTCGAATCGAGTCGAGTAGAGTAAAATATTTAGAGTCTATTCGAGTCACGAATATTTGAATACTGCCCAATATTGAAATATCCCACGCTGTAGGTCTGATGTCTGTCTGATGTGTGTGTGTCAAGTTTTTTGTAGGTCTAATTAGGGGAGTATATATGGGGGACCCCACCCGTGTACCCCCCCTGCACCCCCCCCCCCAACTAACTTTCACCAATTTTTTTTGGGGGGTTCTTTAAACATATAACTTACAATTTTATTAATGCTTTTATCACATTTTGTGGCTGATATATGACTTTTTTGTTGATTTTGTTTACCATTTTGGCGGCCATATTGGCCACCATCCTGGCCATCATCATGAATTGGAAGTATGATAGCCAAAAGAGATACCTGAAATGAATTTGAGAGTGTCAAAATCATATTTTACAATTTTATTTATGATTTTATCATACTATTAGTCTGATATGTGACTTTTTCCAATTTTTACCAATATGGCGGCCATATTGGCCACCAAATCGGCCGCCATCTTGAATTTGAAGCATAACAGCAAAAAAGATACCATAAATGAGTTTTGAGGGTCTAAAACATATAACTAACTCTTTTTATGCTTTTATCACATTATTTGGCTGATATTATGTCTTTTTTACCAGTTGGTACCAATTTTGGTGGCCATATTGGCCGCCATCTTGGATATCTCCATCGCATCGGATTTTTGTTTACTGTTAACATCCAAAATGTGTTTTAGGACCCTAAAAGGCACCCACAAAAATATGTGAAAGTTAGTTCGGGGGGAGGGTGCACGGGGGTCCCCCATACATACTCGACTAAATTATAGGAGTATATGTGCCGAAGCACAATCTATATAATTATATAAGAGAGAGATTTACTCGGCCCCCGAGACGATGTTTGCTCCTGAAAGGATTCGAGACTGCGGGCTCCCACGGCGCAAAAATCGCTCCACGTCCGTAGAAAAATGCGGAGGGTGTCTTCCGCCGGGTCGGACACTTCGGGTCGTCCTAATTTTCCCGTACGGACCGGCGATCGATTTTTCGTGACTGCGTTTTGCACAGGAATTTGCCGTCGTGCGCGCTTTCACGTTGACTGCCTGGCCGCCCTCTGTGCTGGCTTTTCTGCGAGTCTAGACTGTGCGAGGTCAGCGGCTTCAACGTAGGGATTCCGTTCACGTGTTCTACTTGGCCGTTCTACAAAAGTGTTCACCAAACGGTGACCTTGATAAAATATTGTTTGTCCATGGTTCGTGGCCATCAAGTGTCCCTATTCTTTCATATGCTTTGCTTGCCGCCCCCTGCGCTGAGTGCAACGAATACTCAGAAGGACTACACATTAGTATGCCTTGCGCGGTCTGACCAATCGAAAGTCTACACTGCGTAGTATTTCCGGGCTATGCGTAAAACCGTCGATGGCAACGCGTACTGCAGTCTGCTCCACACCCTGGAAACGAGGTTGAGTCTATGGTGCTCGCTATTTGAAGCGCAAGCATGTGACGTGATAGAGTGCTCTGTTGCTTCCATCGTGTGTTAATACAGCTCCATGCTTCCACCAAGGCTGAGCTTTGTTAGTTCGCTGCCCGCCACGTATAATTCAGTGTCGCGTTATAATTTCGGGGGCCTGTTTGGGATCAACGAAGGATCGATGCATTTCTTCAAATATCGCGATCTTTAACGCAGTCACAAAAAAATCGACAAAAAGTGTCCGATCCGGCGAAAGACACCCTCCACATTTTTCCACGGACGTGGAGTGATTTTGGCGTCGCAGAAGACCGCGGTCTCGGATCCTTCAGGAGCAAACTTTTCTCGGAGGCCGATAAAAACTTGCTCTTATATAGATTGTTGAACCAACTTGAATAAAAGTTGAATCGACTTTTTCCTCGCAGACAGTCTCGCAAATTGTAAGAGGTTCAAAGTTTACGTTTGTTGAAGAGTCCAATTCTGAAACTTAATTTTGACCTTCCTCCATGATTCAGACCGGAAACACTCAACATTTTCATTTCAAATGACACCTTCACGTTTTATTGCATTATGATTTATTGTCAAAACTGTACAATCAGCCTTCGCCTGTGTACTACGGTAACCTTTTCACTACGTTTTCCAAATGCGAATGCCTCACAAAATGCCAATTTAACAGACCAACAGGAACATTTACAGACAGTTGCCATGGTAAATAATTATCATGTGCGTAAATCAACGGGGGACGGGGACCCCCCCCCCTCCACCCACATTGTATGGTCCCCCACACTTTTTCTTCCCGGATAAAAATTGTAGCCTACAATAATGATTCTATTGCCCAGAATACATGTAGCTGATTCAATTACTCCAAACTCAAAACTTTAAAAGATGATCTTTTGCTGAAATTGATTTTAGTGTTCAGAAATTGCCTCAGATCACACCACAGAAATTGCTTTTCTGTAACTGCATGTCTCCTCAACTATATCCCCCATTTACATTTAACTCCCCATATTTTCATCCCCAACACTACGCCCTACCCGATCTATGATCGGGTTAATCAGCTTGTATAAAATATCAACGGTTCCAGTTCCGATTCAGCTTTTCCAAAGGGGGGAGGGTCGTGAAATCTAACAAGCAGCAAATGGTGAAGGTAAGTTGTACAGTCACGCCGAAGCGCAGCCCATGGAGGGGGGAGGCATAATGTGCGTGAAAAGTAATGCGAGCGCGCGGCGAGAAACCGTACAAGCGTGGCGGGCAACGGAAATGTGGATTCTATTTGCTCTGTCTGCGATTTCAGGCAATATCTGGCCACTTTAACCATTTTTTTTAAGCAATAGATCATCTTTTAAACATCATTTTTGAGTTTGGATTCATTGAATCAGCCATCCTGAGCTATGATAAAATCAAACTGTAGGCTGCAATATTTATTCAGGGTTAAAAAAGTGGGGGGGGGGGACAAATACCATAATATTATAGGGTTCCTCTCGCTCGTCGCTGCCTGATTCGTCTCGTCGCGCTCCCTCTCTGTCTCGTTGCGCGCGCGCTTCCTCGTCGCAATTCTTGGTCCCGTGTTTATTTTTATATTTGAGTAAAAGTATGACAGACCCCAAATGTTAATTGTCATGTGCAAATAATACAAGCAGGGTTATCAGGCGCAGATCCGGGGGGGGGGTAAAAAAACAACCCAGCTCTGTCCAAATTTTTTTTTTCATACAAATTCCTAAAAAAATAAGTAGAACCCCCCCCCCCTGCTGTGTCAACCACAAAAAAATTATACTGGTATAATGTCTGCCTGTTCAAAATACGACACACCATTCTGTAATCTAGTGTTAATAATTGTCGGATTTGAATATTGTTCGCAAAGTTTTGCTTTTATTTTTGGGACTGTAGTGTTATTAGCCTTCATCCGAGTCGAGTCTTTTGATGAGGGACTCGAGTCGAGTCGACCCGCTACAGTTAAACACAATGTACTTTGTTATATCGGGATAACCCAACAACAGAATTCGAGGAAATTTTCAGAAACGTAAGGACGTGAGTACACCATTAAGAACACACTGCATCCTGACCATGACTAGTCCGATAGGACTCTACGAATCGCCTTTTTGAACGGCGATGGTCGGTCGATAGTAGGGTCCTAGGATCATAAAGTACGTGGCGGTATCAATAACCACATTTGACCATTTTTACTCCTACCCCCTAAATCTTCAGATTTAACATCCCAAACAGTCCTCAAACTGCATGATGCGCCCCTGTAGGCTTCAGTGGAAATTGAAAATACAAATGTGGATACCTTTTGGAAGAAAAGAGAAATTTCACCTTCAATTCGAGAAACATCGTTGTCGCACACGCCTCGTTGGAGGCTGCCATTTTGAATTCAAAAAAAAATGACTGGCATCAGACAGACAAATCACAGGGCACTTTGATTGGTCGCCATGGCGATCAATCCAGATGCTATTTTGCCATGTTGTGGAGGGATTGTTTTTCAAGGTGCCAACTTTTCCGCTTTGGGGAAAATAGGGGTGGTCTTCTTTGGGAGAGAATATCTCGAAAAGTCAATGGTCAACCCACCAAAAAATGAAAAGAAAATGAACAAAACTACCCCCCCCCTCCAAAAAATTGCGTTCTGCCAGCATTGTCTGACCTATACCAATGCATGGAGAATTCTGTTAAAAGAAAAATGATAACTATAGATCGCCCGATTTGGTCCAGTAGTTTTTACTGGACCAAATCGGGCGATCACGTAATCATGTAGACGAGACGTACAATTTTGGGCTCTTCAAAATTTGATATACGATCACAATTTCCAGCTTCTAAACCTGCTCTCAGCTACGAATGGCCGACGATTAGTGTCTGATGTCACCTACTGCCTATTTGGATCAACGTCATCAGGGCCAAAATGCCGAGAAAAGTGGCAAAATCACCGGGCAGATATCAACATAGTTACAGCAATATTTTTTTCTTCTTTCCTTGATGTTACAAGATAGATCCAAATTGTTCGTGTTCACTGAATCAACTTTATAGTAAAGCATTCACACTGTACATGTAGTATAGTTTTAAAATATATTGTATTTATAATATTTGCTTAACACCTATGCATTATTCAAATAATGTTTTTTTTTTCTCACTGTATTAAATTTTATTGTATTTGTAATGTATTGTACAATTATACATGTTTGTAGTCATTATTTATTGTATGCAGGGCCCCAATGGAAACCAGTTTTAAACTGTTTGGGCATACCCTGGGTAAAGAAATGGAATAAATAAATAATAAATTCCAACGCTTTGCCAGAAAAAGCGCTTACCGACCTCCACCGAGGTCAAGCTGATATCAACAAGCGCATCACCCTGATGGAGAGTAAACATCAACGAGTCGATCCAATTCGAAAGCCGGAGAATTTCCGATCTTGAGAAGAAGGTGAAGGAGCTGGAGCAATTGTGCGAACATGTCAGTACAATAGATCAACAGCTGGCTGACCACAATGAAATGCTCAACAAACTTGAACGCTTCAGCAGACGTAACAATGTCAGAGTTATCGGCTTTCCACAAGAAAAAGATGAAGAATGCCTAAGCCTGACCAAGAATCTTCTTCGAGACAAGTTTGATCTGACTGACGTTAAGATTGAATGAGCCCATCGTGATGGCCCCAAGATCCCTGGTAAGCCCCAACATCTTCTCTTCAAATTGAACTGCTACCAGGATAAGCTTGCAATCTTGCGGCACTAGCGACAGGCCCTATCAGAGGAGACCTACTTCTGCGTAGAGGAGGTCCTGACTAGACAAGATCTGCAGGAGAAGCGTAGGTGGAAGGCTGAAGTGAGCAAGGCATACCGGGAAGGTAAACAGTACCGTTTCTATGCTGGTAAATGGCGTGGTCACAGAGGTGCTCCAGCAGTCGTTTCCCGACAATAACTGCCCCTTCTCAGGCCATTGTATGATTAAACACCCTGCAATTTTCTCACTGGTCTGCATTTGAAGATACATACAATGTATGCATGTTACTGCTCCTGTCACACAATGCATATTTGTATCTTTAATAACACATTTTCGCACATAATTTGGTTATTTGTTTTCCTTGCGGATTAAAGTCGCTTACGTTTTCATTGATCTGTTTATATTTTCATTAGTTCCTTTTTTTTTTAATTATGTCGTTTTTGCTTGTGACTCATCTTTAATTTGTTTCGGTGGGGTTTTTTTGGTTGTTTTTTTTACCTTGAGGCCTGTGCAGCTGCTTCACACGTACCTGTTCCATTTATCATGTGGCCTTCGAGTTTACTTTTGTTTACTTTAAGGTTGATTTTACATATGCTGTTTACTTTTGAGCGTATTGTTTTCGTTGTTTAATTCATGGCTGGCTTAATTTGTTTCTTTTTCTTTTTGTTCACTTTCACTTAGTTTGGCGCATACTGAGTTTTTTTCAGCTGATGAGCTCGATTCAGTTGCCCACGTTTCCTTATACTACAAAGTGCTTTTCTTTTGTGTTTTATTGCTATTGCAATCCCTTGTACATTAATGTAATTGTTTCTGTTGTCTATGTGATTCGTTTGTGTATTTTGCTTGAATGTTTAACCGAAATAGTGCTGATGATTTGATTAATGTTAATGAAGATGGTATTTTGGCAGATAATGACAATTGCTCGTATTATGATACTGATGGTTTTAATCAGTTAAGCAACACACCGGGTGATATTTATATTTTCTACTTAAACACCAGAAGTCTCTGTAAACTTGTTTTTGATGTCCAGGATTACCTTTGCTCCCTTACCTCTTCTTTCTCTGTATATGGCTTCACTGAAACGTGGTTTAAAGAAACTCCTCCTGCCTATATTCACATGAACAACTTCCATCTTGTTCACTCATCACGGTGTAACCGAGTAGGGGGAGGAGTTGCCCATTTTTGTCAGTGACTGCCTGAACTTCATCAAAAGAGACGAGTCTCATGTCCTCTTGTGAGGACTTTGAATGTGTGTTTATTGAGATCCAGCGTGATGGTGCTTGTAATCTTATCATTGGTAATGTTTACAGAGCTCCTGGGACATCACAATTTTTTTCCCATTCATTTGATATTTGCCTCAACAAGATCACGAATGAAAAGATGCTGTGTTATATAATGGGTGACTTCAATCTTGACTTGACGAATTATTCCACTCATCAGCCTACAGAGGATTTTGTGAATTCTTTTTATGCCTACGGTCTCCGTCCATTGATAGATAAACCCACTCGTATCACACCCCACAGCTCCACTCTTATCGACAATATCCTTACTAACAATAACACCGATATTTCTGCCTCAGGTATACTTTATGCTGATATCTCTGATCACCTTCCCCTTTTCCAGATTACTTCTGTTTCCAAGGTCATCATCCTTCCCCAAGTACTTAAATCGCAAGGGACATCTGTAGCGCTACACTCTCAGCTTTTAAAGCCAGAGTTGTAATGACTCGAGTCAATGACTCGACTCGAGTCCGACTCGAGTCACAATTTTGGGTGACTCGACTTGACTCGAGTCCCTAAGGGTAAATGACTCGACTCGACTCGAGTCACTGCGAGCAAATGACTAGTCTAGGGGCTAGACGCTGTTCTTGTTTGCTACGCCGATAACCCGCCACCGCGATAACCGGCCACCGCGAGAGGGCGCTATCACGACCAACCAATATCACCCACGAACCTGTCAGAACAACGTCTAGGGTACTTGCTTAAATTTCCCCCCGAAAAACGGGGGAAACTAGTGCGCGTGCGCCAATTGTGTATGTAATTTCCTCTTCACGCACGCGCACACACGAAACAGATCTGCCATAAAATTGCACAATAGTCTGGGTAGCTCGCTGTAGGCCTACTACTGGCTGGAAGTTTCGGACATACAGTGGATAATTGTCTGCTGTCGGCCGAGCCGCGGGTTGCCAGCCGGCCGTGTACGGCGCCGGGCCTGCCTGGGGTAGCATTGCAGTACGCTCGCGCTGTTTGGTTCGTAAAATACGACGGAGAAATGGTACACACGCACACACGTACACCCAGTCGTGTTTTACTGTACGCCTGAGGACAACCCATTGTGTTTCCCTTTGTCCCTCTAATGTAACACTTTCCCATAGACTAAGCACATAACCGTACAATCGAGGACCGGTTTTAACAATAGGCACCGTCGTCTGAGGATCAAAGGCCCCTTTGTGCTCCTTTTGTTGTCCGTCCTCGAGCGTAATACAATACAAGAGCACATGCACCATAACATGTATACACACATATTGTACATCATGATTCAATCCGCGGGATATAAACGGCGCGGTATGGTACGTCAGGGGATCAGACAATGAATATGCATATATTTCGGGTAATTATGCAACATATATAATACGCGCTACATATATTAGGCAAAGCTGATGCGCGAGCATTACACAACCAATAGCAAGTGAGACGTTGTTCTGACAGGTTCGTGGGTGATATTGGTTGGTCGTGATAGCGCCCTCTCGCGCTGGCCGGTTATCGCGGTGGCGGGTTATCGGCGTAGCAAACAAGAACAGCGTCTAGCCCCTAGACTAGCAAATGACTCGACTCGACTCGAGTCCCTCATCAGAAGACTCGACTTGACTCGAGCGAAGGCTAATAAGACTCGAGTCCCAAAAATAAAAGCGCAACTTTGCGTAAAGTATTTGCAACGACTTACGGTGCAAAATTTATGCTCACTTTACTTTGCGAATAGCAGTCATGTACAAATATACAACGTGTCACAGACTCCCATCTCATGGTTCTAGAACGCACAAAATACTATCCAGGAACCAGATTTTTAAACACGTTTTCTAATTCGCTGTTTTATCATTGGTTTTGGGCGATTTCTTATAAAGCTCTTGGATTCGAACGCTGACTAAACCTATGGCCTCCTTTTATAAATGTTGGTATATAGTGTTCAAATAATCGTGACTTGAATTGACTCGAGCTAAATATTTGACTCGACTCGACTCGACCTTTTGACCTAATGACTGACTCGAGTCACTTCTTTAAAATGACTCGACTCGACTCGAGTCACTTCTTTAAAATGACTCGAGTCGACTCGAGTCACAAAAATCAGTGACTCGGTGCAACTCTGTTTAAAGCTGACATTGAGCACAGAGACTGGAGTGAAGTCCACGATTTGGCCAATGCGGAGACCGCATATGACGCCTTTCTCAATCGATTTACTGTTCTATACAATCACCATTTCCCACTTGTAACAAAAGTTGTTGGTAAAAGCAAGAAGAATCAGCCATGGATGTCCCGGGGAATACTGAAGTCCTGTAAATTAAAACACAAGCTGTATAAACGCTTCTTGCGTAATCCTACAATGGCAAACGAACAGAGATACAAAAGGTTCCGTAATCGTCTCACTCAAGTCATTAGAATGGCAAAGAAAAACCACTGCGCCAGCAGGTTCACCAATGCAAAGAAGGACGTCAAAAGCACATGGCGTGAGATCAATAATATCTTGGGCAAGAACAAGAAGGATGATCTTCCTGATAATTTCCTCAATGCTAATCAGTCTATTTCTAATCCGTCCGCCATTGCTGACAGCTTCAATTCTTACTTTTCTTGTATTGGATCAACGCTGGCTATAGCAGGATTCCTTCCACCGATGCTCAATTCACAGATTATCTGCAGGATAGAAATACCTCTTCTTTATTTCTTTCTCCCACCGATCCTTCTGAAATCTCACAAGTTGTTCATGAACTTAAAAATGCCAGTTGTGGGTTTGATGATATCCATTCATCAGTAGTTAAATCCTGCATTCCCTTCATCTCTCATCCTCTTGCGCACCTGTTCAACCTGTCTATCCTTACTGGTGTCGTTCCTTCTAATCTAAAGGTAGCGAAGGTAACTCCAGTTTTTAAAACTTGTGACCGCCGTGACTTTTCCAATTATCGGCCTATCTCCGTCCTTCCATGCTTCTCAAAAATACTGGAAAAGCTGATTTATAAGCGACTTTTTAACTTTCTCTCCAAATTCGGCTTTCGGAACAAGTATTCCACAGATATTATGGCGCTTATCCATCTTGTTGATTACCTCTCTAGCTCTCTCTCTGATAAACTACACTCTGTTGGTTTATTCATTGATCTTTCTAAGGCTTTCGACCATGGGCGTCGCATGGATTTTTTCTAGAGGGGGGCAAAAAAAAATGTTGCCAGAAAATGCTTGTATTTCTCAACACATTCTCGATTTATCAGTTTTAGAGGGGGGCAGGGACATTTTGTCCCCCCCCCAACTCATTAAATTTACACCACTTTGTCTTCGCGCCTCTTTTTCTTCTCTTTTTTTTTTTTCTTCTTCTTCTTTTTTTTTTTTTTTTTTCTTTTCCCGGGGGGGGGGGCAAGTACCCCCTTGCCCCCCCCCCTCGCGACGCCCATGCTTTCGACACGATTGACCATTCCATTCTCCTATCAAAACTTGAGTATTACGAAGTTAGAGGAATCGCTCTTCAGTGGTTTGTTGATTACCTATCAAATATGAGACAGTAAAAAACTGCGATTCTTCTTCCATGACAATCCACTATGGCGTGCCGCAAGGCTCTATCCTTGGCCCTTTGCTGTTTCTTCTATACGTTAATGATCTTCACTGTAGTTCTCCTCTCTTGTCTTGTATCCTTTTTGCCGATGACACTACTATTCTCTTCTCACATCCAAATACTTTGCTTCACTGATCAACATCTTGAATTTTGAGCTCGTTAAAATTTCATCATGGTTCCAAGCGAACAAGCTCTCCCTTAATTCCTCTAAGACTATAAGTATATGATCTTCAGTAGGTCATCCTACGTACCCCAGTCAACATGAAACTGTGAAGATAAATATGGTACTGCCATCTGTAAAGTTCATTCCACGAAATTCCTTGGTGTCATTATCGATGATAAACTCTCCTGTTCTCATCACATAGCCTCCGTCTCTAATGTAATAAGCCGCAACACAGGTGTACTCTCCAAGCTCCGCTCATTTTTACCTTCCACCACTCTATTCACGCTATATACCACACTGATGATCCTTCGCTATCTGAACTACTGTAACATCGTTTGGGCACGCACATCTAAATAAACTCCATTCTTTAATCAAAGTCCAGAAAAGAGCAATTCGCATATGCACCCTAGCTAGCTGTCTCTCCCCCGTGACCACACTGCACCTTTGTTCGCCAAATTACGCACACTAACACTCATCGATATTAATAATAACTTCAAACAGGTATCCTAATGTATAAATTTACCAATAATCTCCTTCCCTGCACATTCTCATGATCGTACTTTACCTCTGTTAATAATATTCACCAATATCACACCAGATCTCACAAAAACCTGTATGTACCATTCACTCGCACTTCCTACTCGATGAATACCCTACGCTTCTATGGACCACGTCTCTGGAATGGACTTGATCCACTTATCAAATCTCAATCCTCTGTAGGCAGATTTAAAAATCATTATAAGACGCATCTGCTCGCCCATTATATTACATAGCTTCTCCGCTTCTTCGTTTCTCTCAGTTTAATTTGCCTGCTTTTTACCTCTTGCTTTGCTTTTTATTTATCTTGTCATCTCTGTCGCTGCTCCTCTATATTGTTCATTACGCTTCCGTTATTATTATTGCACTTTTGTAATGTTTATCACATTTGTTTGTCCTTTTCTCTAATGGTTTGTTTGTGCTTCTTTTTTGATTCTAAACGTTCGTCTACCGTGTGAGTTGTTATGTATGTGTACAGGCATGTTATATGTTATAAGCTTCGGCTTTTGTTAGCATGCCTCCATCAGTATAATTTTTCATTATTTTGTTTTATGATCAAATGTTGTGAAAAGATGGAAATAAATGTTCTTGAAATTAAAACAATTTGAATTGTTCTGGAGCCTAATATGCATGTATTGTGAAATAGTCGAGAGCGGTCATTTTGTTCGATGAACTACTCAACCGCGCCCGCGAATTACACTTTATTTGACAGAGGGATTAAGATGAGAGATGTGCTTCACAAAATATGCTCTGCAGCAATAAATGCTGGACTGAATCGGAAGATCTTGGAATTGTGTAGTTTACTTCTTTCCAACCAATCCATTCCAATCTATGCACAGCGTAATGCTTGCAGCGATCCTGTGTGCCCTCACACAGCGCCAAGCTTACCACGAAGTCTTCGACACACGCTTAGTGTGCAGCACGTTGTACAGTTAGCTATTGTATAGCGCGCAATGCATGTAGCACTCGATCACTGCTATTCAACACGCACCGCCATGGGACATGTACTTAGGACTTCCCGGAGTCGATGCGAATTCCCCTTACACACCTTACCCCTGCAAACCGACCGACATTGACCCTGAGCATGTAGCGAATGTGGCTTGCTAAAACCTACCCGTGTATTCACCCCTAGTGACCCTGAACACCCCAGCGAGTGTGTCCCGCTAACCTGGCCGAGACCTACGGTAGCTAGAGGTCAGGTTACGTCCTTCATCTCATAGTTTTACTCCATAGCATTAGTGTGTAGATTCTTATCTAGTCTACAGACCAAGTCTTGTACACAACCCTATGTACCAAAAAAGTCATTCCCTTTCCCTTTTTCCTTGAGGATCAGTTCCCCGTAACGCACCCACGATCGATCCTACTTCGCCCGCTAACCACTGCTCTCGAACTTTATTTATTAATTTATTAGATAATTTCTCAGGCACGAGAACTAGAATGTCTAAGTCAGCCGGTGTTCAAATCTCCCATAGAGATCTCTCCCCATGCCTTCGTACACGTATGCATTATTCATGACTACCAGAAATGGCAGTTCTGGTCATTGGTGAACTGGGCCCTGACCCAGTATAAATTGTTGAGCCGATCTCCTATGTAGCAATGTAGCATTGTACATGTAGATCTGCGTGCACTAAACCAATTCAAGCCCCATCGAAAAGTGTAATATCAACAAATTTCAGGGCCAGATAACATGCAAGCAGACATCACTGGGGTTTCTCAAACAGAAATTAAATTATTGTCTTGTACTTCATCTTTTCATTTCTTTTCAATTTTGGGTAGATTAGCCGATTACATTTTTAAATATTCACACGAAAACAAAATCACCTCCCGGATAGTTCCCAAGCCTGCATGTAGCCGTTTTACAAGTGGCATCCTTCCACTTTCTCAGGCAAATAGGACCCATTTTTCAACCGTAATTTTATCAAGTCTGCCCTCAGATGGAAGCCCAAATACCAGGGAGTTGATCATTGGTTACATTTACACAATTCCACCGTTTTAAAAGCCAAACGGTCTTCGTTTTCAAAAGAAACTGTGGGGTCACTTTTTGTGCTAATCAGCTCGCGTAGAAATTCTCACTTGAATTAGTTCACTGCACCCATCTGGGCCTCTGTCGCAAACACAAAGCTCCCACACATAGCCCACACGTATATAGTGCGCACTCTATTGAGATGTAAATATTCCTGAATAAAGAAGAGAATAGTGTATGTAAGATATTGTATCTTATCTGACTCTTTATTGATAATGTCTTCCACCCAAGAGAGACATTACAAGTATTAACCGGTCATAAGAGCTTCGACAGTGCTAAAGTCCATATCACAAATATACCATAAGGTGTTTATTCGATACAATTTACAAAGTGTAAATTGAAGTTAAAGACTTAATTTGATTCCGTTCACATTAAAGACCTTATTTTGTAGAAAATACTTGCTGATTGGTCCGTCCAAAAATTCCCGGCGAGCATTATAAGCGCTCTCGGTTCCAGTGATAACATTTCAGTTTGTTTTGTATAAACACCCTATTTTGTAATAAAATTAGAACAATTGTAATTCTGTATATTTGTTTTGTTATTGGTTGCAGAAATGTAGCAACAAACACACCCGTACCCAATAGGATGCAGTAAGGTGCCTACAACGTTCACGAGTTCACAAAGTGGCAGAAAAGTGCCGAAACGTTGTAAGAACGTGCCTACTATAAAGTGAAATTATTATTATTACGAACGCAACACGCTTGCTTTTGTGATAAGTTTGAAAAATCCAAAGTGACGTCATAATGCCGTTATCGGCTAATTGTTTACGAACTTTTGATTTATTAAGATGTTTTAACTACATATTTTGACACTGTGTTTGATCAGACCGACACCCAACTTGGGGCGTACCAAGAAGTGCAAGAACGCATAGTATGTGCGCACTGACGCGTAATGTTGACTTCATCACGGGTCATGTGACGTCATGTTAAAAGTGCATTAAAAATATATCGAGAGAAATAATGGTCCGATTGAGTTGAAACTTTGTACATACATAGTCAGGGACGTGTTATAGATGTAATGGAAGTAGCGTCATGATGACGTCATAATGGGTCATGCATGTTACGACATCTATTGCATCTTCAAAGTCCTTTACGAAGATAATTACAACTCTCCGATTGGCTGTATGTTTGCCGTCAATGGAGATTTAAAGAAAATAGTTTTGTCTTTGAACAAAGTTGTATTCGGGTGACGTTATTATCGGATTTGTATTTTCAATCCCGTAAAGCGGCATAGTTTGTGTCGGCGCAGCTTGTGATTAAGCCCGCGGTTCATCTGACCGTCGGCGCGATTTAGCACCGCGACTCGGCCCGAATTGGGTGGATGGTGCCCGAATCACACTCGCATAAAAAGTAGCCCCGCTAATTTCTTTCGACTCCGTGCGCACGGGACAAAAACACGATTTTACTTCTTTATTTTCAATAGCAAGAAAGGGTAGACTGGGTAGTATTTACCTTCGACGATTTTGGAGCCTTCTCTCAAGAAATAAGCAACAAATCCCGGAGAAATTGAGAAGAGCATTTATGCGCAGGCGCACATTAGTGAAAAAGAGGTTGAGATATGGCCCACTCGTTGATGTACGACCAACCTAACGATTTCCGATCATTGTTTCCTGCGAGGATGGAGGGACCAGCTGCAAAGTTGCGTGCTTGATGCCAACTTCAGGCCTTTTGCGACGCACGATATCGTGCGTTGAGTTCAATCGGGTTGCTGATAAATACGACCAACCTAACGGATTTTTGCTGGGATTTCGCCGGATCTGCATGGGGGAATATACTGAACAGCAGCTTTGGTTTGATGTTGTCAGCTGTGGCAGGTAGGCCTAAATGTTTATATTTTTTGTCATTTTGTGAAGTACAATCGAAATACTGTGTTAAGCAATTGGACGTTATCTTGCTCCCACTTTGTTAACATATTTTGAAGAAGTATTGTTCCAATTTATGAACACCTTTTTGGTCAAAAACTTCAAAAATATAAATTACGACACTGTACTGTTCAAGATTTTCACGTTATATTGCTCTCCATGTTCTTGGGTCATTTCTATGAAGGGTGGTGTGATTGCCATTCCCGCCTCCACCCCCGAACCAAAAAAAAAAACACCCTCAAAGAATCAAATTTGAGGATTTTATTGAGTCTCCAATTTCATTGCTTTCTTTTTTGGACATATTTCTGACGCTTTCGTGATATTCTAGGCTGGTCGAAACCTGTGCAAGGAGCAGAAATAAGAACCAACATATTCGACGTTTCAATGTTCTGCCTCAGCTATACCGAGTGCAAGCATGGCAAAGCAGATTTTACTCGGCCAAAAAGTAGCCACCTACTTTCCTCTCTCCAGACAAGTAGAAAAGTCATCGAACCTTTAAAAACTGTTTTGTATATTCAGTTTTTCAGAAACAAAACACGAAAAAGAAATTGGCCATACCCGCGATGCACCCGTGAATGCACAAAACCATGATTCACATGGCTTCAACTGAGAAAAAAAAACGATTAGGGAAATTGCAATTCAAACCAAAAGATATTGTTCAAAATTGAAATAAAATCTCGTCATTAGAATTGAAAAAAAAAAGCTTGCTTGCGATTGCAGAAGTCATTTTCGAATGATAAAAACACTAAAATGGGTTAAATGCAGGCCCGTATAACTACACAATCCGTGTGTTTCGCTATAGGCATATACCTTCCTAAACCTGGTCAGACAAGCATATGATCACGTTTTCGTCGCCTGGGTATACTGTAATCCGCTTTTCAGCGAGCAGAAAAATGGAAATATCGGAAAAGTTATAGGCCTATGTCATTTTATGTGCTACTCGGGCAATAGAAAAGAAAGAAGATGTCCACTTTTTGTCTGCCAGTAAAAAAAGGTAAGTTGGATCTGCAGGAAAGTACTCTTTATGAAAATATAAATTCTGTTAGGAAAAAGGCAGAAAACCAAAAAAATAAAACATTCGAAAACGTCTGCTAGTCTGCTTCTAGAGCAGAAAAGCAGATCTCAACTTTTTGTCCTTAGTACATACATATAAAAAGCTGAAAAAGTGAGGCAAAAATATGCAATAATCGCAAAGTTTCCGGTCCAAATGTTTTTTGGAGATAAGGTGCGGTATAAATTAAAGTGTTGGCCTGTTTCAACAATCCACGCGTGTTTTTCTGTAAGCTCGCTGTCGCCCGGGCCGCACCGGCTTGTAAAGGTTGGTGAGAAAAGTATTGAGAAGTTGCATTTTCTAGAAAGAGTTTATGGGACGTCTGCTAGTCTGCTTCTAGAGCAGAAAAGCAGATCTCAACTTTTTGTCCTTAGTACATACATATAAAAAGCTGAAAAAGTGAGGCAAAAATATGCAATAATCGCAAAGTTTCCGGTCCAAATGTTTTTTGGAGATAAGGTGCGGTATAAATTAAAGTGTTGGCCTGTTTCAACAATCCACGCGTGTTTTTCTGTAAGCTCGCTGTCGCCCGGGCCGCACCGGCTTGTAAAGGTTGGTGAGAAAAGTATTGAGAAGTTGCATTTTCTAGAAAGAGTTTATGGGATTTCGGATAGCATGGCAAGAAGTAGCGATACACAAGTTTATTATACTAATTAGCATTGGAAATAAGGCGTGATATAAATGAATTTCTCGTCCATTTATGTTGGGTGTTGTATACAAAAACAAATCCCGTTTTAGGCCAGTTCGCAAATATATTGATAATAAATTTGTCTATAGAAGTGGGTCCTTCAATTAAAATCGTACTTGGGTACTAAGCTGGATATAGCAACAACATGTAAGATTCCCAGAGTTTCTAGACCAAATGACCGTTAATTAAAATACGCTGAGATATAAATTATGCTTTAGCCAGGTACCATACACCAAATTACGGGCCGAATCGAGGTACTGAATCGCGGGCAGAGTCGCGGGCTGTGCGACTTCAAACTATGTCACCGTGCACGGATGGTCACGTCTACGGGCAGTGGACGAATAGGCCCGGCGGGCTCCACCCGAAAAATCACGCTGCGCTACATCGATCACCGGCAAAAAGCGGCAACATTCTCTATCTCGATTTTTACAATTTGTTGGGTCTTGTATACAAAAAGAAAATCCCGTTTTAGGCCAGTTCGTAAATATATTGATAATAAATGTATCTATAGAAGTGGGTCCTTCAATTAAAATCGTACTTGGGTATTAAACTGGATATAGCAACAACATGTAAGAGTCCCAGAATTTCTAGACCAAATGACCGTTAATTAAAATACGCTTATAAATTATGCTTTAGCCAGGTACCATACACCAAATTACGGGCCGAATCGCGGACAGAGTCGCCGGCTGTGCGACTTCAAACTATGTCACCGTGCACGGATGATCACGTCTACGGGCAGTGGACGAGTAGGCCCGGCGGGCTCCACCCGAAAAATCACGCTGCGCTACATCGATCACCGGCAAAAAGCGGCAACATTCTCTATCTCGATTTTTACAATTTGTTGGGTCTTGTATACAAAAAGAAAATCCCGTTTTAGGCCAGTTCGCAAATATATTGATAATAAATGTATCTATAGAAGTTGGTCCTTCAATTAAAATCGTACTTGGGTATTAAACTGGATATAGCAACAACATGTAAGAGTCCCAGAATTTCTAGACCAAATGACCGTTAATTAAAATACGCTTAGATATAAATTATGCTTTAGCCAGGTACCATACACCAAAATTTAATAACAGACCGAATCGCGGTACTGAATCGCGGGCAGAGTCGCCGGCTGTGCGACTTCAAACTATGTCACCGTGCACGGATGGTCACGTCTACGGGCAGTGGACGAATAGGCCCGGCGGGCTCCACCCGAAAAATCACGCTGCGCTACATCGATCACCGGCAAAAAGCGGCAACATTCTCTATCTCGATTTTTACAATTTGTTCGGTCTTGTATACAAAAAGAAAATCCCGTTTTAGGCCAGTTCGCAAATATATTGATAATAAATGTATCTTTAGAAGCAGTGATGTAGTGCCTTGATGCTGGGCCTTGGCCTTAAGGCTGCCTTAAGGCTGGATTTTAGGGCCTTGGCCTTGGCCTCGAGGCTTGAGGGCAAAAGCCTTGGCCTTGGCCTTGGCCTTGAGGGTTCAGGGCCTTGTAATTTTGAGTCAAGGCTCTTCAAGGCCCATAGATTTTTGCATTTTCCAGATAAATCTGTTCGAAATTTTGCTGTTACCATTTTAACCGTATTACCATGGAGGAGGGAAGCACCCTGTAGATTTGTGTGTTGGGCACACTTCCACTTTTGTAGCATCACATTTTGTGACCATTGTAGTAGATTTGCTGCAAAAATATTCCATACACTTGTGGGGCAACTGAGATGATAACTTTAATTGCATATAACTATGGAATAGATCTGATAGGTTGTATATGTTTCCCTGATAAGTGCTAAAGATTTGCATGTATCTGTTTTAGGTTATGCTGATATTTCTGACCATGTTGGGCCAGCAAATAAAAATTTCCCAAACCAGTTTCTTGGATCCCCCTTTTGTTACGGTGTAGTAACATAAAACGGTGTAGGCCTATGCGAGCATGTTGATTGCAATTGAAGAAATGTTGTTCTTCGTAACAAGCAATTCGTGATGATAAGGACGGAACCAGGGGGGCCAAAAGGGGCCATGCCCCCCCCCAAAAAAAAAACCACTCCGAAACCATTTTTTTTTATGTGACGTCGTAATAAAGGCAGGCAATGAGTACACCACCATCTTTTCTTCAAAAAACATCGGTTAAAATGGTCAGAAATTGCCCCAAATCGCACCACAGAGCATCTCGAATCCAAAAATTTTTCGGGGCCCAAGCCGTAATTTTTTGGCCCACTTTTTTTTGGGGGGGGGACCAAAATTTCTTTGCCCCCCCCCCAAATTGTGTTCTGGATCCGCCCTTGCGTGATGATGTGTCACTCATGTGACTATAATTAGTTCTATATCAGTGGTCATTTCATAAAACAGGGCCTTGGCCTTGGCCTTGGCCTTGAGGGTTAAGCCTTGGCCTTGGCCTCGAGGCTTGAGGTTCAAAGCCTTGGCCTTGGCCTTGGCCTGGAGGGTCAAAGCCTTGGCCTTGGCCTTGGCCTTGAGGGTCAAAGCCTTTGCTCCAACACTGTTTAGAAGCGGGTCCTTCAATTAAAATCGTACTTGGGTATTAAACTGGATATAGCAACAACATGTAAGAGTCCCAGAATTTCTAGACCAAATGACCGTTAATTAAAATACGCTTATAAATTATGCTTTAGCCAGGTACCATACACCAAATTACGGGCCGAATCGCGGACAGAGTCGCCGGCTGTGCGACTTCAAACTATGTCACCGTGCACGGATGATCACGTCTACGGGCAGTGGACGAGTAGGCCCGGCGGGCTCCACCCGAAAAATCACGCTGCGCTACATCGATCACCGGCAAAAAGCGGCAACATTCTCTATCTCGATTTTTACAATTTGTTGAGTCTTGTATACAAAAAGAAAATCCCGTTTTAGGCCAGTTCGCAAATATATCTATATATATAAGAGAGAGTTTAAGTCGGCCTCCGAGACGATGTTTGCTCATGAAAGGATCCGAGACCGCGGGCTCCCGCGGCGCCAAAATCGCTCCACGTCCGTGGAAAAATGCGGGGGGGTGTCTTCCGCTGGGTCGGACACTTCGGGTCGTCCTGATTTTCCCGTACGGACCGGCGATCCGTTTCGTCGATTTTTCGTGAGGAATTTTTTCGCAGGAATTTGCCGTCGTGTGCGCTTTCACGTTGACTGCCTGGTCGCCCCCTGTGCTGGCTTTTCTGCGTGTCTAGACTGTGCGAGGTCAGCGAGGTCAACGTAGGGGTTTCGTTTACGTGTTCTACTCGGCCGTACTGCAAAAGCGTTCACCAAACGTTAGTATGGGGTGACCTTGGCAAAATATTTTTTCTCCATGGTGCGTGGCCACCAAGTGTTCCAATCTTTCCTGTGCTTTGCTTGCCGCCCCTGCGCCGAGTGCAACGAATACTCAGAAGGACTACACATTAGTATGCCTTGCGCGGTCTGACCAATCGAAAGTTTACACTGCGTGGTACTTCCCGGCTATGCGTAAAACCGTCGATGGCAACGCGTACTGCAGCCTGCTCCACACCCTGGAAACGAGGTTGGGTCTACGGTTCTCGGTATTGCACAAGCATGTGACGTCGCGTGATAGAGTGCTGTTGCTTCCATAATGTGTTTACAGCTCCATGCTTCCACCACCAAGGCCGAGCGTTGTGAGTTCGCTGCCCGCCACGTATAATATTCAGTGTCGCGTTATAATTTTGGGGGCCTGTTTGGGATCATCGAAGGATCGATGCATTGCTTCAAATGTCGCGATCTTAAACGCAGTCACGAAAAACAATCGACGAAAAAGTGTCCAACCCGGCGGAAGACACCCTCCACATTTTTCCACGGACTTGGAGCCATTTTGGCGTCGCGGGAGACCGCGGTCTCGGATCCTATCAGGAGCAAACATTTCTCGGAGGCCGAGTAAAACTTGCTGTTAAATAGATGGTTGAACCAAGTTTAATAAAAGTTGTATCGACTTTTTCCTCGCAGACAGTCTCGCAAATTGTAAGAAGTTCAAGTTTCCGTTTGTTGAAGAGTCCAATACTGAAACTTAATTATGACCTTATAATTCCTCCATGATTCAGACCGTTTGTAATTTTATGGTAACACTCAACATTTTCATTTCAAACGACACCACGATTTATTGCATTATTCGGGGAAGAAAAAGTGGCCCACTTTTTCTTCCCCGAATAAAAATTGTAGCCTACAATAATGATTCAATTGCTCAGAATACATGTAGCTGATTAAATACTCCAAACTCGAAACTTTAAAAGATGATCTTTTGCTCAAAATGGTTTAAGTGGTCAGAAATTGCCTCAGATCCCACCACAGAAATTGCTTTTATAACTGCATGTCTCCTCAACTACATCCCTCATTTACATTTAATACCACATTTTGCTGTTATATAGATGATTGAATCAACTTGAATAAAAGTTGAATCGACTTTTTCCTTGCAAACGGTCTAGCAAATTGTAAGAAGTTCAAGTTTACATTTGTTGAAGAGTCCAATACTGAAACTTAATTATGACCTTCCTCCATGATTCAGACCGTTTGTAATTGTATGGTAACACTCAACATTTCCATTTCAAATGACACCTTTACGTTTTATTGCATTATGATTTATTGTCAAAACTGTACAATCAGCCTTCGCCTGTGTACTACGGTAACATTTTCATTACGTTTTCCCACAAATGCAACTTTCTCACAAAATGCCATTTTAACACACAAACGGGAACATTTACAGACAGTTGCCATGGTGCACAATTATCATGTGCGTAAGTCGACGGGGGACAGGGGGAACCCCCCCCCCCCTCCATTTTAAAGCAGGGGACATTGTTTGGTCCCCCCACACTTTTTCTTCCCCGAATAAAAATTGTAGCCTACTATAATGATTCTATTGCTCAGAATACACGTACCTGATTCAATTACTCAAAACTCAAAACTTTTAAAGATGATCTTTTCCTGAAATTGGTTTTAGTGGTCAGAAATTGCCTCAGATCACACCACAGAAATTGCTTTTATACAACTGCATGTCTCCTCAACTATATCCCCCATTTACATTTAACTCCCCACATTTTCATCCCCAACACAATACGCCCTTCCCGATCTATGATCGGGTAAATCAGCTTGTTGATAATAAATGTATCTATAGAAGTGGGTCCTTCAATTAAAATCGTACTTGGGTATTAAACTGGATATAGCAACAACATGTAAGAGTCCCAGAATTTCTAGACCAAATGACCGTTAATTAAAATACGCTTAGATATAAATTATGCTTTAGCCAGGTACCATACACCAAAATTTAATAACAGACCGAATCGCGGTACTGAATCGCGGGCAGAGTCGCCGGCTGTGCGACTTCAAACTATGTCACCGTGCACGGATGGTCACGTCTACGGGCAGTGGACGAATAGGCCCGGCGGGCTCCACCCGAAAAATCACGCTGCGCTACATCGATCACCGGCAAAAAGCGGCAACATTCTCTATCTCGATTTTTACAATTTGTTCGGTCTTGTATACAAAAAGAAAATCCCGTTTTAGGCCAGTTCGCAAATATATTGATAATAAATGTATCTTTAGAAGCGGGTCCTTCAATTAAAATCGTACTTGGGTATTAAACTGGATATAGCAACAACATGTAAGAGTCCCAGAGTTTCTAGACCAAATGACCGTTAATTAAAATACGCTTAGATATAAATTATGCTTTAGCCAGGTACCATACACCAAATTACGGACCGAATCGCGGTACTGAATCGCGGGCAGAGTCGCCGGCTGTGCGACTTCAAACTATGTCACCGTGCACGGATGGTCACGTCTACGGGCAGTGGACGAATAGGCCCGGCGGGCTCCACCCGAAAAATCACGCTGCGCTACATCGATCACCGGCAAAAAGCGGCAACATTCTCTATCTCGATTTTTACAAAGCAAAGCCCATCAAAACTAAATCAAAACTTAAGGGCATGAAAGAAATGATAAAATATTTTCCTAGTTGTCAAATATTTCTTGTAATTTGTGCCTTAGAAGTCTGAATGATGTGAAACACTGTTATCACCCCATTATTTACACTTACGATTATTGCTGAACATTTTGAAGGAATTCCGGTACATCTACAAGATACTGGCGATCACCCGCTTTTCAGCTAGCAGAAAATGGAAACATCGGCAACGTAACGTGTGATTTTCTGCTATACTGTACTCGAGCAATATATGACTTGGAGCTTTGCATGGCGGATGAGATAAAAAGGAGGGAAAGTAAAATCTGCTTTTTGGGTATAGCCAAAAAGCAGAAACGCCGAAAAGTACTCTTTATTAAAATGTAAAATCTGCTTTTCTGGTTGAAAAAAAAGTCAGAAAAGCAGAAATGAAACCTTTGAAAACTTGTTCTATTCTGCTTTTTCTAAAAGCAGAAAAACTTTTCTCCACTTTTATATGTAGAAAGCTGAAAGTAGGACAAAAACATGCAATAATCGCAAAATTTCTGGTCCAAATATTATTTTTGCAGATGCGGCGAGACATAAATTAATATGTTGGCCAGTGTATGTTGTATGTTCAAAAATAGACGATTAGGCCTGTTAGCAAAGCTTGATGGACATAAATGGATATAACTGGAATTGGAATTTTCTTTATGATAATGTGTGGAATTGTCTCGTGTGTACAAAAATCGCCTTTGTAGGCCTGTTAATGTGCTCCAGCTTGTGCCCGCCTGGCTATCACAAATATTTAATGAAGGTTTAACTAACAAAACCTGGTCCCTCTTTGTGCATATTGTTACAATCAAGGGATTTCCATACGTATTTAATTAGCTTAAGATTAGGCGCGTCTAGAGCCTGCAGTCCACCTGAGGATTAGGCACACCTTGAGAATGCAGTACACACACTATAAACCATGTGTTTAGGTTTAGAACACATAAATAAACACTAATCTGTGACAGTTTTTAAACATGTGACGCAGTTTATCCAATGAACATGTTTAATTTGAAAACATATTTGGTGTTTAAAATCAGCATACTGACGGTGTTTAATCTTTAAACGGAACAGTGTTTAAAATATATACATCAAAGGCGTTTAACATTTAAATAATACTGACGTTTAAAAAGTAAACACACAGTCAAAAAGAAAACACGTCAATCTGTTTTCAAAATTGCAAGTAAAACTTCAGTCACAATATTAACAACATTGAAATAAACGCATTTAGGGCACTTCACAAAGCTGTCTTCGTTTTCAGCTATAGGATTGTGGTGAAAGGCCTATTGAGTTCTATCGAATCATGAAAATGGACACAATAAAATACAAATGTATATTTATGGTCACCCTTGGAGAATATTTTACATCACGACAGCAAAAATAATGTGACATTTATGTGAATATACTACCATGCCTATCAGTATGTTTCCAACAATCCTTTAGGCCAATCACAACTTTTACAAGTATCAAAACAAAGAAACAAAAACATAAACAAACACAAAAACAAAAAAATTTTCTAATTCAATGAGAGTTATAAGTAAAACTGCAAATGAATTATACTTGTTTTTTTTTAACCTATGAAAGTTTGCGTTATAGTTTAAAGTGGTAAAATAAGTATTGATCTTTAGCTGAGACTTCAACAATATATCCAATTAATTTGTACACAAATACCTTGTAGTGAACTGCATGAATTTGCTGGAATCTGCCAGGAAAACTTTTCTCTGATTATGATTTTTTGAAAAGAACTCAAAGCACGTGAAAATACTTTGGATTATCAAAATCAAAGGCATAGTACCCCGAAGCTGGAGAAGAAGCGCATCATTGTACGTGTTGTAGTTTGAGACTTTCTTGATGGTGTCTCCACATGTAATGTAAACTGTAGTTTTGATGCAGATACTCTGTCTGGTTCAGCAGCATTCTGTGGACATAAACAAGATTTCTGAGTGAGCCATACAAAAACTGATCAACTTTGAAAGTGAAACCATGCTCACAGTAAAAAAAAAATAATGGAGACCCTAAAATGACAAGTCATTAATAAAGTTTACTCCAGGAAGAATATGAAAACTGATTACAAAATTGGGTTCAAAAGTAAATTGCACAATTGTCGGCCTTTTTGGGACTCACGTCAATATTAACCTTTGTTATCAGAGATAATGTGCACAAAGACTGTAAAGTTACAGCTTGAGCTTGATCATGGATCAAATATTAAAAATAAAATCTGAAGAAAATAGGCAAGCTTTTCACAGTTTCGTACCAATAACTTTGCAGTCATGTAGGTATTTACGGAGACTTTGTATTTAAAATTGTATTTTAAAATTGTATTCACCTAGAATGTTAAACTTTTTCATTTCATGATGTTTTACCGCCTGAGTAAATTTAAAGTGGAAGTTGAAAGGTTCTTATGCAAGATAGAATCTCAGCCAAACATCATCATTCAATGAAATTGAAGATTTGAATAATATATTTTACAATACAAAATTACCTCATGAATAGTTAGCCCTCTCCTCGTCTTCGTACCCTCGCCACGTTCAAACTTGGTGTTCTGCTGAACGTACATGTATGCAATTACATCGAGCGTCCACAGAGGACCCTATATTCAAAACATAACACATGTTCTGTAAAACGAATGGTTTTGAATCCCTGTGAAATACTGCATTGTATCAAAAATTGGGGGATCATCTTTTATGTACACGCACTGCGGTTCGTGGGGACGGTCTCACTTCTCCAGCGTGCTAGCTTCTCCGGGTGGATTCGGCGGATAATTGAGCACGCTACAAGTGCACGTTACATGAGCACGATACATGCTCACTCGATCCTCAATTTTCAGCAAGAATCAAGCAAGATGAATTATGTCTTAACCACCAAGCACCAAATCACGGGCTGAATCGCGGTGTTGGACCGCGGGCTGAGTCGCGGGCTGTGTCACCATGAAGCTAAAGTCACAAATGTACGGATAGTCACGTCTACGAGCACTTGGCGAACAGGCCTGGCGGGCTCCACCTGAAAGATCACGCTATGTCGGTCAGCGGCAAAAAGCGGCCCAAAAAATTGAAAAGGTGAAGAAACAGAAAAAAGGAGACGAGGGGCGAAGTCATATTGATGTCAATTTAATGCACCTTTAACAACATGGGCGTCTACAGGGTAGTCAATGGGGGTGCAGTAGGCAAATATCCCCCGCCCACCTTCGAAAATGATTTGGGGAAATAATATGCTTCGCCCCCTCTATAAACAAACCTGGCGATGTACATTCTCTATCTCGATATAGTAACATAAACAAAAGCGCAAGGGCGATAATCTTAAGTTAAATTGTTAAGTACTGCTTGTATTTCAGGAGTCAATAATGTAAAACCAGGGGCGGTAGAATGCTTTTCAAACAGGAAGGGGGGGGGGGACACCAAAAAGGGTCACTTATCCAGAATAGGGGGCACCTTTCGTCGGTGTGAAAGTAAGAGCCCTTCGGCCTCCGCCATAGTTGATCCTGAACACAATTTTTTGTGTGGTGGGACCATGGGGGGAAAAAATCCCTCAAAATAGAGGGTCCACAAATTTCAGGCTTGGGGTTTGGGGCCTGCTTAAGGGCCCCGAAAAAAATAGATTCTAGATGCTCTGTGGTGTGATCTGATGCAATTTCTGACTGCTGTAACCACTTGTTTTTAAGGTAAAGATGGTGGTGTACGTAGCGGCTGCCTTTTTGTGACGCAACCCCCCCCCCTCCAAAAAAAATTTAAAATGGGGGAGGCATGGTCCGCCCATGAATTTGACTAGTTATGTACAGATACCCTCATTTGTATAGCGGGAGGGGCACTGTTGCTTTGATGGCCAGCTCAGTGACCATTTTATTGCGTGACGAGCTCTATTACTTTGAAAGGACAGTTTTCCATGAGAGGGACACAATTTTAGTGTTGCAAGTGGGGTTCTGATAAACTTTTGCTTTCGAAAGGCAGTTTTACATCTCGAGAAGTTATCGCGAGAGGAGCACATTATTGTTTGTGGTGGCTAATTTTCCATCTCGAGAGGGGCACAATTGTATTATTGTGAGAATGGGATTCGAGGGGTAGATTTCCGTGTCGAGAAGGTGCACAATCTTATTAATTCGAGACGGGTGATTGTTTTTTTGGAGGGGGGCAGTTTTCCATTACATGAAAGGAGACAATTTTATTTGTAGCGCGATCATTGGTATGCGTGCGTTTGAGGGGCAGTTTTTTTTATCATCTTGAGGGGGCATATATATGACTGCGAGAGGGGCACTTTGTTGGCCTGTTCAAATATGGGGGCAACTCAGATGCACACGGATTGCATGCAATAAAGTTTAATCTACAATTTACTAGCATAAACGAAACAGCTTGAATTCTCACACAGGGAGTATATGGAATGAGCCTACAAAATAATGACCAACTTTAAATCCGTTTTTCTCGGAACACAATAAAAATGCGATACGTCGAATCGTGGTGCATTTGTTCTTCCTCAAACTCAAAACGCGTGGCCCGTCGGATCACCGTCCATTTTTCACCGATCGTCACCGTTTTCACGAAGGAACGAATTTCCTGAAAATCGTCTGTTTTTCGAAAAACATGTTTTTGGTGAATATATGAATAAATATACAAATATCTACAACCTGGTGAGGCTAAACTTTAATAGAATTAATTAAAATCTTAATTGACCTAATTAACGAATTGGCGAATTTGCCAAAAGTGCCGTATTGCGTTTTCACGAAGGGGCGAATTTTGCTAATTGGTCTCTTTTTTTTGCGTTTTCACGAACAGCCACTTCTCTTAATTGATTAATCCTGCAAAACTAATCATCTATTTTTTTTATAAGTTTGCCATATTCAGGAAGATTAGAATCTTTTCTTTCCTCTGATATCCAAATCTTGCATATTCTATGCATCTTTAAGTTTCAAATTGTCAAATGAAAAAAAAAGACCAACTTTAAACGCGATTATCTCGGATGTTTATTCAGACATTGAAATACTAAATTCGCCTCTTTGTGAAAACGGTGACGCGATAGTATACATTTTAAAATATTTGCCGGGGGGGCGTGCGCCCCCTGCGCCCCCCGCTGGATCCGCCAATGTTTACCATTATTCCCAAACATTTTGAAGGATTTCCGGTACAATTATACAAGATACAGCACTGTTAAAACAATATCTGCTAATTTACAGTAGATTCTGTTGTCAATTGGCATGATAGGGGTTACTGTTTTTGCAAAGTACATTCTTCCGTTTGTTTCTCTGTACATTAACATCAGAGTCTGCTATTATTTGATATAGTGTTCCTTTAGGCCAAAAAAAAGTCTCCGGCTTCTGGTATGGAGCTTGCCCAAAAAGTGGTGCGGCGACGCGGCTTTTTTTTTTTTTTACCTGATTTTTTTTGCTTCAAATATCGGCTGATGACTGCAAATGATGCCGGACTAAACTTAGTGCAAATATATGGGAGTCCAGAGAGGCCACATAAAACTTATTCTCGACCATAACCCAATCTAAAAACACGTTAAAATTGTGCAGCAGCAGGATTCCAGTCAAGCCAGTGAGTTTGGCAGTTTTGAGACATCATCTGTCATTAAAAAAAAAAACTTTTTCAATTTGCCGACGCGCATGGCTACGGCGACGCGCGCGCATACCAGAAACCGGAGACTTTTTTTTTTGGCCTTACAAGGCATCCCATTGT
Source organism: Patiria pectinifera (assembly GCA_029964075.1). Taxonomy (NCBI): domain Eukaryota; kingdom Metazoa; phylum Echinodermata; class Asteroidea; order Valvatida; family Asterinidae; genus Patiria; species Patiria pectinifera. Next base: position 1,003,446 of record CM057130.1, on the reverse strand, counting down.
TTTGCAACAGATTAAGCCTTCATTTTTGTCGTAACAACACATTTCCTGTTGTAGTATGTTCCATAATAAACCCCATGTACTCTTAACTAACAACTGAAAGTGAGTAAGAAAATTGCAATTAATACCGAAAGATTATTGAGGGAGGTCATGAGCGTCAATCGGTGGGGGCGGAGGAAGGGGGATGTCTCCCCGCAAAGTGGGTGGGGGTATCGTATCGTTCGGCCCCCCCCCCCCCTTTTCATCAACGATTACAAATTGTAGCCAATATTTCATTCTATAACTCACAAAAACTGATTCAGTTAAGGAGAATACACGATAAATTGTGGATTCGTTCGCGCCGAGTGAATTCGTAAATCAAGAATCCACACTTGCGAGAGTATTCTTTTATTTAAACAATTGCGTCAACAGAAGTATTGGCATTAAAAGTGAGTGGAGATGAAACGACTTGGGAAAAATGTTGCAACCTGATGCCACTTCCGTGATTGTGTACAAAGTCTATGGAGAGTCATTTCCTAGTAAAATTGGAAATATTTCTCAGTCCCAGATTCATGTCTTGTCATCATTAATTTTTGCAATGAATGACCTTCATCATAGAGATGATAAAAGTGGCGTCGGCTCCTTCCGTCGACATTATAGATAGTTCAGACGATGATTTCTTTTTGACCGTCGAAGTAGGTTTTGCAGTGACGGCGGAGAATCTGACAATGAAGATGCAAAGTTTTCACGCAGACGGCCCCAGTGCTCATTATGGAGAACAATTGTCCGACGCGTTCAAAGTGTGGATTCGTAATTCCGAATCCACACCTTACTAAAGATTCTTCGTTCCGAATCCACACTTTGTGACCAACGTAACAGATTCGTAGTTCCGAATCGACACTTTTAACAATAGTGTGACGCCATAGCAGTGGTTCAAATATCTCCAAACTCGAAAATGATGTCTAAATGATGATCTGTTGCTCAAAGTAATTTGGTTAAAAGTTAAAAGAATCCAACATTTTTTTTCTCGGGCCTTTAAGTGTAAAGGTAGGTAAAGGGGGACGAACCTGTGTTAACAGGAACGGAGTGCCCATCTCTCTTTCGTTAGCGATGGGGCCAGACTCATATGCTGTTGTGGGGGGGGGGGATCGCAACACCTCCTCCACAGCGAGTCTGTTACCTTCCCATCATTGAATAATGACGGTATACCCATTTAACACCTTGGTTGAGAAAGTAATTAAGGTAAAGCGCCTGACTCAAGGGCACAAAACTCATGGCCACGGCGGCGCTCCTATACCCACAACCTCACGACTATGAATCCAGTGTTGTAGTCGAGACCGGATAGTCCGAGACCGAGACCGCTGATAATAAACAACAATGATCTAAATAGAATACAAGACACATAATTATAGTTATAATTTAACCTTTCTATTCACGAAGATTACAAACAAAATTTTGACCAGTGGCATTATTGACAAATTGATACATGACACGTTACTTTAGCAAAAAGTAGTTACACTTAAGAAATATGGGCTTTGATATGTTGTCTGCACCCAATCTTGACAAAAGCGAAAATTTAAGATAGATGTTTCATCTGTTATAGGAACTCGGATCCTGAACTCCACAGTCTCCCTTTGGTTTCAGGTATGACTTCTAACGGATATTAAAGATGCAATTTCAATTTTGCATTGGGCCTCTTTTTTTTCTAAAATAAATATAGGACTTAACTTCTACTGGCCAAGACTTGTGTACTTGATTTTAAAAAATGGGAGCTAGAAATGTTGAATTAATTTTTAGAATTTCCGTCATGGAATATGGACTTGTACATGTAGACCCACAAGTTGCGAGGTGGTAGCCAGATATATGGATATTTTTTTTTTCTGACCGGGGTTTGAATTTTTGAGGAATACTGGGGTACTTCAAATGAGCAGCCACAAAATGGAGTCTCATCATACACCCTCATGGCAACAGTGAGTGGTAACTGGTGAGAGTGTGTGAATTCAATGCTGGAAAATTAGGTAGGAAAATATACTTTTTTTTCAAAATACTGTCCCAAATTAAAAAGAACATTGTGTGGGGTCGAAAATGTCACTAATTTGGAGCACCTCATTTATTTGAAGAATACACAAAAATGCAGGTGATTACGCCCACAGGGCTGGGCTAAACAACACAATCCCCGAAAATGGTTAGCCCTTATTGCATAAATATTGTTACAAGGTTATATTTTGCTTTATGTGCTGGACTCAAAAGCTGGGTAAATGCCAAACTTGTTCAGTGACAGGTACTGCTGCAGCTTTACATTCACTTTGGGGGCTTTCCAAAGTACCAACCACGATGTATATAAACGATACATTAACAAGCTTGACAACATGATCTACGGGCTAGAAAATATTTTAACAATCAACGTTACTGAACGAAGTGAAAACAAAGTAATCGATCAAGCTGTAAATGCTACATATTGCCGGTCTCGACCCGAGACCAGCCAAAATATCGAGACCAAAGGGGACCAAGACCAAGTCCGAGACCACAGCTTTCAAGTCTGAGACCGAGACTCTAGAGACCGGTCTCCAGACCGAGACGGGTCTCGAGACCTACAACCATGGAGCTATAGCTCCATGCTACAACACTGCATGAATCCTGTGCTCCACTGCTAAACCACACGTGCCTACGGCGGGCCCAAAATCCCACGCCGTTCATGCTTCGTTCTGATCAAGATATATCCCCCCAATTTTGAGAAGCGATTGATGCCCTTTGGGAGGTTAAAAGGTCTAGGGGTGCAGACCAGTAAATCGGTCCGAAATTGCCTGCGCCGGCCAAATCACGATTTGCATGCCCTCAAAATCTTCGGTATTTGAGCATGCTGTGGGCCATGAACTTGAGGGTTTGTAAAAAATATGGGTGGAAACCGTGCACAGGACTTGGAGCTTGCAGTTCTGTGTAATTTTGATGTAATTTGGACCCTAAAAGCGCTCTACTTTGCAATGGAGTGTAGGCATCGTTTTTCAAAATGGCGATGGGCTTCAGGACTATTTTCAGGGGTGATCATCTTCAGATGGAAATTTCTCCTAAAAGTCATCAGTTGACCCCCCGAAAATTGAAAAGAAAATGAAAGATGATGAAATAAGCTTTAATTTGATGTGTGTCTCGAACACCTTGGAGAGTTGTGAGTATTTTTCCTGAATTTTTGAAGTGGGAGCATTTACCATTGGGGTCAATGGAAGTTTATTTACTGGTCTGCTACCTGTAGTTTCAAAATGGCGTCTTCCACTGTTTGTTGTCAAATGTTTGCGGAGTGTTTTTTTCAGGGGGCGGAACCTGGGGGCAGCGTTTTAAAAGGGGTCACCAATGGCGGTTCCGCAACAAATGCGCCCAAAATCTGAATAGGGCCGATGGACCGTCCTCCAATCACAGCAATTTCGAGCGAACAAGGGGGTAATTTGGGGTCGGAAGGAGCAAAACTCATTTCACGCCCGTTGGGGGCGCCCTACAGTAAGGTAGCCGCAAACAGGAGCCTTGTTTTCAGGCCAGAGATCGCAGTCAGAAATTTTTTTCGCAATTTTTGATGAAATATGAGTCATCCATCCTTCCTCGTGCCGTACAAGTGGTTTGGAGAAATTTTTCAAAACCTCGCTTCTCTATAGGGTGCAGACCAGTAAATCGGTCCGAAATTGCCTGCGCCGGCCAAATCACGATTTGCATGCCCTCAAAATCTTCGGTATTTGAGCATGCTGTGGGCCATGAACTTGAGGGTTTGTAAAAAATATGGGTGGAAACCGTGCACAGGACTTGGAGCTTGCAGTTCTGTGTAATTTTGATGTAATTTGGACCCTAAAAGCGCTCTACTTTGCAATGGAGTGTAGGCATCGTTTTTCAAAATGGCGATGGGCTTCAGGACTATTTTCAGGGGTGATCATCTTCAGATGGAAATTTCTCCTAAAAGTCATCAGTTGACCCCCCGAAAATTGAAAAGAAAATGAAAGATGATGAAATAAGCTTTAATTTGATGTGTGTCTCGAACACCTTGGAGAGTTGTGAGTATTTTTCCCGAATTTTTGAAGTGGGAGCATTTACCATTGGGGTCAATGGAAGTTTATTTACTGGTCTGCTACCCTAGGCCTATTGCTGTTCCACTTTGTTATTTTCAAGATGTCTTGAATTTGGTTACATTCCCTAAAGAATGGGAAGAAGCATATGTTCCCCGTGTCTTTAAGAAAGGTTGTAAATCAGCTGTTGGAATATACCGGCCAATTAGCCTCACTTCAGGCAACTGCATGAGCGCGCGAGTGGAAGGGGGGCGGGGCAAGGGAGTCTCCCCCCTGGAAAAGCAAACAAAAGTAAAATAGGCGCTAAGTGTGGAGTACTGTGGAGTACTGTGGCGTCGTGGTTTAGGGCACTGATTCATGGTTTGTGGGTAAAGCTGCAGGTTGTGGGTCCGAGTCCTGGCGGGGTCATGGTGCATGTGCCCTTGGGCAAGGCACTTTGTCACTCATTGCTTCTCTCCACCCAGGAGTAAATGGGTACCTGTGAGGGCAGAGATGGTTATTGTGATTGAATTAGCTTCCTTACGCCTAACAGGCTGCATCGAGCTGTATACTCCCCAGGGAGCTGAGATGGTACTTGGAATGTTTTATGTGCCCAATGAGCAGGGGTAATAATGATGTGGCGCCTTGAGCACCAGTCCTGGTGGATACGTGCGCTTTATAAATATCCACTATTATTATTATTATTATTTTTAAGTCATATTGCTGTTAATTTAAAGGGTGGGGGGCAAAATGTCCCTCCCCACCCTCGAAATATGATAAGCGCCACTCGGCACCAGTGCCAGTGCCACTCGGCTTGGAAGACAGGAAAATCCTAAATGATCACATTACGGCGTCTTACGGTTGGAACGACTACCATGCAACCCAGGCTCGCCTCCAAAATGATGGTACATGGGCAACCACTGGGTAAGTAGCAGAGAGAAAATACATCCAGAGTAATATAAAACCCAACACTCATCCGAGAAATATAACACCAAACACTCATCAATGCATTCAGAGAAATATAACACCCAACACTCATCCATGCATCTAGAGAAATATAACACCCAACACTCATCCATGCATCCAGAGAAATTTAACACCCCTACACTCATCCACGCATCCAGAGAAATATAACACCCAACACTCAGCCACGCATCCAGAGAAATACAACACCCAACACTCATCCATGCATCCACACCCAGCACTCATCCATGCATCCAGAGAAATATAACACCAAACACTCATCCATGCATCCAGAGAAATATAACATCAAACACTCATCAATGCATCCAGAGAAATATAACACCCAACACTCTTCCATGCATCCAAGGAAATATAACAACCAGAGACTCATCCATGCATCTAGAGAAATATAACACCCAACACCCATCCGTGCATCAAGAGAAATGTAACACCCAATACTAATCCATGCATTCAATTCAATTCAATTCAACATGGTTTATTAACAAATCACGAATGGCAGCCACAGCTGAATTGCACGTGATTTACATTAAAAAAAATACATTTTTAAAAAGGTTGAAGGCCTACCGAGTTAAAAAACAAAATATGACATTAAATACTAATATTAGAAAAGGTTTAAACATTGTGCATACAGATCTGGCTAAAGAAAATTGTCTATATAGAGAAATACATATTATTGTTACTGACTGTGTTGCAATCAATTTATCTTCCAGGTTGGGAAGATTATTTCAGGTTGCAAATCCGTCCATACATGTACATTTTGGAGTTATCTTGTTAACAGTCAAACCAACAACAAACCAACCAACTAACCAACACCATCCTCACCAAAACCAGAAATATGGGTATATTAGAATGATAGTATAAAATAATTTGCAATGATGATAATTGCAGTACATGTACCGGTACACGTAGCTTTGCATCAATACGTCACTACCCAAAAATATATATAAATGAAACTTACTTTTCTATTGGGGAGACTGGAGATTGACATTCAAACAACTGTCTGCCACTATTATGGCCACGGATTGGTGTTGATGTCATCACATCTGGGATGTCACTAAACACAAGAATGATAGTTGTATATACGATGTTAAATATTGCCAGGTCAGAGAACCAAGTTATTGTTAGAGAACACTGCCATAACAATAGCCATTGCGATGTAAAATTGACTGTATATAACATGGGGGTCGCTGGGAGTTTTCTGGGGGGGGGGGTAAAGCACTCATCAGAAGCAAAGGGAGAAACCGTTCATATTATTAAATAAGAAAAATTAACAGTGATACATGTATGTTTTACACCCCTAGTCTTCTTTGTATATTTTCTTCTTCCTTATAGTTTTTAGTTTGCAGTAACACCATGTGGTAATAACTACTGTCGCTAAGTAACTTGTCCTGCTTATTATCAGCTTTCGCTAACTAGTTTTTAGTTCGAATAAGAGCAGTCTTGCTTAGTTATAAAAGAACTGCAGGTCTTTGGTCTCATCAGTTAAACTAGCCTGCTCTAGTCATCATCTTTTTCCTTTTTTTCCTATGACGAAAAGTGAGTGCTCAAAACCGTAGTAAAAAAGTCTTACCTTCCGAATAAAATCTAAAACTAGGAAAAAGGACTAAACTGCGCTTCTGCCCGTGTCATGTACAATATTTTCACATTATAAATTATGTATACATGCTTGGCCAAAGTCATTGTTAACTTACTGTTCTGAAGAGTGTCTTTCCACAGCTTTGCTACGCGATCCAGTTTTCAAACAAGCGTGGCAGAATGGCAAGCGAGGATACTCGACAGGCGAAGCGAATGCATGTACAGCAAGTGACGCAATGCATCATCGTTTGTTTTCAGGCCGCTTTGCTGCTTGTACCGTAGCCAGTCTTCGAAGACCTTCCCGTAACTGATCTGGTGTTTTTCAATTTTGTATTCCTTATTCTGGTCAGCCTTTCTTTTCTTGACAGCCGTTGGCGATATGCCAAGGCGACTGCCGAGACCACTTTTACTTTTGGTGAGACTTTGACGACCAGAAGTTGAAGGTATCGAGTCGTCAGCCATTGTCAAGCTTTTAATTTATGTCTTTTGGATACGGATCACAAGCGCTACAACTTTTTTTGTAACATGAAAACTATTGTGTCTATTGTACTATAAAATATTCCTAAAGTAGCTGTGGCCAAGGAGAAGTTGAACACAGAGAAAGATGGGGACTGGATTGACAGAAATGGGAAAATATGTAAACTTATATACCGTTTCAGAGGGGCAACTTAGGGGGAAAATAGGATATGATGTCATAAAGGTAAACATTCCTGAAGTTGGATGACATCATTTCTTAGTAAACTTAGACTGACCTAAGTACCTTTATGATGTCATTATTCCCTGTACAACGGTGAAATCACAATTTTGGTATGCTGTAGTACCTAAGACTATTACAAGGAAAGCCTCCAGGCCATTATGGGAACCATCAATTTTACGACCAGTGGCTGTCTGACAGCAGCCAGGCTGTCTGACAGCAGCCAGGCTGCTGACCACTTGGGACTTTGTGGTCAAGTATCTGATCTGACTGTTGATTGATAGAACAGTGTTTCACAGTGTGGGGTCTGCTGTGTCCTTATAAAGGTTAAAACGTCCGAGTGATTTAGAAACCCAAAAAAGCTCCACGAGAGACCCCCTTTAAAAAGGGGGCATTGAAATTGCGTTAAAACTTATAAAAGACATTCAAAAAGGTTGCAGGTAAAAAATATATAGTTTCATTTAGGATTAGAATTATAAAAATGGGCCAGATGAGGAATAAGTTTAAAAATTGTGCAAGATGTGTGGCAGTCAAATTATCTTATTTAAATAAAAGGTAGTATATCTATTAAAATAACGTTACAACTTGTAAAATACAATAAAAGCTTGCTGGTAAAAATCTATTCATTTTCATTTGGGATTAGAGTTATACAGATGTACCAGATGAGGAATGGCACTATTCTGCATTCTATTTGTTTTACACTTAAGTTGTGGGACTTTATTCGAATTTCTTAGTGTACGTTTCATTTTTGGAGGAGAAGGGATAAAATCCTTAAATTGTTCAGTTTGTTTCAATGTTCTTTCGATGAATGATGTACATAGAGATTCTCTTCTTTGTTTCAAGGGGGAAATCCCGAGCTCACATAGCATCTCGGAATAACTGTTATAACCACCGCGTCCGGTGATTATTCGTAGAGCTCTTTTTTTGGATGCTTTCGATGTGGTCAGACTGGGCAGTGGTTAATCCCCCCTCCCATACTGGGGCTCCATATTCAAGAAGCGGTCTGATGTAACTGTTGTAGATAATAAGTAGATCCTGGACAGGCAAACAGTGACCTTTAAGAAGACGGAGCATGTGAAGTTTTCTACCTGCACGTTTAATGAGGTCGGTAATATGTGCGTCCCATTTTAAATTGCTCTGAATAAGTATGCCAAGAAGTTTAATTGATTGCACTGTTTCTAAATGATGATCATGCAGCATGAGCGAAGGTGGAGCTGGGGGGTTTCGCTGGAATGTTATTTCCATTGCTGTACATTTCTTTGGGTTTCGTTTCATGCTATTATCCTTCGACCACTGTACCAAAGAGGAGACAGCTGACTGCATGCGCGACAATTGGTTTTGAGTTCGGCATTCGACAAGAGTCATGTCGTCGACATATTTGTAGGCGTTTATACCATTCGGTGGGGACATATCGTTGATCATCGCCAGAAAGATGATTGGCCCTAGACGTGTGCCCTGCGGTACACCAGAGTGAAGAGTGGACCAATCAGACTCGGAGGTTTTGTACCGTACTCTTTGTTGACGTGATGTGAGGAAGTCTGCGACCCATGGGATGAGCGACGGACGAACACCGAGGTCCAACAACTTAGCAATTGCTCTAGTGTGGTCGATACGGTCGAAGGCTTTTGTAAAGTCTGTCACAACAATTGTAGACGAAGCATTTGGAATTTCAGCGTTAGCGTAGACTTGGTGTAAAATGTTAATTAAGCAGTGGGTAGTTGACAGGAATTTTCGATTCCCAAATTGGTTTGGGTCCAGTTTGGGCTGGATATCACTGAAGATCCATTTGGCTATGAAGCCTTCAGTCACCTTCGCGAAATGGTCTGTGAGAGAGATTGGACGGAGTTTATCCAGTGTAGGGGGATTTGTTTTGGGTACCGGGATAACGATAGCTCGTTTCTATTGATCGGGCACAATGCATTGTTCGAAAGATGAATTAATAATATGTGTTACGGGTGTCGCAAGTTCATAAGAAAATGTTCTCACAATCCTCGCGGAAATGTCATCTGGACCTCCAGCGTCGTGCGTTTGATTTTCCCAAGTGCCTTCTGTACATCCCAAGGATAAACCTCAGGACATGGTGTTGAAGAGGAGAGGTAGGCCGGGAGTTTTGCAAGGTTTAGTGGTTCTAAATCACCCGCAATAGATACGAAGTGTTCATTGAAATACATCATGCATCCAGAGAAATATAACACCAAACACTCATCCATGCATCCAGAGAAATATAACACCAAACACTCATCCATACATCTAGAGAAATATAACACCAAACACTCATCCATGCATCTAGAGAAATACAACACCCAATACTCATCCATGCATCTAGAGAAATACAACACCCAATACTCATCCATGAATCAACACCCAGCACTCATCCATGCATCCAGAGAAATATAACACCAAACACTCATCCATGCATCCAGAGAAATATAACACCAAACACTCATCCATGCATCTAGAGAAATACAACACCAAACACTCATCCATGCATGTAGAGAAATATAACATCCAACACTCATCCATGCATCCAGAGAAATATAACATCCAACACTCATCCATGCATCCAGAGAAATATAACACCCAACACTCATCCATGCATCCAGAAAAATATATCACCAAACACTCATCCATGCAAGCAGAGAAATATAACACCCAACACTCTTCCATGCATCCAGGGAAATATAACACCCAACACTCATCCATGCAAGCAGAGAAATATAACACCCAACACTCTTTCATGCATCCAGGGAAATATAACACCCAACACCCATCCATGCATCAAGAGGAATGTAACACCCAATACTAAACCATGCATCCAGAGAAATATAACACCAAACACTCATCCATGCATCCAGAGAAATATAACACCAAACACTCATCCATGCATCCAGAGAAATTTAACACCCAACACTCATCCATAAATCTAGAGAAATACAACACCCAACACTCATCCATACATCTAGAGAAATATAACACCCAACACTCATCCATGCATCCACACCCAGCACTCATCCATGCATCCAGAGAAATATAACACCAAACACTCATCCATGCATCCAGATAAATATAACACCTACACTAATCCGTGCATCCAGGGAAATACACCCAACACTCATCCATGCATCCAGAGAAATATAACAACCAACACTCATCCATGCATCTAGAGAAATATAACACCCAACACTCATCCATGCATGCAGAGAAATATAACACCCAACACTCATCCATGCATCCAGAGAAATATAACACCCAACACCCATCCATGCATCCAGAGAAATATAACACCCAACACTCATCCATGCATCCAGAGAAATATAACACCCAACACTCATCCATGCATGCAGAGAAATATAACACCCAACACTCATCCATGCATCCAGAGAAATATAACATCAAACACTCATCTATGCATGCAGAGAAATATAACACCCAACACTCATCTATGCATCCAGAGAAATATAACACCCAACACTCATCTATGCATCCAGAGAAATATAACATCAAACACTCATCCATGCATCCAGAGAAATATAACACCCAACACTCATCTATGCATCCAGAGAAATATAACACCCAACACTCATCTATGCATCCAGAGAAATATAACACCAAACACTCATCCATGCATCCAGAGAAATATAACACCCAACACTCATCTATGCATCCAGAGAAATATAACATCAAACACTCATCCATGCATCCAGAGAAATATAACACCAAACACTCATCCATGCATCCAGAGAAATATAACATCAAACACTCATCTATGCATCCAGAGAAACATAACACCCAACACTCATCCATGCATGCAGAGAAATATAACACCCAACACTCATCCATGCATCCAGAGAAATATAACACCCAACACCATGCATGCAGAGAAGTGTAACACCCAACACTCATCCATGCATCCAGAGAAGTGTAACACCAAACACTCATACATGCATCCAAAAAAAATAATACCCAACAATCACCCATGCATCTAGAAAAATATAGGTTTACCCTGCAAATTTCCTGAAATGTTCATTCATTTAAAATCGGTCATTCGTTTTCGTCTGAATTTGAGAATCGCTGTGACACGCGTTTCATTTTCGCTACCAGAGCATTCGATTCCATTTCAGTTCAATCAATTAGGTGATTGAGCAGCACCTTTCGTTCATGCTCATTCACTTTCGTTTACAAGACTTCCTTTTCGCTTTTAGAGGGCGAGTTCAAACATTGGTCATTCCATTTCACTTTTAGTTTAATGTTATGTGATGCAATCTGCTATTTTGATTGAGAAAAACGTACTTTTGATTGCACATTCTTCAGTGGTTTAAAACCATTCGTGACCCAGACATCAGTACATTTAAGGATAATAAACAGTCAAAATTTATATAAAATACACGAAGCATGTTAAAAAAAACTAGGTTGGAAACTATATAATACGTTACTTACCAATTTTGTCAAAAATCCTGCGCAAATGTCTAAAGAAGGCGCTGCTTATGCATAGCTCCCTCTTGTGACAATTTCTGCATTTATCACACGTCCGTACGGCTTATTACTGGCGCGGTATTTTTGATTTTCTGGATGAAATAAAGATTAAACCAGGTTGCAAATTTACGTTTCTAAGGTAGTGATTTTGTGGTATTATTTTACATTATGTGTTGGTTTGTGACCCAAAATATTTAAATATA